>JAZDUA010000354.1:0-1200000 GCA_038098605.1 Gryllus longicercus | reverse complement strand
TCTCCTCTCTTTCTCTTCTCGGTTGTTGATCCAGAGACGAAAGAATTATTCTCACAAAAGCTGCTGTTTCTTCTTAAATGGATCAGTTGGCTGGAAGTCCAAAATTTGGAACGGAAGCTTTGAGGGTGGAGGAGGAGAGGGAGACGCCGTCGGCCTGACTTCCTTCCAAACGCAATAATCAACTTTCTCCGACCGATGCAGAACGACTGACTGAGAAAACCGTCCCGCCCTCTGGCGACCTTCGCAGCCTCCACGGACGGCGCGGGCGGTGCCAGGCGGGTTGCATCCACCGGCTGCGCAGGGGCGCCCCGCGGGGCCCAAAACAATTAAAGGACTCGGTAGAACAATGAGCCATCCCACACAGACATAGCTCTGAGATAATGAGTTTTTACGTAAACTTCCCACATGACGCAGTACATTTTTAAACGTTTAAACACAGTACACATGCATATAAGTCAATACTGGATTTAAATAACATATTACACTTAAAATAACACAAGAATAACAAAATTTTGTATAATGCTAACAACTCAATTTTACAAATAAATGTGGGATAGCCCCTTGTTCGTATGAGCCCTGAAATTGTAAAATTCAATTCAATTGTGACATATTTTACGTGGCGAATCAGGTTTGCTTTTCTGTCTGAGCACACAAATTTAGTGGAAATGAATGCATGTAAATTGAATGAGTTATACATCTCTTTTCGATTTTTAATTGGTAATAAATCGTGTTCATAGAATAAAAGCTTATTGTAAGCGACGACGTAGGCACACAGTTAGGAGCAAACGCTCATGAACTTGTGTCTACGCCGTGGTTTGCCGCCTCTTGCGGCTGGAGAAAAGGTTCTCTCTGGGTTGTTTAATATATATATATATATATATATATATATATATATATATATATATATATATATATATATATATATATATATATTGAAACCCAGAATATGTGTTTCATTACACTAATTAAATCATTAGTGTAAGAAATTAATCGCTAGTTTGGACTGCGCGGTGCGCGCGCCGAGCGCGGCTCGCTGGGGCCGGCGAGCGACCGCGGCCACCGCCGACGGTGCCACCGCCGGGGAGACCAGCGTGTGAATTTCGGTTAGAACTGGGCAACGCGCACGTGCAAAAGTTCGTTACGAGAATCGCGGACGAGAGCCGTTGGCAGAGCGCTGACGAGAGAGACGTTAGCAGAGCGGCGACGAGTGCGGACGGGCGGCGAGAGTTCTCCGCCGGTGTATGGACGCATATAACATTGCGACGTATTTTATGTGCTATTAGGAACCGCAAAGTAATTGACGTGTAAATAGAACATTAGAAGTATCATTATAGTGAAAGATTAGTGTTGGTAGAATAATTGATGTTGTTCTTATTAGTTGGCGCGGTGGAAACATTCTTGAAATTGCGCGGTACAGAACTGTGACCAGTAGACAGAGTAGGCGCGGGTTGTGTAATTAAACTCACTGACGGACAGTGATTCGAGGAAGGTGCGAAGCCGAGGTGTCAAGATCCTGATCGGGGAAGAATTGCTGGAGCATCAGCCGTGGGCGATTACCACGCCATCCGCCGCTGACGGCCCGCAGCAGTAACAGAGGTCGACAATCCTGTCGGCACGAGCGGTTCTACGAACATCATAGGTATTCGATCTGGGCCCCGAAGGTATGAGAAATGCATTTCACTCTTAATCTTGGTACCAAGGCAGAGTGTAAAAACGTTGTCTGATTATGTAAATAACGAATTTGATTTAAAATAAACCTTGTTTATAATTGTATTTCAATTTATGATTAACCACCCCAACGTTCCACCAACTTATCCAGGGACCCATTCACGTAAAAGATACCCTCTCTTAGTGTTGTATTGCAGTGAAAATACCCGGCACCACCAGGTATGTCACAGCTGGCGCCCGAACAAGTGGAAAACGTATAGTTAAGAAATGTGGCCTTAGGAAAGTTGGTGAAATGTTGGAAAATAATGTCCATGTAATTGATGTATAGTAATGCAGGGTACAGATGAGAAGCAAGCAGTGCAAAGTGTATTATTATAGAGTACAAAAAAAAAATAACAATACATGTGTTAGCAAAGACATGCACAAGTCAAGTAAGCACAATGAAATGTTGATAATTACAAAAATGTTGTTGCGTAATTAATTGCGGGCTGACATAGGCAATTATTTGTGTGCATCCAATATATAGTTAATATTGTAGTTACTGAGGTTATGAAGGCTATACATGTACATGCTACAAATAATGTAATGTAATAGAATTCCAAATTTTGTAAGACATATTAATAATATTTGAACTGCTTGGCAATTTTTTATAACATGGAAATCAAAGAAATGGGGAAGTAGTAATAATTCTTACGAGAATATAAAGGTGGTTAATAGTGTTGTACAAATTATGCACAAAATTGTTTTTTTGCTGGGAACATTCACTCAGTAGTGCACTATCTATTGGTGATGGTAAAGTGTGGGGAATTTATTAGAAAAGATACCAGGTTGGGAAATATATACCAGCAGTGTGAATGTTTGTTGTGAATATCTATATGATATTATTGAGGAAAATTCAGGGAGGAGACATGACATGCAAATGTGAATGATGATTATGTACATAATATAGCAACAAGTGCGTTGAAAAGTAATTTCAATTAATAAGGGATTTATTATAATTTGAAAGCATTTTTGTGTAATAGTATTAATGAGTCTATTAGCGGTGTATATGTGTTTCAATGGTAATAATATTATGTATTGTAAGGATTATGTTTATGCATTGGTAGGTGAGTGGAAATCTATATGGCTATTGAATTAGTGTTATTGTGTTTTGGTGGTGAGTGAGGGTTGTCCGTCATTAGTTAGCAATTGAAATAGGTGTGAATTAATCCATTCACGAAGGATACAGTGTTGTGGCGGATATAGCTACCTCATAGGATAACTGTGATATCGCTGGTAGGTGAGGCAAGTGGAAAATTTGTGCGGTATTTTAGTGTAGTGAGAATCGATCGGACAGCTCAAAGCAACAGAATGGAGGCGCAAAATGTAGTGCTGGTCCGGGAAGAAAAGGCGGATGAAGTAGGGGAAATAGATGTAGGAATCGATAACAACAGGTCATCGGAAAGTAGGGATAGTGGTATTGGAAGTCGGTTGGATGATACGTTAGGGGACAGCTTCAATAAAGATATACAAGTTGCGTCCACACCGATGGTTCAGGTAGCAGGAAATTCAAATCGGGGGGGTGGAGAAGATATCCCTCCAAATGGAATGCAGATGATAATGAAGATGTTAGAAGAACAGAGTAGAAAGGCAGAAGAACAGAATAGGAAGATATTGGAAGGACAGAGCGAACAGAAAATATTCACAATGGAGCAGATTAGGAAGTCAGCTGAGGAGCAGAAAACATTCACAGAGGAGCAGAACAGGAAGTTAGCTGAAGAACTGAATAGGAAAGTAGAGGAACAGAATAAGAAGTTGGCTGAAGAATTGAATGGGAGATTAGATGAACAGGATAGGAAATTCGAGGAACGGATCAGCAAATTACAAGAGGAATTAAGTGGGAGAATAGGACGCGCCGAAGAACAAATTGAGTTAACGAAGAATGAGATGACTAAAATTGCGGAGCGGGTAGAAAGTCATGAGCAATGGACTGCCGAAGAATTAGGGAAACAGAAAAAGGAGTTAGAATTCCAAGTAAGTAGTCTGGGGGGGGGATTTGAAGAATAAGTTATTCCAACAATTAGATACTAAAACCGCTAAGCAGGACGAGAAAATTGAGAGGATACAATCGGTAGTCAAGGAAGAAATACAGGAGAATAAGCGGGAATGTGAAGAGAAGGTTGTGTTACTACGAACAGAGATTGAACAAATAAAAGAATGCAAGGCATCCCCAATTGCAGCAAGCGGGACGGTACCATTTACCCCTCCAAGATCACTAAAATTTTCAGGAGACGGGAAAGAAAATCCATGTATATTTATGAAGGCAGCAGAACGACATCTAGATGTTATCAATACTTCGGAAAGGTGTAAAATACAATTATTATATTTAATGTTAGAAGGCAACGCAAGGATATGGGCCGATACATTTGATAAGTTTCCCGAATCAGTAAAGGCATTTAAAGATCGATTCCTTGAGCGGTATTGGAATGAGGAAATTCAAATTAATTTTAAAATCAGCTTAATGAATAATCATTACAACCAGTCAATGGGAAGTTTGCGGGAATACGCAACAAGGCGTATTATGGAATACAAAACGCTATCCCCACCGATGAGCGATCAGGAAATAATATGTGTACTGACGAGACAGTTCCCAGTTACGGTGCAGAATCTTTTACGTAGTGTGCAGCACACCGACCTGGAAAGATTCCAGAATGTGTTAGGAGGGTACGACTTGACATTTGCAGGCGTACCAAAGAACAGAAATGAAGGGAATGTTAATATGGTTAGATCGGAACGTAACCAGGGGCAAGGGAATGATAGGAGCAACGATTACCAGAGAAACCAACGCGGAAGAGGGGGAGACGGATGGAGACCAGAGCCGGGGAACCAGAGACCGGACTGGAACAGATCTAATTCAAACCGTACGGAGACGCGAGGCGGGGGCGGGAATGCACCCGACCGATTAGCACAGCCTAGCACAAGTAGTGATCAAGGACACTATTTAAACTAATAGAGTCCGCGGTGATAGGTGGCCCCATTGCGGACGCGGAAATCGATGACGTAAACGCGGTCTCCATAAACGCTATGCAGCCGGTAACCTACGATACCCAACCGTGGCGGAGATGTAAGAACTCAGCGGTCAGAATCAGGAAATGTCCCACGATATCGATAGAATGTGAAGGTATAATTAAAGAAGCTTTAGTGGATACAGGGTGCACGACTACAGTAGTATCAGAAGAAATGTATGAGGAGTTAAAAGCAACAGGAAAAGAAGTAATGTGTTTGCCTATGAATAGGGCGTATGTGATTGGGGCAACTCAGAAGAAGTCAAGCCCCATCACAAAACAAATCATGTTTCAAGCCAGGATTGGCAACCAAGTATATGAGATGGTGGCCCTGGTAGTCAAAAAATTATTGTATTCGGTAATCATAGGGACGGATTTTCTGGTCGATCACAGAGCAATTATAGATCTAGAACGGCAGGTGGTAGAACTGGGGAGCCAGGCGGTAGGATTTGACCTGGGGATGGACGAAGAATACGAAGCGTGTACGGGCGTAATGGCGGAAGATTCATTAGAAGAACAGCTGAGGCAGCAAACGGAGAAGATTGAGGTATTAAATACGCGTTACAAAGAGCAACTACTGCAGTTGTTGTTGGAAAATAAAGAAGTCAAGACAGCGGAGGGCAAAGCGGTGGAGGTCCAAATCGAGGCCGAGGAGGATGTTTATAAAGTGAAAGTGAAAACGGAAGAATTGAAGTTAATAATGGAAGAAGAAGTGGAAATGAAAATAGAAGAAATGGAGCGTATAATAGAAGAAGAAATCGTGGAAAACATACAAGGGTGCGAAGAGAAAAGAGTACAAGAAGAGTTTAAACAGGAAGAAGACGGGAAAATGTCGCCAAGTGTCAAGTATGGGGTGACACCAATTATGCCTCCAAAGTCGATGAAATCTCTGGGAGATGGGACGGGAAACCCTAAGGTAGTTATGCGAGCAGAAGAACGGCACCTAGCATCAAACAACATATTGGAAGGATACAAGATCCAGTTATCACACCTAATTTTAGAAGAGAACGCCAGGACATGGGCAGAGAATTTTGGTATATTTCCGAAATTTTTGAAGGAATTTGAAAACAAGATTTCTGAACGAAAGTGGAATGAAGAAACCCAAATAAACATCAAGAGCGACCAGAGGAATAGCCATTACAACTACATCAGGGGAAGTCGTAGTGAATACAGAACGAAGAGCGTTATGGAGCCAAAAACATTATTTGCTCCTATAAAATATCAAGAAATTATTTGCATGTCAACGCGACAGTATCCTGTCACCGTGCAAAGCCTACTGAGCAGAACAGATCATACCGATTTGGGAAGGGGTTTGAGGATATTGGAGAGGTACAACTTCACCTGTGCAGACACCCCAACGAATGGGAATGAAGGAGATGTAGGCAGGTCAAGAATGGAGCGAAGTCAGGGGCGAGGGAAGAGTGATGGTACGGTCAACCATTGGTACAAACGTAGAAGAGGTCGTAGCTGGAAATGGGATGATACCTATCAAGATGTGTTCAACACGCTGGAAGCTATGTCCTACAACTGTAATTTGGGAAATCAATGTCAGCAAAATGGAGATGAATCGTCGCACAAGAGACAAGACATAGTAGGACATTACAAGCTTCAAATCGGAAACCTGGTTCAACATGGATGGAAAATAGTGAAGTGTAAATAAGTGTAATGTTAGGGTTAATAATAAGTAATCACATGTTAATTCGATTCTAGGTTATAAGTGTATATAGGGTTTTTAGCAATATGCGAGAGAGTGCAACCATCGGCAGTGACGGTGTTACTAGTGTGAATTTTTCCAGAAGCGAAAAAAATTCAAAAAAAGAAAGGGGGGGTGATGAAACCCAGAATATGTGTTTCATTACACTAATTAAATCATTAGTGTAAGAAATTAATCGCTAGTTTGGACTGCGCGGTGCGCGCGCCGAGCGCGGCTCGCTGGGGCCGGCGAGCGACCGCGGCCACCGCCGACGGTGCCACCGCCGGGGAGACCAGCGTGTGAATTTCGGTTAGAACTGGGCAACGCGCACGTGCAAAAGTTCGTTACGAGAATCGCGGACGAGAGCCGTTGGCAGAGCGCTGACGAGAGAGACGTTAGCAGAGCGGCGACGAGTGCGGACGGGCGGCGAGAGTTCTCCGCCGGTGTATGGACGCATATAACATTGCGACGTATTTTATGTGCTATTAGGAACCGCAAAGTAATTGACGTGTAAATAGAACATTAGAAGTATCATTATAGTGAAAGATTAGTGTTGGTAGAATAATTGATGTTGTTCTTATTAGTTGGCGCGGTGGAAACATTCTTGAAATTGCGCGGTACAGAACTGTGACCAGTAGACAGAGTAGGCGCGGGTTGTGTAATTAAACTCACTGACGGACAGTGATTCGAGGAAGGTGCGAAGCCGAGGTGTCAAGATCCTGATCGGGGAAGAATTGCTGGAGCATCAGCCGTGGGCGATTACCACGCCATCCGCCGCTGACGGCCCGCAGCAGTAACAGAGGTCGACAATCCTGTCGGCACGAGCGGTTCTACGAACATCATAGGTATTCGATCTGGGCCCCGAAGGTATGAGAAATGCATTTCACTCTTAATCTTGGTACCAAGGCAGAGTGTAAAAACGTTGTCTGATTATGTAAATAACGAATTTGATTTAAAATAAACCTTGTTTATAATTGTATTTCAATTTATGATTAACCACCCCAACGTTGCACCAACTTATCCAGGGACCCATTCACGTAAAAGATACACTCTCTTAGTGTTGTATTGCAGTGAAAATACCCGGCACAACCAGGTATGTCACAATATATATATATATATATATGTGTGTGTGTGTGTGTGTGTGTGTGTGTGTGTGTGTGTGAGGGGTGGGTGGGTGGGTGCGCGCGCGCGCGCACAGCCAAACAGCTACTGACTCCGGCCGCGGAAGCCTACGCTCTGAGCCAGACTTGACGGTGCAAAGCGAGCGGCGTGCGTGACGCGAGGGGACAGCGCCATCTCGAGAGGCGGTGGTCGGATTTAAAGCGAAGAGCGTGACAAGAGAGCGGGGCTGCGGCGCAGGCGGCCCAGGTGAGGAGGCGGAAGGGGAACGGCGCGCGCCTGCCGGGAGCTATGCATTTGCGATGAGGCGCCGCCGGGGAGGGGGCGGGGCGCTTTCATATCTGAGAGCTTCAATATTTGATGCGGCCATCTGCAAGTGCAACGTGCGTCGACGCAGCATAAAGCGCGAGGCTCCGCCCCCCCCCCCCAAGACATGGCAGAGGGAGGGGGCGTCATTAGTCAAATATGGACGCGAGGGATCTGGGCTGGAAGCTGGAGAACGCCAACTCACGTAAACAACTTTTGCATTCTTCAGCCTCCTGGACAGGCTCATCAAATGCATAGTTTACTAATATTAGTGTTGACTGGTTACGAGAAAATATCATAAAGTCAATTATGGACACGATGTATCAGGGCTGGAAGCTGGAGAACGCCAACTCACGTCAACAACTTTTGCATTCTTCCGCCTCTTGAACAGGTTCATCAGATGCATAGTTTACTAATACTAATATTAACTGGTGTCAAATAAATATTCAATGAATAAAAGAGTCAACTTAGGAAGAGTAAGGTATTCCTCTCTTTCCCCCTCTTTGAAGCAAATCTCTGCTATACTGCTATCACTCCTGTCTCACTATGGAGTCACTTCTAAGTCAACCCACCTTCCGAAATTCATTTCATCTTTTCAAATATTTAATTAATCCTCAAATGGGATCTTTTATTTTAAAAAGATATTAGAATATGATTGATCGATTTTGCTTTTACTTTCGCGCCTACTACGTACTTTCACAGACACGAGATCAATTTTTAACAATTGTTTTCTCAAAGACGGCTGCAAATTTTTATTTAAATTTTTTCCTCATGTGTAGCAAAGGACGAAATGAAATTTGGCACTGGACCCATTTTCGGAGGTTCCTCTATAAGTTAGAACATTATAAAAATATTAACATAGCGAATGATGGCACTGAAAATAATTTTGGTGAGAGTGATTTTTGATTAAATGGAATATGATTTTTAAATAGTTCTTTACACAAAGCTGAGCACATGTTTTGAAAAAAGACTAGCTTTTACGTAATTTCTGCTTGAATTTAACGTTATTTTCTGAAAACTGGCTCCATATTTTTTCTTTAATTTTTTCCCCTCTCGTAGATAAAAGTACGCTTAAAAACAAGCGCAGATCTAATGTTCATTGAACTCTCCCAATTTTCACATTTTCAAGAATACAAAATTGCAATTTTCAAAGAACGCAGAGAACGCTACAACATCGTATTCTTCAGGGCTATCGGTCACCAGTTGGCCAACACACCATTTTTTTCTCTTTAGTACCATGGTTGTTCTAATATTATTTATTATTTATTCCTTATTATTTATTCCTCCAATCATCTCTGGGTCGAACGAGCTAAGGCCGGGGCCAAGGGCGGTATTCGAGGTTTTGGAAACTTTCGTCTCTGCTAACTCAGTTCCTTTCCTTCCACAATTTAAACCCGTTCTCTAGATCAATCTGCGGTGATGTCATGCAAAGTAATGTTGTAATACTTGTATGGGCATCGCGCATTTCGCCCACTTCGCATTTGTAACAATGCGCTTTGCCTTCGGCATGTTGTTTATTCAATGTGTTTATTTTGCGCTGTATCTGTGTCGCAGGCAGCAGGAGCGAAGTCATCTGAATGTTTAATGCGGAGCGCACTTTGCATGTCAGAGATGATTGTGCGGAATATCATCAGTGCGGCTGGGCCCCCGCTTGGCCCGAGAGCCCCTCGCGCGTGCCACGGCTGCGAGAAGGGGATCGCTTAGCGGCGGGTGCCGCGGGTGCCTGAGGGAGGGCATGTCCGAGCCAGCGCGAGGCGGTGGTTGGCACTGCTCTTCATTCGTCCCTGCCGGAGCAATACCCAAACAAACGGGCCACGCACCGCGATCTTTCCTTGTACTATGCTCACCCTTTACGCGCACACACTTACACGCCCTGAACTACCACAAGTGCTGGGTGACCAGTTGGGAGCTTAGAGCTTATCCCGATGTTGGGAGATACCTGGTTAGGGAAAGCCCGCTAGTCGACGGTACGTCCGCGCCGGATTTCCACATCTGGTGAGGGAAGATCCCTGCCACATCCCGCAATAATAACGTACACTACACTTACGGGGCAAGTGACCTTAACAGTTGTTGTTATTGGTAATCACCAATCAATCAATCAATGGATCCATTCGCTGTCGGTGTGTCTCCCTGTCGCTGTCGCGAGCTGTCCGCGGTGAACAAGTCCTCTGCTCCCCTGAGCTCCCTGCCCGCGGCTGCTCCGCTGCTGGTCAGGCGGGAGGGCTGTTGCTTCAGTTGATGCTGCGCTCGTCCCCCCCGCCCACTGCCGTCCAGGTCTCCCGGCGCCACTCTTCATTTCCTCGAGTGCCTCTGCCGCGCTCTGAACCTCCCTCGGAACTCAAAGAGGTTTATGCCAACCAAACAAGCGAATTTCGGGCCCCTTTGAGACGCGTTCCCAATTCACAATATTCGCTCCCAATACAAAAACATAAAATGTTTGGTTCTTGACTGCGAGGAATTCTGTGCTTAATTTTGGGCTTTTTAATTTTAAACTACGAAACAAACATTGATGGAGATTCACATTTTATCAAGCACATATAAAAGATGATAGTGTATTAGAAGAAGGGTTCGCTTAATTTTATCAATGCGTAAATTCTTAGTAAGCGTCTACAGTGATTTTTTATCATACAGTACAATTTTTACAATCTCTACAAACAAACAAGTGTTCATCGATTTAACATTTAATATAAGTAAATAATAAACAGAGGTCGTAGTATTACATTAATATTTTCATTAAAATGAAACGTAAATACTGAATTTTTGATTCATACCCTTAAATTACCATTAAAAAATGAAATCTATTCAAAAGATGTTGGAAACCATTTTGTTACTTATTAATCCTCTAGTAAAAGGGAACACGAGAGAGCATTAAACAATTCTCGTCTCGTGTGCTTCTCAAAATACGGTGATAAATTCATCGGAATATTTACAAACACTGCGAACAATGACCTAATATTCCGATTTTGTAATATTCCTATCCAAATTTAAAAATTCGGCTCTATTAGCAAAGATCCTATGCGCTTACAAATCTTAAAATGGATCGATATGATACCAAAAATAATTTTGGGTACATTTGCACTTTTTTCGAAAAACAGGAAAAACTTTCAAGATAATCCTATACTATTATACATTGCAGATAGAGCCTAAATTATTCCGAAGTTGTTTTTTTTTCAAAAATAAAATGCTGCGAACTATCTGACTCGAATAGAAACCTTGCGACTTTTGCAAGAATTCTTCAAATTCTGGGGATTCTTCATAGTCCCTGGAGCCTTTTCCACATTTTCTAAAAAAGGCCCAAAATATTGTGTTTAAAATTCTTGTAAGAATAGAGTAAAACACACTTACAAGTATGGCGTAAATATAATTTCCACTAATATCGCACAATTTTAAAAAATTACAAAAGGTGGACTTTTTTGATCTTCTTTAGAAAACTTCATAATTGAAACATAATTGCTTCAAAAGCCACACACATGAACAATTAATTCTTTAATGGAAGTCACGTACACGTACATAGAAGCAATACTAAAAACAGAATTTTCTTAGAAATTGTTCCAATTATTTTCTTTAGGATGGATAATACTAAATACACTCATTATCATGACATAAACGCAATATCAATGTGGTATTTTTTAACTTTTAGAAAATTACACAAATTAAATTTTTTGATATATCTTTTACGAAAATATACTTCATATATTTATTTAGTTATTTAATTCGCTTGTTAACACAGTGTCTCTAATAACGGCATTTTACAAAATCAATAAGTTTTTGAGTAAACGAGGATGGGAAGTGAAAATATAATATTTTTGAAAAGTTATGGCTTTAGTTAGTAATGGTTCTCATGTCTACATTATTCCTACTTACTCTCTCTCATGGCACCTAGGCTGAAGTGTGTTTTTTGTAGCTCTCGGAGGTAGCCATAGAATGGAATTTGTTGTATATACAGTTGTTTTGAAGCTCACATCCGTCGTTGTTTTTCTTTTTATGGAGAGGATGGTGGTGGACATAATCGTCATGCCCGTAGAAAGATACATTGTCGATGGCACTTTGTACATACAAATTGACGTGGTCTCGGGAAATATTCACTGTTCCTGGTTAAACGCAACATAATTTCGCTTCCTTAAGGGCAATTTATAATTTCCGCATCTTACTAACCACACAAGCGCGGAACATGTCACTATAATTTTCGGCGTGCGATTTCAACAATATCACTCTGCCTTCGGCACGCCCACTGGCAGCGATCGGTTCACTCTTGCCACCTCGTTTTGCACGCACCTTACGGTACGTATATATTAGTACTTATATACTATAATGGAGGATATTGTTACGATACATGATACCTATATACGTGATGGTATTATGTATGGTAGGGTATTATGGTATGTTATTGGTGCCTATATATTATGCGTTGCAATCCCCTCAATGCCCCCATTACCGTCGCCCCCACCTGACCCCAAGCAGGGAGTGATGATTTAGGCTCTCTTACTCGATGCACTTCGAATATTAGCACCAGCCACTCAAAGCTTGACACACTTATAATACACACGTATCATATACTATATACTACTAAGAATACATAATATATACGTAACATATAATCAACCAGGATCACTATAATTGGTTATTTTTTAGTTTGTTTCACACTTTTGTTACGTGAAATTTCTTTATCATGAAAACCGCTTCTAACCTACGTTCACTAACTAAGCCTCAGAAGTCACGGGCTGTTGGAGCAGTTGTGTTATAATAACTCATTATGTAACTGATCTTAGTTTTGGAAAGCTTAACTTCAGAAACAGAAAGTGTATAAAATAGTTATTCGATAAATACTAGTTACGACAGCGAGTCATGGGGGTACGAAATAAATGTTTTGAAAATAGTACGCAATAAAATGTACGATTTGCGTACATTATATTTTAGTAAGAATTCATAGAAACTTTAAAAAAATTACTCTTGGGATCATTTTCAAGAACCGACGCGGCAGCCACGTTAATTTATGTCGCGTCAGTGATTTATTTACATTGGATTACGCAATTGTGGCAGTTACTTCTTTGCAATACGCGTAAAATAGTTTATTATGTGCAAATTATGAAAATGCTGATGAGGTATTGTTGAGTTTACTCAAGAATGAAACAATGAAAGTTACCTTTGTCAACGTAGATTTATTACGACAAATTAAACTTGCGCGAACGGCAAAGCAACATTTTCAAATCAAAGGAGGGTGAAGAGAAGAGTTGACTCGTCCTTACTCACTTTGATTTTGCCGACCGCGTACGAAAAAATAACGCTTTCCTATCAATAGAGGGTGAAGAGAAGTGTTGACTGGTCACCCTTATTTTGCCGTTAGCGTACGCCAAAATAACACTTTCCAATCAATAGACGGTAAAGCGTAGTGTTGACTGGTGCCTATTCAACCTTAGTTTTTTCGTTAGCGTACGCCAAAATAACACTTTCCAATCAACAGAAGGCGAAGACAAGTGTTGACTGGTCACCCTTATTTTGCCGTTCGCGTACGCCAAAACACTTTCCAATCAACAGAAGGCGAAGAGAAGTGTTGACTGGTCACCCTTATTTTGCCGTTCGCGTACGCCAAAACAACACTTTCCAATCAACAGAAGGCGAAGAGAAGTGTTGACTGGTCACCCTTATTTTGCCGTTCGCGTACGCCAAAACAACACTTTCCAATCAACAGAAGGCGAAGAGCAGTGTTGACTGGTCACCCGTATTTTGCCGTTCGCGTGCGCCAAAATGAAACTTTCCAATCAATAGAAGGCGAAGAGAAGTGTTGACTGGCCCCTACTCACCTTGATTTCCCCTTTCGCGTCGGGCAAAGTGACGCTTCCCAATGCGTAGGGAGCGATGACTCACCTTGGTCGAGCGCCACCTCCTCCCAGAGCGCCACGCGCGCGCCCGACGGGTCGCGCACGCTCACGCTGCCCGTGACGTCACGCGCGCCGCGCAGCGAGTGGTCCAGCGCCAGCACCCAGAAGAACACTGCGCACACACGCCACAGCGCGCGCTCCTTAGAGAAACGAGCTACAACATCGCAACCAAAATTACACATGTGCCAAAGAGATACGTTGAATTCAATTGATGCCTTATTTTCCGTGGCGAGACTCGGGCCATCAGGCCCGCTCTTCCGTCTGACCACGTAAATTTCGCTACGCTCCTTTCACCAACTAGCGAAGAAAGGAGGTATTTCGTGGGCGACGAAAGAGGCGATTTGAATTTAGCTCAAATGCTTCATTTAAGCTGGAGGATCTTTTACATGCAAGTAAATCTACTAACGTGGGGCAGGGCAGCTGACTTTACTCCCCCTCCGAAGGAATGAATAGGAAGTATTTTCTGACCCTTAAAAATCCATGAACCCGCGAATTTGGGTATAACAGTCCGATACGCTAACCGTTACATCATCGTCGTCGAATACCATATGTTCTCAGGTGCAATCCAAAAGAAGCCCTGGCTTACATTAAAGACGACAAATTTAGTAAATCACTAAAAAACGAAGAAGTGGGTAAGAGAAATTGTAACAAATTCGGCCAACAAAAAATTTTTGGTAGTGAAACAACAATTCTATCCCAAATATATTGTTAACTCTGAGACAAAAGTGGAGTACTCGACCATATTGCGAAGGTATCAGGCAAGTTGTACATGAAGACGATAATTCCACTTATATGCAATAATTTACGTATGGGGTAATAATGGAATATATAACAAATCAAACTACCAATAAAACGGTTTCACCGTTGACGGGTTCACCGTTTTTAGATGACTTACATCAGATTCAGATGGATGGTCGAGGTGGCCAAAGCGCAGGCAGGGTCGCGGGTTGGATTCTCGCTGTGGGCAAGGTTGTTTGTTCTATGTCTCGTGTGTTTTGCGGAAGACCTTGCGAGTCTGCAGACCACAACCGAGGAGCCGGAAGTGTGCTTAGAGTAAAGGTTAATATGTGCCCCACAAGGGACTTGGGTATCCGGCGCAGATAATCATAATCGCCATCCCCTGAAGCTGGAAAAGGCCTCCGGAAGAAAGAAAATATTCCACTCGCGAATGAAGATTCTTCAGCTAGTGAATTTGATGCATTTCCATCTTCAGCCAATGTGAATTATTTGTTTTTGACATTGACTGAAGAAGGATAATTAATTTCCGAAACGTTTTTGTTATTATGTATCACTGTAGCATTGATATAATTCAGTCAATCGATATATAGAATTCCTGGAACACGTGCACTGCAGAAAAGTCGGTGTTAAGCTTCGTTGCCACATTTATAGAGAAATCCGCGCTCGAAAAATTCAAATGGTAAAGAGCAGAAAGGAATCGGAACTAAATAAGTTGCTTACAGTAACACGTGGGGCACTAACTACTTAAAATTAGTAAAATTAATCTAAGTTTCTTACAATTATTTAATATTCTAGAAGGATAGTAGTTAACTATAAGTATAAAATTGATATAATTCAGTTATAAACATTTTATGTCTTTAAATTAAGGGCCAAATACAGTCTGACTAATATGATAAGGTCGTGTCCCCGTGCGGCCTAAAGAATGGTCGAGGCTGAGCAGCATTGATGGCTACTGTCCACTGAAGTGGGCCATCGACACGAGGGTGCTTATCGGGAGCGGTGGAGTGTCCCGCCTCGTCTCTTCGCCCTGTCTCCGGAGGTTCCTTGAAACAGGAGCAGTGGCCGGAGCGAGCGAGAACCCTGGCGGAAGCTATGATAGTCAGGAAAATTGGAAAACGTACTTCGAAGAACTAGAACTATAGAGCAGAAACGTACTACAAAACAAATACGTCACCCACTATTCCAAGAAAACGATTCCCCGACAAGGTACGTCCGGTGGAGTTAGAGCACAAAACTCCCGGATCTGGAGATGTCCCGATAAAATAAATAAAAACGACTCCTGTAGGTGCTACAGAGGCCATAAAACGTGATACGTGACACGATGAATCTTTAAAAGGAGATCTGGCTACTCAAGAAAGGAAAATGGCATATGTGTATTGCGTCTGCTTATAGTACATCTATGAGAGAGAATATGGAAAATTGGGTATCAGAGAACGAGTGAGGAACGGAGTGACTTTTACGTAGGGATATTTTGTATTGACACATTATGTAAAACACAAAATAACAAAAACTAGTGGTGCAACAAACCTATACTTTCTCTTATAGTTGGAACGGCTATCACATATTATAATGTCCGCCTTACTACACACGACACCTGAAAACTCCAAACGAATTCAAAGAAAGCACCTAAGGTGCGAATATTGTCTTATTTCGACAGACAGAAGCAGGAGAAATATGTCTTATTCCTACAAATAAAATAAACACGAATAAATCACAACTGTTTCAGAATTTGCAGCACATTATACAGACAAGCAAGAATAATTTCAAACAAGTTACAAACTTTCATTTTGAATGTTTTGATTACCTTTCATTTTTTGAGTGATGATTCCATAATCTTCAACCAAACATTTTTGAAGTAAAATAAGTCTATAAACATCCAGAGCTGAAGGCTATCCGATATATCACCTTATGAACGCAAAAACAAGGTTATAAATCTATTGCCTTTTATCTTTTCAATATTATATCAGGAATACAATAGAAACGTTTGTTAGAAAATAAGTCATCCAAATATCACAATTTCAACAATCAAAACTTGCAAACAGTGTTCCATATACCAATAAATATTATTGCCCAACAACGAGTTTTCTCTGAATTCGAAACTGTGCCTCGGTGTGACCACAGTATTAATTGGGACGTAACTCTTAAGACTTTCTTTTTAGCGAAAGAAATGCTGGAAATTCGAAGCTGCAATTTCAAATATCAACAAAAAATACGCGAAAACACTCATAGTTAGAAACAAATTTCCAAGACCTCCAGATCTCATTTTGAAGAACAGATATCATTACGTTAACATCTCTATCATTGTCGTAGCTTTGCCCTGCTAACTTTTTGCAATTTCTGTAAAATACAGTTTTCCGAAAAAAAGGTTTTGCGCCATTTGTGTAAGCGTACTCTTCTATATTCAAAACAATCAACGAAATAATTTTAAATGTACTTGGGAAAATACTTTTTTAAATTTTCAGCTCTTCAAGTAAAACTTACGCTAAAACTAAACAATTTTTCAAAAAATAATTTTTATAAAGTTTTTTAAGCAAAAAGATCTCTATTATCAATACTTTGCTATGTTAATTGCTTGCAATTGTCATTGTGTAAGTAAGGAGTTAGGAAAGGACAAGGAAGAGGAAGGAAAGATCGCGTGCGGACGGTGGCCCGTTCGTTAGGGTTCTGTTCCGGCATTCGTCTGGTGTTAGGAGAAACCAAGGAAAACTACCGATCAGAGCAGTCGGCCTCTGGAATTCTCTTCCAGACAGCGACTGAAAATTCGACCTAGCAGTGTACCTAGTTCGAATATCCTGCACCGTATGCGCTTCAACCATAGGCTCTGCCGACTAGAATCGCAGCAGATGATTGAATTGAATTCACTTACGTTGGTCTACAGGGATTTTCCCTAGCCAGGTATCTCCCACCAGCGAGGCACCGCACCCAGTCCAGACAGGCTCTAACATCCCGAACGGTCCCTCAGCATGTAGTGTAGAGTAGAGCATGCCAGTCTAAGTGTATGTAATAAGGGGTAAGGATAGGACAAGAAAGAGGATCGCGTGCGGTCCGTGGCCCGTTTGTTAGAGTACTGCTCCGGCATTCTCCTGATGTTCGAAGAAACCATGGAAAACCACCGATCAGAGCAGAAGGTCACTCGAATTCTTCTCCAAACAGCCCCTGTGTTTGATGTAGCCTAAATGGTGTCGAAATTCCTATACCATTGGGACTAGAACCCTAGGAACTCCCTGTCAAAGTCGCCTTAGAGACGGCAAATACCGAGTGGTACCCAGTTTGACTGTTCTTCGCCAGTTTCACGGGTTGACATTTGCATTTCATAACACTTCACCATCTCAATGCGGAGTACAGTTGGGATTGAAACTCAAGAAAGACCCGACGGCTGTGAGATCAGCTGATGACCTGAGCCACCTATGCCCTTTTTTCTGTCGAAAATTTTCTGATTTCTTCTGCAGAATCAAAATAAATCGCTATTTAAGTACGTACGTAGTAAGGCGAAAAACTAACGTTATTTTCTAACAAAATTGCCATTTTAGTCTTTGAGACATTGGGAGGTAGTGGTAGGCAATCTGGGACGGAGCAGGTGGTGGGGGGGAGAGAGAGAGAGACCTGAAGAGGGCGGTGAGTGGGTCGGAGGGTCGGTGATGTAGTGGTGTGGCGGATGGGCAGCTTGCAAAGGACAAGAGGGTTGGTGGGAAGGGGCGGGGCAGGGGTGGGGAGGCTTGTGGCTGGGCGAGGGTGGCGGGTAATGGCGGGTTGCGGGACGAGGAGGAGTTTGGTTGAGCGTGAGAGGTTGCGGGAGGGCAGGAAAGAAGAGGGTGGGTTCTTGGGGGCTTGTGGCAGATCGAGGGTGGTGGCGGGGCCAAAAATAGTGGGTGGTTCAAGGAGGGAGAAACTGGGTAGAGGGTGAGGTGGGTTAGCGAGGCGAAAAGGGATGGTTCGGCGTGAGGGGTGGCGGGGAGAGAGGCAGGGCGAGGTGGGTTGGAGCGCGTGGAGGGTGCCGGGGGAGCGGAGATGGCTGAGAGTGGTGGCGGGGTGAAGAGAGGCAATGGCACCCTGTATGTTGGGTCGACGCGTGGCGGGCGCTTGAGGAACGCTCGGGAAGGGGGGAGGGAGAGACGAGGGTGGTGTCGGGGCTGGCGGGTGGAGGCTTTTGCCTGGAGGGTGGGGGCGGGAGAAGGACGAGTGGGCGAGGGGGTTGGCAGTGTATGTGGGTCGCTTTGGTTTGACTCGACGCGTGGCGGGCGCCGAGGGAGCATTCTAGTGGGAGGATGTGGGAGGGGCGTGGGTTGTGGCGAAGTGAGGCAAGGGGTAGGGCAAGAGGGATGGCAGAGCACATGGGGCGCGTGGGGAAGAGTCGACGCGTGGCGGTCGAGAGGGGAGGAGTGGAGCGGGGAGGGTGGGGCGGAGTGAGGAAGGGACGGGATGGGCGGGGCGGGTGGGCGCCTGAGGAGCGCTCGGGGCGGGGAGGGGAGCGGCGAGGGTGGTGACGGTGCTGGCGGATGGAGGCTTGTTGCATGGGAAGGGCGGTGGCGGGGCGAGGGTGGGACGGTATGGGTTGGGTCGCCGCGTGGCGGGCGCCGAGGGGGCGCTCAGGGTGGGAGGGGCGGAGCGAAGTGTGAAAGGGGTGGGACGGGTCGGGCGCTGTGGGTTGAGTGACGCGTGGCGGGAGCCAGGGGAGCGCTCTGGTGTGAGAGGAGGGCCGAGGGTGGAAGAGGGGCGGTCGGTTGCCAAGGTGATGGTGGTGTCGGGGTCGGGAAGAGGGGTAAGGAAGGGAGGGGTGGGTAGACGCGTGGCGCGCGCCGGGGGAGCGCTCTGCTGTGTGCCTGCCGCCGCCCCCCTCCGCCCGCGCGCGGATGAGCCGCCCGCATTAATTTTGCATCGCCCCGAGGCAGGTGGCGCGGGGCGCGGGGCGCGGGGAGGGGGACGAGGGGTGGAGGGCGCTGATTGAGACGCGTGTCGAGGGCGGAGCGCTGTTTGCTCGCGCAGATGGGCCTCGGGGCTTCGTGCTTGCGGTCCGCGCTCGAGCCTTAGCACAGGCCAGGGGCCAGGGCGCTTGTACAGGGTCAACACGGCAGGAGGCTATGACGCAAGGGCCCCACTTTATTTGGTTTGTGAATGGAAGTCGAAATAATCCTTCAAACCATAAACATTCTTATTGTGTAACAGCATCACAAATTTATGGATAGCGTCTTTGCATCTATAATAAACGATATATAAAGCAGATTTGAAATTGGTAACATAAAATGTTGCCATTATTATTATTATTATTATTATTATTATTATTATTATTATTATGTATTATGAATAATGTCAATATTAGTATTATGGGCTGACGCACGGAGTATGAGCGGTGAGGGCAGAGAGGACAGGCGGAGGGCAACGTAGCCGGGTGACCCGGTATCGAGGACGGATGACGAGGAAGGATGATAGGACGGGCTGTGAGGAAGCGGCAGTAAGCACGGCCGGGGAGGATAGGTGAAGAGGACTGGTGGAGAGGACGGGGCTGTGAGGAATTGGGGTGTGAGGACGGCCGATGAGTGCGACCGGATGGGAGGGACGACGGCTGGGGAGGACAGTCCCTGAGAGCGGGTAGAGAGGAGAGCGAGAACGGGCCGTGCCGTAATATGCCCATTTATGAAAGATTTTTTACAAGGAAAGCATTAATTTATACTGCTGATATACACAAAGAGTATATTATGCAACTATTTTATATTGTTGTTTTGTTGTGTGATAACATGTTTAGGAAACGAGATACATAAGGAGCGAGTTTCAAATTTGCGCGAATACAATAAAGCAACATAAGTAATTCAATAAACGTTACACATTAGTAAATTGGTGTGTAAATCTTAAAATTATTGTTACGATGTGTTTCTGGTACACAAAAAATGTCTATCTGTTGATCATAAAGAAAATGCTTTAATTCTTAAAGTTTGTAATCTATTGGCACTCCACTTAACTAATATAATTTTAGAATTTAATATTGTTGGTAATATTTGTTGTATTAATTTTTCTATTTGTAGAACTAATATGTTAATTAATTTTTATGTTAAACCTCGCATTATTAAATTGTAATTACTTGGCTGAGGTAATGAAGTTGTATTGCTATTCTTGTGAACATATTTACGTTACAGTGGTACAGCTGATAATTTTGGAAAGTTTCTTGTACTTTTTGTTAGCAGGATTCCTAGAAAACCTGGCATTTTGAAAATTTTATTAGAACTGATAACTAGATTGAATATGTTTATAATATGAGCCGAAAGTAAGAGAATCACAAGGGTTAGCATTTTTGGTTTCAAAATAAGCACTTCTTCCATAATTTCCTTTGTAAATTTTGTGGCAGTTTCCACATTTAGAAGTTTGACTTTTTGGTTTATTACACCTTGTGTGGTGATGGTTATGTACACATTGCGTTGAAGCCAGGCCGCCTTGCCCCCTCGCGTGCTCGCCCTCCGCCCGGGCCGGGCTAGTATCGTTTCCAGATGTTCAGGCTGACCGCTCGCCACCCTCGCCGAACTAGGTCGACGCCGCTGACGCTGGGATGGACTGGCCCGGCGGAACATAAACACCGCGCGCGGCCGCAGACGCGATCGCTCGTTTCCCGCTCTTCGTGAGCGAGGTAGCGATCGCTGGCGTCCCTCTCTTCGGTTACCCTCGTGTTGACCAAGGCCGTGCAGAACCGCGAGCGACCCACCGCCACGAGCCGATCTGCCCGCCAATGCCTGCCACCCCTCCCCCGCCCTCCTCATGGCGACGACCGACTGAGTGCTCGGCCGCTGTGAGGATGTACGTACAAGTGTACAGAACAAACTACTTTTAGTAATCAACCTTTTACTTTTAGTAGTACTTTTGGTGATGGTTAATATGAGAGTATATGGGTCGTGTACACATGTCATTTTCTGATCATATTTTACAAAGAAATGTGCTAGAATTGTAATATGCTTCGAAATGTGCGTCATAGTAACTTGTGAGTAATTGGTATTTATCAAACCAAATCCATTCAATTGTTAGCCTGCATCGTGAGTATCGTTCCATTTTGATCATCTTCAATCTTCATTTCGAATATATCATAAACATTGTTCAGAGGCCAAGTAAATGAATTTTGATAATGTGCTCATAAATGTTTATATTGTCTCCAATGTTTGAAATGAAACAAAGCGTGATTAAAAATAAAACCAAATGAAGAAAATAAGATTTTGCCAATTTTTGTTGCATTTTTCTCACGTCTCTCTCTCCTCTTATGCCTTCGCGACATCTTACACATTTTGAAACCAACTTACAATTTGCTTACTTGCAACTTGCAATTTGCAAGTGTTTGATTTCTGGCAGATTTCACACTGAACTTGGAACTTGATTTTGCCCCTAATTTTAACTTGATCTATACCATTAAATAATACGTTTTATTAAAGCATTTCTCTCGTTTTATCTTTATAAGTTCAACTGAACAAATTCATAATTATTCCCTTTTTCCCCAAAGAGTCTTTAGACAGTGTCCAGTAGGTAAGATTTATTTTGTTAGTCCAGTTTTGGTTTCTTCATTGGTGTAAGAGACTGGAACATCATACAGAAGAACTGAAAGAGATTTTTAGTTAGGTCTCTATTTGAGACATAGTGTTAGTTTTTAGAATAAGAGAAACGACAATATTTTCGAAAATCTTCAATTGTAGTGAATAATTTTGAAAAGTTATTCTGAGAAAATCTAGAAGAAAAATCATTGGCCGCTTTGTTTTGACTTTCGTTATAAATGAAAAACAAAATTAATAATATTGAAAGTTTTTAAGACATAAATTGGTGGGATTTTGACATTATGTAAATTTAAGTTTTCATTTTGATTAAAATCTAAATTTGAGATTTTTCATTCTTTAATGGCCACTATTAAGCCATCAAATGTGTTATTGCTTGTCACATTATAACTTAATTCACATTGTTCATTTGTATCGGTAGATTACACTCCCTTTCTTTTAGTGGCATTGCACTCGACATAAAGAGAATGCATTTTCATTGCGATTTTCTGGCTTCATTTGAATGATTTCATTTGGACCAGCTGGGGGGGGGGAGCCAGTATTGCCAATTTTTTACACGTTACTTTTGTGTTTACTTTCTTTCACATCGCGAATGATAAAATAACAGTTTTAAATGTTTTCAGTTTTAAATGTTTTATAAAATAATTATAAACGTTGTCATTGCCAACAATAGATGCCAACAATAGTTCTATTGTTGGCAATGACAACGTTTATAATTATTTTATGAAAAATGCCAACGATAACGCACCACAACACCTATATTTAAATGTTTTATTTCACTATTATCCTACGTATCTAATTAGTAGATATCGGACGTGAAAATTGAAGAACGTTTACTGTGTGCAACACTCGCTACCTCGCAAACAAGGTAGGTAGAGCGGAGCTGGGGACATCCGTAGACCATCGTTGCGGAACGAGAGCTGACAATGAATTCTGCTTACCTGCGAAGCGTTTATGTACAACAGCTGTCGTCCCCGAGAGCGATACAGACTCGCTAAATTTAATACGAGAGTATATGGGTCGTGTACACATGTCATTTTCTGATCATATTTTACGAAGAAATGTGCCAGAATAGTAATCTGCTTCTAAATGTGCGTCATTAGTTTATATTCAGAATTTAATAGTAATTGGTAAGTAATTGGTATTTACAGAATCAAACCAAATCCATTCAATTGTTAGCCTGCATCGTGAGTATCGTTCCATTTTGATCATCTTCAATCTTCATTTCGAATATATCATAAACATTGTTCAGAGGCCAACTAAATGAATTTTGATAATGTGCTCATAAATGTTTATATTGTCTCCAATGTTTGAAATGAAACAAAGCGTGATTAAAAATAAAACCAAATGAAGAAAGCAAGACTTTGCCAATTTTTATTGCTGTGTCATGTAATGTATAGTTTTTAAGTTGCTGTATTTTCCCATTTTAATGACCTTTGAACTGCGTTTGAGTACTTTTCAAAGTGTTGTGTGTTTGTTGCATAGTTTTTAGTTAATTGTGCCATCTCTAATATGTACCAACGTTGCTAATATATATAAACAAACGCATTAATTAATATTAAACCAACACAATTCGTTGCACACTAATTCAAATAGTGTAAGAGCATATAAAATAAAACAAATGAAAACATTGTGAATCAATGAGATGGAAGGAATACAAGTCTACATGCTCCATTTAACATCCTGTCTGTAAATGTATGGAAAGCTATGAATCAATATTCGATGCGAATGATTTACTAAAGAGTACAACAAATTTATTGTTGCATTTAAACAATTATATTTAATTTGCTTTCAAAATTAATTAGTTAACTATCATTTTCCTATAATACACAATCGATTGTATTCATTGAATCTATTGGTGAAGCAAAGAGCAAAGAGCGTGCTCTTATATAGAACAAATGATGATGAACTGCAGTAGTACAAAGTGAAGTCAATAATACTCTTCACCGGCTCAAATTCTGTATGTGGTCACATATCGAAATAACAAGCAACCTGTATACTATTAATTAAAACACATACGGACCCGAACAGCGGGGCTATGATAGCTTGAATCCATATTAATAACACCGGCGTCTGTCTTTCACCGAGCTCTTGCTTGTGGGTGAACATGCAATAGAATGTACAATAGCGTTATCTAATGTCAAAAATGTGCGAGGTAGATTCTTATCACCAATTAGCTATGCAGAACAGAGTATTTTTATGCTATACAAGAATTTCTAGGCTAATACCGGAAGTAAGGATTAATGTAACAACAAATAGAGCTCATTAACCAGTGAACCTCATCAAAACGCTCAACATGTTATTATTGTTGAGTTAATTATCATGAGGATTTAGCTGTTCTGGACGAAAGAACTAATCAACATTGCGCGGGGAGTAGCTGCGAATACATTTTTAGAAAAGAAAGGTCGCTCAGCTTCTACAATATACGGAGAAAATTTAAGCTGTACCTTTATTATGTAAAAGGCGCTCAACAAAAACAAGACCAAAAAATTACAGAGAGAGAATAATCCACGTGATAATTGAATTACAGCGGAGAGGACGACACGAGAGAATTTTTTTTAAACAATCCCGCGTTGCAGAGCTAGGAAGAATGCAGATGTCGCGTGAATTGCACGGCAGGTGCTGAGCGCGTAGATAGCCGCCGGCGAAGGAGTCTGGGGGAGGGGAGGGGTGGGGTGGGGTGGGCCGAAGAGTCGGGGCGGCGCGTGGCATAGGTATGGGCGCCACATCAGAGGGGCGAACATGTGTCCCTCACAAAGCGACCTCCCCTCTCCTCCCCCCGCCCCCGCTCCGCCCTGTGGTGTCCTCGCATATGCATGAGGGCGGAGCGGGGAGGGGAGGGGAGGGGAGGGGAGGGGAGGGAACGGGGGCGGGGCGCGCGCTGGATCGAAGCGGAAGACATCAACACCTTTGGACACGCGCCAGCTGACCGCAGCTGGGGGCGAGCGGCGCCTGGGTGGCAGGCAGGGCCTGCGTGCCGCTCTGCCGTTGCACGTAATTCATGCGCGTTAACTAAAAACGCAGGCAGGGAAAAAACTTCTTCTACATACACAACAAATGAAGCATTTCCAGCGAACAAGGTTCAGGAACAGTTAATTAACGGCAAAAGTTTTCATGAAATTGAGCAAATGGAGCACACAGGAATGGGTAGAAGCGGACTCAGAAATATTTGTAACAATGGCAAATATCGAATCTTCATGCTTCACGTACAAAATCTCTTCGCCGTCTTTTCAAAACTGTACTCACACAAAAATCAGCGATTGCTATTAGCGGTTCTGTAACAAGGTAACAGTTATTTTTATATTAGGTGGGTGTACTTAATTTATTCTTACTTTCTCGTATACGTACGAGAAAGGATTATGGACGATACGGTGTAATACACGAATTATAGAAAAAGTTATGTAATGCTGTGGAAAAACTGATTTCGAGATTTCAATGGAAATACAAGTTTTGGGATCCCTTGTTACCAAAAAACGTGGTTCTTTTCAAAACGTCAGTTCATCCATCTTTCTGTCTGCCTGTTCGTCAGTCTGTGGACAACACTAACTCCTAAACTATTCGTAGGAATTACAGATGAATATTCCACAGTGGCCCAACTCGAGGCTATACGATTTTGAAAAATAAAGCTTTACATTTCGGGAGTACTTTACATGGAGGAATCCTCTGGGTCATTTTCAAAATTTTTTAATGTAAATAATAACAATGCGAGAGATATTAAAAAAAGCATTTGCGTAATTTTTGAAAGAAAACAAAAGAATACAACTAGAAAGACGCCGAACAAAAATGAAGTTTCGCAAAGTTAAAAAAGTTCAAGGAGCCCAAAGCAAATGCAACCCCTTGGCATTCCTTTGCGCCTTTTTTCCTTTATCTGACGAAAAAATTGAAAGAAAAAAATACAGTCGCTTTTGAAAATTTTCGAAAATGTTTAGTCTTCGTGAAAAGCAGAAATAGAAATAGAAATATCCGCTTCAAATAGATGGGGCTGTGGCATTAGTGACATCGATCAGAGAATATTAAATTTGGTGAAAATTCTACTTACAGTTCAGCGTTGTTCGCGGTCAGATGGAGAGCAGATGTTTTGTTGTAATCCAATTTTTCTATATCAACGACCCATCAAATGTGGATTCTGGCTTCACAACGTTTTAGAGGAAGTAATTTAATATATTTAGTAACAAGGTTTTTATATTTTCTGTCACCAAGACCGTGGAATAAAGATTTTTCTGTCGAAAAATCCCCATTTTCTTCCCGCGGAATTACGATACTTCCTCTCTATTGCGAAATCAGTTTGTGATAAAATAAAATGTTTCGGTTCCATAAGGCAACACGCGAATATTTAATGGCAGGCAATCTCCTACATCAAGGTTGCTGTTGCATGACGTATCTGTGTCGTAGCCAGCGTTGCCAGACAATGAAATGTATATCCCAGTACCAAGCTTCAAAAATCCTGGTAGTTTCACTGACATTTCTGCTTACCAATGAAAATTTATTTAAATTCTGAAATTGTTAGTTTTATAACTCTAATATGTTTTAAACATGCGCAGGAAGATTGTTAGACTTAACCTGATATCGATTTATTTTATATTGATAAACTAAATGGAAGGTGATTGTATTTGAAATGGTACTATCTTTTCCTCCTATAGCACGTGCTAGCAAAATGCCAGCCTATGCCACCTTAAATGTTTTACGGCAGCGTTTTCACCAATATCATAGTTATTAGACAGTTAATGATAGATTTAAATGATTGAATAAAACCACATTATACGGATCTTAAATCGTACATCATCGATTACCGTACACATAAAATCCTGGTACAGTAGATCGTTGCTAATCCGAACCCTGTACATCCGAAATTTCGGATACTCCGAACAAAATTCGGAATGGAGGAAAACATTTGTAGTGTAAAGAAAGGATTCCATAATTACTGTAGGACTGAGCAAATAATTATTATAACACAAGTTGTCGAAATGAAACGTTTATTGCACTGGTAACTACGGTGTATATCACATATTTTTGTAGCAGTAATTTTCATGTAAATTCTCTGTAAAAATCTTTTGCCGTAAGATCTGAATCTATTTGATGATCCGATCGCTACGCTACGTTGCCATTATCTCACATCGCACGCTACGTTGCAGTGCCTGGTAATCCTTTAGATGGATTTGTATATGAACGGTGCATTTTTTTTTTCGAAAATCCGAGCATTTTCGAATACGAACAGACCACACCCCTCAATTAGTTCGGATTACCGGAGTTCTACTGTATTTAAACGGATGTCTTTATCCTAGTACATGGTACCTATAAATAAAATACTACCTCATAATATTACCAAAATTCTGATAAGTCTGGGAACACTGGCCGTAGGAGTGATTATAACACAAGTTGTCGAAGTGAAACGTTTATTGCACTGGTAACTACGGTGTATATCACATATTTATGTAGCAGTAATTTTCGTGTAAATTCTCTGTAAAAATCTTTTGCCGTACGATCTCAATCTAATATTGTCATTATGACAATACAGTCGGTACGGCCAGTATGAGAATGAGTGGAGTACCCCAATCGCAAGCGTGACATTGCTTTTAAACGTTCGCCGCGCTGTTGGGCGGGGCGCGCGTCGGCGGCGTGTGCTCACCGGTGTCGCCCGGGCGGTAGAGGCGCCTGGAGGGCCGCACCAGCACCTCGCGCACGGCGCTGAGCACGCGCAGCTGCGTGCTGGCCTGCAGCGAGCACTCGTCGTCGCCGTCGCCGCCCTGGCTGCAGTTGACCAGCGCCTGCAGGATGCACGCGCCGGACGCCTCCGCCGGCACCACCAGCTGCACCACGCCCTCCCCTGCAGGCACACACGATACCAGACACGTTATTTTCTCTGTGACTGCTCCATTGGTAGTCATTCCGAGCACCACAACTACTAAGGTCATTAGTCCCGTAAGTGTGATGCATGTTATTGCTCGGGAGGTGGCGGTGGTCTTCGCTCGCAGTACGGCGAGATCCAGCGCCGACCTACCGTGGTTTTCCCCAACCAGGTATCTCCCACCAGTGAGGCACAGCTCCACCCGATCCAAGCTGTAAGCTCCCGACCAGTCTCCCGCAGTGTGTGCTTGTGTAGTGCGTGTTAGTGTAAGTGCGTGTAAGGGGTGAGGATAGGACAAGGAAGAGGAAGGAAAGATTGCGCGGGGTGCGTGGCCCGTTTGCTAGGGTACTGCTCCGGCATTCGCCTGGTGTTGATAGGAGAAACCACGGAAAACTACCGATCAGAGATGCCGGCCGCTAGAATTCTCCTCCAGACAGCAACTGAATTCGACCAATTTGACAAGCTAGTTCCGAAAATCGTGACACTATCGGTACTCAAACCGAGGACCTCCCGGTCAGAGAGACTGCAGTGACATCATTTGATGTTCCGAGCCCTTACTGTCAGTGACTACTCCAGAATGTATGCATTCTTGCACGTTATCGCAGACAGTAATGATGACGATTTCACAAGCCGTGCGAGAATATTATTCTTGCACGGCAGTCGACCAATCCCATTCGTCTTCATTATACACGACAGAGATTTCTCGCAGTCGCTTAGACAGGGCAACAGCTCGGCGCGCTCTGCCGTGCCAAATCGCGACTGTCGGAGTTCTTCGACAGCGGAAGCTTATGTGAATGGTTTTAAGTCAAAATATCTTCCGCAAACACTCTACTGCAATCGGCATGTAGCTTCAATTCAAAATACTCGTATTCAAGAAACATCTTCCTCTTCTAGTAATTATATTTTAAATAAAATCCGCTTAAATCAGGAGTCAGCACCCACGATAATTGCAATGATTTCTCAATTAATTTTTTCAAAGTGTAAATCTAGACTATTTACGTTTGTAATACTTGTTTTGTTTACTTGTTTGTAGTTATTGTTAATATATAATATAAAGTAAATAGGGAAATAAAAGTATCATTATTAAAAAAAGTAAAAAATTCGAATGTTTTCTCTTAGTATTTTTAAAACATCAATTTGAATGTCGCAAAGAAACTATAGTCTTCTACTCGTGTAGAATGGCTATAGTTCAATCATAGACATTCCGACACTCGCTGCAACGTCGCTCGTGTCGTAAACATCAACTCGTGAATAAGAATTGTATTACGCTAATATCGTTTCACGCTCGTTGAAGAAAGTACTATTTCTACTGCAATTGTATAGTTCTGTCATTTGATGACTGCAACCACTTGCACAAGGATTCTCATTACGATACAGATTCCATTATGATGATACAGGTTCTTGATCTATCACAGAGAAGTTTACAAACCAAGTATTGACACTTAAATAATCATTCAGATTCGTTATTGGAAAAGTTTCTTTCGATTGGGTACATTAAAATCGCTCGTTCCTCTCTCGTATCGTAATATCACACTCGTGTGTTAATACCCATCAATACATCATCGTTTCATAATTTACTATTCTATAAAGTCTCCTGATTGTGTTTCATGATTTTAGCCTGCTTTTTAACTTTTCTTAACCACTATTTGCATTTTTTAAAGTAGAAGTGGAAATCTGGAGATACATTAAGATGCTTAGAAATAAAAAAAATCCTTTGTGTTATTCAAGAACTGCTTTTTTTGTGACTTGTTTAATTTTCTTTTTTAAAAGAAAAGCACGTGTTACAATGAAATGAAAAGCGTCGAAAAAAGCATTATATTTATCGTGTGTATCAACAATATTGTAAGCCGCATCCCATGACTCCTGCAGCAAGTAATCAATGAATAATTTTATTTTGTTTTAGTAAATATTTGTTTTAGTAATTATTGTTGTTATTATTATTGTTATTATCATTATTATTGTTATTATTATTAATGTTATTATTATTATTAGCATTGTTATTATTATTATTATTATTATTATTATTATTATTATTATTATGTGCAGTGCAGTGACGTTGTGCAACTGAGAGAAAGGAGTGAGTAAGAAAGACATTACAGCTCGCTGTATCGCAGTGCGGTGAAGTGTGGTGAAGTGAAGTTTGGTGAAGTGGAGTTCTATGAAAGATTGCACGGTGAAATGTTCATGTGATTTTGTAACGTTTGTAGAGTTTGTATAGTTGTTAAGTTCTGTAATGTTAAGTTAGTGTATTCTGACACCAAGTTCTCACACTTAATTGCAGAATTATTAATAATAAAAATCTAATAAACAATCTACTTATACGTGTACAGATACAAGACACTTTCGTAACAGTTCCGCTCATTAGTCTTTTTACCACGTGTTCATGAAAACTTACATATACAATATTGGTATTGTGGTGAGTTTTTGTTGTCATTTACAATGTAATAATTATATGAGTCGTCATTGCTAACAATATTGCTGGCATTGACGACTCATATAATTATTTCATTACTTATAAAATATGCTCTTGAGATTATTCTAAATGTGATAAGCGGCAGTCATGTTGATTAACTTCGCAACAGTGTTCCAAATGAATGCTTGAGTTCTTTGCAATTTTGCTTCTTTTCTGAAATGCCTTTCAGTTATATAGCATCTGCCGGAACTTTCAATAGCTGTACGAGTGCACAAAATACGACTTGTGTAATACATCTATAATTTTTCATTGTGTTTTAAACTACTTTAGAATATTGATTGAGAGTAAGAAATGGAAGACTATATTGCATTTGTTATTAATTATGTAAGGAGTTTTCTACAAACTAAAGTTTTCTTAGTTTTTCTAATTTATTACTTTGCAGTATTAACTGATTCACATTGCCATGACTTCGCCGTGGTACGCCAACGGAAAAGTGTGTGTCACAAAGTAACACTCTGCAATCGATACACAGCAAAGATAAACGCTAGTTTCATGCACAAGTCCTGAACAATATGCGATGGGATGTTATATAAATATAACATTATTAGTTCTAAATTCAACTACATACGTAATAACTTAAAGTGCTAAATTGTTTTCTAAAGAAAGCAAATACCGGAAATTTCCCACTATTTCATTTTAATATTCAGTGTAATGGATGCAATTAATAATTCTCCCAAATTAGCTCATCCATAACGATGAAATGTGTGTGTTCGTTTCTCTCCATGTGCCAACATTGATCATCATTTGCCGCAAATGCAATTAGTTTCTGCTGATGAGGCTAACGTATGCATTGAAATAGTATCAGAGATAACAAAACCTAAAATTGATTATACACATTATATTACGTATTTTAATCATTCGATTTGAATTTCACATTTAAATACCTAAAGAGAATTGGAATGGAAAATTTTAGCGCTCCTTTCAATATAAACACATTAACGCAGAACGCGATGAAAATTTTAAGTATAAAATGATAGGGCGAGGAGTGATGGTCAGTTGAGGGCAAAAAGCAAGGGCGAGAGTGAGGACGAGAGTGAGGGCGAGAGCGAGGGCGAGAGCGAGGGCGAGAGCGAGGGCGAGAGCGAGAGCGAGGGCGAGGGCGAGAGCGAGGGCGAGAGCGAGGGCGAGAGCGAGGGCGAGAGCGAGGGCGAGAGCGAGAGCGAGGGCGAGAGTGAAAGAGAGGATGAGAGTGAGAGCGAGGGAAATATCGTGGTTAACGCTGGAGCTAATTAAGTCATTCGTTCATTTGCAGTTCCTCTTAGTAAATGGCTTCAACATTTCCTCAAGCGGTCTCATCATTCAATGAAAATATATTGCGCAATGAGAAATAATTGAAGTAAGAACGTGAAGTATTTGTTTCCTTTAAAAATGATCCATTTTTACAAACATTACATTAAACATGTTTTACTTTTTCTTCTTATGTACTTCGTAAGAAGGAAAAGTATAGTAATCTTGCGGCGGAAATGAGCAATTTTTGACAGAAAGCTCTCATTATAAGACGAGAAAAAAGTTGCACTAGTCCCATTTTTGAAAATTCCAAACATTTGACATTGGAAAAGGACAAATTTTAGCGTCTTTCGTCTGAAATGAAATCTGTTCTAAAACATTTTCCTAAACAAATGCATGTCCTTTTTTTTTATTAAAATGAATAGTTTTGGCGTAATTGCTGCTTCAAGTTAATGCAAATTTTAAACAAAGGCTTTTTCCCAAAAAACAATCTAAATTGTTTCTTTAAAAGATATTCCACGGATGCAACAAGTGACACAAAAGAATAGCGTAATTGTCATTTTAGTTGAAGGCTCTAAATTATCAAGTTATAAATAATTGGAGAAGTTAATGCTTCTGAGAACCACTCGTTTTGGTAAGCATTACGTATAATTTAAAACCGAGAAATGAATATAGGAGCGTGCGTTCACCATCTGAATTCTGTCAGCCAACAACGATCTTGCACTCAAATCAACTGTAGGGGCTGTCGCGACAGTGGGTTACCTGTTCGACTTAAGATGATGTTAACATGTTTTCCGAAGTGTCACATTGGTTGTATCTTAACTCCACTATATCATTATAGCGATGAATATGACTGTTTTATAAGAACTGTGCCCAGAGGCGACACTAATCTCCTGGTTTTTTGACCTGCCAAAAATCGGCGACATGCAACACCGGCTCTACTTTCCTTCCGAAGAATTTTTTAGCCTTAAAATCGGAAGACTTGCAAGCGTTGGAATTCGCAAACTCGAACGCTTTATTACAGTCCGACGAGCCAGCCTGTGGAATCGCATAAGCTTAAAAAGAATCAAATCTCTGGTGACATAATAACATATCTCCCGCAAATATTCATCCATTTCTTAGTCTCCAGATTAAATGGATGTTTACGTCTGGGTTACGTACCTTCTGCTGCAAAGTATTCAGTTATAAATCTGATTCTAAAACGAAATACGCTACCCCCAAATTCTAATAATTAGAGGCCTATAAACACGTAACTTACTTTCTCAAATCTTTTTGAAAAACTGTTCCTCAGGGAATTTATTATAAACATTAACATCATCCCCCTGTGCAACTTGACTACAACTCACAATTCACCACCAGATACTTCGTGATTCCAAATCTAGAGTAATCCAATAAAGAGAAGGAAATGCATCTACCATTTCCTTACACTGCTAGCCTTCGATCATGGGCGCCACATCGATCTCAGTACGCTGCGGACAATGATACCTTACTACCGTTTTCACATTACAAAGGACTTCATCAGCAATACTGTATTTTATACAAAATCAACATCTAATTCCATCGTTTCAGCACCAAGGCATTTTTTAAACTTTACATATATCTCAATTCACCCTCACAGCGCACAAAGTCTTCGATTCTGTTTCATTTACGAGGAACTTCAGCATCTATAATGCGACTTACAACCTGCAAAGCATCCTGGACAATTTCTACGAATGATCGTAGAACTGAAGATCAAATCTGAACCCCTTCCAAATGCGAAGCCAGAAGGTGTGCTCTGAAATTCACTCCTGACAGAGGCGACTCGTGCAGTTGTGGTCAGAGGCTCACCTTTCCGCCCCCGAATTCAAATTCCAGTCGATCCATTTGAATTTGTAGTGGACAAAGCGCATTTGCGGCAAATTGACTCTGGATTATCCCACATGCTGTCTCTTAATCCACTATTACTCCATCATCTCGTAAATAACATCATCGCTCATCAATCAAAACCAATTACCACAGTTATCGGCGCTCGGTCAAGGGAATGGAACGAGGAATGCAGTCTATACAATTGGAGTCGCTGCCTGTGATTTCCAAAATTCCTGCCATTTGTAAAACTCGCACGTTTATTTAGACGATACAAACCTAATTCCTTTGTAAGCGTTTTGTCTGCCTGTATTTCCTAGGGGTAATTTGTGGAATGGATGAACCGATTTTGATGCGGTTTCCATTGATAGGTAGTTCGTTTTGTCGAGCATAATTTAAACTAGTTTTTTTTTCAAATTATTATTTTATCTTATATATGAAAATCAATGTTGGTTTGTTCGTATTTTATGCGATGCCATACCGTTCATCAGATTGGGATAAAACTTTGTGAACTTATAGCTTGTACTTGTGCAAAGAATATCGGCGAAGGGCAATGGGAATCTGCGTATGTCTGTCGCAGATAGATGCGCGTTGATGATTATTTTATGCGTTTATGCTGACTCAAGCGCCCCTGAGCAAAAACTCTATGCAACCCGCCGCACCCTCAGGTAGTAAACGCAGCTTCGCTGCATATTCTTCCCCCTGGAATTGTGAAATATCGGCCGGAATTATTAATTGAATGTTATCTAGAACAAGTAAATTAAATTTCAGTAAGACAGTGTCATAGTGAATGCTTGACAAACTCGCTCAAACAAGCGAAATCGTTTAAACGAGAGGGTATTAAAAAACCATGTCCAAACCAGAAGAGACAAACTCATACTTGAGAGAACGACATTCATCTATTAAATTTTTATAGAGCGTAGCGTAAAACATAATTATTTTGGAGTTTTGGAGTTTGAAGATATTTAATGGTGCAAAGCAGACGTCAATCCGACTACTAGTTTCGAAATTAAACGCGTGAAAACAAATGAAGCCCAATCCCGGAAATTGGGGAAAAAATTAGAAACAAACTTAATTTCGTGTTTTTTTTTTCTAAAATCACTATGTAAGTAAAACTCTCGACGAGAAATTCAATAGTGCAAAGCAGACGTCAATCCGACTACTAGTTTCGAAATTAAACGATTGAAATCAAATGAAGCCCAAATCCCAAAATTGAGGAAAAAATTTCGAAAAAAACTTAATTTCGTATTTTCTTTCTGAAATAACGTATGTAAGTACAAACCTCGACAAAAATTCAATGGTGCAAAGCAGACGTCAATCCGACTATTACTTTCGAAATTAAATGCTTAAAATTAAATGCAGCCCAAATCCCGAAATTGGGGGGAAAATTTAAAAAAACCTTAATTTCGTATTTTCTTTCTGAAATAACGTATGTAAGTAAAACTCTCGACGAGAAATTCAATAGTGTAATGCAGACGTCAATCCGAATATTACTTTCGAAATTAAACGCGTGAAAACAAATGAAGCCCAAATCCCGAAATTGGGGGAAAAATTTCGAAAAAACTTAATTTCGTATTTTCTTTCTGAAATAACGTATGTAAGTACAACTCTCGACGAGAAATTCAATGGTGCAAAGCAGGCTTCAATCCGACTATTAGTTTCGAAATTAAACGCGTGAAATCTAATGAAGCCCAAATCCGGAAATTGGGGCAAAAAATTGGAAAAAACATAATTTCGTAGTTTCTTTCTGAAATCACGTATGTAAGTACAACTCTCGACGAGAAATTCAATTGTGCAAAGCAGATGTCAATCCGACTGTTAATTTCGAAATTAAACGCTTGAAATCAAATGAAGCCCAAATCCCGAAATTGGGGGAAAAATTTCGAAAAAACTTAATTTCGTATTTTCTTTCTGAAATCACGTATGTAAGTATAACTCTCGACGAGAAATTCAATGGTGCAAAGCAGACGTCAATCCGACTAATAGTTTCGAAATTAAACGCGTGAAATCTAAAGAAGTCCAAATCAGGAGATTGGGGTAAAATATTGGAAAAAAATTAATTTCGTAGTTTCTTTCTGAATTAACGTATGTAAGTAAAACTTTAATAGAAAAATTCAATGGTGCAATGCAGACGTCAATCCGACCAATAGTTTCGAAATTAAACGCGTGAAATCTAAAGAAGTCCAAATCAGGAGATTGGGGTAAAAAATTGGAAAAATATTAATTTCGTAGTTTCTTTCTGAAATCACGTATGTAAGTACAACTCTCGACGAGAAATTCAATGGTGCAAAGCAGACGTCAATCCGACTAATATTTTCGAAATTAAACGCTTGAAATCAAATTAAGCCCAAATCCCGAAATTGAGGCAAAAAATGAAAAAAAACTAAACAATAGTGAAGCTTGGTCGGCTAACCTAGTCTTACATAAACAAGAATATTTGCTTACTTTACATACAAATCTAAGTTTAATTCTCACCTCAATTAAATGATGAACATATTATCTACAAAACAAGAGAAAAATACTGTGTGTACGAGATATAATCAAAAAACTACCTCTAAATCGCGTTCGTAAGCCTTAGTTTAAAATTTTAGTGAATTACGTTTTTTGCGAATATTTTCTATCGTTGAAGAAATTGACCAATGTGGAATTGAAATTTTCTTGAAGCTAGCTTCGTACACTTTTTACTTTCCCGCCGTATTATTACGTGCTTTTGTTAATACAAATAATTATATTGTAATGATCTGTCAAAAATCTGGAAACAGTAGTAAGTGTGTTTTTGTAAGCTTCCAAGAACGAAGTAAATTTAATCACTTTCCTTTCAATGTTTCAAATTTACTAACAATCTATACACTAACTATTGTGCGTATATTGTCCGATAGGTTTTACTGGAAAGAACCTTGATGACATGCCTACAACGTTTTTCAGTTAGGTAAAACCGACCTTTTCCAAATAAAAAATCGATCTAGAATTCTTAAAGATAAGCTACGACTATTTCCAGTAATCAGAATTATTAAGTATTTTATTTATTGTAAGTGAATTCTGAATTTATTGAAAGTTTTTTCACGATCGAGATTGAATATTTTTTTTTTGCTGAGGCTAACGCAAAAGGTAATCAAGATTGTTAAAAAAAATCATTTTGTTCACGACAGATAATAAAAAATGTTTGTTACGATTTCTTTTATTACGAATCACTTCTAGTTTCATTTGTACTCAACTTCGATATCAAAACAAATGTATGAAAATCTTGCGAGAGTCTTCTAGGCACGGCGACATCACATATTTCAGCTGTCTTATAAAAATGTTAACTTCACGCACCCGTAACGGTATGAAAAATCTCTCATTTTTATACGACCTAAGAGGGTCATTTAAGGTGGAAAAAGTATCACAGCCTTCTCTTTAATTAGATGAAAAAATAACTCTAAAGGCATTTTGCAGAGAAATGCTGTGAGTGCGTATGTTGAGTCAAACCTCTGAGGAAAGTTGTAGTTATTGGCAAAAAATCCCGTTTTTGGATTAAAAAGAAAGAAAAACGCAAATTCGTGAATTGACAAAATAAGTAGGCAAATAACGACTATTGTGTATCGCGCGAGTGCCTTCGGTTTTGCCCGGTTTTTGTCCGTGTGAAACGTGAGCTCGCCGGCAGGCCTTCAGGACTGCAGAGCACTCGCTGTTCACAAATGACGCTAATATCTCCGGAGTCTACATGAGCGCAGCGAGTCTTGAAATGCGCCAAATTGCCGAGCATATAGAGTGTGAGAAAATCACACACAAAAAAAAAAAGATTCTATGCTTGTGAGGGCAAAATAACTAAAGAATTATTATTATTATTATTATTATTATTATTATTATTATTATTATTATTATTATTATTATTACGAACAAACCGTTGTGTTTTCTCACATAAAATAGGTCCCTGAATAATTTTACGTATGCTCATGAGCAACGAGTAATTCTATCATTTAAAGCGCTGTAACTCTCGAGAGGTTTGTGATGTTGCAACTGAGAGGGAAATCCTTCAAAAGTATTATACGATGACATAGTAGTATGTGCAATTTGATTGTTTGTTGTTAATGTTCTATAAAGTGGTTGATCCATTGAAGCAAAAAAAAGAATTAATAAAAACGTTAAAGATATCCGAACATGGAACAAATGGCATTATACTTCCCGAAAAGAAGACATCCCGCTTAGATGAAGGGACAGTCCAGAGAAAGGCAGAAAGCTCACGGGAAAAGTTTATGCGAAGAAACGGGCACAGAGGAAAACAAAAAAAAAACAAACAAAAAAAAACAGGGAGCGAGTTGATAGGAGAAAACGCGGAAGGAGCCGAGAAACACCGTGGAGCATTGCTACTCTCGCGTTGCCCGAGGAGTGAATAAATGAACGTGGGGGCGGGGCGGGGCGCGGCCAATTAGCCGTGGCGCGTCGTGGAGGGCGTCGGAAGAGCGCCGTGTCAGCGCGGGCGCGGGCGGCGGGGGCGGAGAGCAAACAGCGCAAGGCATAATTGACGCGGCCGCCCCCGCCCCCGCCCCCGCCGCCACTCGCCTGCGCAAACGGCGCTTCGTTCTGCGGCTGCGGACATCGCGCAGGCGGCGCCGCGCGCCGAACAATAATCGCGTGCGGGGGGGGGGGGGGGGGCGATTCGTATTTCATCTTTACATCGAGTGCGAGCGCTAGTTCTAGCGCATTGCACGCGGCCATGACGTAACTCGCTATTGCAGTTTACTACACTTCACACGCTAATAGTCACGTGCTTGTGTATCACATTTTACGCTACGCTCTGCAGAAATTCTAATAGCTGAAACGACTTTCTCGCGATTATGGGTTAGGTCATTTTCGTGTTTTGGATAAGTATCCTATTGTTAAAACATTATCCAGTGTGAGCATGCATTGGTTGTGACACTATCTTGAAGAGATTTGATTACTGATACTTAACACTATCTTGAAGAGATTTACTTGTCCGAGATAACGTTCAAGTATTAATTCCGGCCGATATTTCACAAACGCAGGGGCACAATATGCAACGATAGTCGTGCTCAATACTTGACGGTGCGGCGTGTTGCGTGGCTTTTCTGTTCAGGGGCGTTTGAGTCATCATAAACGCAAATAGTGGTGCTACAACATCATATACTTTCTTGCAATATTACAATGTTTTTGTACGATGGGACACCAATATATGCTTCATTAATTCTAAATAGAAATTACGAGAAAACTAACTTTTACAAAAAATGTATATGACATTTTTTAAAGAACTAAATTTGTATAACAGACTTTGTATGAGGCAAGAATTTCTATTTTTTCCTATAATTTTTCTGGAAATGTCGGGGGGGCTTTATGTAAAGTACCACCCAAAATTAAAATATCTGTTTCAAATTCCAGGAGCCGCAACATCAGCCAGAACGATTTGGTTATATCAATTTTGAAGAAAATCGGCTGTAGGGTTTATGCGCTAGCGTTGTGTACAGACGAACATTTTGCCGTCAAAAGATTTTTCGATGTGAAGAACGCACAAAACATGGATTCTGGCTACACCACGTTAAAGAAATTTGTTTTATATACTTAGCTACTGGATTTAGCCTCTTTTTCGTTACCAGGGCCCGACAATAAGAGGTTTTGTAGTGAAAATTTGCCGTTTTCCGGCGCACGACTACAATACTCTCTCTTCTTATGTTGAAAATTGCAAGAAAATTATATTTATCTTCAACAACGCCTACATATGTCCAATTTAATTCAAACTATTCTTTACACACTCCCAATACTTATAACAACAAAGTGCGATGATAAACGAAACAAACATCTTTAATAATACTCGTAGTTATAGGAAAGTGTCAAAAAAAATTTGAACCTTTGCAATTTTGAAAATTCCAGAGATTTTAATGGAAATCATGTCATATTATTAATAAAAATGAGACATTATGATAGGGTTTTTTATAATATCAATTCTCCAAAAAACGGTAATACAATTACATAGCAGCGTCGCTAAAGCTGTATATTAATCAATATATTGGAAAGTGACAATTTACATACCGCAGGGTGCTTAAATGCCAGGTAATTTAATGAGGCTTTACAAAAGCTAATTCTGTTACTTTGATCTTTTATTGAATGTAGTTTGACGTTACGTACATATTCATATACCTCGATTTGATTGTTGTATCTAGAAAAGCCTTTAGAAATCTCGTAAAACAAATGTAAATGTGTATTACAAATTTCACGTGAAAGAATTTTCTTTTAATAATAAGTATTATTGAAAAGAATAATATAGTTGTAAGAAGGTGTCAAACAAGTTTTGAACGTTTGCAATTTTGCAGACGTTTTAATGGAAGTCATAATCATTTTTTATTGTGCCTGTTCTGGGTCAGGTAATGAAAATATAATACCTGATTCGCATCAACATTTATTTTAAATGACAAAACCTATTGTGCTTTTATGTGAAATAAACGCCGACATATCTTTACAACAGTAAAGGAGGAAGCTGTATTATAAAAAGACTTAAAATACTACCAATATTTTAAAAATGTTTTCTGAACGTTAGAGTTCTCCAGTGATTAGAACCGAATTTTTTTACTCGCAAACAAAGGCGCTGTAAGAACTTAATTTATCTGTCGAAAGCGTTGCCCACGCTTTCAGCATCTTAATTTGTTTTCATGTTTTGAACATTTCTACTACCCAAGTTAGAAATTTAAAAAAAAAGTTAAACTCACAGTTCTGTGGTCTTTTATCCTTGAGCGTAGTATGTGAAAAAATATCTATTAGGAATTAAAAATAAATAAAATGTGAATTCAAATGTGTAAAACAAAAATATGAGTATTATCACCTCTTAGAGTTGTATTTTCATGCGGAATACGGCCACTGCCCTCTCCAGAAAAATGAGAACATAATTCGAGCGCTTCTAGAAGAGTTGCTCTGAAGAGTACATTCTGCCAGTGAATTATATGACGTCTGATTAAAAAAATGTTTGCAAACTTCTATTCTAGAACGTACCGTTACATCCTTATAGATTTATGTTATAATTTTGTGGTTGAGAAATTATCCAAATAAAGGAGATTATTCCATTAGCATTATCGTACATGTTACACATAACATAATTATCCTAGAAAACGATAATTATCCTACGGGGTGGCAACACTGGCGAGGAACCCTGTATTTCCGAGTGATCCAAGCCCTCCATGCTGTAAACAGTGGCGTCCGGGCAATACAATGTCTAGCCACCGCGTTATACATTGCCTGGATTCCGTGAGCCACCTCACTGACGTCACATTTAGCTGTCATCACGGCTGCGTTGCAAATCACTGTGGGCGCTCTCTTGGCATGGCAGTGGGGCCGTCTTTCTTGTTAACCTGTATTTTATGCGCGTTTCGGAAATGGACTGGATCTCTGAGCAATATCATGAACAACTTTGTTCCCATAAATCATTAGTTTCCGACATTGGTCTAGCAAAGGAATAATCCAACCAGATACTGTTATCTTCACATTCAAAAATACGGACCTAATAGTTTACATTCGTACACTAACATACGACGATACGCTATCAAAACATTGTAGAAAGTAATTTGAAAATACAGGGCTGAGCTTTATAAAATACAACTCTTAATTAAACAACTTAACTTATAATTATCAGATTTTATTGAAATGTTTGCGTTAGATGATTTACATAATTACCATGCCTCAATAATAAAATATTAATTTTGCTTCTGAAAAAAATCGAAGATGTATTATTTTTCAATGTGTATTTAATTCATTCACAGACGTACATATAAAAAGAAATGTGTTTCCTTACAACATGTGTTACCTTCCTTTTCCATTTTGAGTTTTGATTTCAAGAATGGAGGTGTTATTGGTCTCGCCAAATCGTTGCAAAAATGCAGACAGCTCGCCTCAACAAACCACAACGTTTAGAATTGGATAAATCGTCAATACATAGGAAAAATAACTTCAATTTACAAAACATTGGTGCATATTTCGTGAAAATAGTACAATATTAATAAAATCAATCTTTTCTTATATTCGGCCGCATGAATCTGGTCTGAAAGCATCCATAGATCTGGATAGACCTCAACGCAAAAAAATTGGAAAAATCTATAAAAATGGAAAAAAATTCGAGATATTTTACGAAAACATTGTAAAAATTTTGAAAAACATGCTAAAACATTGCAAAATTTGTAAAAATTGGAATGTTTAAAAAATGGACAATATGTGGTCTCTGAAAGCCTGTTCGGGAGGGCTCCTTTTATATATTACTGACGCAGAGGTCTGTCTTTACGTGATTTGTCGCACACTACGCTATTCATTCTAAAGAAACCACTTGACATTTAATGCAGCTACTAAGTAGATTCGCACCACTCTCAGAAATCTCCCCCCCTGAAAGTTGATTTAAGAGAAAAATGTAATCAGCTGTTAAAATAAAACAGTAGTCTTAAGAAACCACCCACTCCTACAATTGCCTCAGCTCACTTGCAGTCAACTATTATGCAAGAACCATTTTCACTCAAGTAATTTATTCATTGCCAGCAAGTATTCGATGCGTCAAGAGAGAGAGTGGCGTCGGTGAACATGGGACGTGAGTGGTGGAAGTGAATTGTTGAGGCGGAGAGAGCAGTGCAGCTCGCTCGCAGCGCCACTCGAGGGCCCGCGGCCGCGCGCCTAACTTCGCCCGTAAATCTGCTGCGCCAGCTGTCGCCGCGCCAAGTGATACATACCGCCGAGAAATTGAAACCGTCCCTCCCCGCCCCGACCCACGCCGCCCCGCGCCGCGCCTGCCCAGCAACACGCCCGCCCCGCGCCCGTCCAGTCCCGCGTCCGCCACGCTCCGGCACAGCGCGGTCTCGCCCCGAGCCCGCCCCGCTCATTCTTTCCCGGCCCCACCCGCCCTTTCCGACTCCGCCCGTCCCTTCCCGGTCCCTCCCTGACGCGTCCCACCATACCCCGCCACCCCGCCCTCGTCCCCGCCCTTCCCGTCTCCACTTCGCCGCGTCGAATCATACCCGCCCCGTCCTCGCCCACCTCGCCCGTCCCTTCCTGGCCCCGCCCCGCTGCGACCAACAATATCGTGCCTTCGCCGCGCCGCCCCGCCCCGCCACCGCCTCGCTCACTCTTTCCCGGGCCTGCCCGTCCCTTCCCGGTGCCTCCCTGATGCGTCCCACCACACCCCGCCCATCTCTTCCCGTCCCCGCGCCGCGCCGCGCCCGCCACTTCCTCCGGCGGCGCCTCTTTTGTGTGACTTGGGCCGAGAGCGGCGGACGGCGGTTGGAATGGACTCGGCGCGCGCCCGCCGCCTCCTCCGCGCTGTTTGCCTTCACCGCGGGCGAGATGGGCGGAATATTTCGCGAGCTCGCTTCCGCTCTCGAGTCGGCAACTCAAACAGCCGAGCGAGTGCGAGCGCGCGAGGGACATGTTGGCTGTCGAAGGAATCGAATTACCCCTCGAGTCGACGGCTGAGCGCTTCGACTTCGAGCCTCCGCGCCCATCCACGCCCCGTGCGGTTCCACTCATCTGCGGGCTGGCATTTGTACTCGCGTTCAGGAGGTACGAGACATTCCCAGCACCAGTTGGAATTCTCGCTGGCGAAGAGTCAACTTCGGCAAGAAACTTTTAGTGTGTCATTTGACTTCCAAAATTTCCGTTTCAACTTTGTACGTCGTCGATATCATCAAGTGGGGGAATGGAAACTCACAGTTTGAATTGAATTGAATTGATGCCTTATTTTACGTGGCGAGACTCAAGTCACGAGGCCTGCTATTCCATCTGACCACGCAAATTTCGCTACGCTCCTTTCACCAACTACTGGAGAAAGGAGGTATTTATTGGGCGACGGAACAGGCGATCTGAATTTAGCTCAGAAGCTTCATTTAGGCATGAAGATCTTTTACATGCAGTAAATCTATTCAGATGCAACAGCCGGCTTTACTTCCCCTCCGAAGGTGATTTTTTTACCCTTAAAAATCCACGGCTTCGGTCCGGTTGCAACTCGCGAACTAGGGTGAAACAGCTCCATACGCTAACCGTTACACAATCACCGCCTCGAATGTGAGTGTGAGAATATTTCTCGAACGGATGCACTGGCTGAGTTTAGCTAAGAGACACACTCTTGCTGCCTCAGCAGAGCCTCGGGTCGGAAGGCCCTAGGGCTCGAGTCCGACAGTGGCGTAATTTCGAAAGTAGTAATGAAAGCGTGTGCGAAACATTGCAAAGCGTGTGCGAAACATCTGTAACGATTCGAAATTGTCTTTCGTCTTGACGAGTCTTTGTTTATTATTTACAAACTTCGTATCATTATGACACTGATTGTAATTCGTTTACTTTTCAACAAGTAAGGTATTTCTACTTTTTTGATATTTAATTTTTTTTTCTTGACGCATTGCATTTCGTTCACGGTGTGTTAAAAAATAGTACACGCAACACAGGCGCAAGATGATTCCTGTACTCGCCTCTTTGTCGTCCTCGCTACGCTCGGACAATAAACTTGGCTTGTGCGTGAATCACCTGTTTCGCGCCCTTGTTACGTAAACTACAATTTCCGCATGGAGACTCGGACTCATATCCTCCGAGTTAACTCATCGTCAGCCATACCACTCAGCAACAGAAGAGCTATAAGCACTGAACATCGGCCGGCGCTGAAAAACATAATTGTCTCAAACCAAAATTTTTCCAACACGCAATTTTAAAAACTTATGATATGCTTGCAAAAACTGGGACTAATGTCATAATTTTTTTCTGTTCATTGCTACATACAAGGAGAACTTTGATGAAACAATTTCATGTGGTTTTCGAGAAAGTTTTTTAAATTGCATACATTTTAGATTCAAATTACAAGAAATCTATACGTTTTTTCGAAAAATTGTACATAACCTTTATTAAAGAACTAACTTTTTAACAATAGGCATTGTCTAAGACATCTCTATCTTCAATTTTGAAGTTGTGAAATGTTAATTTTTGTAATTTTCGAAAATACAGAATTCGTCACAAAAGAAACTAGCGCCATATTTTTTAAACATGCCTTGATACACGTGAGTAGAAAATGTAAAGAAAAAGAATTGGAGTCGTTTTTAAGAAAGAAATTCTTGAAAAAATAAAATTGCCAACATTTTTCGCAACAATACACGAAAACTAATCATATTTTCAAATTTTAAAACCACTTTTTTCTCAGATGATTCTCCATATTTTTTGTAGTTTCTTTTCACGTATGTAGCAAAGAACAGTTAAAAATGTAACTGGAGCAACTTTGCAAATTCTAATTTTCCGTGCTCCATTTGCAATCAGATTGCAATGCGACAATGGCATGTCGCGCCGCGTGACGGCAGTTGTGTGAATTTTATCTCATTTGGGACACAATTTAGCTGTATGAAACGCAGTTTTAATTGTCGAATACTTTTTGAAATTTGCTTAAAAATATTTAGTTTTCACACCTAATGTTCTGATTCGTAACGAGGTTTACAAAACGTGTGTTAGTTCGAACAGAAATTGAGGAATAAATAAAATTACGTGGGGTGTCCGTTTCTAAGAGCGAAAAAGGATGTACTGTTTTAGCACCACTAGTGTTTACCAAAAACTGCAGGTTTGTTTCTGTTTGTTTTTGCTGCTTCCTCAGATACCGAACTTCATTTTGGACAACCTCATAAGTACATTTTCGGAACTTTAAATTGTTTACTGGCCTTATTCCAACTCATGTTCTTTTTTCGAACAGCATGAATATCTTTTGTTCAAACTAGTCGGGCTTTGCTTTCTTTGTTAAACATTCCCAAATATTTTCTAGGGAAGGATGCAACAGAATTTTAAGAGAGTAAGTGCGAATGAAAGCAAAGTATTTTTACTGTCTCGCGCTGTCGCAAGTACTTGGTTTGGCCACTACCCATGAAACCAAATTTCTTGGCTATTATAAAGTCGGTTTGAAGTGGATGATTGGAATGTATTTCCAGGCGTTGGTGATATATTGTACTTATTTCTTCAACTATTTGTATATTGAGGTGTTGCTGTAGTGCAGAATTTGATATAAACAGGTACAGATGAAGTGATTCTTAAAAGTTTTCACTTGAAAACAGACAAGTTGGTGTTGCTAGCAGTGCCCCAGATTTTGATTCCTTGCGTTCGTACATGAGCCGCATCGTCAGAAAAAATTCCTCGCTGATGCTCCCAGCGCCAGCCATCATGTGACGAGCTCCTGTCGTTATTTGCAAACTCTTACAACGTAACTGCACGTTGCTGTATAACTGGCGGAGACAGCCAACGCAGGGAAGGAGAACAAAATTAAAATACGTGAATAATATTAGAAGAAAATAGAGAACCAGTTTGGATAAATGTTACTTATCAGAACGGTGAGGAAGTTGAAAGGAAAATTCATTGAGACAAGAAATTGCATGGCTATTGTCAAGTAGGTTTAGAGTTTGGAGTGCATCTCCAGGCGTTGGTGATATTTTGTACTTATTTCTTGTAGTATACTGAGTTCTCGATGTAGTGCAGTATTTGGTATGAACCGGGGTATAGAAGTAGTTATTCTTAGAAGTTATGATATCTTTGTAAGATCCACAAGTTGGTTTTGCTAGCAGTGCCCCAGATTTCGATTGCTTGAGTCCGTATAATAATTCGTACAAATCCGTGGGAGAACATCACGAACAGAAATTCCTCGCGGATGCTCCCAGCGCCAGCCATCATGTGTCGAGCCCCTGTCGTTATTTCCAAACTCTTACAACGCCACTGCAAGTCGCTGTGCCACTGGCGGAGCGCGGCGCCCGCTGGCGACGCAACACAAACAGCGCCCGCAGTTGTCGCAGCGGGCAGGGCGGAGGGGACGGCGCGGGCGGCTGTTTGCTCGGGCTGATGGTGCGGGTTTTACCCTCCGTTTGCACGCCTAGTTACCAACGGCTAGTTAAGCCCTACATACACTTGGCTGACTAGTCAGAGACGTCGCCGCTGAGTTTGGGGAACTCTCATTAGTCCTGACTTGCGACGAGTTGGAGCGACGTTCAACGAACGCCAAACGCGGGTGACCCGCCTTCGAACGCGACAAAACTTCCAAACTTCTTCTTATTAGAGAGGAACTGGAAAATAAGCACAGATAACTTTCAGTAATATTTGCCGATCCCTTTCCGTGCACTGTCGTTGAGTACAAGAGTCCTTGAGTGGTTCTTCGATTTAAAGAATGGACGTGAGGCTTCGAAATAGTCATAGAATTTTTGAGATGGCAGTCAAGCTGGAATTTGGAAAGTTGACTGTTGTAACATAGAACGCCAAGCGATCCTGATTCCCGGATTATTACAATTACATTATCAGCCATGCAAGCGATAGAATCTGTTTGCAAACACTAAGTATATCAAGCGTGATATTATACGCCACCTGCTTTGGCGTTACTAAATTGTGTTATTACTTAATCTGCGCGTGTGTCCCGTCAGCTGGTGTCTGCCCGCACGCGTTTTACGCATGAGCCAACCTACATAGCATTCAAAGAGCATACATTATGTGGCCCGCGAAGATTGTCAATTGCACTGGTATTTCAATGACGACAAACAGCTCTTGACTTGAGAAGAACACTCCCTGTTCAGAGTACAAACAACACAGTTACCAACTACTAGTCTCGGCTCGCGTTTCAACAATGCAAGCGAAACTGGCCTCTTCCTGTATTCTATAAGAAATTCTTCGGCAGAAGCTGGCTGTCAATTGAACGGCTCAGTAGAACAAGGGGCTATCCCACACTGACATAGTTATGTGTTAATGATGGTATTACCTAAACTTCCCTCATATAACCCAATACATTTTTAAACACAGTTCACTTGCATATAAGTTCATACTAGATTTAAATAGCATATTACAATTAAAGAATAATATTTGAAGTTTTGTGTAACGCAAACAACTCAATTTCTCAAACAATTGTGGGATAGTCCATTGTTCTACTGAGCCCTTCGATTGAAAATTCGTTTTCAAAAGTGAAAAACTCAAAACACTAGCAATGCAACGCTCTTAATTTTTTTACATCCCAAGCCGTTTAGAACCATGTTCAGGGCGCGATACTGCAAATGAACAAATTCGACTGTGGTTGTGTCAAGGCGAGCTTGTAACTGTTCCGTAGATGTTATGCGGCAAATTTAAATAAAAAATCGAAAGCACTGGTGACAGGCGAGCAGTTTTCTCTAAGAAATGATTCGGCTCAACCTAGCCTTCAATTGAAAATTCGTTTCCAGAAGTGAGAAACGAATCGTGTTCAGCGCGCGATACTGTAAATGCAAAAGCTTCGACTGGGATTGTGTCAAGGTGAGCTTATAACTGTTCAGTAGATATTATGTGGGCAAATTTTAAATAAAATATCGAAAGCACTGGTAACACGCGAGTAGCATTCTCTAAGAAATTCTTCGGCTCAACATAGCCGATGATTACAAATTCGTTTCCAGAAGTGAAACACTGCAAACACTAGCGAGGGAACGCCCTCAATCTGATGGAACCCAAGCCCTCGAGCGCGGTAGAACGGGCGGGGGCGAGCGGGGCGTGCGGGGGCGAGGGGGGCGAGCGGGGGCAAGTGGGAGGTGAAGGGGCAAGCGGGGCGAGCGGGGGCGAACGGGGGCGAGCGGGGGCGAGCGGGGGCGAGCGGGGGCGAGCGGGGGCGAGCAGGGACGGGCGGGGGCGGGCGGGGGCGCGCGGGGGCGGCCGCGCCTCCTGTCGCCCGTTGGCACGCCCAATTGCCTCCGCTAAGTCTCCTCCCTGGCGGCGGCGCAGCACGCTGCGTAATGAAGCGGCTTATGGCGGCTGACGGCGCAGAGGCGAGGGCCCGCGCCTCGAATTAGATGCGAGCGCCGCAGCGGGGGCGCCGGTGGGGGGGGGGGGCGCTCGAAAAATCAACGCACGGAGCGACGCGCGCTCGCTTTGAGGGCGAAGGGCGCGCGGGTGCAGCGGACAGAGAGGAACGGACCGGTGAGGGGCGGGGAGGAACGGGAAGCGCGGGGGTGCACAAGCGGGTGAAGCAAGGTGGGACGGGAAGGAGAGGCAGGAAGAGGTGGTGCGGAGTGGGGCGGAGCGAGACGATAGGACGTGATGGGACGGCGGGGGCGGAACAGGATGAAACATGTGGGACGGGGTGAGACGGGAGGGGAGTGGTAGGGCGGTGGATCAAAGGGCGACGCGGAGCCGAAGGGGCGTGGCGGGGGGGAGCGGAGGACGAGGCGCAGCGACAGAAGGGTGTGGTGTGGTGAGATCGAAAGGCGCATTGCAAGGGAGCGGGGCGGCGCGAGGAGGAACGGGACGAGACGAGGTGGGGAGGCAAGACAACTCTTTGATCAATACATTTCATTGAAAAACTAGTGGGGCTACAACAGCACAACCTTCTTCGCATTACATCTGCTTCGCAATATTGTACTACTACCTACAAAGATGTTTTCAACCAGAAATTTTTTTTTCCGCACTGCAAAGTAAACTCAGATCCTTCGAATTAACTCGCTGTCCGCCTTTTGCCCCTATGCATGGAAGCTTATGACGTTCCAAATCGGGCCGTCGATGCTTAAAAATGTAATTATCTTAATCCAATATTTCAAACATGCAATTTCCGAAAATTCAGAGAGATCAAAGAAAATTGGGTACACACCCCATTTTCAGTCCCTTGTTTTACAGACGGAAAAATTGGAGCAGTTTTTGGGAAAATTTTTCATTAAAATCAGTCAGAGATTAAGGGGAAACAACTCACTTGCTTTAAACAAAAATTGTGCCTGGCCTTTTCTTGATGAGCTAAGTATTTACCACAGATTTTATAGCAAAAATCTCTATCTTCAATTTTGTAGTTTTGAAATGTTATCTTTTTGCAATTTTCGAAAATACAGAGTTCACCGGAAATAAGACAAGCACAATTTTTTACCTCCTTTAATGAGATGATTTGATTATACCATGAGAATATTTCAAAAGAAAAAAGGAGCCGTTTTCGAGAAAGACTGTTTAAAAAAATTTAACAGTTGCCTACATTTCACGCAAAATTACTTATAAACTACAAAGTTTTAAAAATAATACATATCCTTATTCGAAGATTTGTTTTTCCAGACGAGGTTTTTCAAGAAGAAATTTTTCATTGAGAAAAAAGATCTCCATCTTCAATATAGTGGTTGTAGGAGGATGCAACAAATTGCAATATTCTAAAAATCATTTATTTCAACAAAAATGAAACCTGCACATTTCTCTTAACCGCCCTTTACTCAATTTGATAACAAAATTCAATCAAACAATTTTAAACACTTTTCGACAAAATTTTGAAAATGTGTTTGAGGTTTGATGTAAAATACATTCAAAAATGAAAATATCCGGGTCAAACTCGTTAAGTCTCTGGTTCGTTTTGAGAGTGTGGGGATTGGTTGGGACTTTTTCGAGTGATGCCAGAAATTGCAATGTTATAGTATTACGTAAACGTTTCCGATAATGCGAGAAATAACGTGATGTTGTATCACCTCTAGTTAACTACGAGACTCGGCTGTAAGATGATTTAGTAGAAAAAATTACCGATTTCCGGCACACGATTACAGTACTTTTCGAAGTACGCAGTAAGGCGAGTTCTGTGCGAAACGGTTTTTCAAATCATCACTCTCCACGTTTTCATGACAGGGAGACCTTCATGATTTCTTCGAGAAGGGCACGAAGAGGGATACGGCAGATCTGCCTTTAAAAATAGTTTTTTTAAATTGAGCGATATTTTCTTATCAATTCTTACTTACAAAAATGCTCGTTTCATCTGTATTCAGAATTCAACTTTTTGGGGTATAGGGATTCCAGAATTTATGAAAACGTGCACAGAATACACCTCTACCCGTAATACGTCACACAGAGTTTTTAGCTGTTTTTGACGTAAATAAATAATAAATTGTTCTACATAAATTATGGGAAAGGACTTAACGAATTCGTACAGTCTGGTAATGAAATATGAAACCTTCCGCATGCTTCTTTCCGAGGACGCAGTGAATGTCTAAATAATTAAGCATATTAATGTCGAAACTGTATATTTGAACGAGTAATTAGACCGTGAAGAATACCAAATGGGGTAGAAATAAAATAGAACATAATACTTAAATTGAAGAAAGTATGGCTTACCTGAAGCGGGTTGGCGGTGTTACTTAAAAATGTGTAGCATATTAAATAAATATGAATTGAAATCATGTAAAAGCGACACGCTTTTAATTGTAAATGTAATAAAGTGTTTTTAGCTGCGAGTTGATTATTGTACCTTTGTATTCTAATAAACCATAAAGTTGATACTGCAAGTGTTATTATCCAATTTATTTCATACTTGAAGAAATACTTGTCAATTAATGAAATAGATGTAAATGGAAATGTTTCATTTTTAGTAATGTACATAATAATAAATAATTCAGCTTCTATTATAGACTAAGAAAAAATGTGCAAGATTTGTTGGAAATATTCGATATGGAAGGTTCTCTTTACGTTAACACATCATATATCGTTGGTAATGAAATGGATAATGAAAAAAGCCTGCAAAAGTTGGTATTAAAAAAATCAACAGATGTTGGGATGTTTGAGATACTTGGTAGCTAATACCGCTAGATATTTCATATTCTTTTAATAAACCATTACACTTTTTTTAAGGATACAAGGTTAATACACTTACAAGGGATCAAACGAATACTCAAACGATACTTAAATGGCACAAAGAAGAATTAACAGTGGAATGCACTGATATTCTGGACTTTAGGTATTTTATTCGGATGCGTGTTAGTGCACGACTAGGAATAGTAAGTCAGATAGATCCGTGATAGAAAATAGGAAATTTCTTTATTATTTGGAAGAGCAGAAGGCAAAAAATATTGTCAACGATGTGGCATTGTCAACCATGGAGTCGATGAATATGTGACGCAATTTGGGAAGGAAAATGTATCACGTCCATTATAGAAGATTGGGGATTTAATAATATTGTAAAACGAGAGATTATGATATACGCTGACAGTTAATCAGTCAAAGAATGATCGATTAAATTTAAAATCACTGTGAAGGACAAGCGTAGTATAAGAAAAAGTAACATTGCAAAAATGTCAAAAATGGGGAAGTCCAACATGAAAGCAACAGTTGTGGTAGCTGATATAATGGGTAAGGACGTTACCATGGAGACTAGGAGAAAACATTTAATATCAATGATATGTTAAATCATGATATGTTAACTAATGTAAAATATACACACAAGAAGAGGTAAATACACGTAAAATGATCTTGTCCATGTGTTGCATAATTAAATGTGCTTTTGAAACATTGATAGGAGGTTACTTTGTAATTTATGTATCCTTGCTAATATTAAAATACATAATGTTGCATTGAGAAATTGCAGTTCTCATTCGTAGTTTTATCCACGTATCATAGTAAAATATATTTCTCAAATTTACTTGCCTTCGGTAAACCCTCGGTGGCTCACTGGGTAGCGTGTTCGCTTTCTACGGTGCAACCCCTTGTTTTATTCCCAATCAGGCAAGATTATAGTGTGCGTTTTTCTTGTAATATCCCAGTATCTACTGCTGTTTGACGATGAGAAAGTCCAGCCTAAAGGTATGAAGAGCAGAACGCTCGGTGAAGGAATGTCTTCATGCTAAACACACGAATCCCTTATCTCATGGCCGAGGGGTTGGGCCACCGCAGCTCAGCCAAAGATCGTAGTGGGCTGTCGAGCCACAGGAAATAACAGAACTTGCCTTCGGTGCAGTCTTAAAACTTTTAGCATGTTTCTCCACTTGCTCTTTCGTATCTAAGTGGCTACGTGTGTGATCATATATCTAATTCAATTTTTCTACACTAATGAACGCAAATTGTTGACTATGGTGATGGGGATTATTGACAGACAAAATCACTTTTGGGACACCAAATTGGGCAAACAGATTTGATATACACACGAAAACAATTGCGGAAGAAGTCATCTTAATCACTTCTGGTCCTTTAACGTATCCACTACTATTAGATACACAGTCTTGAAAAACTGCGCAAAATCAGTATCATGTCTATCCCATTACTCTGTAGGCCATAGACATGGACGGTGCCCTTCCTATTTCTATTCCCATTAGTCCCTTTCACATCATTCTTATTTTGAATACTCGTTAAAATTTTCAGCAACCCCTCTATAATTAAAGCGCGATGGAAAGATAACAGTATTTAGCAAAGTATAAGAATTAATCGACACAATACCCGTTCGTGTATTTCTGTTCTATAGAGAATAACCGCCCTGTCCTCCATCAAGGAAAATTAAGATGTAAACGTTGCCGGCTGGTTTTGACACGTAAAGATTCTCAGGCGCACGTGCAGTCTGCGGCACACAATATCTGCAACACACTTTACTATATCCAAATCTCGGAAACGTTGTGTTAAAACATTAAAACCCTTAAGAAAAAACCTCTTCAACATATTATTGCTGTTTGAACATCCTTAATTCAAATGTATTTTAAATTATTAATTCAACTTTGTAGGTATTAACAATATCCTTTAATGTTTTTTAGTAACAAGTATGATTCATTTCCCATGGCATCATCGATTGTCAACGCAGGTTTTGAGGAAGACGTATCAGATACAATTCAAAACATTTAAAAAAAGTATTTGCAGTACCATCTTTGTTATGAGACACATTTATGAATAAAAATATGAACTTTTCTGTAAAATAAGTAAAGAAAGGAACAGGTGTGGTGTTTCGGAGAGGATCATACTTTCACATTTTTTTCCTTCAATTTGTTGCGTCTTCAATTAACGCAACGCGTCTCCAAGCCCCTTGGGAGGCGTTGAGCGCTTTGCGCTTAGAGTAATCCTCCATTAACAACAGCGCGGGAGTAATCCTTGATTAATTATTTTACATTGTCATACCCGTCACGTCTCGTCGCAGCCAGTTAGCAAGAGGACCGCCAGGTAGCATTCGCGTACGCGCCATCTACTACGTGCTTGTGCGTCAGTGGTCAGAATTTGGAAGGAATTAGGATGGCGGGCAGGATTTCATCCGTATTTAAGTAAAGAACATTCTCGACGACGCGTCTTTATTGTTGATACAGAAAACTGTAATATTAATATCTCACTTTCAGTCCGGAGGGCATACAGGTTTGTAGGTTATTTTGCAGAGGGAAAAGTGGGACTAAAGTCCCACTTAAATCACGTTTAAAATGAAATTATTCAAATGTGCATTGTACCACATTGGCAATAAACTATTTTTTCAACATCCTGCGTCAAGTCAAAAAATTCCGACCTGGTATATGAAATAAACACGAAAACGTATATTTTTTTAAATTATGCCAATGAAGTGTAGATATTAAATGGAATATATTCATTAACTTTTTTTTCATTTACTTTGTCAGTACTGAGATCGGTAAAACCTATTTCGAGTCCGTAATTTTAATATTTAGTAAAAGCACCAAGATCTGATTGCGAGCTCTCCAAACTCATTACCAACTTTGCAATGAAATTCCTTGCTTTTCATTTCAACATATATTCGCATTGTGGGCGGAGCAGCAGCGTTTCTTTTCTAAGTCCGCGTCTCGCAAAGGGCAACGCTCCTGCAAAGCTGCACAGCAAAGCTTAGCGCTCATCGATAGATTCGAGAGAAGCAGAACTCCAATTTACATTTCAACATGACCGAAACAAGGCGCAACTCGCCAAAGAAGAACCTGCAACGCGCACAAGAGGCAGTGGGAGGCCGTGAAAGGCTCCGAACCCACGGGATGTGCGTCACTTGTCTTCCTTCCCATTTTTCAAACAAAGGAAGAGCGAGGGGTGAGGGGGAGGGGGTGTTGAGGCGGCGCGGCGTCACCTCAATGGCCGCTCCCTGCGCTCGGCCGCGTCATCGTCAACGGCAACTTTCATCGCCGCGCCGCCGCCGTCAAATGGGCAAGTTGCGAACGCGGCGGCGGCGGCGCCCTCAATGGCCGGGCGGGCGGAGCGGGCGAGGTGGATACAGCCGTAGCCATAATTACGAGCTCAGCACAGTTGCCCCGCATTGTGTGCGGAGCGAGGAGCGGCGGCGGCGGCGGCGGCGGCGGCGGCGGCGGCGGCGGCGGCGGCGGCGGCGGCGGCGGCGGCGGCGACGGCGGCAACGGTGGCGATGGCGGCGATGGCGGCGGTGGCGGTGATGGCGGCGGTGGCGGCGGAGGCGATGATGGGGGTGGCGGTGGCTGCATTGGCGGAGGTGGCGGCGGCGGCGGCGGTGGAGGCGGTGGCGGCGGTGGCGGCGGTGGCGGCAGTGGAGGCGGCGGCGGCGGCGGCGGCGACGGCGACGGCGACGATAACGGCGACGGTGACGGCAACAGCGGCGAAAGCGCTGGTGCGCGGAACTGGGCCGGAGGAAGGGGAAGATGGCGGCGACCAGGGAGGGTCACACCGAGATGACGACCCCGCAGCTCGCGAAGGCAGCGCAAGTGAACAAACGGAGATAACAAGGGCGGTCGACGAATTGTTTCAAGGAGCACGCAATATAGCAAGGGAGTACTACGCAAGGGAAGCAGGGAGAGACGCGGTTTCGAGGATAATGATCGCCAAGAGATAGCGAACGTAGCAAACGTGGGTTGTGAATTCCAGTAATTACTTAAGAAATATGTAATAGATGTTGCACAACAGCCTATGTACTTGTGATGGTTCCAGTTGTTTTATGTGAAACGGTCTGTCAAAAGGGTGGGAATAAGAATAGACGGAAAAAATAAACGCTGCCATCAGATGCGATAGCGCGCAAGAGAAAGACTGTGCAGCTGCAGAGGAGGGCGTCTTCGGGGCGATGGTTGAGCACACGGGTTGAGCGTCCCAAAGTCAAGAGTCCCATGAGTTTCATGGATGCTTTATCGCAGGAGATAACTGTGATCTTCGCACGCTGGTTGGCGAAATCCAGCTCCGACCTGCAAGACGGTTTCTTGTGTGTTCTCCAAGCAGATATCTCCCACCAGCGGGGCACCGCCTCAGCCAGGAGAAGCTCTAAGCTCTCCACTGGATTCCCCAGAGTGTGTGGTAGTCTAGTGCATTCAAGTGTAGGAGGTGAGGATAGGAGAAGCAAAACGAAACAAAGATCACGCGCGGCCAATAGGGTACTCCTCAGGCAGGTTCATAGCACCAGATCGGCATTTTACGACTCGTAGGGACAGTGGCCCGCTCCATAGGGTACTGCTTTGGCACTCGCCATGTGTTGATGGAAGGAACCACGGAAATACCGATCAGAGCAGCCGGCCGCTAGAATTCTCATCCAAACATCGGTTGAGTTCTTCCTAGCTCGTGTCGAAAATCCTGCCACCGTCATGAGTGGAACACTAGGAGGAGAGGCTCAGAGGCACTCAAGCAGAGTGTCCTCAATTGATGGACTTGAGCTACCTTAGCCGGTTTGGGCTGACGGACGATGGCAGAAGTGGGCGGGGCGATGCCCTCGGGCACACTCCTTTCGTGCCGCCCAACATCTCATCGTCACCCAATGAGCCAAAGACAACGACGCGATTTTTAATTTTTGTGAAACTAAACTAATTTAATGGCCTCTGTGAAGTTTCTTTCTGAAATATGTTCTTTGATATTATGTGATCTTTTATCGTTCCAGAGTTCATCAAAGTTTACACCACGAAAGGTTTTGAGCTTACATATTAATTCACGAGCCGCATAGCGACTAGAAAATTTATTTGGGAAACTCAGAATCTAGAGTGGTATTTGTGAAGAGTATTTAATGGATGAAAACAAGATTGGAGTTAATAGTAAAGGTAGATAGAATTAATATCACTTTAAACACCGTTTCAATACAAGATACAACGGCACCTGCCGTTCAGACCCTTCGCACTAATTAGCCAAAGTGAAATCAGAACGTGACAACAATGCACAGTATTTATTTCTTAAATTAGTAACACTTTGTAGAATATGCAGTAACACACAAACAAAACTAATTTCGGTGTATAAATGTAACACCTCTATTAATTTTACATTTAATTAAACGAGCACAGTTGAAATGACCAGTTGTTGAATTACACGTAGGTGGTAAAGTTTTGATAGAACTGAACTTGTGGTTCCTGCTTTGCGTATTTTGTTCAGAAGTGAAGAATGGTGATCCTCATTTAATCGCAGACACGTTTTTTAAAAAGGAGGAATTTGTATAACCCGTTATTTTAACAGCTTCTTGTTCTTACATTCCGACGTGGCCAGTATGTCAAATTATTGTTGAGCGAGTCGGGTAGTCATTATTTAATATGTGGTGTCTAAACCAGCTTTTTCAGCAGAAATATAATGGTCCATTTAAAATTTGACCAATGGGACAATTCTTACGCCAGAAGTTAGGTTCTACGAAAAAAGGAATGGTAGTGTGAGAAAAATACGATACGTTTTCACTTGCTAATCTCGTTTCTTCATCAACAATTTGTATACACGTACATAACATCTATAGGTTATGTTCATTTGGAATTTCTCGGGCATGTTATACTGAAAACAAGCGCACGTGGCGGAGATAAAACAAAAGCGATAACACGAAAACAATATACTAATTGCACGGGCAAAATACCTTTGATGAGGCGAGGCAGATGGCATTCTTGCATTTCATTGGCGAACATCTGAGTGAAAGTAGTGGTGCTAAAACAGCAAATACCTTCTAGCCCAAAGTAACGATCACATGATACTATTTTTACGGCAATTTCTGTTGAATTAACACATCTCAGTGTTTGTAAAACTCATTACAAATGGTAGAGCATTAGAAACGAAAAATAAATATTGTCAGGCTAACATCAACACAAATCCAACAATTAAACCTGCGTTTCATACAGCTAAATCATGACTCAAAAATGAGAAGTAATTAACAGTAAATAAAACCGACTTATCTAGAAGCAGTTCAACTATAAACTTCTGAAATATCATCGCCGGATTGTTGCCCGAGGTATGGAACTATGGTAATATAAAATTAAATGTATTAATAAAAGTTCGTTCACATTTATGGTACTCAATTTTTTCTATTTTTCTTTAGTATTACATTTTATTCGTAGTTTTAAGAGAGCAATTTGGGCTAATTTCAATTAACTTTTGCGGATTGTTTGAAAGAAAATACAATATATTGAGAAAACGAATACATTCCTCGCAACATGGACAAAAACATCTTTTATCGAAATTTAGAAATTTTAAATCATTCCTTAAAAGCTAATTTGTGAACGTGTAACGAAAGTTCGAATGAAAGAAACGGTTGAGATGGTGAATGGTTCAGCCGCTAAAGTTGTTCGCTGACAGACGGACGGACATGCGTTTTGCCGTCAATCGATTTTTCGGTATCAAGGACGCCTAAAACATGGATTCTGGGAACACCACGTGCTAGAGGATATTTTATTTATCCGCTTGTTCATTACCAGGGCCAGGAAATATGGGTTTTTCTGCCGAAAATTCGTTGTTTTCCCCGCAGCATTATACAACTTCCTCATTACTGCGTAAGCTGTAAAGAGAAAGTAAAAATCACTTAAAATAAGAGATTCAGCGTGCTCGGAGTACATTTCTGCCAGTTTAAAAGTTATCTTTCGCTTTATTCAGCAAGCTGTTTGTTCTTCCCAGAATGCGCAACGTTTGAAAGAGCTCTTGCGTTGCCCGAGGTGGGGGGGGGGGGGGGGGGAGTGACGTCAGCTTTGGCTGAGCGCGCGCGTCTTGCTGCTACTGGTGCTGCACTCGCACGAGCGAACGGCGAAACAGAATTTCTTTGATCTTCTCATGAACAACAACTTCATTAACCCATCCCACAAAGGCAGAGGGACGTGAAATTGAATGAATAACAACTGATAAACCTTTTTGCGAACTATTAGCTTTCTCTGTTGATTTACACAAGTAGCAACGAAATGCATTTTGTGATATACGTTAATCTAATTGTGTTCATTTTCTTTTAATTTAATGAGCATAAAACTCTGAATAATTTTAACAAGAACATTATGCTCTTCATCAACTTTTCTTCTTTGAATTTTGAACTCATGAACTTTCTCACAAAAAACGGCAAAGTATATTCAACAGAGCAAAATTGTGTCCTGCGGGAAACATATACCGCCCATATTATGCACTAATAATGAGATTCGATCCCTGCCAACTTCTTTATTCTAGTTGTTAAGTTTTCATTTATTTAGTGAATAATCAATGGATTTTAAACTACTCACGTATACTTTTCGCTCTTTGTCACTGAGAAAGGTATGACATGATCACATACCGTGAAGTTTTGGGATGTGATAAAGCATTATTTGCTGAAACATTAACTTTCAAGCTTCAATGTTAATTTCTGTTAAAGCATAAATTATGCATAAGTGGCATATTGTGAGCTGAGGTGTCGTTCAGTGTAGATCAGAGAAATAATGAAGGAAGTGATTAAAAGGTGATAGTGAAGTGAATTGAAGTGAAGTGCCAGTGCAGTGTAGTCTTGACTGAACAAACATTCAGTGCGGAGTTAAATTATAAAAGTCTCTTTTTCTTAAGGTAATTTAATGTTTTATGAATCAGCCACTTTTTATATTATTATTGTTTTGTTTTATCAGCTTTTATTATTGTTTCTATGCTTATTATTGTATTATTATTATTATTATTATTATTATTATTATTATTATTATTATACAATTTGCATGATAGCTATATTATTTTATTTATGTAATTAGTTGCCTCCTGATTATACCCATTTGTAGTTCAAATTTATTTATTTATTTATTTATTTATTTATATTTAATCAGTGGTTCTTAATAACAGTTTCTCCCATTATTTCAGTCGTCGTTCGAACATCGTTCTACGTAACGAGTTCATTAAAAATAAGATCAGCATCATTTTTTAAACATCTTTTGCTTTATCCGACCAAAAAATTCAAAAATGAAGCCGTTTTTGAGCAAAAAGTATAAATTACCTTTACTTCAATCAGAAATTACGCAAAATCTACTGATATTTTCAAATAACTGAGCGTGGCTTCATTTCAAGATCTAATGTTTCAGAGCATATTTCAATAAAAGGAAAAAATAGAGTAAAGAAGTCATTATAAAGTATGCAAATGTAATTGTCATTAAACTCGCTGAACTTTCAAAAATTGCATATTGGAAATAATGGGAGAGACTATTAGCTGTTAAGCGTCGGCAGAAGTGAAAATTGAAGGACGACTCCGTGGTGTACAAGTAAACAGCATGGCAAGCGAACTTGATGGACCTACGTTCGAGTCTCGGCGCTAAGAAATTATTTTTAGTTAGTTGAAATTGTATTTTGCTGTTTCATTCAATAATATAATATTGCGGAGCCTATACAAATAATGAGAGAAAGTATGTGCTGATATGGCACCACTATGTTCAAATAATTTCTTTCACAGAGTTCCTTGTACAATTATTTTATCGAAAAGCCAAATTTAAAGTGAGAAAATTCTAAGTGTAATTTTGCTATCTCAGTTTCTACAATTCAAAAGGAATTTTTCAGAGTAAGCACAAAGCCCTATTTCAATATTGTGACGCAACGTCGCTGCACTGCCCGAGAGGTGGGAATATATTAACTTGTTTTATTCGTTGCTCTCTGGCAATGGTGTCGTTCGGGCCAGGGTCGGCTCCACCCCCACCCGGTGCTAGCCGTTGCGGGTCACGGCTCCCCTGGAAGCAGGAATACTACTCAGAAGTCCGGGAATGAACCTTCTACTGCCGAGCGCTGGCGGAGGATATCTCATGACACTGTGGTTTCAAGTGACGGGGTTTTCATATCCCCCGCTACACGCTAATTTCGAATCGGCTGCGCGGAGCCCTGGGAGGGAGGAAGGAAGACTGGATCTGAGCTATCGCCGAGTAGATCGGCCTCACTTGTGTTTTGCTTTAGGGCGGTCGTGGTTTCCGGAGCTCAGGCTCCGAGCTCAGGCAGCGAGCGATTCCAGCGCAACTTTGAATGCCGCCCAGCAGCGGGCTGCCGGAGTTTCTCGTTCTCCAGTGCCAACGCACTGTTCGCCGCCGTCTGTCTCTCACGAGAGCCGGCGCTTCGTTGGTGTACCCCGACCAGGTTAAGGCGTGGAGACTGTACTGCAAGTGGCTAGTAATGAAGGGAGTCAGCCGCCACGCAGTTTCGGGGCCAAGGCGCGGGTTGTTACGGCCGCGAAATAAACCGAATTTCGTCTGCCGACGACCGCATTTCCTCGCGCGCCCAGAGAGTGAACTTCAATAAACTCCCGTGGACGAGGGGCATCGCCGCTGCACGGACAAAAGCGCAACACACGGCCGCCCCTCGCACCATTCACCGAGACGAGCGAGTCCGTAGCGGCCATCTCACCGCCCTCACCCGTTAAGAGCACGCCCACAAACTGCGATGTCGGATGGCCTTCTCCTGTGCGCCTCTTCAATTCATAGCAACCGAGACGTATCAAATAATTGATGTTAGATTGACTAAGAGAAAAGATGCCTGTTCGTGGAGCAATCGCATGCCATTTCCTTGTCATGTAATTTGTTCTTATCAATATTTCAGTAAATTCTTTGAAAGTTTCTTCTCTTACGATTTTGATGATTAAATTCTTTGAAAGTTTTTTCTCTTACGATTTTGCTGATTAAATTCTTTCTGAAAATTAACTTCTCTCTTTCGCTCATTTTGAAACGAAACTCCCTTACGTTGTACTTTATTTTCACGTAGCTTTAAGGTTAGGGCAAAACAGGTAAAGGAGTGTATTATTTCTGTAACGCCGCCCCAGACTGCTAAGTAACCGAGCAAGCTTATCTAGGTTTCCTGTCTAGAACGGTAGTGGTACAGAAAATTAATGGTCATTTGATTAACCCTAGATTCATAACCAGGAGTCATTTTGATTCTGGTCGTACTTGAAATGCTTGTTGCTCATTGTTGCGCAACAGTGAAATGGTGATGAACCTGCAATGTTTCCATTTGTTACCTTTGCGTCTTTGTAAAGAATAGACGAGATATTCTATGTTTCCATTCTTTTTATAATGCTGTATGTGTTGGACCTTGGGAGTTATTTTGACTCCGTGTTGGTTAAATCGTAATATTTTTTAAAGCAGTGCAAACATTTTTAGATCCATGGATGAAGTCGATATTTCTAAATTATTGGATGAAGATTACAATTCTGATGTTTATAATGTTGTCGTTATTGATAAGGAAGAAATTTTGTGTCTCAGATGATAGTGCGAGGATTATGCGGGAAGAGATGAACTTTGTTTTCAACGTGAGCTTTCGAAGGTGAGGTGAGAAAATGTAGCAGAATTTTTTTAGCTGTTCTCTGCCATATTTCAAGTTATTGTGTTGTGCAATATATTAAGTTAAATAAGTGGTTCAAACAATATTGTTTCTATTTTGTTTTATTTCTTTAAAAAGCATACTTTTTATAAGGTTAGATATGGGAGTCAAAATGATTACGTACTACGAATATACACTTACAAACATCGGTTCTGAATATAGAGTTAATTAACTAACACAACGCAAAACGGCGAAAATCGTAGAACCTCATGTGAAATTTGTTACGGCAAAATGAGTTCGCATGCTTTACAGGGGCTAGTCCAACCCCTGTGAAGTGCCCTATACCCTACCCCAATCCTAATTCCTTCCCAATTCTGTCCGCTGAGTGGTGACCCAGGGGCGCGTACGCGGAGATGCTACTTGCCGGTCATCTTGATATCTGACTGCGACGAGACGTGACTGATATGACAAATGGAAATAATAATGGAGGATTACTCCAAAAGCGCTCTAGCGCTCAACTCCCCCCGAGGCTTGGAGACGCGTCGCGTCAATTGAAGACGCAACAATTTACAAATAAAAAAATAAATAAAAAGGAATTGAAGGTGACTGACGTGACGTGAAAATTTAAAAATAAGGAGCCAGTGAGCATGTTGGGTTACAATTTGATATTTAAGAAGGTTTCCCCAAGTTATATGGAAAAATATTATTCTGCCCAGATCAGTAGTTTTCATTGTTTTTTTTTTGTTTTTTTTTTTCGAACAATGCCAGACGAATGCCGGAGCAGTATCCTAAGAAACGAGCCACGGACCGCGCGCGATCTTTCCTATTCTTATCCTCACACCTTACACACATACTTACATGCACTACACTACTACACAAGCCGGGAGACCGGTTGGGAGTTGGTCCCGGCTGAAGCGGTGTCCCGCTGTTGGGAGATACCTGGTGGAGGAAAACTCGCTACCCGACGGTAGGTCTGCGCCTGATCTCACCAACCAGCAGGGGAAGATCTTCGCTACCTCCCGAGCAACAAACATGCACTACACGTACGGGAATAATGACTGTAGCAGTTAACGCACTCGGAATCACTAGGTAATCAATCAATAAAACCATTAGAAAAATATTCATAAACATAAAAAGTATGGTAAAATGAATCTTTAAACTCGAAACATGTTTTTCGCTGTTGCCAGCCTTGTCAAAGCAAGTTCGCGAGGGGTTAGCAAAGTAGACTATTCGCCGGCGATTAAACAAAGGAAGGGTGACATCCCCCCCCCCCCCGGTGCGGTGCGGTGCGGTGCGGCGGCGCGTGCCTCTCTGGGCGCGTCTCTCCGGGCGGCGCCGTTCTATCAATCCCCAAGAACAACGTTATCAATTCCAGAAGCGGAGCGCCAGGGAAGGTCTTGTTGTCGGGTACTTCCAAATCCACTTAACTTCCCCGACAAATTAAAAATATTTTCTTTTGAAACTCTACCCGTCTTCGTCATTCCCTCGCTTACGAAGTTTGCGGAGATTGACAAAGTCTGCGCTGACGAGAGTCCATTAACATGTTTTTAAACGAAAGTTACCTTCGTTAAGCGGTCAAAGGAAGAGAGGTCACGAGGCAAAATGCAAGAGAAAGGCGCCCCCATTTGTCAGCCCCGCACCCTATTATTTTTAAGGCGGGCCGTATCCTTCGCTCTCCGCGTAAAGTCAACCCATTTTTCACAAAGGTCATATGTAATGCGGCGCACATACAAAGGAGTATTTTCACGCTAGCAGTTGGCCGTAATGTCAGCACCCCGACGAGAATGATCACAATAAACACGGGAGAAATACGAGCGAAGGGGACAGTGGACAGCTGGGCGGGCGGGCGGGGCGGGTGGGGGGTGGAAATTAAATCCCGCCCAATCAGAAGGCGGTCATCTGAAGGGGCTCCCGTTACGCAGAGCGCCCCGCGTGCAGGAGCTCAATCACGGCCTCTTTGATGTCCTAAGCTGCCCTCTCCGGGAGGTTTCCGGGAGTTGGTTGCGCTCTGTCCGAGGCGGGGGAGGGGGAGGGGAAGGGGGAGGGGAAGGTAGGGGTCGGAAGGATGAAGGGAGTTGTAAAGTGGTTAACGCGATTCCGGCACATCTCGGAAGCATACGCAGGCAAAGACGCCTTCAAGTGTTCAGGACTGGGCCCTTTTTTTTGTGCTTCGGGTCAGAAGTCAACCACTAGTTCTACAACAGCACGTACTTTCTCGCATATTTTCAACTTTTGCATTTTTCGAAAATTCAAAGAGTTTAGCGAAAATGAATTCTCCGTCATTTTTAAAGCGGCCCCTTCTCTATCCACGAAAAAAAAATTAAAGAAAAAAATGGAGACATTTTTAAGAATTTTTTCATAAATTATATGAACATCAACAAGAAATTATGCCAAAACTACTTTTGGCAAAACAAAATCTCAGCATTTTGCCAAAACCAAATGAGTAATCTTCCTTAAATATTTAATCTTTTGGAACATTTTATTTCAGAAATATCTCAACTTATCACGAATGCTAGTTGTTGCAATTTTGGTTGCACCATATTAACTTCCATTTGTACATTGTAACACAAAATTAAGGAAAAATTTGGATCTGTTGTTTGATAAAAAGGATTGCTTAAAAATAACGTTTATCTCATGCAAAATCTACTCGTATTTTCAAAACAAATGTAATGACCTTATTTATGAAATTTTGGCAATTTAAACAAATTTCAACACTATACGACTTCGATTCTTTTCCTTAAATTTTCTTCTTAAATTTCTCCTTAAATTTCCTTAAATTATAGAAAGATATAAAACTGGTGTTGGTCTCATTTTCGGCAAATTCTTGAAAATTGCGAATTATGAACATTGCAAAAGTACGATATTGAAGATAGATAATTTTGTTTTAAATGGACGGACAACCAAAAAGACTTTTGCCGTAAAACGATTTTTCAATATCAAGAATCCTCAAAATTTGGATTCTGATTTCAATACATATAAGAAAAAGTAAATTACCACATATTGGAACAAGATTTGTCCACTTTTTCGGTTCAGGTCCCGGTAATAAGAGGCTATAGAGTGCCAGTAATTAAACAATTAAAAAATATTTTAAGCCGAATTAAATCACAAGGTGAGAACTACAAAATATCACTGAATTATGAATCACTATTAAACAAGAATATATTTCGTCTATACAATGTGTGTTGCTACGAAGTAATTTTGTCCTTGCGCATCATCGGCTACCTCTTGCATGTAGGAGTATCCTTTTAAAGTATTTTAGAGTAACAGATGACTCGCTTCCGTCGTTTTTTGGCTAGAAATGCAGCATTGCATTTCTCATAACAGCGTTTCGATTCTGTGGCACAAACGTATCCAATCAACTAATCAACTCGATGATGTGATTTTCTTGCACGAGTACATCCAAAATTGAATATGGAGCGTATGATGTCAACCAACTGGTAACGGCGTGCGTTTACCGCAGAGAAAGTTAGGGATGAAAAGGCCCGGGCCTTTTGGACGATTTGACAATTTCATAAATTGATATAACTAATTGCGTGTTCATTTACGTATTATATAACACGCGTATTTATTTAACAAAAATTTGTCATTTTGTGGCTCTGTTTTTTTTTTTTATTTATTTATTTTATTTGCAATTTGTTCATCTGAACAATAGGCAAATCATTTAGCAAAGTTACAATGGCATGTGAAGGAACTGGGCATTCTCAGTCCTTCGTGAATTCATTTTCAGTAATGATCAAATAAATGGTATAAATCACAAATATAACATAGGACAAATATGACCAAGACAGAAAAACAACAGACAATATATAAATACACTGGCAATCATGAACGTAATTATGTTTATCCATATATATATACATATACATATATATACATATACATATATATACATATACATATATATACATATACATATATATATATACATATATATATATACACATATATATACATACATACACACATACACATACATGCACATATACATATACATACACACATATATATACACACACACATACATACACATACACACACACATATATATATACATATACACACACATACACATACATACATACATACATATACATATATATAAATTTAAGCTGTTTTGCTTAGTTACAGTGCAATTACTATAACAGTACAATATACATTTTGTTTATTAATGATCGAACCTATTTAAGAGGTCCAGGGGATGAAATCTGCACAATCTTCTTAATTCTTGACTATTGTCTAGTAAGTTTAATGCAAGGTAATTTGGATGGTTTTCTAATCGCTTATAATATCTTTGGAATCTAAATTGGACTTCTTGGTTTATTGTAGGTATGTGTAAGTCATTGTGTAGTGTTGTATTTGAAACAAACCACGGGGCATTGGCAAGCAATCTTAGAGTTTTTGATTGGAATCGTTGCAGTATTTCTAGGTTTGAGTTAGCCGCAGTGCCCCAAAGTTCTATTCCGTAGGTCCAAACAGGTTTTATTGTTGATTTATAAATCAGTACTTTATTAGCCAATGAAAGAGACGATTGTTTGCCTAGAAGCCAATAATATTGCTTGATTTTAATTTCGAGAGCTGTTCTTTTCTTTCTGATGTGTGTCTTCCAAGTCATTTTTTGATCTAAATGTAGACCAAGGTATTTTACACAATCTGCCTGTGGTATATCCTTGTTGCTGATTTTAATTGGAGGACATCTATTTGGTCTAAGTGCAAACGTTACATGGACAGATTTACTTTCATTAGTTTGTATACGCCACTTTGTGAACCATTCCTGCAGCACAGTGAGGTATTCTTGAAGATTTTCTGATGCTTCGATGGCATTTTCATGAGAAGTTAAAAATGCTGTGTCGTCAGCAAACATGGCTGACGTGATGTCCGTTGAAACAGGTAGGTCGGCCGTGTATAGTAGATACAGTAGTGGACCGAGAACACTACCTTGCGGTACTCCAGCTGCAACAGGATAGAATGATGATGTTTCTTCCTTAAATTTTATTTGAAAACGTCTTTCAGTAAGATAGGAGCGAAGTAGTGCAAAAAACGGGTGGGGTAACATATTTTTGATTTTATATAAGAGTCCTGAGTGCCACACCTTGTCAAAAGCTTGGACTACATCCAAAAAGACACCAGAACAATAAAGTTTCTTCTCCAGCGCTTCATTAATGACTTTTACTACTCTGTGGATTTGTTCGGTAGGGGCATGTTTCAACCTAAAGCCGAATTGGTAGTCTGGAATGATGTTGTTTTCTGCTATGATTGGAAGTATCCGCTTGAGGAGAAGCTTTTCGAAGATTTTTGACAAGATTGGTAATAAGCTTATCGGTCTATACGAGGATACTTCGGAAACAGGTTTCCCCGGTTTTGGTATGACAATAATTTGACTGTATTTCCATTGAGAGGGAAAATGTCCAATTCTGATGATGGCGTTGAAAATTGAGGTTACCAATGCTAGTGCTTTTTTTGGCAGGTTTCTTAGAACAATGCCGGTGATGAGATCGTAGCCAGGTGCTTTATGAGGATTAATTTGTTTTATTGCATATGAAACTTCGGTTGTCTTGAAATGCTTTATTGGTAAAGACATTTGATATGGTGCATTAATGAACTGAATAATATTTCTTTCTTGTTCTTCTTCATCTGATGGGAATGGTTGGAAAACTTTTGCAAAATGTTCCGCAAATACTGTTGCTTTTTCGTGGTTGGTTCTAGCCCATTTTCCATGTTTATCACGTATAGGCGGCACAGGTTTGATTGGTCGTTTAATGCGTTTGGTGGCTTTCCATAGGGAGTAGTCGTTGTCTTTGGTTGGTGATAGTCTTTCAAGATACTCCTTGGTTTTATTTTCGTGTAGGTCTTGAAGAAATCTTTTAAGATCCTGCGCTGCCCTGTTGAAGTTTCGTTTATCATTTGGATCATGCGTGGTTTGCCAAACTTTCTTAAGTCTCCTCTTATTTCTTTTCATTTCGTCAACTATTTTGGGGTATTTGTGAGAAGCTGTTCCGTACGTTTCTGGTGTAGCGTACCATGCTGCTTGTTGGATACTAGTAGTTAAAAATTCAACTGCTTCATCTATATCAAATTCACTTTTTAGAGGAACGTTTGCAGTAATATTTACATTAAGCCATGTTTGAAAGTCACTCCAATTCGTTTTTTTATTGGAAATACTAGGTTTAGAATTATTTTCTATTATATGAGAGCTAATAGTTAATATTACTGGAGAGTGATCGGAGGACAATTCGAGAGAATTTTCAATTGATGTAAAGCTCTGATTTGTTCCTTTCATGATAAAGAAATCAAGTAAGTCCGGCAGCTTATTACAGTCGGTTGGCCAGTACGTTGGCTCTCCTGTCGATAGCGGTTCTGCGTTGAGTGACGTGACTACGTTGAGTAGTGTTTTTCCTCGTAAAGTCGACAGTCTTGACCCCCACTGCGAATGTTTTGAGTTGTAATCACCTCCAGAGATGAACCTTGCACCCAACGTATCGAAATATTCTCTATACATTTCTTCCGTTATTTTATGCTTTGGAGGGCTATAGACAGCTGATACTGTCAATGAACCGAAACTGTCATAAACTAGTACAGATGTGGCTTGCAGGTAATCATTTTCAAAATTTGATTTCAAAGAATGCTGTATGTTTCTTCTTATTATTATCGCCGTACCTCCATGGGCTGTGCCATCTGGGTGTTTTGTATCATATATTTCATAGTTAGGTAGTTTAAAGAAACTTTTTTCCGTGAAATGAGTTTCTGAGATGAGCATTATGTCAATTTTTTCGTCTTGTAGAAAATTGTTAATTTCTCTGCAATGTTGCGCTAGTCCATTGGCATTCCATACACCAATACGAAATGTCTTCATAATTTGCTTATTACTTTGGTCATGAGGCTTATCAGGTTGGAGATTTGATCACTTTGCTTGGTTAGTATTGATTCAAATTTTTGAAAAGTTTCTTGAACAGTTGATATTAGTTGTGCAATTTCAATATTACTATTATCATTTATGACTTGATGTGATGGAGGGTACTTGGCTACGTGGGCCCAAGTGCGGTGTTGCATTTCGCTAGGTACGTTACTATTTAAAAGTTTGTTGCTTCGATGGTGTGAGTGAGAAAGATACGAATTTTGTGTATTCTGGGGATATTTACTTTGTCTTATTTCTTGGTAGACTTCGCATCCCTTGTAGTTTGCTGGGTGGTTTTGCTCACATAGAGCACATTTAGGTGGGTCTTCTTTTCGCTTTTTACAGACTTCGGTCGGATGATTTTCTCCACATTTCACACAGCGATGTTTTCGATGGCAGTATGTCCTTGTATGTCCATATTCTTGACATCTTTTGCATTGTACGATTTCTTTCTTCTTTCGAGGTGCTTCTATTTTGATTTTGCAGTTCAGTAAACTATCTATGTTATAAATATCTTTATTATTTTTGCTAGGTTGTAGATCTATGAAGAAGAGAGGGAGTGGCGCTTTTGTTTGTCTGTGTTGAATATTATAAATTTGGCGAACCTTGTGGCCGTAACTTTCAATTTCATCTTGCAGTTCCTTAACATCTGCATTTGCATGAATTTGTTTAAGTACAACCCTAAAAGAACGCTCTTCTTTGAGCTGATATGTATGAAATTGCAATTTTTTATTTTCAAAATGTTTTATGAGCTTTCTATATGCTTCAACTGTACTTAATATGACTTTGACACTGTCACTGTTCAGTAATTTATAGCTGTATTCCTCTTTTTTTAATACTTCTTCAATGCATTTTTTTAAGATATTCACGTCTTTTATTCCTGGTAGAAAAATGGGTGGAATTTTATTACCATTGGTTCGTTCGTTGGATTCAGATTTTTCTATTGTGTTGTTTTCTGGTTCTGTAGAAGAAAGAAGTTCGAATTTGTTGTAATTTGTGATACTTTCTGTAACTGGTATTTTCTTTAGAGCTCTTTGTGAAGGTTCACTAATTTTTCGTTTCCGCCGTCTCGGGACGACTTCTTGCCACTCCAGAGTGTTATCGCACATACCTTCAACAGATGACATTGTTGATACGTCTGTTGTACTACTGCTTTGTTGTGCTAATCTATCGGTCTTCTGACAATCCGTATCTGCACTGCTTGTTGATAGCGGTAACTGTGGTTGCTGCGTCAGGAGTTGCTGTAGTTGATTTAGTTGCAGAGGCGGTTGTGGAGGCACATGATATTGAGTTAGAAGTTGAGAGAGTTGTATTTCTATTATTTGTTGCTGATGTTGGTGGTGTTGTAGTTGTTGCTGAAGACGTTCTTGCTGTTGACGTATTGCTTGATCTGGGATGGGTTGCACAGATTCACTGTTAAACGAGTTTTCACCACCATTTTCACTATATGTAGCGTCCATTGCGCTTCGAATTAGTTGCCCCGTAACGGAGCAACTACTTGTGGCCATTCACTAGTCTAAAAATGATTTATTGGTTTTTACTACAACTAAAATAACACTTTTTCTGAACGTGGCACTGTTCACACCGCTCACACGAACGACACTGGCACTGAGTGTTATCGCACTGCTCGCTGCTGATTCACCACTGCCAGAAAGCGATAAGGCAGAGCTACCTCGGTTACGAAGCATTCGCCTCGGCGGCTCGGACCGGACTTGTGGCTCTGTGCGTAAACAAATATTAACTTTCTCGCATTTATATAATTTGTATTTATTGACCAAGTCTATTACGTTTTTACTTCAAATAAATTCCAGGTAATGTGCTATGTCATGAGTTTTCAAGACTAATGTATCAAACTATGTTATTCTAAAACTAAAAATACCAGAAATATTACAAAAATGTTTTTTGACTGTTCAGTTTTTGAGTGAATGTCCCGAGTTTTTTATTTACAGACTTGTACTACCTCAAATTATAACAAGCGCTTAGGATAAATTGTATCAAACTCAAGATCAAAATCAAGAACCACAACATAAAAGAATGGTGTTCAGATATCTAAGAAATGAAACCTTTCACAAGCAAGCAATCATTGATGAGGGCTGTAGGGAAGCCATTGCTATCGCTAGGGTTGAGGCAGCGCATTCAGGTTTGAGGGCACCCGCGACCGGGCTCGCGAGTTCATTGATTGATTCATTGATTGATTAGTGATTCCGGGATCATAAACGGTTATGGTCATTAGTCCCGTAAGTGAAGGGCATGTTTACATCGTAGGAGGTGGCGGTGTTCTTCCCAAGCTGAATGGAGAAATCCAGCGCTGACCAACCACCGTCGGCTAGCGAGGTTTTCCCCAACGAGGTATCTCCCACCAGCGGGGCACCGCCCCAGCCGAGACAGGCTGTAAGCTCCCGACTGGTCTCCTGGCATGTGTGATTGCGTAGTGTATGTAAGTAACTGGTAAGGATTTAACAAGGAAGGGGAAGGAATGATCGCGCACGGTCCGAGGCCCGTTTGTTGGGGTACTGCTCCGGCATTGGGCTGGTGTTGATCGGAGAAACCACGGAAAACTACCGATCAGAGCAGCCGCCCGCTACAATTTTCGCCGTCTGTCGTCAGGCAAATAGGCAACGAAGGATAACAAATGTGAATGGAGTTACTGGATCTCTCGACACGGTCTCTTATCCTTAACAATAATTACCATGCCGAACCAACATTCAGGGACAAAGCTGTCCCGCCAGGCTCGCCTCGACACAAGCGGTTGTATTAAATATCTAAATATATTCAATGCATTATTTATTACACTTTCAATTGAGAGGTTAACTGAACTATGTATTCAAAACAGAGTGAAAAGCTCTTCTCGACGAAAACTGAATAAAAATTCGATCGCACAAGTTGCAATTTGATTTGATATTGCTTCAGATATTGCATGGCGAATAGAGCGAACCTTGCTTATAAATAAATATAGCGCAAATGACACTTTCGTTGAAATCTTTGATTTTCAAGAGTTAATATTCTTTTCGATATTCACAACTACAAAATTGATTGAATTTTCTCAATGAAATTTGTTCTTCAAAATTGACATCATGAATACATTTTCGATTAATTTTTGCATATTTATGCGTGAAAAATTTTTTGTTAGAGAAATAGGGCCTACATAAAGAATTTATTTATCAAAAACAGCTCCAACCTTTTTCTTTAAATTTGTTGTGTAGAGCAAAGTGGATTTATAAAAATAATGCAAGATTAATTGTCATTAAAAATTTCGGTATTTTATCATGATATCTAGTTATTATTATTATTATTATTATTATTATTATTATTATTATAATTATTATTATTATTATTATTATTATATACTTAGTGTTCTAGGGATAAGCTTGGATTTATGATTTAAATATAACTTGATTTGGTTAGGAATAAGAGCTTTTAATTAGCTATTATTTGTGAGTTTGTTAATAATCATTTTGAATATTTTTAGTTATTGTACATTAAAGATGTATTGAGATGATAAAGTTAATTTTTGTTTTATGTAATAATGATAAAATTAGTAAATGATTTGTTTATTTTATTGTACTGATTATTTATTTTAAGGAATTAGGCTGTTTATCAAAAACGTGTGTTCTTTGTTTAATATGACGTCGTGCCATCCCACTGAAATTTAAAAGGCCGCGGTGCACTGACCGCGCAAGGTAGCTTCATCATTAGTCGTTTAATTGGAGGCTAGGTTGCGGCGTCTCCCGGGCAGCCAAGATACTGACTAAGGCCGCGCAAGCCTACGCTCTCAACATTGAACTACTTTTTCGTTACCAGGGCCCGGCAATAAAAGTTTATGTCAAACGCTCGCCGTTTTCCCTACAGCGTTGTGATACTTTCTCAATACTACGTAAGTAGTACGCCAGAAAGTAATAAAACCACCCTGTCTATAAAGTGAGATCGAACTCGGCATCCGCGAACATTCTTTTCATAACAATTTTCATTAAAATACATTTGTGCCATCAACAAATACTATTATTTTTATCATTGTAGCTGGTCGATCCCAGGCATGCGAATTCTCAGTGAACACATTTTTTGTTAATAACGTTGTTATTGCTTGTAATTTTAGGAGGGCATGCTCTCCGATTTTTTGTGTATCTTCCCGAGCTGGTCCCCCGCGCTGCCTGACGCCTACCCGCCCCCGCCCCACGCGTCGCGTCTCTTGTCCAATTTGCATCCAGAGAGGAATTTCCCCCCTTTGGCCATCTATATCTCTGCGTGCTACACTAATTACAAAATCGAATACATCCGCTCCCTTGCGAGCTCTCTAGCCGTGACGGTGCTACAGTTCAAAGTTCTGTAGAGTGCGCTGCGAGGCGTATCGACGCGTTGCCGTTGTTGTTCTATTTGTAATTTACAAGTCAATGACTTGGCGAAGACGTCCAGACGGGCTACGCGATATGAGGGGCAAATGCATTTTGTTTACATGAATTTAATAATTTAGAGTATAAAATGAGAAATGGGGTGGCCACATGATATGTACACGATAATTTACCGGCGATCGCTGGCGCAACTAAAAACTAAATTAACATGACAGTTCTTTATAAGTAACTAGTGGACACAGCAATGGTTTGATCTTGCAATGTATTACACTTCATATGCTACTGGTCACGCGATTGTTAATCACGTTTTACGCTGCGCTAAATTTCAATACACTCAAAAATTTCTCGCGAATGTGGTTCCGTCTCTCTGTGTCTCTCTCTGTATCAGTCTCTTCCGAGAGAAATTTCATAATTGCAGCGGCAGAATACGCAATGAAGACGTCTGAATAATCGTACTTCAGTGTGCAACGGGTTGCGTAGACAACGCCGTTTTGTAAAGTGCCCTGATCATTGAGGGCCCTCCAGTCTACATAAAATCATCAACGCGCATCTATGTGCACAGACATATGCACATTCCCACCGTACTATGCCTATATTCTTCCCGGAAGTGCAGCCATATGTTGACAAAGTTGTATTGCAATCGAATAAACAGTATGGCTGCGCATTAAGTATGAACCAACCAACAAACAAACCAACTATCAAACAAACATCGTCTTATATATTGGCCCCTTCACCAGCCTTCTCGGTCGCGAGAACGGCGGCTTTTTTGTCTTATAGCGGCGGTGGTTTCTGGCCGCAGGTCTGCACCGCGGTCACACAGCCATGGTCTACTTCATACATGCACGGGAAAAGAGAACAGTTGCAGCATACCAGATTCATGATACTGTAACAAGTTACGTGTTACACTATCATTGATCGGATATACTGCAGCTGTTCTTTTTTTCCGTGTGAATGAAGTACATATATGAAGTTCATACATGTATGAAGGAGGCCATGGCCCAGCCAAAGGTATCTTCTTTCTCCAGCAGGCGGAAACAGCGGTGACTAAACGCGGCTAAACACTTAGCCATCGCTCCTATGGGAAGGGTTCCATGGCGCGCACACTTGTGCGGTTCTAATTTCTATGATCTAGACTCACGGCAAATAGCTCTACTCTCACATAGCCATTTCATAAGCCCCGCAATGATAGCGTCAGGACGCGAGCGGTCATCGTCCAAGACCCAGGGCTTAGTGCCAGAAAGGTCGAATTGGCGGCTGACCGCTCTCTTCAACATCACAAGCAGCTTATTTAGATTTAGATTTATTTAGTCAAAACACAGTAAAAACTGTATGTGACGTATAGAGGAGAACATCATCTACGCACGTGTTCTTGAGTTCCAGAATCCCTACCATCATTTTAACTACAAATAGTTATAAGATGAGTAAAAGTTTAAAATAAATAAATACAAAATAAATTGTAAAAATAGCGGGATTAGCAATATTTGAAAAATAGACATTTTAGTTACCGAGTTGTAGAAAACTTATTTGCATCGGTAAACGAATTGCAGGAATATTTTTTCTGCATTGCTAACAAAATAGCAACTCGCCCTTACCGCTACTCTTACCATTACAAGCAAAAGGAGAGTTCAACAAAACGTGCGCATAGTGAAGCTACATTTACGTCCGGAAGCAAATGGGCCGTCTCAGCATTTGCTCAATGGATCAGGGAAACTGAACAAAAACCTGATCGAGATGGGGGTCATTGACCCGGATGCTGAAGTACACTATTTGTTACATTATCTATTACAGCTTTCGTGAGCTCTGTGAATGCACGCAGGCTTTGGAGGTCACGTGAGGCCTGGCTCGTCCTGATATGTCGAGCGGCACTGGTGGCGTCGAAAACCCAACACCCGGCGTCCGTGCAGCTGAAATTTAAATCTTGGCCGTTTGCGGCCACCGGGGCGGGGGTGGGGGGTGGCATCTCGGCGACATGGCAACATGTGGCTCGCCACATGTGGCGCGCACCTGCCGCGGGCCGCAGCCCTTGTCTCGCTCGGGCAGCGGCGGCCGCTCCCGCATTTCGTCCGACCATAAAAGGGCTTGCCCGTGTCCAACTTGCGCTATTTCTTATGTCGAAATAATTTTCGAGCACGACGAAACTTGTTCCGCGTTGATAGTTACACTACATATGTTAGTAATAGACATTGTCATTTCAATGCCATTCACAAACCGATTGATTAAACAGTGATTTTGGGAGGGCTAACTGCTAAGATCATTTTCCAATAAGTATTGTGCATGTGTTTTCCTTGTGGGGGGGTGATCTTCCCCCGCTTTCGGCGTTTTCCCACAACCGGTTATCTCCCACCAGCGGGGCACCCCCAGCCGGTCCAAGCTCTCAGCTCGCGACTGGCCTCGCGACTAGTGTGACGGTGTAGTGCTTGTAAATGTGTATGTAATAAATAAGAAAAGATTAATTTATTTGAACTGCAAATAGGCATAACCCAGTGGCAGATAATTACATAAATAAGATAATATAGCTAACATGAAAATTATATAATAATAGTAATAATAACAAAAATAATAAAAATATAAATAAATAATAATAAATAATAATAATAATAATAATGGTAAAATAATAACCATAGAAAAAATGAAAACAGCTGATAAAACCACGATAATGATAATAAAAATAATAACGATATAAAAACTAATTTACATAACAGTAAATTACCTTATGGAAAAAAAACTGAATGTTTATTCAATTAAGACCAGACTGCACTTCACTTCACTTCACTTCTCTTCACTTCATATGGCCCTTTAAAACACTTCCAACACTGCACGACAGCTTACTTCACAATATATCACTTACGCATCGCTCTATAACCTACTATTCTCAGTTAAGTCTCTCATTTACTAAGTAATATTCTAAATTAATTTCCTACATTGTTGAGTGACGATACCACAAGGAAGGCAAAGGAAATATCGGCCGCGGTCCGTGGCCTGTTTGCTAGGGTACTGTTCCAGCATTTGCCTGATGTTAATGGTAGAAACAGCGGAAAAGTACCGACCAGAGCAGCCGTCCACACGAATTCTCCTCCAGACAGCAGCTCCAGGCAGCGTAACTGTGAAGCTCGTATCGAAAATTCCGCTACCGTCGGATCTCCAACCCTAGAACCTCCCGGTCATAGGCGCCGCACTGCCATCAGTTGAAGCCCTGAGCCACCAAACCAGGATTCAGTATTCGAGATATTGCAGCGATATCGATGTATACGAAACCAAAGAGAGGGCGTCGAGAGCCCTCTGTGGCGACTCGCGCGCTCCCAGGCCGTGCGTCGATGTACCTAAGCTCTAAGCTCTTTTATTGCGTGTAGCAAGCACTGCACCGCGCGACCCTGCGTCTCGACACTGGGCCCCGGGGGCTTTCACACGACAACTCTCGTAGATAGAGCTGCGGGCTTACGCAGCAGTGCGGTGCTCTCACACATCGGGGGTGGGGGGTGGGGGGTGGGGGTGGGGGTCTTGTCGCAGAGCAGTCGCCGGCCTTGGAATCCGGGGAAATACCAATTTTCTGTCTCGGTCTGAAACTAGCTGCGTTTAATTTTATGAATTTCGCGTGTTATTGAAAGTAAGCAAGTTCAGTCAATTCTTCACGGAATTGATTGCGTTATTTATGATGCTTCAGTAATTTATTTTCATTTGATGTTAGGTGTGTAGATTCAAAATATGTATTTGATAAGTACAGTTTCCTTTGTGTTAAGTTGGCCGTGCTAGAAGAAAGTCCGCCTTTCGGTAGCTTTTCTTTTATACCGCGTGGGTAATGCTCTTCGGGGGCTTGTGGCTACCTCTCGGTCAGCGTGCTCTCTTTCCACTACCCGGCCCCGGGTTTGATTCCGGATTGACGGGGCGAGATTACAGTGTGCGTTTTCCTTGCAATGTCCCGGTACATGTTGCTGTGTGACGATGAGAAAATTCACTTGTCAGGTTGAGAAGACCGGAATACGGCGTGGGGATGTCTACGTGCTAACCGCACGTACCCTCTTAACCCATGGCCGCCGGTAGGCCTTAGGCTGTTCACGGGCTGTCGCGCCAAGTACACACACACATACAATACTCTTCCCAGCATCGGTAATTTTTTCGCTAGCGTAGTTGTGAATGTGTGAGGAAGATCTCGAAAGATAGTTGCTGTTTAAGTGGTGTTGTGTTGTTGCTGCAGTCACTAGCGACAAATGATCTTCCTCAAGAAAGAATATCTAACGATTTAAGAGCTAATACATGCCTGAAGAATAGACACCTTTCATTATAACAATGTATTCTTGGATAGTGAAATTATTGAAATAAAATAACTTCATTTCGCTATCATTATCACTAGTACCAGCAAAAACAACTAGGATCATGAAATGAACTAGTGTACGTGTTCAAACAATACTGCTTTTTGCAAAGTGATGGACTGCGATCACCGAATTATCGAAACCAAGTTTGCTTTTGTTTTGTATGAAATCTATTGCCGTCAAAGCAGAACTAAAACAAACACCTACTGGAACTGCCTATGAAATGAAAGCCAGAACCATGTGCGCGGGAGGTGAACATACCTGATACGGACAGTAGGCATTCTATTATATAAGAAATGTTTGAATAAAGACTGTTATTAAACATAGCTTCACATTAACGTACATTAATTGCTTTAAGTTAATATTAGAGTTATGAATTTTGCAAATTACATTCCAATATTTCATTGGAGTTTCACGGTTCCCACATTTTAAATAACTCTTTTCATAAACTTTGCAATTCGTGAGTTGCCAATGAGCACCGTGAACCATTCCCTTCAACTGAACTATCTCCGATTTCAGACGGAGTATTTTAATTTTTTTAACTTAATTATTTCAACTTAATTATTATTTAATACTCGGTTTCAACAATGAAATTGCGAATTTTGTACAAGATGGAGAAAATAGCGACACTAGATGTGGGGTATTGTACGGCTTTATCAAAAAATCTCATGTGATGACTCTTTTCGCGAAACGGTTTTTTGAAAATGCCGACAAACTACATCACGAACTTAATGTTGCCTAAGTGAAAATTATTTTGGCAATTAGACTTAATAACAGTCTTCTTAAGAAAGTTGCCTCGTGGTTAGAGTTTGGAAAAACAAATGACTCAGCCTTAACAATCAAAGAATTTTGTGTGCGAGGTGAGAACGAAAGAGCTAAATCAACAGGGAACATATTGCTTTTTAATTTTTTTAAAAACTTGTTTAAGGTTGTTCTTTAACTATTAAGGTCATATAGCGGCCAATGTAAGTAACTTTGAGACTAACGATAATGGTATACGGACAAATGCCCTCGGCGGGATTCGAACCCGCAACCATTCAGGCACGAGGTAGCTACAGCTCTTCAGTGTTAGCGATCTGGATTATCCAGGCCAGGATTGCTGTTCTTTCTGCTCTCACAGTCGGATAAAGGAACGTTTTTCTTGACTTTCCCTGCGTTGCACCTTATCTTCCCTTTTCTTTGTCAGCGCCTCGCCCTCTCTTGTCGCCACATACTTTTAAACAGCACGCTCTTTCAAGAATACCTCGCGGACGTTGCAACCGAAATTTCGAAAAATGAGGGATCCTTAACTTTATTAGGTAGTTGAGAAAAAAGTAACTGCTATACTTTATCATTTACCGCATAACGGAGGTCTACGAGGAGAGAAATGAAGGAAATCCCCCCTCCTAAAATTTTCTGTAACTATTAATTTTAACTTATCACGTAACTTTCAAGCAAAAATAGTTTCGGATAATCATTAAAACGAATAAAATTGTATCGCAGCATGAGCTGAGTGTAGCCTGCGAAATATTACTAAATCTGTAATGACACATTCGACCAAAATATTTTTTTTATTTCCCGTCCCAAAATGTGTTCCTGGGTCCTCCCCTGATTGCGTACTCCAGCCTCTCATGCCTTTGGCGTGGTGGATGTGAAGGTCCAAACAGCAACAGTGAGAGAGTGGGTACGGGAAGTGAGTAGTCGGAGACATGAAGAGGGAAACGCCGAGCTTCTGCTATTTGAATTGATTAATAGAGTATCTCCTCTCCGTCTCATATCCAGAACCCATTACCCCGCCGCTCGACCTTCGCGCATACATTTTCCCGCGCCAGTCCGCGCCGGGCGCCGACGCCCGCCATTCTGCCCCCCAGCGCTGCGGATGTAATTCCAGCGCTGGCGCCCGTGCTGCCCCTGGCGGCCGCAGGCGGGGCGCGCGTGACGGCGACGCAGAGCGGAAGTTGCGTCGTAACGCGCAGGTGGACGGGGCCGGGACGGCACAGGGGCGGGGCGGGGCGGGGCGGGGCGGGGCGGGGCGGGGCGGGGGCCGGACAGGGGAGGGGGCGGGACGGAGCCAAGTTCGGGAACGGGGAGGGGCGGGGGCGGCATAGAGCCGGGTACGGGAACGGGGCGGAGCGGGGGTGGAGTAGGGGCGGAGCGGGGGCGGAGCGGGGGCGGAGCGGGGGCGGAGCGGGGGCGGAGCGGGGGCGGAGCGGGGGCGTTGCGGGGGCGTTGCGGGGGCGGGGCGGGGGCCGGAACGGAGCGACCCAACTTTATAGTTGGCGCAGTCGCTGCCAGGTGGAATATTAGCGCTGCTGCGGGGCGGCGGCAGACGCAGGGCGATGCGCTCTTGTTTTTCCCGTTTGTCCCTCCACCGCGCCTCTCCCCTCGCACCCTTTCGCAGCGTTCTTCCGTCGCGCCCCCCACCCCCTCCCCTTCCGCGCCCAAAGCGAAGAAGGCGAGGCGGAGGCCGCGTTGCTGTTGTCAGGTTATCTGGCGCAAACAGCTGCCGGCGGATGGCAACGCTACGGCTCGCCAACCCTCGTGTTCCCTGGAACGGCGAAGCCTCTACGATTCCTGTTGGGTTTTAACAACCTTACCGCGAATTCCGAGAAGCAGAGTTCCGCAGGATCAAGGCAGCACCTGGCGGTAGATTTGCGAGGCTCCGAAGCAAAATTCCATATTGGAAACGATCAAAAACGCTTGCTGCAGTTCGCTTTTTAATAAAGGCGCATCAGGGGTCGTAACCATTATCTGAAATGTCAATTAAAACAGATTATTTAAAAGTTTAAAAAAGGGAAATTCAAAACTTTTTATTAACAGCAAACAAGACAATTAGATATCTTAAGTTCGGCTGACACTGATAATGAAAGACGCAAAAACAGTCAATACGAAAAAAAATGAGTCCGTTAGGAGGTAATCTGATTCCATGGAGCGATACTTGTGCAGTGGCCAGATAGCAAGCGAGCAGTAAGCTTCAAAATTAGCTCGTTTGCAGACAGCTGGGGTAGGCGGGACGGGGGGCGGGGGCGGAAGGGAGGTCCAGTCCGTTGGAAACTGCGAAGCAACCCCTCTCCCCACCGCGCATTAACAAGATAAGAATTAATAACGTGCGGTAAAATTTTACTCAATGCCGAGCCTCGCACCGGATTATACGCGTTAAAATCGCGCGCCATGCATTTTAATTTGTCCCGCACGTTCTTTCGCGACAAAAATGGAAATTTAATTCAATTAACACAGATATTCGAGAAAATTGCGCTTCATAAAGTGAAAATTCCGCCCGAAACGATGGAATTTCATATGTGAGTAATTTTATGTAGCGGGTTGATTGAGGTCTATCGAGAGACGTCGCTTCATTACCTTATTTCCAAATCCTTTCCGAAAGTGGTGTTTCGAAGGGAGTGGTTGGTGACATTTTTCGGTAATATTTTGTACTGACCACTGCTTCACACGAATGACACAATCAGTGTTCTTCGTAACATTGACATAGTAGGAATGGATTTAATGTTTATCTTCTCGAAGTCCCACTTATTGTTTTCGAAATAGTGTATTGTTACTGTTACGTAAACTTAACGCTACGAATAATCGCAAAAGAACTGAACATGAAAGTAGTTCTTAAATACCGGCGTTCGTTAGGAAAAAAGTCAAACAAATGTGTGCAGCTGAAGTCGGTGTTAGAATAAACGTACTCCATGAAATTGTATTTCTTGTTTATATCGTTTTCCCTTTAAAGAAGATAGCATTAGGAAAAAGTATTGATCGACACATATCAGATAACACAAAAAACAAACTCGGTTTAAACCTCCGCTATCGACTCGGTTCACAAACTTTAACTGCATCTGTTATTTGCTGTTTATCGGCCAAATGACGGTTATAAGTAGTAAATCACGGATGGATCACTGATATTGTAAATCTAATAACATCAGATCTGCTTTCCGCACATGAAAGTCGTATATTTCACATCTCGCGTAATTCTGAAAAGTATAGCCAGGGGCTAAGAGAAACAGAAGGGAATAAAATTTTATCGAAGTTACTGAATAGTTAGCATCGCAATGAACGTCAGTGCTTTGCTTTGGGAAAGAAAAATACTGGAATAGGCGCGTAGCTGGGTAAACCCCTCCGGCCCCAAACGCCTCCGAACACAAGGGGTTTCGGGAGCTGTATCGCCCTCCTGCAAAAATGGCCACCAACAGCCCCCCAGGCGCCTATGAGCAGGTACGCGGCACAGCGCCCTCGCCCTCTAGGGCCGGGGCACGGGCGGGGGCGGGGCGAGGGCGGGGCGGTTGGCCGCCTCCCAGATGCGCCCGCGGCGACGCGCAGCCCGCTCCCCGCGGACGGGGGCGCAAACACCGAAACAGATGAGCGGCGGGGCGCGATAAATGGAGCGGGACCGGGGGGGGGGGGGGGGGGGCGGTGGCAGCCTGCGCCCAGGGAAGCCGCCACCGCTTGATCCCCGAGGCAGCAACGCGGCGCCCGCCCGGAGGATGCCAACATCTCACTTACCTGCTCTTCGGCCCATGGCTTGCAAGTGAGAACTAGGCTGTTGCCTCAAACTTATGTTTCTAATCATTTGTGATATGTAAAACCTATCAATATAAATAAGCAAACCTCGACATGAATCGTGAAAAACAAAACAAAACAAAAGGAAATACAGTCGACTCTATAGTAAATTCGGATATAGTCAACCCTCGGTTATAGTGAACTTAAATCACGTTTCACTTGTATTATATTTAAATATACGGTTATAGAGTCCATGAACCTCGATTATAGGGAGCGCAGAAAATACAACGTTCTGGAAACAAATTCCTACCGGGAAAAAATATGTTGCCTCGATGCCCCAAATTCCAACACTTGGCAACTTGGAAAAAATATCGTCTGCCAAACGTCATATTGAAATTTTCAGTTCGCGCTGTTTATGTATTTCGCGGTATCTCTATATTAATAAAAGCAATCTATGGGGAGAAATTCCAATTAATTTTAACATATTCGGATGTCGTGAACCTCTGATATAGTGAACCTAAAATGTTAGTCCCCAGAAGTTCACTGAAACCGGAATCGACTGTATATGGAAAGGGAAAAAGAAGACCACGAAAACGTAAACAGGGGAACACAAGAATAATTCCATAAAAAAGTAGTTACTTCCATTTCCGTAATCCGCGCATTATCAGAGAAAAGCCGATTCGCCGTCGCTGTTGGAGCGACACAAAATTCGTTTCGTCTGCGTATTATTCGAATTACGATACCTCTTAAAAATTTAAAACGGTTTATACTTGCACGCTAGTCCTCCGCAATTGTGCAAAACGCGAAAACGGAGAGTCGCATATCGCTCGAGCAGAGCCATCTAAAGCTAGCATCGCCCAAAAACTAATCCCAACTAAATCATATACAAAATTAAAGGCTAATTTTAGGAAAATTAAATGCTCTATTCACAAATTTTAGGCTCTTTTGGACTTCCCAAAATCCTGGGCGCTACTAGCTTTAGTTTGAAGTTAGCAGAACGTAGAAAATATAACTTCCCGTCAATGCAAGACAACTAAAATTCATCCAAACTTATAGAATAATTTTAGGCTCTAGAAAAAAAATGTTCACACAATATTTTCCAAAAATCAGCACTGTACAAAGAGAAACAGTTAACATACGTTCTTAAAGGCATACACATGAAAATCCTATAACCTCAGAAAAAATATAAAAACCAATCCAAAAGTTAAAGTTAATTTTAGATTCGAGGGAAAATCTTGTTCCATTCCATTTTACCAAAATTAGGGCAGTACGGGCAGTTGGATATGGTTCGGCTGAGATAGTTTGTTTGGCGCTGCCAGCTTTAGATGTCTCCCCGACAGTCAAAACAACACCCGCTAGATGGCAGCGCAGTATCACAGGAGTTTCTTTGCCTCAAAAAATCGTCTGCCAAGAAAGACAAGCGCCGGGCGATTAGTGCCTGTGACTTCGGTACTTGAGTAACGAAAACACAAAATTAAAGAAGCCTAATCATGAATTACTGATTATTTGAAAATGTGGGAATAAAAAGCCCAATTTGTTTTCGGTTGGTGAAAACATCAGTATTATTTTGTACTCTTGCAGCAAAGTGAATAAAACTTATATGAAACTGATAAATTTTTCACTCATTCAGAAATATTAATCTAAAAATAATTAACATTTCAATGATTCTTAGTTTCAAAAACAAATCTGTATAACATTAATATTTATACTCAGTACATAATTATATTGTATTCACATTCAGTTTCCAGATATGTTATAAATGTTACTATAAAAATTAACCTTGGAGATAATTCCTGTGCTCGAGTATGGCATTCATAGTTTTGCAACGGTATTGCACAACACATTTCTCCTTCCCAGAGGCGCTACCTGGGATCAGTGCGAACGGTAATAGGAGCATTACGTCTTAAATAATCCACGTGATGTAGTCGACATCGTACTACAAAATATTTACCTATTTCAAATTATAATGTACACGTACTCCAAGGAGAAACTTGTACAAAATTGTATCTTCGCAACCGTGGGGGCAATCTTCGGCAATACTCGATTCGGGGTGAGAGGTGCGTTTAGCAATCGCCAAGACTTATAAATTCAGTGCCCAAATGATTGGTGCACAATCTCTAGGGGAAAAAAGCTCTTCCGGACCAGAGGGAGGGGTGATTTGTTTTGTTTGACGCGAAAATATCGTTATCGCCCGCTGTTGATGGGCAATTTTCCCAGCGCGTTTGTCATGACGGAATAATAAAATATTTGTGAGCGTGTGTTTTCGGTCGGATAAAGGAGCCAATTGACAAGTGAATATTTAAAAGTACCCTATGCCGAGATTTTAGCAACAATTAAACTTACTAGTTTATAAATCAATCAGCTACTTTTTTTCAAAATTCTTATTTTGCAATGTTCGAATTAGAAACAATTTGGTGAACCTCCTAGCAGTATTACCACATATTTTGGAGTTGCTAATAAAATATTAATTGTTGAAAAATGAATAATTCGTGGTTTTTGACTCTGGAACCTAAAGAGAAACAATCAGCTTCAGAATTCCAGAAATTGCGCGTTGTCACATCTGAATAGCCTTTCATCAAGATGGAAAATTCCACAATACAGTAAGTGCTATCGACTTAACATCTCGATATATGCAATTCTTTACAACAATTTATGACGAACTCCAATTTTTTGCTGACAATGCATTCGCTCCTAGCACATAAGTCTATTGTTCGGATCGTCTTTCAGAGTCTCAAACACCAAAACTACCTATAGCACGGCGAATCTGCAATACATATTTGCACTTTTATACTGCACTACATTCCACTACAACAATACCATTTATACTTTACATTTATTATATCATTTTTACCTATCATTACGTACAGAATCTGCATTCCATATTCTTTGCCCTACGTCCTAAGAAGAGAAAGTAATGTAAATAGTGAGACGCCTCAAAAAGTTTTCGGAGTTTTTTCAAAAGAGGCTGCAAAGTTTTGGATTAAACTTCGTCTTCGAATAGCGTGAAGGATGCTTAAAACAATGGTGCCCCATTCCCTTCGAAACCTCTGATTTTTAGAAAATATCTAAAGTTCAAAATTATTTTCTTCGTCTTCCTACAACTACAATATTGAAGATAGAGTATAGTGAAATATATTTTAAAAGACTGATCTTCGAATAAAGTCAAGTACAATGTTTCCAAAATAAGTGCAGTATTCGCGTAATTTTCGAGAAATATATTATGCAATTTTTAAATAATTACTTTCTCAAAAATGGTTCCAAACTTTTTCTTTAAATTTTGTCCTCGTATGTATCATCAGACGGCAAAAAAAAGAGGTACTAGACTTATTTCTGGCAAACTCTCTTTACTTTCGATAATTTAAAAAAAAAGATAACAAGAAACATGTTATTTGCAAGAAAACCCAAACGACATTTTCAAAATTTTCTCAAAATTAATCCAAATATTTCTGAAAATAGTTTCTCGAACAGACCAAAGTACCCTTTCAAAAATAATTTAGTCCAAATTTTCTTTGAATTTTAAGAATTTTCGAAACTTGAAGTTTAACTGATAACTTTTCGTATATATAAAATCTTTGCAATTTATAGTATATGAACAGTTATCAGAATTTTTATTGTATATTACTTTTTGTTGTCTTGTATTTGTTTAATTATTAATGCTTGGTCAAATGTATTAATGTATGTGTTGTTCTGGTAAGTACTCATAGCCCTAAAGATGGAATTAGATATTGCGAGTCGTCGGCAAACGGAAATGTTTAACTGCTTTGAACTCAAGTGTGTGCGAATTCCATCACCTCAATTACAATTTTGGTTATATTCATGATTTTGTCAATTTATTCCAGTGTTCCAAAGCCGTCTCAACATCAATTTCAATCAAGTGTTTCGTGCTCAGGGGTTGCGGCAGGGGTCCAAGAACATGGACACTAAGGTTGTGGGTTCGAAACCCAAGTAAGGCATTGCTGGTACGTGTGCGAGTCGTGGAGAGCATTCCGAGTTTCTCGTGCATTACACCTACACCCAAACCGTTCCACAACCTCTTGCCCTAAGAGGCCACTGTGTATGCAAACTGTGTGTATGATTGTGGAAATTGATCCCAACACCCTAAACAATGGTATTATTAAATTAAGGAGTCGTCAGATTTTTCATTAATGTCAGAGTTTCTTTAATTATTTGAAGGAATCAACCGCACCACCGATATTATTAACTGTGCAACTAATGGGGTGTGCCAAAGAAATACCATTGGCAAATGTGTATAGGCCCAGGTACGAGATATGCCTCTGCCATGTTCGTTGAGTGCGAAGGTGATTTCTACGCAGAATGTCCCCAGAGCAGAGATAAATACTGTGAGAGACCCTGACAGTATGTAGGTAGCTGGGAAGATGACGTGGCATAACCGAAAAGCTAGCCCACCATCAAGAGAATACGAAACTAACTAGTACGAGAAATTGTGTCGTCGTGTCGCACCACTAATTTTCTTAATGAAATCTGTTCTTTAAAATCAAATCTTGAAATAATGACAATAAATATCTGAAATTCTAAAAATTGGATATACACTTTTTTGTATCTAACCGTACATCCCATTAAGGGCAAGGGCCTGCTGCTTGAGCAGGAAATTATTAATACTTCTTTATTGAAGTGATAGGACGATGATGGGGTGAAAGGACGATTACAAATACCTCCATGCTCAAGGCGGGATTCGAACCCGCAATCCTTACATCGGAGATCACCACGACACTACATCCTTAGCAATCTCGGCTACCCGGTTTGACACAAATGTTTTAGAGAGTTCCAATTGTGACGCGTGCAGTTATTGTATGCGTTCAGTACTACTGCAATTATCCGGATTAATTGGGAGCGAACACGATCAGGATAACCAAATATCCGGATAATTGGATAAATCGTGAAAAGGTCATTAAAATGCTAAATATGCGTATACATTGTACTTTGAAGCAGCTTGTGTAAACTAAACTTTAAAGTTTGTAGTAAAGCAAAACACACGCACGAAGAAAAAAACAACAAAATAAAACAAAACAAAAAACAACAATAACAAATAAGCATGGAAGATGGAACGCACCGCTACAGATCAACGCAGGTTAAAGTCACGGCATAAAGTGACGTTGGCGGCACTGACTCACTAACGCTGTTATAGAGCAATGTCCGTTTTGGTAGTACAAAATTACATGCTAAATGTACTGTTTGCTGGAAGAATTTGTCTCAATACATTCGCTGCGGATTGATTTCAGGACAGTAAAGAAACGTTCAAGCGAATTTAATTGAGTGACCAAGTAAACCTACTCGTTTTAATAATGACATTTTTATCATCCAAAATTCTTTTTCCTCAAAGCGATGTGGATAGCTGGATTTCTTCTGTGATTTGCATTCTCTGAGAAGAAAGTAATTTAAAAATTTGGAATTATTTTAGAGAAAATTTTGAAAATATTGAGACTTCTTGTAAAGTATACCCAATACTCAAAATATCAGTATCAGATTTGCATAGCTTCCAATTTGAGCAGATTGATCGATGAATGTCGATTTTGAAGGAACTGGCTTAGGTGGCTCAGGGCATTAATTGACTTCACTGCAGAGTCTCTGACCGGAAGGTCGTAGGGTTCAAGTCCCGACGGAGGCAGGGCTTTCGACACTGGCTTGAGAGTTGGTAGAAATCAGCCGCTATCTGGAAGAGAATTCTAGCGACCGGCTGCTATGGTCGGTCGTTTTCCGTGGCCTCTCTACTCAACACCAGGTGAATGCGGAAGTGGTACCCTAACAGCCATGGACCGCGCGCGATCCTTCCATGCACTAACCTCATTCCTTTCTTATACTGCAGTTGGAGCTTAGAGTTTGTTCCGCATGGGGCGGTGCTTCGCAGGTGGAAGCTACCTGGATGGGGAAAACATAGCTAGCTGACTTATAGGTCAGCACCAGATCTCACCATTCAACTGGGAAAGGTCACGACCACCTTCCGAGAAAAAAAATGTGCAGTTCACTTCAGGGACTGATAACCTTAGTAGCTGACTCGCCCGGAACACCAAATAATTAATCAATCAATAAATTCTCTAGAAAAAACTCTGAATGGTATAGACACTAGTGTTGCCTACAGACGGACGAAGGGACGGTTGGATAGAATTTTTTCCGTAAACCAATTTTTCATTATCAAGAAACTACAAAACATGTATCCTGACTTCACAACGCGCTAAAGGAAGTAATTTACTATGGTAGTATATAGGAATGAGATTTATGAACTTTTTCGTTATGAGGGATCTACAAATCTTGTTTTGGGGTAGAAAAATAGCCACGTTTCGCTGCATCATTTTAACAGTTTATTTTTATTATGGAAGCTTTTTAATAGGCAAAGGCTTACGAAGATGTCAAATTGCATTTATTGCTGAGAAAAGATTAAAATCAGTAAGGAATATATTCTGTTTAAATTGAGTTTTCAAAACACACCATCTACATGTAATTGAACGTTACATCGTGTGTTTGATGCCATTGCTGCATTTAATGGGGTAATCCAGTCATTATTTTAATGCATATCTCTACCCTTTACCACTTCCCTTGCACACATATGTGGGGTTGCGTGAGTCCTCACGCTGAAGTTGGCGGCCTGAGACAAATGGGCGCCTGCCGGGCGCCGGTTTGAAGGTCACGATCGACGGGTGGGGGCGTGAGGGCAGCAGGTGAAGGGGAGGGTGGTGAGCCAGGCAGAGGGCTGCCGCCACCGGAAGGGGGAGTTTGAGGTAGACACGCGGCGGGCAGTTGCAGTCGAGTGGCCCCGACCCAACGTAAAAGATCTGTATTGTGAACACAATGTGAAAAGACGTGACCAGCGGAAACGAGATTAGTGTGCGTGGCAGGGGTTTGTGGGGAGAAGAATGAGATGTGTTTGTATTGTAGCAATCTCGCAATTAAATGTTATTGTTGAAACGCGTGTGTGTTTCATTGAAAGAATTTTCCTTCCAAAACGCCCTCCTACACTTGTGCTTCGCCCTGCCACTGCGCCAGTGGCCGAATGGTGGCGTCGGGTAGTGCGTCATCTGCGCACGCCGCAGCGGTGGCGGCGGGGGCGGCGGCGGCGGCGGCGTAGGGGCGAAGAGAAGCAAGAAGCCTCCGCCGCCACGAGTAGAGACGTCTGGGCGCTGTCACCAACTGCAAGTATTTGCGGAGGCGCTCGGGGGCGGCTGCGGAGCACAGTGCGGCCAGAGCGGGGAAACGTTGACAAAAAGGATTTTAAAGCGTTTTCGGGGATATTTGGATATAAAAAACGTTTTATAGTTAAATAATGACTTATTTAATTTTAAACCTTCATATATTTAACTATATAACGAAGTGATATTTATTTATTAAAGTTAAAAATAAATATATAAAAAAAGTGAATTTCTACTTGAAAAGCATTAACATTGTGGGACCTTCTAGGTAAAATGCCTTTGTTACAATTTTTCTCTACTCCATTTTAGAAATCAGTCGGTCAGATGCAAATTAACATCCTGCAAAACACTTCCTTGTTAGCTTGCTCTCAGGATATTTTTCGGGTGAAACTTTCTCGATATTTTTTCTTCATTTTTTCCTTTTCGGTGAGTTAAATAACACCCTTCATTGGTTATAAAGAGCTCTCAGTACCAAATAGTGAACGAAGAAAAAAGGAATATTGTAGGTAGAAAGGCTAAGAAAACTAGGCGTGCTTTAGTTTAAACAAAGTACCTTAACGCAAAATGGGGCAAACATGGGGAAACTTTGATTAATGTTTTGAAAACTAGATGGATTTCAGAATCAGATTCAGTTAAATGCTCCAAAATGGCCGGAAGGTAACTAAAATACATGAAAAACTGGATTTAAAAATTTAACTCCGTTGTGTTACAAAGAGTTTCTACTTGGAATTACCAAATTCTTATTTAAGAAATGTGTTTTTTACTAATGCAGATTTAAAGTACACACCTCGAAGTATCGCATCCATAGCACATACGATTCTACTGCTTGAGGGAGCAAAACAATTTTACATCAAAAACGCACTTCTCTTCCTGGTTTAAGAGCGAAGAATTGCGCCACGGGACACTTGTAAGTTCAAACATGCACTGAAAGGAGTGATGTGATTCCCCATTCCTTTCCTGATCGGGGAACGATGAAGGAGACATTCTTCTACCCCTTTTAGGTGAAATGGAGCTTCTGAAGCATATTTTAAATTTGGACTTTTTGCCAACTTTTCCCTCCTCTGGCCGCACTGTGCGGAGGCGGCTGCTGGGGCCAACGAAAGCTAAGAAGCTGCCGCCGCGAGTAAAGTGGTCTCCATGGCAGCACGGCGTGAGACACCGTTGGTCACTCAAGGATCGTCATTGGGGAGAAAACGCCACAGCATCCGAAGAGCTGTCGACAGATTCAGGGCCACGGATTGAGGCGTCCATGCACGGGCGCTGCTCATTCTGCTTTTGCCCTCGCCTTTGTGGTCATTTAAACTTCAATAAGAAACTAATTTGTTGATGGGCTCTCCTATGCTGGCGATCTCTTTAATACTTTGGCTTCTGCTGCAGGGTGACATTCAGCAGCTGTCTGGGGGAAAATTCTTGCGGCCGGCTGCTCCGATTCATAGTTTTCCGTGGTTTCTCGGATCAACGTCAGGCGAATGCCGGAGTAGTACCCTAACAAACGGGCCACAGACCACGCGCGATTTCACCTTCCTCTTCCTTGTCCTTTCCTCACCTCTTACTTACACGCACTTACACTAACGTGCACAACACTAACACATATGTCGCGAGAGCGGTCAGAAGCTTAGTGCTTGTCTGGCTAGGGTGGGGCCACGCTGGTGGGTGATACCTGGATGGGAAAATCCAGCAAGCCGATGTAGGTCGGCACCGGATCTTGCTTGCTATTGGGGGAATATCATCGCCGCCACCACCACCTCCCGAAGGAAAAAAGATGCGTTAAACTTTGGTGACTAACGGGACTAGCAGTTGACGCGTCCGAAATCGCTAACTAATCAATCACTTTGCTTCTGCAACACAGCGCAGGCTGCGCGCGGGCCCTGGGCGAGCGAGGGCAGCTTCCCCCTCCAGGTTCCCTCGCGCAGGGCGCCGCCGCTCCGAGCCCTCGAGCGCCGCTGCGCGCACAACCGCGCGGCGCTCCCACCCGGACTTAGAGCAGAACACTACAATTTACATATCATAACTAAGAATAGAAATACACTGTAATTTTACTATTACATTTATATTTTACTAATATTAGAATTACCTCTACACTTTATGACTGTCCTGCACGGTCCTGCAATTTTTAACTAATAAATACACCGCACTTCACTTCACTGGACTACATTTCACTTCACTATACTACACTTCACTTCTTTACAGTTGCACTTCACTACACTTGCACTTCACTTCTCTCTCTACTTCCCTATTGCACTACACTTCACAATACGTTACGACACTCCAATTCAAAGACTACTTTAAATATTATTGTATATTTAATAAACCAATGCATTAGAAAACCATTCTCTTTATTTGTAATAAGAGAGGGAAAAGAAATGATCTTCCACAAACAAATTTATTTACTAACTAATAGTCAGTTATAGCAATAGACAGACGTGTTTCGAGATATGTCTGTCTAATGCTGTAACTGTCAAATAGTTGCTTAATATATTTGTTTGTGGAATATTATTTCTTTTCCTCCCGTCCTACTGTAATTGTGGAGCTCCACAATATTTCTGCGGGAAACCACCGAGTCCATTCCTTTTATTTTTTTACTTGTTTAAGTTCTTGTTGAACTACTAAAGTCATATCGCGACCACTGTTTGTAACATTAGGGACAACCGTACGGACACACATCCATGCCCCTGGCGGGATTCGAACCGGCGACCTTCAGGCACGAGATAGCTACGTTTCTTCAGCTTTGGTGACTTCGGCTATACAGGCCAGATATCCATTCTTTGTTTCAAATTTCGCTGTAAAATGGAATGTCAGGGATTTTTTTGCGGGTAGTATGCAAACTTTTAATTATTCTCACTACTTCTCTGGCTTCTTCAGAAGCCGAACCCTCGTTTACATTGGAGTGAAATAAAATTTGCCTCGAGACACAATGGCGACCGAGCCATTGTGATTCTTCGCTATGCTGTCAAAAACGAAGCAATGTGCGCGTGAAATCAATAACTTGAATACATCAGTGAAGACATTTTGCATCTGATAACTGAAATGGATTCTCAAATGAAGTATAAGAGGTAACATTAAATATTATCATTTCCAGGGAGATTGATGGAGAGTATAATAAATATATCCTTCCGGATTTGGAGTAAAATTTAACTATTGAAACGTATGCATATCACAAAATTATAACTCATTCAAACTTTTTGATTGACTGATTAGAGGTAACGGGCGCGTCATCTGCTAAGGCAATTAGTGTCGTAGGTGTAGTGCGTGTTTTTGCTCGGGATGTGGCGGTGATCTTCCCTGGCTGGAGGGCGAGATCCAACGCCGCCCTACCGTCAGCTAGCGAGGCTTTCCCCAACCAGGTATCTCCAACCACCGGGGCTCACGCCCATCCGGGACACAGCTCTATGCTTTCGAACGGTTTCCCGGCATGTGTAGAAGTGTAGTTCATGTGCGTGCACTTGAGTGTGAAGCGTGAGAATAGGACAAGGGTAGGAAAGATCGCGCGTGGTCCGTGGCCCGTTTGTTAGGATACTGCTTCGGTATTCGTCTGGTGTTGAACGAAGAAACCACGGAGAACTACTGATCAGAGCAACCGGCTGCTAGAATTCTCCTCCCGACAGAACTTGACCTGTCGATCTGGCTAGTGTCGAAAATCGTGGCACGTAGGGCATCGAACCCTAGGACCTCCCTGTCCGAGGCACTGCAGTGACCTTAGGTGATACCCAGAGCTACCTCTCCCGGTCAATAAACAAGAAATTAAAGTTTTTATTTCCAAGTTCGTATTATTATAACTACAATATTACTTTATCTTTCCAACTCGGTGGACAGTCCGCAAATGCCCCATTTACCCGCCAAACAATCGCGCGTCAGTCGCTGCGCGCATCGAAAGGGACGCGGCGAGCGCTGTGGGTGGGCCGAACTGTCGCCGGCAACGGGTGCAGCAGACGTCGCGGACACGCGGTTTGCGGGCGGCGGCGTCAGGCGGCCGTCAGAGATGCTGCAAAACCATTTCGCGTCTGAGAGGTAAAGGCCGGGACGGGAAGGGATCAATAACTTTCACTTGTACGGGAAAGTGTGACGTATCCTGACGTATCTACCGTGGTGCTTTATTAGCAACCAACCGTGCTTTATTAGCTTTATTAGCGACATTTTCACCTTATTCCTTGAATCTTCAAAATTTTATTAGGCAACTTGAGTCCATGAAATTAAAAATATCTGAAGGAAAATGAAATAATTTTAGTGAGCAATGGAAAGTAGGTACTTTTAAATTGATTATATTCGACCATTACGCGAAGAAATGCTACCAGTAACGTAGAGAGTATGCAGTATTTTTTTTCACTCTCTCAATTTTTAGCACGAATAACAATTTTCTGAAAACGATGGATTTTCAGAAATGGAAAATGTTCAGAAACTATGACGAGATTACGGTTTGAAGTAATATAGTTTTGCGAAATTTCATTCCCTATGATTTCCCGTCCTTTTCACAAATTACTCGTCAGAAAGTCCAGGAACTCGTGTTACTCATTTCGCAACGTGAGAAAATGGTCACAGAAAATACTACAAAATATATTTTATTCATGTAGCCATTTCGTGCAACATACCTGCAGTAAATCTGAAAACATGAGGGAAAAGAAAAACATCGGAAACGTGCTTTATTGCTTCAGCATGCGGAGACATCGGAACGTGATTGGTCAAAGCATTGATCATCTGCAATCTTCTAGTCTGAGATACTTATGCAGGGAGTTCCTACGTTGTCAGAGAACTTTCATTTAGATCACGAAAATAATTTAGTGAATATTTTATCACGTCGAAGTATTTTTCACGACTTGCGAGTAAAACGCGTGCACCTGTAGGCTAAAGAACGTTAAATTCGGTGAAATCCAAAGAGGATCTAGTGAAAGCGCTCTCCCGGCGCTCCTTCGTTACCCACTCCTTCCACCAGAGGCGCTGCGAGCGCCCCACGCTGGATTTACAAGGCATTAAAGTTGTCTCACGCAGACCTACGTACCTTCCAAACACCGCCCCGCCCCTTATCACCCCGCTCCTCGGCGCCCCGTGCCCTTCCCACGCGTTGGGCAATCCCGCCCCGACACCCCCCTCCCCAGCCCTAGCGAGTAATTTTACTCTTCCCATACATCTTTTCCCTCTCTCTCTCCATCTCTCTCCCACCTGAATTAACTTCTCCCGCCCCATGCGACGCTTCCCCGCTTTGCCTGCCTCCTCCTCCTCCTCCGCAAGGTAACTAGAAGCGCGCGTTCAGCTGTTTCCGCGGCGGCGCAACGGGGGGGGGGGTGATGAGCTTCGTGGTGGCATCAGAGCCCTCGCACTTCGTGCAAGGAACTAATTAGGATCAACTTCATAGAAGAAGCCCGGATGTACTGCGTGTGTAATCAGAATGCGCTTTTCAATTTTCGTCTTCTTAACATGTGACTGGGTAAAGTAGTGAGCAGGCACATGAATAAATTTGGCACTTGGGAAGAAACATGAAATTTAATACATTTGAATGGGGAAACACTTATTATAACAAGAAAAATCTGAAGGATAATTCGATTTTAAAATTGAAATGTCTAATCGCTGACATTTCAGTAACTGCCTGGTTTCTGTGAACGTTCTGCGCTTTGAACATTATTGTTTAAAAGGGAAAATAGCTTCGTACTCCATCTCAACTTCAAACCAGAATCTAACCTGCACACTCACGCATTTTAGGCCAGTAATAATGGATCTATTTACTTTTTGCTGAGATTTCTAGTTTTTTTATTGTTTCTGACAAGTTTGCTACCCAGTAGAAGTCATCAGAGGAGCTACATCGTCAACCATTCGCTCCATCAGACCCCCGTATGTTCTTCACATGCTCTCCCGATGTAATTCCCTCGCATGCTGTTCGCATTTTTACCGCATGCTCTCCGATGTGATTCCCTCGCGAGAGAGATAAGAGTGATACAGAATATCAATTAAAGTGTGGGACCTTTCGGCAGCAGAAAAGCTCTGAGGAAGGTGGCCGAAACGTCAGCTCTTTTGACTGAGACGCGGCTCACTCCGGACAGCCAAGAATCCAATGACTCCGGCCGCGGAAGCCTACGAATACATGTATTTAACCACGGTGCGTAGAAACACCTCATATCAATCTGGAGTACTGAATTGAATTGAATTTTTGCCTTAATTCACGTGACGGGCCATGAGGCCTGCTCTCGTTACGTACATTGCCCGCTCTTCCGTCTGACCACGCAAATTTTGCTACGCTTCTTTCACCAACTAGCGGAGAAAGGAGGCATTTCTTGGGCGACGAAACAGGTGATTTGAATTTAGCTTCGAGCCTTCATTTTTTCTTGAGCATCTTTCACATGCAGTAAATCTACGAACATGGGACAGTCGGCTTTACTTCTTCTCCGAAAGAAGGCGTACGAAGGATTTTTTCGCCCTAAAACTTCACGGCTTCGATCGGGTTTGAACCTACGAATATAATTGCTGCTATAATTTTGCGAATATAATTTTATAATTGCTGTATAAGTAAAAAAATAATTATTGAACAAGTTGTCGAAATGAATCATATATTGCAAGAGTTCGATACGCTAACCGTCGCCGCCGCGAGTGCGTAACTAAGGTGTATAAGAGTTCGATACGCTAGCCGTCGCCGCCGCCGCCGCGAGTGCGTAACTAAGGTGTATAAGAGTTCGATACGCTAGCCGTCGCCGCCACCGCCGCGAGTGCGTAACTAAGGTGTATAAGAGTTCGATACGCTAGCCGTCGCCGCCGCGAGTGCGTAACTAAGGTGTTTAAGAGTTCGATACGCTAGCCGTCGCCGCCGCCGCCGCGAGTGCGTAACTAAGGTGTATAAGAGTTCGATACGCTAGCCGTCGCCGCCGCCGCCGCGAGTGCGTAACTAAGGTGTATAAGAGTTCGATACGCTAGCCGTCGCCGCCGCGAGTGCGTAACTAAGGTGTATAAGAATTCGATACGCTAGCCGTCGCCGCCGCCGCCGCGAGTGCGTAACTAAGGTGTATAAGAATTCGATACGCTAGCCGTCGCCGCCGCCGCCGCGAGTGCGTAACTAAGGTGTATAAGAGTTCGATACGCTAGCCGTCGCCGCCGCCGCCGCGAGTGCGTAACTAAGGTGTATAAGAGTTCGATACGCTAGCCGTCGCCGCCGCCGCCGCGAGTGCGTAACTAAGGTGTATAAAGAGTTCGATACGCTAGCCGTCGCCGCCGCCGCCGCGAGTGCGTAACTAAGGTGTATAAGAGTTCGATACGCTAGCCGTCGCCGCCGCCGCCGCGAGTGCGTAACTAAGGTGTATAAGAGTTCGATACGCTAGCCGTCGCCGCCGCCGCCGCGAGTGCGTAACTAAGGTGTATAAGAGTTCGATACGCTAGCCGTCGCCGCCGCCGCCGCGAGTGCGTAACTAAGGTGTATAAGAGTTCGATACGCTAGCCGTCGCCGCCGCCGCCGCGAGTGCGTAACTAAGGTGTATAAGAGTTCGATACGCTAGCCGTCGCCGCCGCGAGTGCGTAACTAAGGTGTATAAGAGTTCGATACGCTAGCCGTCGCCGCCGCCGCCGCGAGTGAGTAACTAAGGTGTATAAGAATTCGATACGCTAGCCGTCGCCGCCGCGAGTGCGTAACTAAGGTGTATAAGAGTTCGATACGCTAGCCGTCACCGCCGCGAGTGCGTAACTAAGGTGTATAAGAGTTCGATACGCTAGCCGTCGCCGCCGCCGCCGCGAGTGCGTAACTAAGGTGTATAAGAGTTCGATACGCTAGCCGTCGCCGCCGCCGCCGCGAGTGCGTAACTAAGGTGTATAAGAGTTCGATACGCTAGCCGTCGCCGCCGCGAGTGCGTAACTAAGGTGTATAAGAGTTCGATACGCTAGCCGTCGCCGCCGCCGCCGCGAGTGCGTAACTAAGGTGTATAAGAATTCGATACGCTAGCCGTCGCCGCCGCCGCCGCGAGTGCGTAACTAAGGTGTATAAGAGTTCGATACGCTAGCCGTCGCCGCCACCGCCGCGAGTGCGTAACTAAGGTGTATAAGAGTTCGATACGCTAGCCGTCGCCGCCGCGAGTGCGTAACTAAGGTGTTTAAGAGTTCGATACGCTAGCCGTCGCCGCCGCCGCCGCGAGTGCGTAACTAAGGTGTATAAGAGTTCGATACGCTAGCCGTCGCCGCCGCCGCCGCGAGTGCGTAACTAAGGTGTATAAGAGTTCGATACGCTAGCCGTCGCCGCCGCCGCCGCGAGTGCGTAACTAAGGTGTATAAGAATTCGATACGCTATCCGTCGCCGCCGCCGCCGCGAGTGCGTATTCGATACGCTAGCCGTCGCCGCCGCCGCCGCGAGTGCGTAACTAAGGTGTATAAGAGTTCGATACGCTAGCCGTCGCCGCCGCGAGTGCGTAACTAAGGTGTATAAGAGTTCGATACGCTAGCCGTCGCCGCCGCCGCCGCGAGTGCGTAACTAAGGTGTATAAGAGTTCGATACGCTAGCCGTCGCCGCCGCGAGTGCGTATTTGAGGAGGCAGAAGGGTGGAGTTCACAGAAGAGGATGTAGCCCAACGGCCCCAGGCGCTGAACGCCTCTCGCAAGGTCACTTTCGGTCACTTGGCCCAGGGCTCAAGCGGATAACGCCGCCCTTAACCTAGTTAAGGAAACGGGAAGCGTTCTCGATCGCTTACTACCTTAGTACCGGAACACCGGGGAAAGCGAAGACCCTTCGAACCGGCGACCCATTGCTTTAATATCAACAAAGTACAGTAGAAGCCCGAAACACGCAAATCTGAAATTTTGGATAATCCGAACAAAATTAAGGATGAAGGGGAAATAAACAAAATGCTTGTTTGCAGGGTAAAGAAAGAATACTATAATTGCTGTATAAGTAAATAAAAAAATTGAAACAAGTTGTGGAAATGAATCATTTATTGCACTGGTAACTAAGGTGTATATATGACATGTTAATGTAGCAGTAATTTTCACTTCGGGAAAGGTGCAAAATTGGTAACCTTTTGCTCTAAAGAACTGAATCTACTTGATGCTGTGATCGATACGCTATGTTGCCATTGACTCACATCGCACACTACGTTACATTGTGTCTGCTAATCCTATTTACGTATTTGTACGGTGCATTTTTTCGGATAATCCAAACATGGCCACGCCCCCAATTAGTTCGGAACACCGGGGTTCTACTGCATAGGCGGTATACAGGGCTTTGGCATCGCGCGTTGGCGATACATCGAGGAGAACGAAATCTTTTGCCGGCACAAAGGGGGATTCCGGCCATTCGATGGCGTGCTGGAGCAGAATTACCTGCCGGACCGTGAACACCGGCGCGCCCCAATCGGTCGCAGTAAGCTTTCTGCGGTCTTCCATCTTCGGGTCAGCCCCGCGCGCTGCGCTCGTCCCTTCGATCGCGGCGGCCGCAGTCGCCCGGTCCAAAGGCATTCGGGAAGATTTAAACTAGATTCACTGAGAGCGCGGTTGTCGCGGAATATTTTAAACACTGCTATTGTGGTGGGAAAATGCGAAAATGATTCATAGATGTAGTTGCGACTTCGATAGGGGCAAGTTAAAACGATATGTTACCGATAAGTATATCAATATTTTCTTTCGGTGTGTTTGTTGCTTAACAATATGACAATATGCGTGACATATACATGAAAATATATACACATACATGAAAATATACATGGTTAAGGGTTTTAGTGCACGAACAAATTAATTGATCCAATTTCAAATTCAGTGTACAAGTTCGCACAGTTTGATTTTTCAAAACGAAATATTACTACTATCTGTGTTGTTCCTTAATAAGTAATAATATGAAAACGTTAGAGACCTTTCGTGTGAAAACTTGCATATCTGTATTGTTAAATAAAAAATGGTCGCTGCATAGAAAACATGGGTTAGTGGTTAGGAAGAATAGCGCGCCTGATGGTCAGAGTCTCGCCACATAAATAAAGTCATTATTATTATTATTATTATTATTATTATTATTATTATTATTAAAACTTACATTCAAATATCATCCATATAGAGATAATGTTGAAGTTTCTCTTTTTATATTTACATTTATACCTCACCCAAAAAGAAAGATAATAATAAAAAACAGACGCAATTGGCGAGTCAGATTTGAAACTCGCACGCAAATGATCCAATACAATAGCAGCCACAGCCCCTTTCAACTTATCCCGTCCTGAATTGTCTCTCACGGAATTGTAGAGGCTTGGCCAATACCTTCAAGCCTTACATCGGTTGCGCCAATAGCTACATCCAAACCGCGTCTGAAATCTTGAGTGAAGAGGGGGACACAGCCCGTCCAGAACGACATCCGACAGTGGAGTCCCTCTCAATGGATTCCTCTTCAACATTCTGATTGTCCCCGCCCTTCGCGCAGTCGAAGCCCCGCCTCGCCCTATGTGATGGCTTATGAAGGGGTGATTTGGCACCCCTTGCCACGACTCCACCGGACCTGCAGCTGATGCTCCACGGCGCTGGTGAAAACCTGGCGGACGTGGGCCTCCGCCTAAAGCCGCCCAAACACCGCACCCTCTGTGGAATAGCTGCAAGAAGCGGCGTTTCGCGCGGGGGATGCTATAATCCCCTCCTTGGTGGTCGGCGAGAGCGCCCGCTGCCGATGGCGGCCCGTGCGCTTTAGCTTAGTGCGGAGCCGCATTGGCTTAATGGAGCCGGTCCGCTTCCTAGATTTTTTGCAAAGATTTGCGCGACGGCGATGGTTTAAGTACCGGACTGTTATATCCACGTTCGCGACTTCAAACCCGATCGAAGCAGTGGATTTTTAAGAGCCAAAAAATCCTTCATACGCCTTTCTTCGGAGGGAAAGTAAAGCTGACGGTCCCAAGTTAATAGATTTACTGTATTCAAAAGATCCTCAAGCCAAAATGACGCCTCTGAGCTAAATTCAAATCGCCTGTTTAGTCGCCCAAGTAATACCTCCTTTCTTCGCTACTGGGTCAAAGGAGCGTGTGGACTTCGCTAGTGAGACCCAGCGCCGACCTACCCGTCGGCTAACGGGTTTCCCCCACCAGCGAGGCACCGCCCCAACCGGGACAAGTTCTGAGCTCTCAACCGGTCTCCCGGCATGTGTTAAAGTGTAGTGCATGTAAGTGTGTGTATGTAAGGGGTGAGAGCAAAGGATGAGGAATGGGAGGGAATATAGCGAGCGGTCCATTTGATAAAGTACTGCTCCGGCATTCGCCTGGTGTTGATCGGAGAAACCACAGAAAACTTCGAATCAGAGGAGACGGTTGCTAGAATTCTTCTCCAGACAGTAACTGAACTCAAACTCGTATCGAAAACCCTTCCACGCCGTCGGGACTCGAACCCTAGGTCCCCCGGTCAGAGGCTTCGCAGTGACACCAGTTGATGCCCTGAGCCACCTCCGCCGGTCCGCATCCTGGACGACGTGGCCGCGTCGTATCTGCACGACCACATAAAGCAGAGCCAGTTCGCGCAGCCCGCCACGGCGTGTCCGCTCCGCATGGGCCTGCACAAATAATGCTGAGCCCATGACCTCCTTGCGATCCGTGCAAGAGCCCGGGAGTTCCTGCCCCTCCCGGCCTCTACCTCGACTCTTCTTATAGGCCGCCGGGGACGAGGGAGGCGTCGGGCTGCTGGACGCCGGAGAGCGCACATTAGCTACGGAGAAGCTTTAGGGGAAAAAGAGCTTCAGACGAGAAGGAGGTGAAAGAAGCAGTTTGGGGCCACTTTGCGAACAAAATTTCGTAGTGTTATTTCAAAGGACTACAACTGTTTTAATATAGATGTTAAAAGTAGGTTTGAGTAAAGGATGATTAACCTTCACCAAGTTTCAATGCTCACTTGGCAGACAGGTAGGCCTCTCGCTCAGAGCATCAACTGATGTCACTGCAATGCCGGTGACCAGGAGATCCTAGGTTCAAGTCCCGTTGGGGATTTTCGACACTACCTACATAGCTGGATCGAATTCTAAAGCTGTCTGGAGAATAATTTTAGCGGTTGACTGCTCTGACAGGTAGCTTTCCGTGGTTTCTCCGATCAATACCAGGCGACTGGCGGGGTAGTTCCCTATCAAACGTGCCACGGTCCGCGCGCGATCTTTCTTTCCTCTTTCTTGTCATATCCTCGCCGTTTTCACACATTTACACTAACATGTACTACACTACCACACATGCCGGGAGACAGGGCGACAGCTTACAGCTTGTTCCGGCTGAGGCGGTGCCCCGCTGGTGGAATATTTTGGGACGGTGCTAGCCGACGATAGGTCGGCACCAGATCTCTCCATACAGATGGGTAGATCACTGCCATCTTCTAAGAGGAAAACACGCACTACAATTACGGAATGTGTGACTTTAGCAATCGATGCGTCCGGAATCCCTAACCAATGGCAAGCGGAGGGTGCGCTGTGCGGAGTCCGCAACAACCGCGCACGGGCCTCCTCGGCGGCACACCGAGCCATGGCCGCTGGCTTTTCGGGTGGGTGGCAATCCATCGTAGCAGTCAACGCCCGAGGCGGCGCTGAGGGGGGCGCCTGCCGACGGCTAGGGCGCCCCTGGCGCGCGCGCAACCCGCAATACATGCCGGTACAGCGGGCCCGCCAGGGGCAGCCGACGCGCCGAGCGGCCACGCGCCGCCGCGTCCCCCGCCATCTGCAACTGGCGGCGTGGGTGGCCCGGAGACGGCGTGGCGAGGCGACTGGCTGTCCGTCGCCCTCGCCAAGAGCGCCTCGACGGGCACGGGCGCCGGGGCGTGTGGCCATACGTAACCGGGCGCCGGTAAGCCCATTGATTAGGATTAGTGATTCCGGGCGCATCAAAGGCTAATGCTGTTAATCCCGTAAGTATAGTGCATGTTTTCCATCAGGTTTATCCTCATCTAGTTTATCCTCTCAAGGTTTATCCTCATCTAGTTGACTAGATCTGGTATCGACCTACCGTCGGCTAGCGGATGTTTACCTCAAGCAGGTACCTCCCACCAGCAGGAAATCGCTCCAGCTGGCTTTTATTCCCTGCCCGGACTCGCGGCGTGTGTGATATTGTTGTGCACGCGCGCGTGTGTGCACGAATAGGTTGAAAATAGGAAAATGAATGAGAGGGAAATATCCTCGAGGTCCGTGTCCCGTTTGTTAAGGTACTTCTGGGCATTCGCCTGCTGTTGATCGGAGAAACAACGGAAAACTACCCGATCATAGCAACGGGCTGCTAGAATTCTCCTCCAGATAGCGGCTGAACTCTGCCTACCTAGGCCATTGGGGTAGAACCCTACGACCTCCCGGTCAGAGTCAGTGACATGACATCACCTCTTCCTGCCCGGTGTGCGGAACCTTTTGGGCATTACCAGAGTAGTCGCGTCGGAAGATAACTTCCTGCTGGCTCGCTGCCTTCGCCGCCTATTTCAGGAGTGTACACTGACGCAGGAAGGTATCCTCTTGGAGGCACTTGAAGGGGTTGCTAAAGAAACAACTTTCTTTTTGCGGTCGGCACTGAATGAGAAGCCACCTATTTACACATTCATCCGTTCGGCTTTCTTCCCGACTGCTAAATAACCAGCCCCGGCGGCCTGGAGACGAGCAGCTACAAGCATGCCGACAACCTCACCCTCCCCATCCAGACCACGAAACGATCGTCCCTACGGTGTCGGAGTGTCGCATCCATTCCGAGAGCTGTCGCATTCTACAGCAGAAACAGAATGCTGGAGCATGTTAAATCAACCGCAGTCGTCAGTGAGCGGGCGGAGCACTTTGAAGGCCGGGCAGTCGGGGGAGGGGGGGGACCGACCGCACCTGGCGCGAGTCAAAGAACCATCGGGCGGTGGGCGTTCACCTCTCGGTATGCGTAGCATTGCCGGGAAACGTCGATGGGCTATTACGGGGAGGCTATTACGAGGAGGCAAAACACTTTCACACCTTCTTAGCAACCAGAAACTTCTGGGAGGTCGGCTCAGGGTTGCCAGACATGTTGCAAGATCTTTTCCCATCACTTTTACGGAATTCCCTCGAATTACCTCTCCAATGCGACAAAATTTCCCAATTTTGAGATGAAAAAATTTGCTCTAAATTAAAGACAAATGAAAACGAGCTGTCCTTGACGATTCCATTGTCTCTCCCTTTAAATTCAAATACTTCAAGTCAACCAATCATCGTTCTTTGAGCTGCTTGAACCACTATGTTATATTATTATTTTCTTTTTCTCATATTTTTCTTTCTCTATGCCTGCCTTTTATTTGTGTCTTTTTGACACATAAAAATGAGAAAGAATAATGTCAATTGTTCATTTTTTATTCGTAATAATTTAAAAAATACTCCGAATAAAAATAATTCCTACAAAAAAAATTGCCAAACATTTCCCCGTCCATTTATGTTCCCCATTTTTTCTCCGCAACGAAAAAAATCCCCATTTGGGGGATAAAATTCCCTAATGTGGCAATCCTGCGCCAGCTTCCTCCCCGTAGTGGTGGGCGCCCTCCCTGGGCAAAGGTGCGAAGCGAGCTCCGTACGTTTACCTCCGGCGACAAAACGCGACTGCTGCCAGGGCGCATTGTTGCCAAGGCTATTTACGGGAGCTCTGCATGCTGTTTCCACCGCACCGCCCGGGATGTCCTCCTTCCCTTTGAGTCCAGGCGGGCGAAAACACCTGTACAATGGGCCTACGCTCGGCGGGAAGGGAGGGGAGGGGCCGTTAGAGGCCGCTGCAGGCGCGGTCGAAGCGAGGGGAACAACGACGCGGCGTGAGCGCGTGTGTGTGTGTGTGGGGGGGAGGCGTCTGTGGGCAGTGAAGCACGTACACCCAAGTGGCATGCCACCCGTGTCAGTGTACATGGCAACAAGGCAGAAAGAACCGCCTCAGACGCTCCAAGCTATAAAAAGTGTTAAAAGGTTAGAAAGTGTACATGATTAGATTAAGTACAGAGATAAGACGTAATTAAAGTATAAGCCGGTGTGGATGGTCGAGACAGTTACGGCCGTATTGATCTCGGACACAAGGATCGCGGCATCAAGTCCCGCATTAGGGATGATTGTATTTCTGTCCGTCTTTTCATCCCCTATCATCATCATATCATGTCATCTTCAGTTATCTTACCTTTCAATGCTATAGTGGTCGCTAACAACCTGGGTGTTAATACGACCTTAAATAACAAAAAAAGTATTATTTGATTAGTACATTGTAAAATATATACATTTTCCCTTGCATATTCACATGATTTGGCATATATCACTACATGTACCTACATAATACTTTTCTTAGATAATTTCAAAGGTTTCCTCACGTTTATTATAGGTTTCCACAAGTTTCTAAAATGTTCTTCCAATATACCCTCAAATATTCTCTCACATGTTTCCACAAACGTTTGCAAAAAAAGACATCATCAGCTTTTGCACAAACGTCTCCCCTAACGTTTCTACATGCGATCCCACAAACGATTTTTACTTTAACATTCTCTTGAGTCGAAGTTGAGAAACTTTTTTGTCTGGACACTTTTTTGATACGATGCGTATTTTTCGAGTTATATCAGTTTGTCAGGTAATTTCGACAAATTTAAAGTGTCATGTCTTTGGAATTCACGACTCGCAAAAAATGAATTATTTCACGAATCATTTCATTATTTCATGAATTATTTCATTTCATTGTGTTATTACTATTCGAAATATGAGTAATCGCTTACGTCATAGTCAACCTACTTTCACCATCTACCTACAGAGCATAAAAAAGGATGTGGTATCGTGTAAATGTATTGCAGTGTTTGCAATCAAATAAAAATATTACCTTTTTATAAAATTGTTAATTGATTTACGTAGGTACGGTTTTGGAAGTATTTGTTACTTTTCTTTTGGTATATGTAACAATAATAACATATAACATCTAATTTTTTTTATTGATACGAATGTTAATATTAAAATTATTTAAATTTGTGAAAGACACTCCAGAAGAATAATTTAATTCCATTGTCTCTGTTTTGCTGGATTAATATCTGCACTAAACAATATGTTATTTATTTTTTATTTTTGTTATAAACCTATTAAGCTTCATTTAAAGATCGCTGCCTTCCATGGCGTTTAAATGCAGTAATACCTCCATTATCGGGGAGAGAATTCCCGAATATCCTCCTAAAAAGACCAGAGTAATTTTCTGTGCGAGGTAGTTTAAAATAATTTGTTATTTTTTTTGGAATTCTCGCAAATGAATTGTTTACAACTGGATTACAGCTGCATTCCACACGAATGTAAAACAAAAATAATTTATTCTGTTTAACATGTGAAGGACTTAATGAAATGTTGTTTTGGGAAGTCCCACGTAATTAAATTCTTCACAGGATACAATAGCGTAGATTCTGGGCTTGTCTGTTTTCGTTACTCTAATGTTTACTATCAAAACGGAACCTTTATCTTTCACATTATCGACATACAAATCGCACAACTCGACACGTTTGAAAGCACTGAATACGCCAAAATAGCAATAATGTGAAAATTCCGTGTATTATTACAATAAATAAAACAAAGTTTCTAATGACATAATAATTGCTATATAATCATTAACAGAAACGTTTTATCCATCATTTTTTCCGTACGAAATGTGTTCATTTAATGGGACGTAACACGGACGTGGAAGGTTGAAATCCAACAATTGCTTATTTCGTAAGAGAACTTACTTTATGAAAAGTTGTAATATCAATATCATCTTCTTTTCCATTTCGAATATGTTTACCATAGTGCAGATGATGTACGTGGTGCGGACATAACATTTAATGAATCTATCTATGGTGTGTCGTGGCTAACTCTTGGGCTGCGTGCAATTTACAATTTTAAAATCACAAAGTGCTAACATTTAATGAATAGTAATAAGTACTAACATTTAATGAATCTATCTATGGTGTGTCGTGGCTAACTCTTGGGCTGCGTGCAATTTACAATTTTAAAATCACAACGCTGTAACAAATACTTGCCAATTTGGATGATGCTAATATTTAAATTTTAGTACAACTACATTGCTGTTTTTTTGATAATATACACAAACCTTACGTAGCACATATACATTAGCACAAATGCTAAATTCAAAAAAGCAGATCATTCACAATTAGTTCCGAAAAATCTGCCGCAACATTTTTCACAGCAATTGCTCTATTAATAGTTTTGTATGTAAATCTACTGTTGCATGCGAATCTAACATTAAAAGGCGACTGTTTTGTGTGTTTATGTGAATCAGGTGTTAGTTAAATTAAACGTTAGATAAAATAATAAGTTGTTGATAACATTTATTTGAAAATCGGTATTTGCACACTTACGGAAGAACGTAAAAATGAGAAGTCGAACATACGAAAGTTCATTCATTCTCTACCATTGCTCACAGTTTTGTTTTCTCTGTATTCACTTCAAGTTCAATAAATTCCGATACGATACTGATTGCAGGTTTTCGTAAACATATTAAAAAAAATAAGATACTGAAGTTTCATCAACGCCACCTACATAGACCTAGATAGATACTTAGGATGCTTTGGTTAAATTCCTGGCATAATCACTAAGATTGCAGCGGTAAAACACGAAAACAAATGTTTTTGGAAATTTCCCGAAATCTTCTGGCCGGATCAGAAAATAAATTATCAGTTCCCCAACAGGAGATGGAGACGCGTCCCATGCCACCTTATATGTCTCGATTGGTGCACAGGAAGTAGTTTAGCCGTGAGTGGTGGAACCGCACATCCGAGCATTCGAACATAAGCGCACTCAGAGTTTTACTCAAATGCTGTATAGGGATAATATAGTGCGATGTTTTTAACTGTGCACCTGAGCCCCGTCTTCTCATTGGCATTATGTCACTGCATTTCGCGTCTTTCTAGGTCGTGCTGCTAGATGTCGCGACCGTATCTAGTAGTGGTTTATACCGTCGCGATCATGCGACATGTAGCGGTACGGCAAAGGAAGACACGAAATGCAGTGATAATACCAATCTGAAGAGGGGGCTTAGGTGCACAGTTAAAACAAAATCGCACTATAAGTAGCATGTTCACCTTTCTGAATAACCAATCTGCTCCGACACATAAGGAAGAACATCGCCCTTAGAGAGTTGAACGGTTGAATAACCGAGGGAGCGTGACGTACCGCGCACGGTGTGCTGCGCGGAGGCCAGCAGCTGCGTGGCCTCCTCCACGCGGTCGGAGACGAGGCGCAGCGACACGTTGACGGGGGCGGCGCCGCGCAGCGACACCAGCACGGCGGTGGGGTGCCCCGGCGCGGCCACCACCGGCGCCACCAGCGTCACGCCCCTGCAACACACAACGCTGCCCTTGGAAACGCCCTTCAAACGAGGCGACAACGCTCTCTACCAGCCTAACACTCAATTCAATGCGATTCAGTTCAATGGTGCCTTTACACAACATGCGAATATTCGTTTTTATAAACTCATCGCTATGTGGCTAAAAAATCTGTTATGTTCTAGGTAAAAAATCAAAATGGAAATCTCTGCAACAAACAATAGTTATACAATAATGTTTCTGTTCTTATACGCCAGTTATACATTCGTTTTAATGAAAACCACATCTAACATATGAAACGGTTTTGGAGATGTCTTTGCCGAGTATCTTAGTGTTACAATGCTGAAAGTTCCGATCATGTGTTAAATTTGTGACGCAAGCATTGTACCTCCACAGTGTCTCTTGATTCACTAAGAGAAAATCTCAGAAGAAATTGTACGTAGGTTTCTCTTTGGTAGTTCAAGATAATTAAGATCGCATGTGACTCGCTTCACATGGAGTAGCCTGTCTTTTGCTCATAGTTGAACGCGCAAATATTTTTCGGGATCCGGAATAATGTAATTCAATGAATTGAACGTTTGTCTAAAACCATTACTGTTTCTTTTCTCACAACTCTCCACGTCAAATTTTGACTTTTTCCCACACAATTTCAAATTGATTCAGTTGATGCACTTAATTTTCAAAAACATTAATCTTTGGAATAAAGAAGTTAGGCGAAACAGCAGGCCTGAGGGACTACGCCTCGCCACAAATAAAGACAACTTTATTATTATTATTATTAGTATTATTATTATTATTATTATTATTATTATTATTATTACATAATATAACTGTTTTTCCTGATTAAATAAGTTTGCACACAAACTACAGTGTGCTACGAAAGTCTCTCCGCACTGAGCCGAATCTCGGCCTCCTATTAAAAATTGCCTTTGTGTTGGTTGCAATCGGATCACTGGGGGAAAAGTGAAGGTGAGCACACTTCGCGCTTCTATTTTTGATTGCGGCGAGTGTGCAATTGAAGTTTTCACGCTGCAGCTCGTGCTGCAAACATAATTGATGATGCAAGCACTCTCGCAGGCAAGATGCGACTGCGTAGACTTTCCTGGCGCCCTGTACAAACCAGAACAGTTTTATTCATATGATTCTCTCTTCTTTTTCAATTACATTAGTTTAACATTTAATTGCAGGTACAAACATTCTGATGAAGGAAACCACACAAAGTTGTTTACACAAAAGCAGCACGGGGGCACACACACACACACACACACACACACACAGTTTAACATTTAATTGCAGAGACAAAAATTCTGCTGAAAGAAACTACACAAAATTGTTTACCAAAAAGTAGCGCGCACACACACATATATACTGTTTACGAATAACAAATAAAACGCTTTACTACAACACTACACAAATTAAATATTTTAACATATCAGACTTTACCAAAACCAGTAACATAGAATTCAGTGCAATAGTTATTTACACACTACAAAGAACATCAAAAAAGGTGCTATTCCATGACGCAACATGCGAATAGCAAATATTTAATAGAGACGGGCTCTCCTTTGGAGCCTTCCGATCGCATACCGCCCGCTCTTTTGAGAGCAGAGACGCGCCCAGTGGGAGAATTCACAGGTATGTACGCACAGAATGAACGTGGGTGGAATGACATAAATCAATATTTCCAATTTTTAGTGGAAATCTAGTCTGTTTCAGTGATCGGGGATCAGGAGGATCAGGATCGGGGATCGGGGATCAGGATCGGGGATCAGGGATCGGGAGAGGTGTCTCAGGCCAACAACTGATGTCACTGCAGTGCCTCTGACCGAGAGACATCTGGATATGTGAGAGCGTAGGCTTCCGCGGCCGGAGTCAGTATTTAATTGGCTGTCCGGGTGACACTACGTCCACGGCAAAGGTGCCGACGTTTCGGTCGCCATTCTGCGACCTTCGAACTCTGCGACCTTGGCATTATGCCCTGAGGAAGGTCACAGAATAACGACCGAAACGTCGGCACCTTTGCTATGGACGCGGCGTCACACGGACAGTCAATTAAATAAAGACATTAGGATATGTTAGACTATTTGTATTCACGGTTCATTTTAAGTCGATTTTTTCAGTGAATAACTGAGCCTCAGATCAAACATTCACTGCACGTATACAATTTCTTTTTGATGCACGAATGCGTTCTATTCAATTTCTTTTCGGTGGAATGGAGTTGAACCAAGCTCAGTAACCAAGGAAACGCCTCTCGGAAATAGTTATAGCTAGAGCGGAAAAGGTACAAAAACAAAAAAAGCAGAATTTCGCAGTGGCCGTGGAAGGGCAGGGCGGCGGGTGTCGTGCTGAGCACGGCTGCGTGGTCAGTGGGCGAGGCGGTTGTGTCAGTCGCCTCGTGGTCTCAGGGGGGCCAGCCCGGCGCGCAACACGGGCAGGGCGGGGCCTGCGGGCGGCCGCCATTTGCATAAACGACGCCGACATCGCACTTTTCTGCCTGCGCGACCTGGCGGCCATTTTAATGAGGGCGCAACCGCCTTCTCCCCGTTCGCCCTCTCCCAACTCACCTTTTTAAATTTTTTTTTCAGGTGTTCGCAGCGGCGGATCCACGGGGGTGGAATAGGGGGCATGGGGGCCATGACCCTCCCACTTGAGTTATTTTTAGTGGCGGGGAATTTATATATGATTTTATTCGACTTTAGGAAGAAAAAAATAGTGATAAATTTATCATTTTGGAATAAATTTGAGAACTGAAAATCGACTGTGAATATGTAATTATTTTATTTTATTTTATACGATCATTTTATTTTTATTCACAGTACTGTCCAATTTCAGATAAATAGATTTACACAAAATTTGTGCAAAATTTGGATTAATTTGTCATTATATGTTTTAAAATTGACGTACATTTTGCATATATTTTATATAACTAACGCCATACATTTTTAATTTTACCATAAACCATTAAGTTATGATTTTGTCAATGTTTTGAAGGACAAAAAAAGAAAAATGTAATATCCCCGCCACTTAGACAATCTTTTAATCCGACCTTGGATGTTCGTATCTGTAAAATTATTTTTTTTATAAATTTACCCCCAATTTTTTTTTTTAAATCAGAAGATATTAGTGCGATGTTTTTAGTTTTAAAGTGTGTAATTCTCCTTCGAATGAACAAATGCCCAATGCAATTCCCGAAACCGGAAATGTTCTGTTGACGAAAGAAGTGAGGGCGAGGCGTCTTCTTCAGATCTTCTTTCAAGACACGAAAAGCTGCCGTCGTAAGCGTATGCTGAAGTTGGCAACGCAATTTTTTTTTTTAATGAAAGCATCTTGATTCGCATCTTTCAGTATGGTTTGTTTCAAAACATAGTTCAAAATCTACTATTCTCATTTCGGCTATAATTGTAACAAATATATAAACAAACCAATACAATTCATCTGACGGTCGTGTTAGAAATAATTTTACCTCTAAATAACTAACTCAAAACCGAGTACTGTAACTTTTTACTGTCAAGAGACAATACTTAATTTAGAAAATGTCAGTTCTTCCTGTAGGGTAACTTCCCGTTTGTGTAAAAGATAAAAACGTGTCACAAGAAAGGCTACTGCCACCCCGTATTTTTCAAAATACCGCGCGCGCCACGGCAGACTCGAGTTGCTGGAAATAACGGTAGAGCTCGCTCCGATCACAGTACCGCTCGGTCGCAGTTACGGCAATTCCAGGCAATTCTTTTGCGAAGTAGACGTCGACTGGTAATGTTGCCAGGCTCGGTGAAGTACAAAAACGTACGTTACAGCATGTTCTGCCTAAGAGTCGCAAGTGGAAGCTTCAACTCCAGTTAAAGGACATATTGACGATTACGTATATTGAGTTAGATGAACTGAAATAACTTAAGTTACAAAATACGTAGTAGTGACGTTTAGATTTGTGGCAACAAGTGGAAAGAGCAGGTGGACTCATGGATAGTTGAGAAAACTAACTTGTACTCTTGTTTTTATATTCTCCATTTGTCCTACGTCTTTGCATAAACACCAATATTATACTCGTAATATATTCAGAATATTATATACGAATTTCTGAGCGATTGCGGAGGTCGAAAGCTGACGAACCGGGAACTGGAAGAAGTACGCCAACACGGTTGACGCCAGTTTTTTCCACAGATAAAGAACAAGTAAGGCCTTTCCAATTCAAACCAATGTGTGTATTTACGAATTCTGTGTAAAATGGTGTCGAGAAAGTGAGAGAAAGACGATCTCTTGCAAGTGCTGATTATGTTTGGACGCATGGAAATGGAAAAATTTCATGGAAAACTCTTGCAAGTGCTGACATTATTCTTTGTTTCATTTAAAGTAAAGAGTAGTGCCTTGAACTACGTTGTATTGAATCCATCATTCTTTGTAAGGAAACTAATAACTGAGCATCTTTGTAAATGTAAATAATTTGGAGAAGTTAAGATTAGATTTAAATGAGTAATTGAAAGAGGTTATGTGGACTGAATTGTGTCTACAAGAATTTATCAGATGTATGAAGAATTTATCAGATGTTCTTTTTGTGAACAGCAATGTACAAGTGTATAAGATTTTTGGTATAATGATTGAGTGTCAGTTGTAGGATAAAACCGTCTCAAAGATTATCTAGAAAATTGATTCTAATAGAATTAATAATTGCAACGAACTGTAAATTTCAAGTTAGTAAAAGAAGGGAATAAACAAAAATGTATGTTTCTGTTGGCTGTGTGTTTCACACAGACACACGAGTTTCACGTAAATTGGAGGATCTCCAAGCGTATTTTGTGAATGTTTATTTTATTTTGTGTGACAAAGGAATTATTTTGTGTATTGCTGTCTCTTACATTTTATTTTAGTATTGAGCTTATAGAGCATTCTACTAAGGCATTCCTCAGAGTGTTATTTGTTGTAAGCCACAATGATAAGAGAAGCTACGTCCCTGTTTATAAATACGATACAGCCCGTACCTCAGAAGTTGAACCAGGAGGGAGGTCATTGTACTCGGTACTTTGATTCACGCCGCGAGATACGCCAGCGCCAGAAAAGCCCCTTTTCATCGCCCCCACCCCCGCCCCGGCCCCGCTGCAGCCCCTTTCGGCGCCAGCTAACGACTTTCCAGGAAAAGACACCCTTTCGCCGTCTGCATATTCCAGAGTTAGTCTGCATATTCCGAAATTTAGAACCGGGTAAATGTAGAAAGGATTCGGGCGCGGTTTGATATAACCGCTCTTTGCAGTCGTTACAGATTGTCTAAAGCAAGCTTTCTCAGAAACAAATTACGGTAAAATTCTTGTTTTTGAAAAACCTGCACCCATCTTCATACTTTCACAATCGCTTTCAACGGACAGAGGCCGAAATTTGATTGGGCAAAACGAAATCCCACTCCGTTACATTTCCACTCCCCCACCCCGAAAAAATAAATTTAAATAATCAAAATTTTAAAGTTGTGCCGAGAAACTAAATGAGCTATTAGCTTCCTTCACATGCCCAATTTGTTTCTTGTTATCCACTATCTACAATTTGAGAAATTCAGTCCTAAACTTCAATAAAAATGCATGGCCAATATCTGTAGAATATGTATACTTTTATAAAAATGTGTATTAATATATCTGATAAAGACCTACTTTATATGTAATGACTACTATAATTAACAATGTACGATATAAAATAATTGAAAACTTTATGAAATATCAAACTACAGCGTCCGCGCCTACGAACGTGGTTTATGAATACCAATCCTTACCATTTGATTTCATAAATTATAGTTTTCTTTGCAGAAAATATTTTTTTACTTGCTTACTTTTGCGTGAGTACAATCCTACCTTCCGTTATCCACTTAAAAGTTGTATTAGATAAAGATTAAAATCCCGATGCATGCAAATAAGTTGTATACTACATGCCGTAGTTTTCAACGCTCAAGGAATATTTTGAAGACGTCAAATGTTTATGATATCTCGAACATCTATGCGGCCCCTCTTAATTTGCAACCCACCGACCACCATTGGTTTGAAGGTGCCTAGCCATCATACTCGAAAATTCTATTTCCCTCACCACTCTTCTTACTCGTGTAAGGTTTCCGCGAACATCCCGTAGTCCGTGAGAACCAGTAATTCCATCATTATGGGACAAATAACATCAAAGCATTACATACTGAATGATTCACCGGAAGGTCTCACGTGAGGCCTATGATTCACTCTCGTTCACCTGGGCGTATGAGGTTCTGCTTCTGACCCCCCCCCCCCCCTCTCCCCGAAGTAGCTACACTCTTATTCTTGAAAAAATCACTGGTCCGTGACTTCAGATCGACAACTAGACGGGTTCGTGCAATCTGTTCTTCATATTAATATCTTCGAATCGCTTTTTCAAGGGAGTCGCATATTCGACTGCAAAATTTTGTAAAATTGGCTCATCTGCACGGATAGAATAAGAACCACCATGTGCACATGAGATAACATTAGAATAATTGTAGTTTTGATCTCGATGAATGGCCAAAGTAATTAATTTTATTGACTTCAGAGTCAATAATACAAAATAATTATTTTTGGCTCACCTATACAATTGGCATTTCTACAGTTGCATCCATGTAGCAGATCTAATGTAATCTAATCCAGCGAAATAATGTCATGTCCAATTTTTTTAATGTTAATATTCTGGGGGTAATTCTGAGTGAAATCGTTATAAGATTTCATATATTCATAAATGTTTTTATAAAAATCGGTGCAAAATTTGCCCTTAAACCTTTTGGAATCATAAGAGCGCAATTTCATGAATTCTATCACACAAGTGTTTTCCTTAAAACTTTAGATTTTTAAATATACAAGATACCTGGTTTTTGTTTCGAATCTCCGGGCTGCCTTTGGTGACGAGTTTTTATGGATGTGGCTGAAGTATTAGTACCATACACCTTCCAATGATATTACGAAAACGTTACAAATAATGAGAATGTACGTGCTGGTATAGCAGCACTAACTTTACGCAACTTAGTGCAATAGATTGCCGTGCTCTTCGTTGAAATATTGCAATTTGCAATGTTACAAACTTTTGTGTATTCTTTAATTCTTTATGTAATGTATTGGAATATAACGTGTAGTTTTGTATGACTTTCTAATGGAAAATGTGTGTTTTAGAGACGAAACACCTTTGCAGATCAACTTTAAATGAAGCGGTTTAATTTTTAAAACGTTCTTCTACAAAATTTGCGGACGCAAGCATTTGAGGTTTTCCGCACCATTTACGGCGTCAAATGTGAACAAATCCCTGCATGCGCGGTGTATTAAACATCAATTTTCGTGGACAGATACTGTGTCGTTTGGAGTTTATTACTCGCTGTAATTTGTTGAAGTTAATTAATCATAACGAACATTTTGATGATGAAAGTAAATATTTAAAATGACGCGTCCTTTAAAATAAATTATCTTTGAAGTTTCAATTAAACGTCAAACGAACCCGCGGTGCCTTGCCCTCTGGCAGCTCTGAGCTACGACACCAGGGGGCAGCAGCAGTCCTGTCAGCCTCACCGCGGGAGGCGCTGTCGTCGCCCTCCGCCTCCTCCCCGAAAGAGCCCCGGACAGAAAGGGCGGCGCCCTGACCCTTCGAAAACATCTGCTGCTCTAAATGCACACCAGCCATTTTTTTTATTTTTTCTTAGAACTTTTTCCTGCCGACAGCCGGTTACCCTTTAGGTCCCGACGGGACGCATATTTGACCACACACTAGACGCCAACACACTTGCGGGCTCCTCTGATCTGGGGTCAACAGAACGCGAGGTCCTCAGTGACAACACATACAAGAGAGACAAAGAACAGATAAACATGCCCAAGGCGGGACTCGAATCCGGGACCCTTCGGACCGAAGTACTGAGTCGGTACACGCTGTTGGCCAAATTGGCCAAATTATGAAACAATGATGTAATAAATTTGGAGCCATTTTGCAGAAATATTTGAAAATGTCCCTGGAGCTTCATGTAAAGTACCCCCAAAGCTGAAAGAATATTTTTCAAAATCGCAAAGCTTAGAGACAAGCCAAATCAACCGAGGAAGGTCCATTTTGGAAAAAATCCTACGTATGGTGTAGGTGCTAGTGGTGTTCACAGACGGGCGGAAGGAGACGAAACACTTTTTTGGCATCAGAGGACTCTAAAACGTGTATTTCCGTTGAAATCTCGAAATCGACATTCCACAGCTTTACAAAACTTTCTTTATACTCCCAATATACGTACGTATGAGAGAAAGTAATTAAGTAATAAAACATTTATTAATCCGTGTTGCTTGTTTTTTTTCTTGTAAACTAAATTAACAGCTCTTAGTCCAGTATCACTAATACACTCTCGAGCAGGCAATAGTATTTATTTGTCCGTGTACAAAGAACTGCCTGTTGAGATTAATTTCCACTACCTTTAAAGCTTGCTTTTGTGATTTATTTATTATCATCCCTAATTAGCTTTCCGAGCTAGTCCGAAAAATATATGCACATGAGAGTCTGCCTTCATCGTCAACTTCACATTCTCCTATATACTTCCATTTTATATTAATTGCAACGTTTTGAAGTCTCCAGATGAATGATTCCCTTTAACAATAATTTGTGGAATTATGACAACAAATAATAGCTGACACTTCTATTGAAATACGAAAAGATCTCAGTTTAGAATAACACGATCGGGGAATCAACTTCATTTATGCTTTACGTACTTCTGATCAGAAGCAATAGTTGACGCTTCTATCGAAATGATTATTAATTTACGCTACGCTACAGCTGAACAGCGGGCCTATTCAGGTGTTATTACGGGCTTACTAATGAAACACCTGTTCTTATGAACCTTTAACACGCACGTGGCACGCACCCGCGTCTGCAGTCCCGAGGCAGCGAAACAGCTTTCATATCCGCGTGCGGTTTCGACGGGCGGGTTATCGTCCGCGGGGAGGCGAAGGGATTCGGAATCGGATTCCGAATTTAGCTGCTGCGGCAGAAGGGAGTCCGGAGGGAAATGATGGCAGTGCCAGCGACAACGGCACTGGGGACATGTGATCCTATTTCCCTGTAGAAAAGTTGAACACTCAAAAGCTGTCCTTTCCTTTCTTTCGGAAGGCAACAACATCAAGTATTTAGAAACTTCTATTAAAATACTGCTGATAACTTTTATTATAATAGATCCTGTTCTAATTATGTGTCAAAATATGCATATTTTAGATGCGCACAGAGAGCGGGTTAACATTATGTTAAGTTCGAAAAAGTGCAAAGTATCTTCAATGCATTCGAGAAATGTAGTTGTCTTTGGCGGAGGGGCATATTCCACTGCACATAAAAGTAACTAGTGCTACTAAAATAGCACGTAATTTCTCGCCCGTATTTTCACGTTAAATTACGCGAAAAGTACTCAAATTTTCGAAAAATTGTACACGTTCTTATTTCAAAATCTATCTTTAAGTAACAAATTTAATTAAGATAAAAATCTCTATCTTGGATTACTTAGCTGTAAGAAGATTCCGCAAAAATTTTACTTTTGTAATTTTTGAAAATTCCAAATTTAACAAACATGAGACGTTTACCATTCTCTTAAACGTCCTACACACTATCCAATAACAAAATTTAATGGAAAAAGATGAAGCGATATTTTGAAAAGATTGAAAATGCTCCACGGTCTTCATATAAAGTGCACCACAAAATGAAAATATCGGTTACAAATTAAAGGGGCCGCGACAGCAGCCAAATATATTGAGAAATGTCAATTTTAGAGATAATCGGAAGAACGGTTAAGTCGCTAGCGTTGTTCACAGACAGACAGACAGACGTTTTGCTGTCATTCAACTTTTTTAGCCGAAAATTTGCAGTTTTTTCGCGCTGCATTACATCCCTAACCTTCTTTCCACTCTGTAGCAAGAAAGTAAAAACGAGAGAGACAGTTTCCTTCGGTAAACGCAACAAAGTGGAGACGAAGTGATGTCAGCAAATTATGTCACTCACTTCGCCAGATGTTTCGGTCCCTCTTTCGATCGCCTCTATTTGCGCTGCTTAAATGAGATTACTGTTCGATTGAAGTGTCTTCAAGAAAACTGCCCCGATACAAAACCCGCCAAACGTAAAAGTCGATACTTCATACTTCTTCGTAGTTGTCAGTGATAAAGTAAGAACCCAACAGAAGATATAAAGCAATTATTCTTGCTAATCGGCACATTGTGTGTTGACAGAAAGGGTTACAGTGAATTGTCTGGAGATAGTACCTACGTTCACGGTGAAGACAAGAGTGGTAATAATTGTATGTTCTGTGATGAACTTGGAAGAACTGACAAAAAAGTCGGATAAATTGGCGTCGCATAGTAACACAGTTGCTTGGCTCATGCCCATTTCGGAAATGTCGCCGCCAAAGAGTTTCACAAGAGTTTCACAAAGGCATTGAGAAGAGCCCGGCGTACAACTTGAAATCGTTCCTTTTCCTAAAGAAACATCTCGCAGAACAACTCTTTCAGGAAAGTTTTCGAGAAGGAAGTCAAAATTTCGTCCATACACGTTTAAAACATCTACGACTGTGAGATACAAGTGTACCTGGAATTAATAAGACAGCTTAACTTCAGCAATAGACATACATAGATTATATCAATAACACTACGTAATATATATTGTTAGCTTCTTCAAATCTGATTTGAATTAAATTAATCCGTTTAATATTCGTGAACAAAAGACGTATCGTGGAACAGGCGATTGGAAAGTAATGTGCTGTTGTGGGTTTGCAATGAAGTAAATATAATGGAACAGTTGTGATGGTGCCGTTCGTTGAGATCAGTTTTTGCAGTGGCGAGTATTAGTCGTGTATCGGGAAGTGACGTGGAGGTGGAGCTGGAAGAGGAGGCTTCTAGGGGAGAGAAGGGGGACAAGGGATTAGGGCAGTAATTGCTCTGCCTGGTGGCTCACTTGTGCTGATATTAATTTGTATTGGGAAACCAATTTGGAACATTTGATATTGTACTATTTGCTGTTGCAGAGCATATTCGTATGCTCAGCAAAAAGAACGGGTTTTCCGTTTTGTATCGACGGGAGCATATCGGTTACGTGCAGTAGGAAGATAATAGGGCCTAAAACTGAACGAATCCTACGGAATCACACGTACAATTGGCAAAGAATCAAAAGCTGAATTAAATATGACTCTTCATTTCAGAACTCTCTTTGGTCATTGCTTAAGAAATGAAAATATCTAATGAAGAGCAATCCCACAAATAACATACAAATTTACGTAATATTGAAAGCAAAATTATCTAGTCAATGAAGTTATAACTTTAAAAAACTCAACGAAAACCCTCAAATAAATATGCCCCCTAAAACATACACTAAAGACCAAAACAAGTGCAACGGCACGTACTGTCTCGCCCATATTTTCACAAAAAATTACGCGAAAACAATAAAATTTTCAAAAAATTACACCTGCCCTTATTTCAAAATCTATCTTAAAGGAACAAATGTTAATAAGGAAAAAATCTCAATCTTTAATATTTTAAAGATCATGAGACCTGCGTCATTCTCTTAAACATCCATTACATTATCGAACAACGAAATTTAATCAAAAATGTGGTCTTCTTTTTTGAAAATTTGGAAAAAGTCCCAGGGGTGTCATGTAAATTACCCCCCCAAAATTGAAATATCGGTTTCAAATTCCAGAGGTCGCAACATCAGCCAAATTGATCGGGAAACATCAAATTTGGAGAAAAATCGGCTGAAAGGTTTAGCTGCTAACGTTGTTTACAGACGGACAGACATTTTGTCGTCGTTCCATATTTCGGTATGAAGGATCCACAAAAATGGATTCTGGTAATACCACATGATAGAAGATTTTTTTCTTCTAAATTTAGCAACTGGATTTGTCCACTTTTTCGTTACCAGGGGCCTGTAATGATAGTTTTTCTGTCAAAAATCGAGCGTTTTTACGCAGTATTACACGACTTTCTCTCTACCCCGCAGTGAGAAAGTAAACCCAACCTGCATTGAGGGGAAAAACTCCTAACCTGGCAACACTGGTTGGGGCTGCAGTGGCAGCGTGGTGAAGGTCCAATTGTAGGAGGATGGATCGAGAGAGAAGCGCCCCCTTTTAACCTCCCTGGCGGGGCGGCCGGGCAGAGGGGGGGGGGGGGGCGGAGAGAAGTCTGCCTGGTCTTGGAGGCGAAGTGGCCCGACAGGGGACAGGACGGCTCGCCCGGCCGGAGGTGGCGGGAAATGTGCTTCCGACGAGGATTTGGCGCGAAATGGGGGGAGGCGGCCCTTCCATTAGCGCGCAGTAATCTTGGAGACAGCGCTTATTCTGTTTAGCTCTACATCATACTTAACGAAATCAATGGACTTTCAAACCTTCAAACCCACTAAACGTAAAGCACTTATCGATTTTTATTCCGTCGCAGAAAATTGATGTTTAAGCATTTCTAAAAAAAAGTTTGTGACAACATGCGATTTGCAATAATTTTGCTTTCACCTAGAATAGATTAAAACATACATTGCGATATTCTGAGAAAAAAGACATATTTTGGGGGCCCTGATAAGTAATGAAGTGTGCTGTACATCACAATTATTTTCAGACGTATGTCTGGTTGTTTTTTAAACAGAAAAAATAGTCGTTTTTGTGAAGTTTCTTATGTTCAGAAATAAGAAAAACGATAACAATAGTTTATTTAGCCAAGTTTTACAATAATCAAAATCCAAATTACAAGGCAGTTCACCATTTGCACAGTAAAAAGTACGAAGTCGGCAGCACAGTCTCTACATCCATCTACGACCCTCACCGTAGCTCAGCTCACCACGCTCCAGTAGACTGGCAATACACGGCCCTGTTCACGACGGCTGAGACACTTCGCTCCAGAGCAACTTCTTGTTACAAGGAAACAAACAGTTTTCGCGAATGTTGTGCTTCAAAATAATGCTATTTACAAAAAACACATTTTCTCAAAAACCGCTTCAAAGTTTTTCTTTATTTTTTCCGCGAATAAAACGAAGTATGTTTAAAAGAATGGCGTAGATCTCATTTCAGTGTGTCTGAATTTTTGAAAATTAAAAATTAAAAATAATGCGAGAAGAAATAACGATCATTTTCTGATACAAAGCCACTAGTTATTTTACATTTAAACGCTTATTTGAGAATACCTTTGTGCTATTCATTTCATCAAATTCACGAATTAAGTGTGTTCAGTTTGCATCGCAAATTATAAATTGTAAATTTCGAATTAATGTACTGTCGAATATATGTATCAACGCGTGTGATGCTGCAGCACTACTAGTTCTTCTTCAGTAGAGTTCTGTCTATAGAATATTTCACTTTTACTTTTTATCTCCTGGATACGAAAGAAATATCCAAGTGACACCGTGCTCGCTTTCCAGCACAAGCATCGTTTTATGCTGGCAACAACAAAGGCGGAGATCTTCGAGAACGCATGAAAGCGGAGAAAGCTCCTCAATTATCTTTCTTACAATGGAACACTCATACAAAGTTCTAAATTTTGAACTCGTAACAGATTCCACAATATTATACTATTATTACATGAATTTCCAAACGTTTTTTCAGTCTGCAACTATGTTTTCGGCGCCTTACCTCGAACCGAGGTCCATCGAGTTAATTCCACGTGCTCTTTACTGCTACACTAGGCCGTCGTTCTGACGTTCTGAAACTGATTGACGTACCGACGCTCAAAATCTAATTGCCTCTCCCATTATTTCCAACATGCAATTTTTGAAAATTCAGAGAGTTGAACGAAAAAAAACACTTGCACTATTCGTTTAAGTGTCCCTTGTTTTATCCGTGAAACAAAACTGGAGAAGTTTTGAGAAAATGTTTTCCTAAAATTATACACTACCTTTTTTAAGGGGTGAATTTTGGAACAGATTTTGTTTAAAGGAAGAATCTCTATATCTAATTACGTAGTTTTTACATGTATACTTTTTTTAAATAGAGAGCATTCACCAGAAATGAGATTGGCTTAAATTTTTATACCGTGCTTATATCCAGACAAAGAGAAAATTTAAAGAATTATTTGGAGCCGTTTTTTAAGAAAATTGTGACATGTATATAACGCAAAATTACGCGAAAAGTATTCATATTTTCGAAACATTGTTCCTGACTTTATTTGAAGATCTGTCTTCAAAGAACAGATTTCACGTAGAAAAAATTGCTTACTTTCAATATTGTAGTAATAGGAACACGGCAAAAAATTGAATTGTTGCAACATTCGAAAAATCAGGAATTTCAACGAACATAAGACCTGTATCACTCTTTAATCATTGTATACGCTATCCGAGGACAAATATTAATGCAAAAAAATTAGAGAGATTTTTCAGAAAATTTTGAAAATTGTTATTGATTCCGGTACAGTATTCTCAAATTTCAAAAAATGTATCAAACGAAGAGATCTTCAGTTCCATTAAAACGAAGAAGAAATATAAACTTTGGAAAAAAACGGTGAACGATTTAGGTGGTAGCGTTGACCTCAGAAAGACCTGATTTGCCGTCAATCATTCGTTCAGTATCAACGCTTCCAAAAACATGGATTCCGGCTGCACAACGAGTTAGAGGAAGTAATTTATTATATATAGATATTACATTTATTCGTCTTTTCGAAACTTGGGCCACGCACTAAGAGTTTTTCTGTCGAAAAATTGGCGTTTTCCTGCCCACGATTACAACAGTTTCTATACTTACAAAATAGTGGCGAGAAAGTAAAAGCAACTGCTGCGACCTCTCTTCGAACTTCCTGTGAAGGTCACGAGACATATCGCTTTGTTGTCCGAAAACAAATGTATATTCATGCACGTAGAAAAAATAAACTTTTTAAGAATACAACTCGCACAATTGGCCCTTAAAAGTATAATACTTCGTACTATAATACTATTGGCTTTGAAATACAATTTCAAAAAGTAATTTCACTCAATATAAAAAGGAAATAGTTAACTCTCAATTTCATATCTTGTTTCCGAAATTATTTGCTACAAAAATAATGTAAAAAAAGGAGAGAACGGTTTAATTGCGAAGAGAAGAGCTTTTCTTCTCAGGAAGAGACTCCGCGCAGGAGGCGAAAGGAAAGACGCCCGAGGACCTCACAACAGGCGGCGGCGGCTGCTGCGTCGCTCTTGGCACCATCTTGCGACTTCGATAAAATCGATATCTCGGAGGAGCGCCCGCGGCTTCCGACACTTGTTGAGCAACAGGGGGCGGGGCGTGTGGATAGACGCCCCTCCGCCCTCTGCTCAATCCCTTTATTCCCCGCGAGGCCGGGGCGGGGGTAGAGCTGACATTTGCTCGCGGACAAGCCGAGACCAGGCAGGCCCATTCAGTGGTGGCGGTGAGAACAAGAGATTCTATTTGGGGCAATACACTTTCATTGATATATTGCTCCCAATACAATAATCACAATACAATAATCTGATAATACATATTTTGAAAGTGTAAGAATACATTTTTTATACTACACGGCGTCTTATTTCTGTTGTTTTCGTACGTACGAAGTAATATACGCAGTACACAGAAAGTTACGTAGTTGTGTGGAAAATCGATTTTGTCATTTCAATTAAAATACAGGTATCGGGGTCTATTGATACAGATTTTTTTTTATTTTTCAAAACGACCGAGATGAAAGTTAAATAAAAATAATTTGAGCTACTTTTAAGAAAATCTTAAGAATGTTGAGAATTTCATTAAAACAAAAATATCCTTTTCAAATTCGCCTGAATTTTGGAGAAAATCTTTTGAGCGGTTAAGCTGGTAGCGTTGAGCACAGACGGACAGACAGACAGACGTTATGCAGTCAGTCGATTTTTAGGTATCAATGACCCACAAGACATGAATTCCAACTACACAATTTTCTATGTGCCTCATAACTTAGTTACCACGTCTTAAAGTGGGAAAAGTATACTAAGTATTTCCTAGGCATTATAGAATTCACTGGGTTCCCTAGACCCTGTCTATTGGACTAAGAGATTTGTTTTCTTCCCTTACTAACATCAGTGCTTAACTACTTCTTCGTAATTTACAAATTGGATGAAGAGTTAAATGGAAGTCCTAATAGATATTAACGAAACGGTCTGGAGATCGCCTTGAGACGTGATCCCCAACATTTTGAGAGCACTGACTGTGGATCTTGGCCTAACCCCAGACGTAACAAGTACTACTGGCAAATTCCACTACTTGTGAAGTTGGCCACTCCATAAAGTTGGGTTGACAGCGGAATGCCAGGTTGGAATTTTACCGTCTTTCCCTCCTCAACTTTGAGAAGGCTACACTCATCCTCGTGGCAGTCACGTCGACCACGTTGATCTCTGCCCGGCATTTTATTTCCAGGTCTGGTGTTAATCTAACTCCTTTGGCGACGAAAATAGTAGCTTCCATCGACACTGCGCTGTCCTACTTTTGAAGTATCGTCTTCCCTATGAAGTTCGTAATCTTATCACGACACTGGTCTAGCTGGCTTAGTAAAAGTGCATTGACCCAGGATGAGGTTCATGGTTTCTTTTGCTGAATTACACTTTCTCCAATATACATCATGTCTGACCTGTCTACTTATGGCAGAATTATTGGTAGCGGTATTATATCACAATTGGAGTGCAGTAATAAAAAGAACGAGTTTCAGAAGACTGTAGTCTCCTAAAAAAGCATTTCCAATTGAATCGTTCATATGCGCCTTTACCTCTTTCCATTGGGATCCCAGATTCTCCCAGTACACGTTTTAGCCAGAGAGCAGGAATATGTTTGAATGACGAATTCTTTCCTTGTTTTCTTTTAGCGTTATTTTTTGTAAATCATTCACGTATTTGTTTATAAATCAGTATAGTAAAGTAAATTATGACTTAAAAAGTTAACAACTCTCACTCATGGACGGAGACCTCTTTATATAGACAAGAATTGGGTAAATCCACATAAAACAATGCGCAAGTTTTTTGAATTAGTATTTGACACTATACCCTATCGCATTCCCAAGGACAACAGCGGAGAAACGGAAAGAGGTGCCCTAAGAAAAACCTAATAAACAAATATTGCAAAATAATAGCATTCTGAACTCGTGTTGCAATATCAAAGAATTCCAGATAGAAAAGGACACATCATTCCCTCCCCTCTTGCCTCGTGAATCGTATTCTGAATCGCATTCCACGCTCTTCAGCGCGAGAGAGAAAGAGAGAGCTGGGCAAGTGCGTTGGCGTCGCCGAGTGCCCTCGCTTTCAGCCGCCTTCTCAACACGCGCATCACGAGGAGGCCCTACAGCACCGCGCGCGTAGGATGAGAAGTCGCTGTCAGATCTCGCACCGCCAACAGAGTCGCACGGCAGTGGCGGCTGTGGCAGGGAGGCGCTAGGGACACTGCCCCCCTACAGTGATCAGTATTTCTCCCCTTGCGCTGTCTAAAATAACCTCTGTGGGTCTGTAGGGTTGTTTTCGAATCAAACACTTCTTTAGCTTTCAAACTCCCGCTCTTGTTCCGTAGAACGATTTTCATTGGCTGCGGACACTCGCCTCTGTGTCCTAAACGCAGTGTTGTTACGGAACTTACAGACATAGAAATCGCTGCCAATGAGTGTTGAAATGGCAACATGGGTTCGGCAAATGGCGTCTTATGACGGCCGCCGCCCAGCAGCCTGACAGGGGAGGTAGCAACTTCGTTGCCCGGCGCTATCTATTGATCGATTTTTAAACTTACAATATTCCTTTCGCTTGATTTACGTGTATGACAGTGCTATCTGCTGGTGTTCTGTTTAACTGATCTCCCTTATCATAAGCATTCAGTGCAGTAGTGTGCAATTGGCATCATCTTTCCGATCCGTAGACTAACTATGTGAATGCTGTATTCCGATCTTTGCGTCCAGTTCGTATTGTGCATTGAGATTGAGAATGGTTTCCAATTCTGTAAAATGCCTGAAAACAGTCAATGTGATTATGATACAAGGCTATGCATGAAGAGAATTGGGCCACCTCGGCCTGATATTAAAAAAATTACAATGTGATAGAAATGGCAATCGTTCTTTCGTACGGAAATTTCAAAGGGGTAAATGGCCATCGTAATTTTAGGGGGAATTTAGCCTTGTGTTCTCTCTTTGGTTGTAAAACGTTCCAACAATATCAAGAAAATTTCCCCCTACAACAGGTTGATCGCGTTTCACAGTACTCTCCGTTCGTGAGCTAGCAAACTGAAATCTGGGTGTGCTATATAAAAGAATCTGAGAGAGCGTTTTCACTTTGAAAAGATTATAGACATTTTTAAGAAATACCATATCGGAAGAGAGATTGAATGGACTTTGTATGTTTTCATTATAAAGACTTTTGTTACGAGACTCATTTAATTTTGAAGAATTAGTAACAGATTTACAGAACGTAACAACAGAAGACTCAATTTAATTTATAGATCATGTGTTTAGCCTATCTTCCGGGAAGATAATTCGATTGTAAGTATTACTTATGTGACTTAAACAATCCAAATATAACAATTTTTCAAATGCCTAACATTGTTTGATCCTGTAACTTTGTGTGCCCTCCCTGTTGCCTAATCCCAGAGCCGCCACTGTCGCACGGGCCATCCGGGCAACGCCATGCGTCCTGCCAGCCGTCCGTCCTGCCGTCCTTCCAGCCGTCTGTCCTTCCAGACGTCCTTCCTTCCAGCCGTATTCATTCCGCCCGTCCGTCCGACCTGCCAGCTGTCCGACTTTCCAGCGTCCATCCGTCTTTTCAGGCGTCCGTCCGGCTTTCCAACCGTCCGTTGATCTTTTCAGATATACGTTCGTCTTTCCAGACGTCTAGATCGTCCGTCCGTCACTCTTTTTTATGAACCTCACTAGAGCCTAAATCGTTAACAGGATTTGCACCAGAATTGATATTCGTGCATCGAGCTATCTGATATTGCACTTCCTCAAATTTGAAACTAATCTGTATTATGGGACACTTTGCAAGAAGGACTGCAATTTTATGCGTATTTGAAATTTTCTCAAAATTAACTCCAATTTTTTCATAATTGTTTCCTCAAATAGAAGCCACCAGTCCCGCACTTCCGTCTGACCACGCAAATTTCGCTTCGCTCCTTTCACCCACTGGCGGAGAAAGTAGGTAATTCTTGGGTGACGAAACAGGCGATTTGAATTAAGCTCAAAGGCCTAGTTTAGGCTTGAGGATCTTTTACATGCAAGTAAATCTCCTAACATGGGCCAGCTTGCTATACTTCTCCTCCGAAGGATTTTTTCACCCTAAAAATCTAATGCTGCGATCGGGTTTGGAACCGCAAAACTCGGGTATAACAGTCCGATACGCCATCGTCTCCGTCTGCCGCTAAACACAATCGTCGCCACCGACATGGCTATGGGGAAAGGAATGCGATTTTGATACGGAGCTGAATTGAGTACAAATGACTTTGACGTATGTCTCCCGAAAACGTTATCTTAGTTAAATTCGAAAAGAATAATCTTATAAGTATATCAACCAGTAATTAAGCTGAATGGAATTTTCCATTTGAATGTAAAAATAAAATATCGCGTACTTAATGTAGGATAAAACAAGGATTTTGTATGCCTTCATTCTCATTGATGGCATTGATGGCCTTATCCATAACGTCCCATTCTTCTTGCATTAACAATGTGTAAAGATAATGAGGAGCAGTAGAACATTAAGAATGAATTTATATTTTTATGCGAGTTCCAAATTCGATAACTGTCTAAAAATTCTAAAAATACCCACGTTCGTAAGACAAAAAATATTGATATTAAAATATGGATGTGATAGTAACATAAAGCCCAGAAGACATAGTTATGAGCCTAAAACCAGATACTGGATTTAAAAGTGGACTAAAAACTCTTTAGTTTCAAAATGTGACACTTTACTATTTATATTAATACGTCAATTATTCCTAACAAAACTGTCATCAATGGCTATAGTTGACATTTGGTATATTTTGTTACGCAATTCAATAAATTATGAATAATAATTGAATGAATATTTGAAACAATATTTATCATTATCTCAAATTGACTTGTTTTATTAATCTAGTATTGTGTAAAGAAGCAATCTAACGTAATGGGTGTGTTTATAATTGTGCTGACAGATAGAATTTACATTTTTTAAAACAAAGCTTTAAAAAGTGCAAAAGCACAAAGATATTTACTAGGATTATTAACAGATACCCTATTCGGCCCGCGAACATTTTGCTTGTCAAAACTATCGCGAAATGACCAAACATTGGTGAACGGGAACGTTAGTAAACACACAACGCGTCAGTCTTATTCTGACTTCTGACTGTCTTTAATATTACAAATGATATGAAATAAAATTTTTAAGGAAAAGATCATTACAATTCACTATAATGTACAAAATGTATATTAATCCAAAATATGTTGGTAATATTCACCAGGGGCGACCAGAGAAAAAAAGAGGCTTGCGGCAGTAGATCCATGGAAGCCCCGTATATCTAACAAACGTTCCCCTTAAGTATTATTATTATTATTATTATTATTATTATTACTATTAATTGTTATTATAATTGCTATTATTAATTATTAACACATTTTAAAGTGAATTATATTTCAACTACAGTTAATTTCTCTCTTCAAAAAATATATAAAAAGAAATAGGTTTTGTATAAATTTTCGGGGCATGGGAGAAAATTGCCCTAACCGGCCCAGACTCGACACCCGTGATATTCACACACACTCCACTTTCAGACGACAAAGAGAATGCATTTGCACGTATTTATTGGAAAAGGCGAGAATCCTACGGAGCGATTTCGAAACTGGTTATTGCGCATGACTTGTGAACACTTTGTGGCGAGGACTTGCGGAGCGCGCGGTGAGCGCGTCCCACCTGCACCAGGTTCGGCCCGGCCCGGCCCCGCCCCGCCCCAACTCGCCCCGCGCCGCCCCGCCCCGCCCCGCCCCACGCCATCCCGACCGCTTCGCCGCCTGCACCGCCTTCATCCCCAGCGATGAATCCTCGGGCCGCCCGCAGCGATATTTCGCCTCGCGGCGGCTCCGCTCGCCCTCAGCCCGCCCTCAGCCTCCCCGCCCACGCACTTTTTCAACCTTTGCCTTAAAGGCGAAGCCACGCGATGCCTTCTGCCCGGCCTTTAAAACAGGAGCTCAGACATTCCAACGATATCGTCCACGAAGGCGCAGTCGTTCGGTTTGTTGATATATCAACGACGGTGTGACGTAAAATAATACTTGAAACGCCATGGGAAAAAATGGTGAATTCCTAGTTGAATCTTTCTCAAAAATTATCGCCTGGGGCTTTTAAAGGCCAAAGACGGAGAATAAACGGGTATTCGGACAGAATAACTATGTTGTGGTGAAAAACATGAGATGATAATAGATTCATCACACGCAAAGAGCTGGTGAGAAGGGAAGTGAGGAGGCTGAAGGGTAGAGGCAGGTGGCTGGAGGCAGGAGGGTGGAGGGTGATGGACGGAGGTGAAGGACAGCGTAGGAGGCTGGGGGTGGAGGCTGGTGGGTGGAAAGCACAAGGTGCAGGATGGAGTTGGGTGGGCGGAGAAAACAGGGCGGAGGGCGCAGGGGGGAGGGCTGAGGGTCGAGGGCCGACGGTGGAGGGCAGAAGGTGCAGGGCGGAGGGCAGTGAGAGGAGGGCCGTGGGCAGAGGGCGGAGGGCAGAGGGCGGAGGTAGGAGGGCAGAAGGCGGAGGGTAAAGGTAAGAGGACGGAGGGCGGCGGGCGGCGGGCAGAGTGCCGTGGGCGGAGGGTCGAGCGTTGGTTGCTAATGACGCCGCTGGCAGCGTGGGTGCAGCCCCCGTGGTGAAGGGGCGGAGGGGTCGAATCGAGAGAGGGATACGGCCGCAACGCAAAGATGGGAAATTCGAGGGGTTGGAACCCGAGGCGAAAATGAGATTTTTAACTGCAGAACACAAATTGAAGTGTCAAAACGTGTTGATTGAGAAAAGTTGGGAGCTGAGGTTCAGAACGGGCATAATTAGATTTAATGCGACGCTGAAAAATTACGCCAAACTTTTAGAAATCTGCCGAAAGTGCTCTAATTATCCAGAAATATAATATACGGGAACTTCGATAGCGCAGATCGCGAATGTTATTCCAGGAAACACACCTTTCCTCTTAGCATTTCGCAAACTTTTCACGTCTCTCTACTGATTGGGATAGAGAGACTGACAAATTGAGACGTAAATGATATGCAAACTCTGGGGGATGAAAAAGTAGGGGAAAGCGGAACCTCCATTAATAATCCGTTAAAGAAAGGTACAAAGAGAAACGTGCTCTCCACTCGAAATGAAATTACAGAACGTACTAGAGGGAATCCGAAATGAGCAAAATGCAAAATGTTATCAGTCCAAACGATATCTCCCGCGGTTCAGGTAGGGCAATTTAAAACCGTTGCATTTTTCGTGTTCTGGGGTCGCATGAATAAAAGAAAATATCGATAAGTCGATGATTCGAACCGAACACGCCCGCCGTTCACGTTAACTGACTTACAACATCGAGCACCGGGCAATCTCCATCCAGTGGAGCCGTGCCCTCTGCCTCCCGAAAGGGCGTTAACCCAATTCCTGAGCGCTAATTCCTGCGCTGCGTGGGGCGGACGAAGCAGTTTGCAGAGTCCGCCGGTGGGGCGCTGCCTCTCTCCGCCGCCGCCGCCGCGAATATTTGCGAGCGCTTTACTCCCCCGCCTCCCCCTCGCCTCGGGGGCGAAAAAGAGGCGAGCGCCGTGGGAGCCGCGGCAGGCGACTCCGTTTCGTTGCCACTGGATCAACTGCAAAGTACGCAATCCCTTGCGACCGGGCGCCGCTCTCTTCTGACTGCGCGCAGTCGCAATTCGTCAGCTGAAGATTAGCGCACCTGCAAGTTCCGTGATCGAACCGCGACTGCTAAATAGCTGGACCGGGAGCGATGGCTCAGGGCATCAACTGATGTCCTATATATTTTTTGTACGTATTACAAATATCAATGATTACTGTGAAATATAAAATATATAATTAGTAATATTTTTTTTATATTTCGTTAATTTCCGTACCTCATTTTAAACTGATAAATTTTATTTAAATTTTAAACTGATATTTTGAACTGATACAATCAGTTATAGAATATGGCGGGTTTCTTGATGTTTTGGTGGTTTTATGTAGTGCAGCACTATCTAGTGGAAAATGCTTAAGACTACCAAGCAACACTTATTGAATCTCCGTCGTCCAGGACAGCCATATCTGTTGCTCATTGCAAATGTCTGAGAATTTCTAAATTTTTGACTATTATAATGATATTGTTATTATATTCAATGTCAATGATATTGATATTGAACACCAATTATTCGAGTTTTGTTGGTTATCTCACAAGACACTATTTTACCGTTGTATTCGTAGGCTTCGGCGACCGGAGTCATTGGATCCTTGGCAGTCCGGCGTGAGCCACGTCTCAGTCGATCGAGCTGACGTTTTGGCCACCAGTTCAGGGCCATCGCCTCAATCGTATCAACAATATGACTCACCAGTATAGCTCTGAAGAAGACCACAGCACGATGGCCGTATTCTATTTTACCGTACTTGATTTGTTGCAGCACATAAGTGGAAATGTGGGTAGAAAATGTGGCCAAAACAATTTTTTTTTTCAAGATTTTCAATAACAGGTCTTCTGACTCCGTAATATTATTCTCAGAATTACGTAAGTATCTAATGAAAATATGAGACTCCAACTCACAGCTTCAAGTTTAACTTCTTTAAGTGTTAGGAATTGGCGAATTAATTCAATTACTACAGTAATCGATTATTTTGTATGATGTATCCATCAACAAAAACTGATTAATTTTACATCGATTAATCACACATTGAATTTTGTTTCGATTATTATGCTCTATAATTTTAATTCAAATATTAATTTTAAGAGAAATATAATATAAAAATATCTACCCACACAAACTTAAGTAACGTCTGTTTTCTCTATCGTACTACAGAAATTACATCAAATTAATTATATAAATAAATATTAGTGATAACTACTATATTTTTAATATGTTATTTACGGTATATTCGGAATGAGGTATAAAAGAGAGATTAACGAGTTCCATTAGAATCCCTGTGAACCGAGTACACCATTAATTGGTGTTGATGCTTACAAACAATTCACTGACATTTTTGTTGTAAGCTTGACGATAGTCATTACGTGTAACATTAGTGTTCTAAGTAAAGGAAATAAATTTAAAAAAATAAGGTTCTTGTTAAAAATGCTCAAAATCGACTCTGTTATTTGGAAATAGTTTTGAATTGTGGAAACAAAAAAATACCTGAAAAATGTGTAGTACAAAATCCACAGTTTATAGGAACAATTTTTGAAAAATATTAGGAAATATTTGTTGCATTAACCGTTATTGAGTTTTAAATTTGAATTATGAAAAATATTTTTGTTTTCATTGAAATTATACCTGAAATTATATTAAACAATAATTAAGTTAAAAATTAAATTAAAATTAAATAGAAATAATTCATATTCTTAAGATAGTTGTACTTAAGTCACAGTTTAATAATTCATCTTTTATTTTTGTTTAGTTTGTTAATGCAAACAAATTACAAATTTAATCTTTATAACCTTTCATGCATCATTTGAAATATGAAAGAAATTAATCGATATTACATAGGATGATTCTGATGGACTAATTGATGAACATTTATGTAACAAGGGAATTAATCGTCCAGCATAAAGTGAAATGAATCAATGGCTAAAGACTCTCGTCAAAGCTGATTGATTGTTAGTGATTCTGGGCGCGCAAACGGCCAAGGTCATTAGCCCATAAGTGTAGTGCATGTTTTCCCCTCCGAGGGGGAGGTGGTGGTGGGGGCGTATGGCGAGATCCGGCGTCGTCCTACCGTCGGTTAGGGGGATCTTCCCCAACTTCGTGTATTTCCCACCAGCGGATCACCGCCCCAGACGGGACAAGCTCTAAGCTCCCGATCGGTCTCTCGGCATGAGTGGTAGTGTAAGTAAGGGGAGAGGATATGAAAAGGAAGAGGGAAGGAAACATCGAACGCGGCTTTCTGGCCCGTTTGTTAGGATATTGCTCCGGCATTCACCTGGTGTTGAATGGTGAAACCACGAAACACTACAGATCAGAGCAGCCGGCCGCTAGAATTCTTCTCCAGACGACTGAATTCGACCTAGCTATGCAGCAAGTATCGAAAATCCTGTCGCCGTCGGGTCTCGAACGTAGGACCTCCCTGTCAGAGGCACGTCTCCTGGCCTCTCGTGAACACCCAGACTTCGATTCGGGGGCGGGTGGGCGGGCGAGCGAGCGAGCGAGGGAGGAGCCGCAGTGCAGCTGTGGAAGGGAGCGAAGTGGCTGCACGTGAGCCACGGACGGCGTAGTCGCGGGGCGGAGAAAATAACTTTCAGAGAAATACTGTCTCTCAAACTTTTCACACGTCGCAGATGCTTTGAAATTACTTCCCGTCCTCCTGACTTTCCCTTGTGGCCCCTGCTAGGCTGGCAGCCACCTCTCTGGCCCTCCGAGGCCCGGGCTACGGGCGCTAACCGACGTCATTGTTCGATTAATGAATGTTATTGCGTCAAGTACGCTCATGTAAATCTGAAGTTTTCGAGTTTAAGTGAACCTTTTTGCAAAACGCCCAAAAAACGTTTTCTGTAAAACGCTTTCAAATGCTTTCTCGAAAATGTTCAGTGAAAAAACTTTGTCCTCTTTTATAAGGGCTCTTTGTTGATTAAGGGACGTACAAAAATATATTAAGCAATTTTTTAAAATATATTAATTTTCTTTGGCATCAGAGATTAATAATTATAGATAATAGTCATAGTCCATAAATTACGTCACGAAAATTGAGAGTATATTTCTTCCTCCCTCTTATCGCACCGATAATGAGAGCTTTAACTCCTCCTAAATAATGACGAAACACTTGCACCATCCTAAATTTTTTGAAATGTGAAAATCAATGCAGATATATAAAATTGAAGTGTCTGCTTTTTTTCGGCTTTTAAATGCTTTTTCATCTAGCTTATTCTCTTACAAAAAAGAATCACACGTCAAATCAGTTATTGACCGTCTGTCCTTCTGTACCAACCAATATAACTAAAAAACACTCGAGCTATCAAAAATAAATTTAAACACATTGTGGGTAAAATCCACGGGACCAACAGTTTTCTTTGACCGTGGTATCCCAAAGAGTTGGGAAGATATATTGTATTGATTGCCCACCCGCATTGCCTTCCTCTGCCCCGTGCCCGGGCTGTGGGCGTCCAACTCCCAGCGTCCGGGCGGTTTCCAAGGGACCTGTGTCATTCAGCGCCTGGGGGCCAAGGGAGGGCGGTCTGGGGCGCCTGGCCTGCTCACGTTCAGCTGTCAACGCAACTGCCTTCTAAGTCCAGTGGACGGTCGTTTTGGGTTTGCTTTAGTCTACTTCAACTTTTGAACGATTCCGTCTGTTTCCATTTATTTTTTAAAATATAATAATAATAATAATAATAATAATAATAATAATAATAATAATAATAATAATAATAACAATAACAGTAATATAGATAATGACACTGATGTTCTCTAAGAATACTATAAAACCCAGCAGACCGAGTGGCTTCGAAAGAGCCCACGTGAGTCCGGCGACCGTCGCCCACCACGGAAGGAAGGGGCGGCCGAGGCCGAGTGTGGGGGAGGAGGAGGAGGAGGGGGGCGGTGGGAAAAAGTGCCAGCCGTCGCGCCGCAAAACGCGTCCTCTGGAGCCCCAAGCCGCTCCAGGCCCCCGTCCCCACTCTCATGTCCTCGCCACCGCTCTCACACTTCAAAACCTCAACTCCCCCCCGCGCCAACCACCGCACGCGCCCGCGTCTCACTCGCAACTCCGAGTCACCTCCAGCAGGGATTCCTAACCGCCTCCCTGCATCGACCTCTTTAAAAGGAATTGTTTGCTTGCGTTTCTCGTTAATATAAAGCAGCATGCCTTAAAGCGGCGGGCGGACGGTCTCCGGGCTCACGCGGGCTGTCTTTCGATGCCACTCAGTCTGCTGGGTTTTATAGCATAATTTCCAGAACATCATTAGAATTATCGTTATTATTATTATTATTATTATTATTATTATTATTATTATTATTATTATTATTATGGCGTATAGGCCATTTCTGACCACGCTAAACGATTAACATGTGTAATTTTTCCAGGATCAGCTTTTCAGCAGTATCCTTCAGTACGACAAGGATTTTACGCCTTGATGTGATTTTTCAGTAATGGACCTTTGGAGTATCAGCTGAATACGGCTTTCGAATATAAGCTGAATAAAACTATTAAATATTTGCATTTTGTAGCCAAATATATACTCTCTCACAGTTGTGTTTTTTTGTTGTTTTTTTTGTATTTTCTCAAAATCTTAGATATGTAACGAAGCCATAGACCCTCTTCACATGGCTGGATGCAGCATAGTATTCATTCAATTTCTGCACTCATTTGAAATCAGTCATATAGATAATAGGAACTCATTCGAAATATAAAAAGTAAACCAAACAAAAGTTATTAATGATATTACAATTATTAAAATAAAATCACATGAGAGACAATGCTTGCAAAATAATCTACTTTAAAACAAGAAATTAAACAACAACAAAATTATGTGAGACATTGACTGAGACTGACGACTTTTCGAACAATCGCTACTTATTCAGTTGGCATTAATAACAATATTTTTAATTGGAGTTGCTACGAAACTAACCTTTTAATAGTGTATAAAATTTGCTTTGAAATGAAAACTCTAACACGAATAACGAATTTCTTAACGTAACTGGTATTAAAACAAAGAAGGCAGAGAACGCGATGTGTATATCGTCCATAATTCAATCCTTTAGAGCTTCCCCGGTCGGACGCTGTGAGGTTAGAAGCGCCAGCTGCAGGCCTGGATGCTGCTGGCGCACGGGGCGCGCCAGGCAAAATTGTGTTTCTGGTCCCCAAAGAATAAACAGCGCCGCGCACGCCAGGTGCTTCGAGAGAGTGATCCGGCGCACGCCAGGTGCTTCGAGAGAGTGATCCGGCGAGGCGCGGGCGGAGGGGGAGGCCTTGAGGGTCAGAGTCTTTGATCCTTTGGGAGGTGGCTGCTCCCGCCTCTACTCTGCGCACTTTACAAAATAATTCACTCGTGCACAAGATGGCTGCTTTGGTTTTAATGTCTTGAAAATTACTACTCTTTCTTTCTATGTTTTCGTCTTTCGACCTCACAAGGTACCCTTTCGTCTTTCTACCGCTTCCCTCCCCCAGCGTAAATGTTTCTACAAAGTTTCCGGGCGTGAATCAACAAAGGGAAATATTTAACGGGTACTGAATAGCATTTGCGCTTCCACGCTTCTATTACAAAACGTCGTACTCGCTGCGTCGGGGAGACAAGAACTCTTGCCGAAGGGGCTAACACTCACTCACTGTTCACACGTGTTTAAATTAATAATTTATCTCTTAGGTTGTTGCTGCCCATCGCCAGAACATTATTTTAAAAATTGGTTTATTTCTTAGGGTCGCATTAACTTCAAGGTCATGAGCGACCATATGATTATTACAAAAGATTCACAATATTAAAAGTAATCAAGTATTACACAATGGTATAAAAACAATGTTACAAATACAAGTATTACGAAATGGTACTTTTAGGAACAATCCTTTTTAAATTGATATATGATAGCAATATAATGATATTATATACAGATACTTGCTATTCATCTTACTATAGATCTCGTACTCCTGGATTATCAAATAGGTATTTTATCAGTTATATAAAAATATACATATAATTTACATTGAGTGGTTCTTAACAAACTTTGCATTTGAGTTTGCTATGTGCAGTTGCAAACAATAGATCAAGAGCAAGAAACTGCCAAGCTGACAGATATCAGTGTCGAATGTTGAGATTGTATTAATTTAATTTAAGTGAATTTGAAGAAGAAGAAATGGATATACTTCATATATTTTTATCTACTCCTAGTTCATATAAGAAGGTAAGTACTTTATAGATCATATTCATATCATTTATTAGCTCATGTATGCTGTTAGATAGTTTGTATTTGGTTCTTAATTTATTTAAGTCAGGGCATTGTATCAGATGAACAACGGTGATAGGTGCCCTATATGTATTGCCAGAACATTGGAATCATAGAGATTTTTCTTCAGTCTCTAGGAACAACGAGCTTACAAACTTAAAAAATAATGAAGTATTTCCGGTTATGACGAGTAGAAAGATGATTGTAAGCTATTTTAACGATTAAGAAATGAAACAGAAATTTTAACATATGCCTTTGATTTTAATTACAACAACTATATCAAATCACGCCTATGGCATTAACCTTGAACGAAAGAAGCAGAAAATGCAAAAGAAGAAGAAAAACAGAACCCCGCAACATCTGAATGATACGCTCAATAAACCGAAAAATATTACACTTTTGAGAGAATTAACGCTACCAGCTACAATCTCCACAAATTAGCAGATTATAAACATAATGGAAAGTTAGAAATAGTATACTGAAACAAAATTGACAAGAATACAACAATACATTACCCATTATGATATATAAATAATTGTCACCAATACAATTGTTACTCACTAACACCACTTGGATTTCTTTACTGTTGCCAAACATATTTACGAGCGCAATTGCGTCCAAAAAAGTTGACAGGGGGGGTGACAATAATAGATTTCATTTTAAACAAATATTTCTGTCTTCAATGTTGGACTTTTCCAATGTTATGTTCTGGAAATTTTCGAAAATTCAGAGAGTTCGTCGGAAGTGAGACTAGCACCAATTGCGTTACTGTCCTTTGATAAATACGAAGTGAAAATTAAAATAATGAAGTCCCTTTTAGAAAATAATTGGTTAAAAAGTACTTAAATATCACGCATATTTACGCAAAAGACAATTTTCGAAAAATTATACATGTCCATATTTTGGGATGATTTTAGAGATCAGATTTCTTTCAGGAAAAAACTTTGTCCTTAATATTAAAGCTGTGGGAAGACGCCGAAAAAATTGAACATTAACTATTTTCAAAGATTGGGGATATCAATGAAAATTAGACCTGCACCAAGCGTCCTTTACGCTATGAGAGAACAAAGTTTAACACAAAGATTTTCGTTATGAAAATTGTTGAGGCTTCATGTTAAGCCCTCCCCAAAAATATCGGTTTCAAAATTAAAAGTCTTGAGTTCCTTGAAAATTATCAGGGAATATAAATTTTGGAGAAAATCTGTGGAATGTTTTCGGCATTAGCTTCGACAGACGGATAGACAGACCGGCAGGCGGGTAGACGAACAGACACGCTTCGCCGTCAATCGATTTTTCGGCATGAAAAACCCACAAACATAAAATCTGACTATACAAAGTGTTAGAGGAACTAATTTATTATATTAATGGGTGAAAACCAGAACGATGGAAGTCACTTTTTATAAATTCTAAGAAGATGCGTTTATTTTAGACTATACGTTTGTGGCAATGTATTTTCGTTGTTTTAATGCTCATTTGGAATGCCATAGTTTTAATGATGAAACAAAGTACCACAGCTTTACAGTGATATTCACTTAAATAAACAGATTTCTCAGAATTTATAAAATGTCTCTTATACCGTTCTGGTAATCACCTATTCATATACTGGATCAAGATTTATGAACTTTCATCACGAGAACTTGGCAATAAGTTTTTCTGTTGAAAATTCGCCATTTTTCGTACGTGGTCCTTTCTGAAAATCATGGAAAGTTAATAAATATAATAAGGAATTCAAATAAAGAGCGAGTCATATCAGGTGAAAAAACCGCGTTTTGGTCAGAATATCAGAAATAAATCATTCTTTTACATTTGACATGAGACGCATAGATTTGCATAGAAAATGATTTAGCAATTTCGTCACCGCCTGCGTGTACCATAATACAGTGCTTACTTCCAAGACTGGACGCACTGTTGAAGGACGTGGAAGCCGACACAGAAACGAAGACGGTTGAGGCTTCTAAGGTCGTCACACTTCGTGAAAACGACATGTTTTCGCGATACAATATGCAAAGACACCACCCTCTCATTTGTTCACGTGTACACAACTTATGTTAAATATTGCATCATAACTGGGTTTAGTTTTCTTTGGCAGATGGAGTCCATTGTTTATTTTATTATGTTAAATTACTTCCTGCTTCCATTCATGCATTTTCACTTCCTCTGGTATGTCTTACTAAGAATTTTAATTGCTCTGGTTCGTCTCCTTTAATTGGTTATCGAATTTAATTATTAGACGAGAATCAAGTTGTCTGTTTTATAATAGCGAAATGTAATTAATATCGCTGGTGAGGTTGATATTTCCTAATAATTTGAGAAAGTTTTTGTCAAGGGTCAATCTTTTTATTTTAAAAATGTGTTCGATTGCTTAGTGATTATCATCAGAGATATCTTGCAGCATCTAGACAAAAGAACAACAAAAACGAAGTTTCGAAGAACTTCGTAAAACTTGGTTTTCCACCCCGGCACTGCAAGATGTCTCTGATGATGCTACGCAATCGAAAAGATCTTGAGAATAAAAGTATTGATTCTTGACAGCACCTTTTCTCAAAGGCGATACGTAATTTCGAGATAACTGCCGTGAACTTCTGTTGGGTCAAGGACTCCGGAGGAAGCCCATTTCAGAAGAGGCCGGCTACCTTCCAACACGCAGTGGCCCATTTTTCTCATCACTAAAACCTTAAGGCGCAGCCAATAAAATATGATTCAGGGGTCGCCGTAAGCGTTTCCTCTGTTTAACTGGCGCTTACAACTTAACGATCTCCTTCCCCCTTGCGCCGGCAATAAAAGTGCCGGAACTGAAGAATCCTCGCAGGGCGTCCCGAATGCCAAAGCCACACGGAAGAGACGCTAAACGTTGGGCGGGAAGTCCTAAAATACTGACATAACGTCACCTAGCATGCGCTGGAATTTTGAAAACAGTGCGATAAATTCCTGTAATTAAGTTCCATTCGAAATGGACATGTGAGTTATTTGGTTAGTGGGGTACAGCCAAATGTGAAATGAGTATCATATTAATTTAAGCAAGGTGAGATATACATTTGTGTCAATTAAAGCATTATTTGATCTAAATTATCTGTGTCTAGTAATAACTGAAATCCCCTGATTTGTGGCCGCAGCACTAGGTGTCAGTTGGTTCCGTTATGCTGTTAGCTGTTAAGGGTTTTACTGTTTATAGTTGAATATAATGGACACAAGTTTATCGTGGGGATGTTTTACATTACCATCGTATTAAATTTACATTTGCAAATGTAAATCTAAGTTCTTGTTTTTTGTTGAAATGGTATCTATGTTGCTAAATCCCGCCATCTCACAAATAGTGCAAGTAGAGCGATGCATACAGATTGTCTTGACTACTAGCACAAATTTGTTCCTGCAAAACGATTTGGTTTACGATTAGAAACTTTCTATCAGTAATTTAGGGCGAAAAATTAATGACGGGTATAAACTAATTAACATTTTCTATTTTAAATGAATATTGTTAAACACCGCAACATACTATTTAGATAAGTTAGTCACGACATCAACAACTACTTTAACTTGAGAAGTTTAAGTAACTTTAGGAGAGATTTTTGATAAAGAGGGACGAAGATTCATAATACGTCATTTTGTAGTTTTTTGTTTTGTAGTTCTCAAGTAAATTGTGATTCGCAGAGACGCCATTTTCGTGCCGGGAGCGTCTCCAGAGAAGGTGAATTATTTCGACCCCCAGCGCGCAGCAGACCTGCGTGCAAAACTCTCGCAGTTAAGTCAACACCCTTCACTTGCGAACTTGCTTATTGCGAAGTAGCTCTCAGTATTTATGATAGTTTCTAAAAGCGCATTATGAGACCCAGTGAACTATTGCCACACAAACAGGATGCTGGATAAAGTGAGTACCGAGTGGAATAATTAAGAAACTTTCAATCTCTGGAGACAGACGTTTCTTAGCAACCGACATCAAGGATGGAGCTGCAGTAGTCAACATGGTACTTTCAAGTGGTGAAAAACTTGAGATCGGGTTTTCCATTTCTTTCTTTTGCCCCGTAAAAAGCCTTCACATCCATTATGGCGAAGGGAAAGATTTCCAGCTACAGGGACTTCGCGTGCTCTGCTCCTCAGATGAAGGCGCACAATACCCTCTCGGGACCGTCGTTTCCAGCCGATGGCTTCTTTCTTCCCGTCCACTTCTTTTTCTTAGTCTGCCCCAGACGAAGCCCCAGGCACGGATATATTTTTCGTTAACATCTCGCTCCTCTTCGTAGCCTTCCCAAATGTGAACATCGTCATCTAAATTTCGGAAATTCCTTTCCATCTTGAATATTATTGCCAGGATTGAACACCAAAGAGACAATGGAAAAATTCTCAGACTTTTCCAAGGCAAGTATGTTTTCAGTTTTCCGAATTTTACTTTCTCGCTACCGCATCCGTAGTAGAGAAAAACTTATGTAATGCTGCGCGAAAAAACGGGGAATTTTCTCCAGAAAACTCTAATTTCAAGGTCCTGACAACGAAAAACTAGAAATACCTAGATGTTACATTTAGAAGAAAAAAAACTCTAACATATGGTGCAGCAAAATCCATGTTTTGTGGGTCCCTGGTACGGAAAAATCGATGGATGACAAAACGCCTGTCCGTCTGTCTGTGAACAACGCTAGCGTCTAAACCGTTCACACGATTTTCTTCAAAATTGATATTCCTCAGTCGATTTGGCTCATGTCGCGGTCCCTTGAATTTCAAACATATTTTCATTTTTTAGGGGGGGAGGAGGTACTTTACATGAAGTCTCTGGGACATTTTCCACATTTTCAAAAAAATTGCTCCATTGTTTTCAATTAAATTTTGTGGTCGGATTGTGTGAAAGACGTTAAAGAGAATGGTGTAGGTCTCATGTGCGTTGAAAGCCCTAACTTTTTGAAAAGTACAAAAATTCCAAATTTTTTCGGGGTCTTCCTACAACTACAATTATGATGGGAATTGTTTCCCTTAATGAGAAATCGGTTCCATAAACATAGATTTTTAAGTCAAGCCATGCACAATTTTTTGACATTCTGAGTATTTTTCGCGTTATTCTGCGTGAAATATAGGTAATTTTTAAATCTGTTTAAACAATTTGTTTGTTTTCTTAAAAAACGATGGAGCTGTTTTTGATTAAATTTTGTTGTTGGATAGTCTGAAGGACAAGTACGTGAATAGTACAGGTCTCTTGTTGGTTAAATACCTGATTGTCCGAAAATTGAAATAAATCGAAAATTTCTCCTGCAACTAAAGTCTGAAGATACAATTTTTTTCTCAATGAAATGTCTTCATCAAAAACAGATCTTTAAATAACGACATACTAAATTTTTTGCAAACATGAGTATTTTTTCCGAATTTACTGCGCTTTGTTAATGTAATTCCAGGCATTTTGATGCTTCGTAAGTTACAATTTGTAAATTATTCCATATTGCTTTGTTCGTTTCTATCATTTGAGCTTTTGTTATACATTTGCAAATTAATCTTTTAGAAATAATTTAAAACCTACACGAAATCTACGAGATTCAAATTGCTAACTTATAGGGAATGTCAGATTGGAATGCAAGAATGAGTCGGGAGCTACTTTTGTGAATTACGTTTCATTGTTGGGACATGATTCATCTGTATGAAAAGCAGTTATAATATTGTTAAATTAGATTGCCGCAGTCAGGAGTGCAGCTGTAGGTCCTGCCGGTCAGAGGCACTGCAGTGACATCAGTTGATGCCCTGAGCCACCTCTCCCGGTCTGAGAGTGAACACCAAGTGGGTGCGTTTAGAATTCCGCCCCGGACTTGGCTGAATAGGCTGTAAGTGTACCCGCGTGCGTCTGAAATTCGCATTCAACGCGATCTCCATCTGCTCCCGCATTCCTGCGTTGACGGCGATAGCCGGGGGGAGACAATGGAAACCTGCCCCCCGTGGGCGGTCAGCTCCTCCGTGGAGGGGACCAACGCCCTCTTTCGCCAGCCAACCGTCGCCGAGCACAGAGACAATGGCAAGCGCACGCGTTCATTTCGCCCGCAGCCGAGAAGGGGCGCCGCACATGCCCACGCACCGACAAAGATAGTGTAGATATAAGCTTGTTTATAAGGGACTTGTCTTCATCTCTTGTGCATCGTACCATTATCCACTTCTCTTATTACCCAGTTTTTGATTCAGTATATTAATGCTCTCTGTTATTTGTTTTAATCATACTGCATGGTATGGTATTCCTGGCAAAGCCTCCTCCCCAAGTTCCAGCCTGGCAAGACTGCCACAAGGTAAGCTAGAGAGTTGGAAAACAGTGAAAGTATTCTTTCGCCGTTATTTTTGAAAATAAAGAAATTTAAAGGAAAATTAGAACCATATTGAAGAAAAATTTGAAAATGTCCCTGGAAATTTACATAAAGTACCCACAATTTAAAGAATTCTTCTCAATATCGCAGAGCATTGATAGGAGCAAGATCGGTCGAAGAATGTTCATTTTAGAAAGAATCGTATGATTAGTTTTGGCTGTACTGTTGTTCACAGACGGACAGACAGACATCCGGCTGAATGGACGGAAAGACAAACAAACAGAAAGACAGACAGACACACAGACGGACGAACGGACGTTTTGAAAAAAAATACTTCGCATTCACAAAAAGCAATTCGCATTTTACAAAAAATATAAAGAAAAATTTTGAAGTTTTTTTTTAGACAAAAGGTGTTGGGCGTTTCTGACGATCCACATTGTCAACCACCTTTTCACAAAAAAGTTTTGAGTATTATGAACATGTTTTTTAAAAAAACATAATTTAAAACACTTCCACTCACGAATGTAATAATGTACACATTTTACCGGTAATGTAAATATTAAGAGAGATATAAAAAATACTTTTGTGTGATTTTGGAAAAACAGAAGAATACAGCAACATGGTGGAGACATCTGACACAATGAATTTAACACTATTTGTACAATAAGGTAAAAAGGGAAAAATTAAGCTGTTTTTGAAAAAAATGTTGTTTCTAATATTTTTTTAAATATTGCTCATATTTTACATACTATTTCTTTCAAAACGTAAATGTTGTTAATGAAAGTCCTATATTGTAAAGAATAAATTTCAGTTAAAAAACTAGTTGTTATTTTCAATATTGTATTCGTAGAATAATGCCGAAAAAATCCACACTTACGTAGTTTTTGAAAATTCATAGTTAACAGTGAAAGTCGTATATACATCTTTATAAGTGTATTTCTCTCCATTCTTACAAGAAAATTAAAGAAAACGTTTGGTGTCATTTTTGAGAAAATTAGAACTTGACTGAGGAGGGACAATTTGACAAAGCTAATCGAGTTAGCAGCAATTTTTACTTTGAAAACAATGATTTGCAAATTGTGAGATGTTGGCACTGGATTTGTAAATTGTGGTCAGGCTTGTAACACTATTTTTAATTATATTACATTATGTAGAATTTTTGAAATCAGAATTTATAATTGTGAGTAGTTTACCTTTAATTAGACGGTCTTGAAAAGTACTTAGAATAATTTTTAATGTCTTAAAAGTACATTCCTAATTGGTTCGTTTGGAAATAATACAGGTTTCTACGAAAAAATCAGTAACAGTGCTTCTTTATGACACCAGTTTTAGGTGATTTTTTCCCTTTAAATTGTTTATGCACGAAGAGAGCAAAAAATCGCGAGACACTTGTTCGATCGTCTCGACACCCACAGTCGAGCACAACGGGACAGGCGCTGACGTTCAGATGTTTCGCCGGGAGCTGACCTTGGTTTCCCTCGGCAGCGCCGCAGAAGCGATTTCCGCGCCCTCCACTTTTATCGCCCGAGGTCCCTCTCGGCCGTCAGCCCCTGTCGCCCGCGCGGCGCCGCGTGAAAGGGCGGTGTGGCTCCTCCGCTGCGGGCGATCGCCCGCGCCCAGCGCCGCCCCCGCCGAACGACGTCTATTGATCTGGCGGAGGCGGGAAGCCCCGCCCGCCCCGCCACGCCACGCCACGCCCCCGCCCCCGCACCGCACCGCCGCACCGCGGAGCTCGGCCGGAACCGCACCGCACCGCCCAAACCCGCCCCGCCCCTGACCCGCTCCGCTCGGCACATCACCGCTCCGCCCCACTCCGCCTCACCCACGCCCCGCCCCGCCGCACCGCAAGCACGGCCGGAACCACACCGTTCCGCCAAAACCCGCCCCACCTTGCCCGCACCACTCCGCATCGCACCGTCCCCGCTCGGCACCGCCTCGCCTACTCCCGCCCCCGCCTCTCGCTACGCTCCCGCTCCGCCTCGCGCAATCCCTCCCCCGCCCCGCCCTCGCCTCTCTCTGCTCCACCCCACCGCGGCCCGGCCCTGCCCCGCTTCCTCCTCTCTCTCTCTCCCCGCCACGCTCCCACCTGTCTCTCCCCGCCACGCTTCCTACTTACTCTCTCCCCGCCCCGCTACCTCCTCTCTCTCTCCCCGTACCGCTAACTCCTCTCCCTCCCCACCCGCCATGCTCCCTCTTCTATTTCTCTCCGCCCCGCTCCGCCCCGCCTCCTCCTCTCCGCCCCATCCCACCGCAGGGTAGCTCGGCCGGCGCCACTCACCGCCGGCGCAGACATTGAAAATAGGCCCCCGGCCGCCCCCGCGCTGACTTGGAGCGCTCTAATGGAGGCGCAAAACACTCGAGTGGATGCGTTGGCGGCGGCGGCGGGGTATGGCAGAGGCCCAGCGCCCTTCAAGCCCTTCAGCGACAGCACAAACGCCTCAAATTCTGCCTTTCGCAAACATCTGAATAATGCCGAGTATGAGAGAGGCTTTCTCCACTGTGGCTGGTATACTCGGGAAAGATTCATCACGGGAGAGGCAGGTGAGGAACGCCGAGTACACAAGTGTACGTCATCCTTTGTCGTTTGATTGGAAAAAATGGCGCGGAAAATAATGCCAAAAATCACGTGACACTGAGGAGAGACGGTTTATTAATTAAATTATACAGAAAATTATTCCCGGGCAGGAATGCCTTGAAACAATAGATTCACGTACTGGTTTGTAAACTGTTCGCGGGTTATGACGAAAGAAAATATAAACATGCAGAAGGTTGACTTCAATCTTTCTCTCTCATTTACACTCAAACTCTCTTCTTTCTCCGCTTCTCTTACTTCCTTTCCTCTTGTCTAGCCCTTACATACACTACCTTTTCGTTCTACGAGAGCACACCCCAAGGTCCTTTTGATCCGACCGGATAACTGAGGATACTCGCTGTGCAGTCCTCAATACATTTTTTTAAATTTCAAGACTGGAGACGAGACTGCCTAATGAGTATTAGGTTAGGTTACGAGAGCGAGGATATGGGTTTTATGGATTTTTGTACAGGTCATTGGAAAATGAGGATTGTATTTTCGGAGAAGGATTTTTCAAGTGGGAAATTATTTGCGTCTAGAAAAAATTAAACGAAGTTGAAGAATTTATTTGAGTGACAGGCAATGAATTGCGTTGTGAGGTGAAGATCAAATTCTTCGTGCTTTTAGTAATTGGAAACCATGCAGGGTGTGTTTGCTGCAATACGAAGGATATTGTTCTGAAACGTTTGCAGCAGTTTTACAGCGGTAGTGTTAGCACTTTTTCATAAGAATGGGTGGAAGCCAGAAAGGTATAAGTGACATCTCATAAATTCTGGGAAATCTGGTTAAATCAGTAGCACTGTAATGTCGTGGTGCTTTGTTTTATCATTAAAACCACGGCATTACTATTGTTCATTAAAATCACAAAAAATTATTGCCACTAAAATACAGAATAAAATAAACATGTTTTTCTTAGAATTTATAAAATGTTACTTATACCGTTCTGGTTTTCACCCATTCATACAGAGTATACGTACGTTAAAAGTGTCAAAAAGGCAGTTTTATATAAAATATGCGCATATATAATATACATCAGCATTGACGGCGGATTTGCTGTTTATTAGAGGGTATAATTTGAATAGCGCGGTCAATGAATGCTTTATTGGTTTTATTTATGATATGGGGCTCCCATTTCAGCCGGGTATCAAGAAAAGCTCTCAGACATTTGATAGGTTTATTTGATGGACACCACGCACTGATAGCAGTACTTTTGAAAATATTTAGGGGAGTAGTAATTCGTTGTAAAGCAAAAAAATTTAACCTCGCATTTTCAGCTTAGTTTAAGCTCCGGAAAGCGGTCCAGATGTGATAGACTAAAGCAGAAAAATATCCCTATCTTCAATATACTGTAGTTTTAGGAAGACGTGGGAAAATTTCAATTTTTGCACGTTTCGAAAAATCAGGAATTTCAACGAAACTGAGGTCTGCGCCATTCTTTTAAGTTTCTCTTTCCTTTCAAATTATACGCTATCCGAGGACAAAGATCAATTCAAAAAATGTAAAGCCATTTTTGAGAAAATTTCGAAAGTGTTTTGGGGACTTCTGTAAAATACCATTAAAAATCCAAATATGCAGTTCAAACTCAGAGGGTTTGGATTTCTTTTAAAATAAAAAAATACAATTTTGGATAAAATCTACTGAACGGTTGACTCGGTGGCGTTACCCACGGACCGACGGACACACGTTTTGCCGTCAATTTTTTACGTATGGGACTAGGACATATGCGTAAGAAAACTGTATCATACACACCTGACAGTGTTTGGAGTTAAACATAATTCTTGTGTTTCCCGGAAGTGCGAAGTGTTTAAGGCGTCAGGGGGGCGGTCGGAAGGGGGGTCGGGGCGCCCCCGGGACTTTTGAGAGGGAGAGGAGGGGGTGAAACGACGGGTCTCGTGGAAGAGTTGGCGAGGGTGGAATTTAGGGGTGCAAACATGGGGCTAATTTTAGCAGTGGAGACGAGAGTTCATAAATTTGTTGGTTAAGGCAAATGGCATTCTGGTTATGCAGGTTGCTATGTTTGTGAATGGATTCTAACTTTATTCCTTGTAAGTAGTATATATTTGCAATTTCTAGAAATCGGAAATTAATTTTTTTGACGAATTAAGGATTTTTTTTGCGTTTGGTGTTATCAGTCAAATCAAGTGTGATATAATGGTAGTGTTATTTTTCCACGCATGCTCATGCTCGTCCATTATCTTCGAGAATTTCCAGTGTATTTCGATAAAAATCATTCTGCGTTACTTGTAGAATCTTTGAGACTAAATTAAACTTGGTATATTTTGTAACTAAATTTTTTACTGATTACGCACTAAATGTTGGTTTTGACCCCTCATTATATTGCAGAACAGATACATCGGTGTCGTATTTAAAAATGCATGGATTACTATACGTTTTTTAAATTTTACGTAATTGTCACTAATGAACTGTAACTGAGGTCTTTGATGAAATGGCGATAAACAAAACATTACGATTAAGAACTTGCAACGCTGTAGCACTACCAGTTTGTGTATTCAGTTCCATTTGTTCTAGTACAATGAAAATGTCAATCGATTTTTTTAAAAGTATATTGCTCAAAAGCTTCATTACGAAATAACCCGGTGGCTCAGGGCGTCAATGTGTGCTGCTGCAGCGCCTTCAGCCGGGAGGCCCTAGACGGTGGCACGATTTTCGACACTAGCTGGACAGCTAGGCCGAATTCAGCCACTGCCTGGAGGAGATGTCTAGCGACCGGTTGCTCTGATGAGCAATTTTCCGTGGTTTCTCCGATCAACACCAGGCGAATGCGCGAGCATTACCATACCAAACGAGCCACGGACCGCGCGCGATCTTTCCCTCCTCTTCCTTGTCATATCCTTACCCTTTACTTAGCCACACTTACACTTACACTTACATACACTACACAACCACATTTGTCGGGAGACCGGTCAGGAGCTTAGAACGTGCCCGGATGGGGCGGTAAAACCTAGAAATCCGACGGGTAGGTCGGCGCCGAATCTCGCCATCCAGCTGGGACAGATCACCACTGCCTTCCGCGATTAAAAAAACATGCCCCACACTTACAGGACTAAGGACCTTAGCCGTTGTCGCGTTGGAATCGCCAATCAATTCATTACCAAATACATTTCTGAGAATTGTTAAAATAATCATCAAAAATAATAACTGACTTATTATCAAAATAAATCGGCGTATTAATCGAAAATTACATTAATTTTTTCCCAAGGTGGGGCTCAGAATCCGTGCTTGTCTCGGGTGGGACGCTCGAGGTCAGTTTGTTCGGCTCATGTTTGAACGGGTGCGGTCCGAACCCCCAGCAGATCATCACCGCGATTTACTCTCTCCACTCCAACGGGCAGTATCGAACGCTAAACTCTGATTGCTGCCAACAGGGTTACGAAATCAACTGGTTGATTAAACTTAATTGGACATTGCAAAACTCGCTGCGCCGATATTACTGGAATTAAAACGCGGCGCGAGCGCATTCTGGCGAGTCCGCGGTGGACTACCTGCCTCGTCACGGGCGAGATGCCCGCGTGGCACTTCACAATGGCCTGAGCTGGAACCGTCATGGCCCCCTATTTGCGACATGCGTTAATTAAATGATCTTCGCTTTGACTCTCCGAAACTTTCGTGTACGCCTGTTTAATGCGTGCAATCCTTTCATGTACAGTTATTCGATCCACGTGAAGGTTAAATGAATAGCTTGAAATGAAATTGTTTTGTTGCGGATTGAATTAACGTCATTAGTAATCCATGCTATTGTTTATGAAACGGGAAATGTTACGATTTAAATACAATTAACAATGAATAAGGATTCAAATAATGTTGACCTTATCTACGTTTGTTGCTGAATTATTTACGACCAAACAAGTTTAATACTTTAACGACCGTGATTTGACTACCTTACTCATTGACAATATGAACATAAAGTAATGTCGTTTGCAAACACATCGATTATACTTCTCGTTTCACACATGAATGCAGGGGTAAATTGTTGGGTAAACCAACCGCATGTGAAAATTTACCCTGGTATTCACAGCTTTGATTCAACAATGGTCCGTTGCCTTGTTTTACCAAATATCACATACTTAACCAGAAACCGTCAGAGAATTGCAATATCTAAATTCACTATTTGGTGTACAGTTTTTCTTCCCAAGTTGCTGATGACTTTCATTAAGATGTTATAAGTGGTTCTTGCTCATTTCGTAAATTAGGAAGAGCCTTTCTCTCTATAAAACGAGTTTTAAGAAGAGCTCGGATTCTGATGAAATGTTGTCTTTTCATTGGTGCATTCTATACGTAACTAACTTGTAAATAAATGTTTATCACAACATACTACAAGTGATAGATATGTATATCTATTGGATCATTTTTTGTAATTTTTTGCAATTTTCAATTTTTAGGTCATTGTTGTGAACCTTTGCATCATTTTTGTTACTTAAAGCATTTTGTCTCCTTTTCGTGTTCTGCGTTAGTCAATGTTTCATGAATTTACAATGACATACTTACATAAAGATTTAATTGTATTATAGGTTAATGACAAATTGTAAAGTGGCGAATTGTGTTTTTCGAACTCTCAAAATTATATACGAATTATCTTTCGTAACTTCCTCGATCTTTCAAAACTGAAGGATGGAATATCGGAGCTAAGGATTACATTTCCTCCTAAAATACTTTATATTAAATATAATTTTATATAAATAATTTGTATTTAAAATTTCGAAATTCATTGAATAGCTAAACATTTTCACATACATTTTTTAGTATATTTTGAAATATTTTTAATCATTTTCCCCTATTTTTATGTCATTTTATAAGTCGTTTTCCTCTTATTTTTAAGTCATTTTGTAGATCATTTTCAAAGAATGTTTAGGTCATCAGAATTCGACCTTGGTGTTCCGGGGCTAGAAGGGTCCGTAACTCCGCTCAGTGTTTTAGGCACGAGAAGAAGGGAGCAGTGCGCGGTCGGTGCTGGCAGGGGACGCGCCATCAGATCTGCTCTTCCGCCCCTCCACGCAAATCACGCGTCGCTCCTTTCGCCATCTGGGAGCGAAAGAAGGAATCTCTCGCGCCACAAAACAGGCGACTAAAATTTAGTTCGGAGGATTCTTTAAGGCTGGAGGATCGTTCACATGCAGTAAATCAAAGCACGCAATCTGTCTGTAGAACAGCCGCCCTACCTCTCCTCCGAAGGAAGGCGTACAAAGGATTTTTTCGCCCTTAAAAATCTACGTCTTCGATCGGGTTTGAACCCGCGAACTTGAGTATGACGGTCCTATTCTTTAACCGCTACACCATCGAAATTCTCCAAAATTGATATTCCGCGATTTTTTTTAAATGCGCTCGAGGTCCTCTGAGTTTTAAAAGGTTCTTTTGATTTTGGGGGGTTCTTTACATGAAGTCTCACATGTTTAAACTTTTTTCAAATATGGCTCCATTTTATATTATACATTGGCCTCTGATAATGTAAAGGACTCTTAAGAAAATAGTGCATGTTTCATTTTCGCTGAAATACCTGATTATTCGAAAATTGCATAAGTTCAGGTTTTTTCGGCATTTCCAACAAATTATTAAATACAGAGTTTATTCTCTATTCAAATAAGTTAATAAGGCGTTTTGAAACAAAGTCATGTACAATTGTTCGAAAGTATGAGTAGTATTCGCGTCATACTGCATGAAATTTAGGCAATTTTTAAATGTTTTCAAAGAATTATCACAAAAAAGTCTACAATTTTTTTCTATAAAATGCCTCCTCTTGTTTCAAAAAGCGGTAGGAAAGTGGTATTAATCTGATTTCAGGAGAACTCCAAGTAGTCTCTCGATCATTTTTCCCCTCTGCCTTGTCCTATCTCTACCTTTTACCACACACTAACACGTACTGCACTACCACACATGCAAGGAGACCGGTCGGGAACTTAGTGCTTGTCCTGGATGGGGCGGTGTTGCGCAGGTGGGAGATACCTGGTTGGGGGAAACCCCTGTAACCGACGGTAGGTCGGCGCCGGATCTCGCCATCCAGAGGGGAAAGATCAACGCCACCTCCCGAGAAAAAAACATGTACTACACTTACGGAACAACCTCAGTAGGTGTCGCGCCTGGAATCACCACCACCACCTCCCCCACGTGTCGATTTAAGTTGCTCGCTCCCGACGTATCGCAGCTGCCCCCTCCCGCTCCGCACTCGGCCTGCGCAGTCGGACGGCGCCCGCGACGTCCCCCGGCCAATCAGTTGCGCTCCACTGGAGCCCTCCATTCGAAGCAACTGTGCGCGAGCACCGCCCGAGGGCAACCTTCCGCGCAGGCACGGTAAACAAGAAGAGGCGGCGCGCCCCGCAACCTTGTTTTGTTTACTACACCCCCACACACATCAAGTCTACCATCCGCACTGTAAATCAATAACACACTCACACACTGCTTTCTGCGACGGGTTTTTAAAGCTCGTTGATCCCTACGGGCCATATTAGGACCCCCGGCGCCCGCCGGCTCGATTCGGACTCAATTTGAATACAATTATCTCGGGTTCCGAGTGGGTTGTTTGCTCATGTTTATTATGCATTAAGCGTAGCTTAGTTGGTTTCAATTGAGTGGCAAACCCCGGGGCCGTTTGGGCCTAAAACTGATCCCGTGTTTGCGTTTTTCGCGGTTGTTGGTGCGTTTGGGGTCCGGGTGGCGTGTGTTGTTGGAGACGGGGATTCGAACCCCCGCCCTCCGGGGAAATCTGCCGTCGAAAGCAACTGGGGTTTTCCGGAGGGGTCGCTTAACTCTCTCGTTGGCTCGCCCCCTTACGCTTTCGATTCGCCCTATCTAATCACAATATGGGCAATAAACTAAGAGGAATATATTATATACACGCCACACATTTTAATGTTTAATAAATATGTAAATATTTGCAAAGTAATAAACTAAATTAATTGTCTTACTTTCTCGTATATGTATGCATATACGGAGTAATATACGCAGCATAGAGAGAGGAAAATCGATTCCGAGATTGCAACGAAAATACACGAGTTCCCTGTTACCGAAAAAGTGTTGTTTTTTGTTTTCAAAATGTTTGTTCGTCTGTCGGTGGACTGCGAACAACACTAGCACCTGTAGGATTATTTCCAAGCTGCATATTCCCTGGTAAATGTGATTTCACTCAAAGCTCTACGATTTTGAATAATGTTCTTTAATTTTGTGGGGTTCTGTATATGAAGTCCTTGGAACATTTAAAAAATTCTCTCAAATGTTTTTCTTTTTTAATTCAAAAAATTCAAGTTTTAAATTCAAATTTCATGGCTTAAATTTTTTTCTTCAACATTTTTGTAAGAAAAGAGCAAAATAAACTTTGAAAGATAGAGTTTTTTTAAATTTTGCCCATACATAGTGAGAAGAGAAAGTATTGTAATTGCCAGAATGCCAGAAAAAGCCAAATTTGCGTCAAAAAAACTCTTACTGTCTTGCCGTGATAATGAAAAAGTGGCTAAATCGTGTTCCTGTGTATTGTAAATTACTTCCTTTACTACGTTGAGTATCACCGTTATTCCTCCAACACCATGTTTCGTGAGTTCTAGATACCGGAAGATTGATTGACAACAAAACGTGTCTCTGTCCATTCCGCCTGTTGAATGTTCCGCGTGGTGAAAGTAAGCACCAATACGGTTCGGCCGGTTTTCTCCAAAATTGATATTGCCTGATCTATTTAAATGAAGTAGAGTCCTTCAGAGTTTGAAACGGTTATTTTGACGTTTGCAGGTACTTTCCATAAAGCCTCAACATTTTCACAATTTTCTCAAAATTGTCTTCAAATTTCTTAACTAATCAATTCGGGTAGCGTAAAGGAGGCTTGAAACAATGACGCTTGTCTCATATTCCTTCAAATCCCCGATTTTTCGATATTTACAAAAGTTGAATGTTCTTTTCGGACTCTTCCAACAACTACAAAATTGGATGTACATACGTTTTCCCTAAATGAAATCGTTCCTAGAATAATTTCTCTTTTCCATCCTGATTGCGGTTTTTCTGGGTTTACTCAATCGCTTAAGGCGTATACCGGGATGGTCTCTAGTTTTTTACTCCCAGACGTAAATGTACAGCTTGTCCTCCCCTCTTCAAATGTTACTACTCGGCATGTATGTAAATTCAGTGATTAGGTGGAAGAGCAGGCCCTAGGGTCTGAGCTTCGCCATTAATAAAGGCATTATTATTATTATTATTATTATTATTATTATTATTATTATTATTATTATTATGACGACGACTCCCTTCCAGACAGCAGCTGAAAGCGATGCTGCTATCTAGCTGGTGTGGAAGATCTCGCCGCCGCCGGGACTCGAACGTTGGGCCTCCCGATCAGAGGCCATGAGCTCTCTCGCCTGCGGAGCGAGCGGCCAGATGAGATCGCCCTCTCGAACGGAGTGGCCTCTCTCGGGCGCTTCCCGCGCTCATCCAGGCGCGGCCCGTGCGGGGCCCCGTCGCCCCTCCCTCGGCCAATTCGCGCGCCCGCCCGCCCGCCACTGTCCGTACGCGACCCCGTCGACCCGTCTCCGGCGACTTTGCAGCCGCCTCCGATCACGCGCCCCGACGCGTGGCCCGTTTCCACGCGGCGCTTTCTTCGCAATTTCCACTGCGACTCCCCAGAAACTATCAGTTTCACACTCAGAGGGACTCGAGTTCAATTACATCGACCGACGAATATGAATTTTAATAAAATGTCTGAACCGTTTAAAACGCTTGACCATAGACAGACTGATGAACGTTTTACCGTCAATTGATTTTCATCAAACATGGATTCTGACTACACAACGTATTAGAAGAGTAATTTGTTATATTTAGAAACAATTTATTCACAGTTTTTTTTCGATTCACGGCAATAAGAGTTATTCTGACAAAAATGTCCAGGTGCATGATAACAAAATACTGACTTCTTACTAAGTCCACGCAACGAAAGATAGTCCGACAACTTCAAACGCCAATATCGAATTTTTCCCATTACTTGGTCGCGTTTGCGTGATAGATTACAGTAAATAACTCCTGATAAATAAATAATTGTATTACTAATTATCTAATCTAAGTACGATGTAGCTGATTTAATTACTAATAAATTAAATTACTCCTAAATATTTAACTCCTACCTACTTATGATTAAAGAACTCCTGAAAGATTCTAGCAAAAGAAGTGCGAGAAATTCTAAAAACCCAAATACATGGTTTCCTAAGAACTGACTTTTTGGAAATATTTTATTTAACAAGAAAATATCAATCATCAATATTGTACTTTAGCAATTGTAGTTTTTTATTTAAAATTTTCGTAAATACTGAGAGTATGCTGAAAAAGACGCCAAAAAGTATTAAATATTTCGCAATTTTCGAAGTTTCAGAGAGATAAATGAAAATGTGAACTACACCATTTCTTTAGACATTTTTTTCTCTATCAAAGGAAATATTTGAGGCATTGTTTGCGGCATTTGAGGCGACATTTGAAAATGTTGCGATTTCATGGGAAGAACCGACAAATAAACTTATCCGGTTCAAATTCAAGGATCCGCGACATCAGCCAGATTTATTGATAAAACCCAATTTCGATGAAAATCGTACTTACGGCTTAGCCGATAGCATTGTTCACGAACTTGGTCAAATGGACAGGCAGACGTTTCGCCGCCAATCGATTTTTCGATATCAAGGACCCACCAAACATGGATTACGACTACAAAACGTATTAGGAGAAATAATTTACTGCATATAGAAACAAAATTTATCCACGTTTTTGCTACCAGGTCCGGTAATAACAGTTTTTCTGTCGAAAATTCAATGTTTTCCTCCACATCATTGCAGTTCTTTATTGTCCACTGCGCCAGCAGGAGGCGAGAAAGTGAAAATGACCTATATATCTCCCAGAATTGCGTGAAGACTACTCATATTTTGGCAGAATCGAACGCAAGCGAATTTTAAGGGGTTGGGAAAGGCTTCCCTCGGCGGCTGAGAAGAGCGCGGCGCGGCGCGGCGCTTAATTTGTAGCGGCGGCGGCGGCGCCCGCGGCTGCAGATCATTAGCGCGGGCGGCAGAGGGCGTGGCGTCCCACGAGACCCATCCGTACGGGCTTTGGCGGCGGGGAAGGAAAGGGGGCGCACCTCTTCCCCCCTCCCCCTCCCCCGCCGCTCTCACTTAACGACCTCTTCCACTCTTCTGCAGGATGCTTGTTACATATGGGCGACGGGAACGGCTGCTCGGGGAGAGGTGACATGATGAACGAGTTTGTTTTTTTCGTTCAAATTGCCGTATTTGGTGATGTATAAGATGTACCCCCGTTTTCATTCTTTAATGTTAAGTTTTATAGTTGACTGTTATTTTTATGAAAGGAAAATTGGAATTTTATCTTCATAAGGAATTATTTTTTAAAACAATAAATTTGTATTTTTAGAGGTAAATCAGGAATTTTAACGTGATTAATATTTAAAGATTACTACATGAAAAAAAATAGTGAAGTGACTCAGCGGGCTGACTTCGCTTTCGGGAGGCCCGAGTTCAACCCTCATGCCAACCCTGCTGACCGGGGTTTTCATGGTTTCCCTCGATCATCCAGGCGAATGCTGGGATGGTTCTACTGAAAGTCCACGACCGCCAAACCAGCGTCGCGGTGCGGATTCAAGCCGAAATCGTTAACTACGTGAGGTCACGAAGGTCAAGCAAATTCGAGACACAGCTGGTTCCTGGCTGGGTGACCGACTAGGAATCTAACGGGATCCCGGGATCTAACGGCGTCGCTGAGGCCAACTGCTATTTACAGGACATACAATGGCTAAGTACGAATTACATGAAAACAAACAATATTAGCGGGATTTTTAAGCCACACCAACATTTCACATAGGGTTAACTGAAGTAATAAATTTTTGCTTTGCAATATTACGATAGTATCAATTCGGATCGGAGGCACCGTCAAGAATTTGAGCTGTTTTCCAACAATTAATCTTCAGTTCCATCCAAAGAATTGCTAATTACGCACAACTTGACAAAATTCACAACATGTTTGGAATCAACTGTGTTCCAGGAAGTAGTTTTCGCCCGTTCACAGACACGAGTTATGGACGAACGTTTCAGTAATCCCACAGGTGTCATTACTTGTCCTGGTGACATCCATTGATTCCATTCCTCGTGCAAATATGCTTTTAAAGGCTTATTTATAGATACGTCGAGTGGCTGCAATTGACACGCGAGTCCTGCCGGAGTAACGGCAATTTCGGTTTTCATTTCTGTTTGTTTTGTTTTCGCTGAAATGAGTCAAATGCGCATGAAATTGTTCCCAAACGAACAACGCTGTTTTGAAGAGAACTTTCTCGTTTCCCCCATGCTTTATTAAGGTATACTTTCAAAATTACCTCATTCATTCAGCATTTTTGGTGCACATGAAAATGAATACATGCTGGCCGTTTTTCCTTGGACAAAGTTTTTTTCCTGAAAATCAAAACTTGAGGCACCTTTGCACCATCTGCGTAGCATGGCTGTGCAACAGTTTAGTGTGTTTTTTCATGGCCAATAGTTTCAATATTAACATATTTTTCACCTCTTGTTCAACAGGTATATTTCCTGGAACATCAATTGGAAGTGGAATGTCATTCATATGGATGATCTGGGCTGTCCGGGTGACGCCGCGTCGAAGGCTGAGTTGCCGACGTTTCGACCATCCCGTCGTGGTCTTCCTCAGGGCTGGTATGCCACGGAGGAAGACCACGACAGGATGGTCGAAACGTCGGCAACTCAGCCTTCGACGCGGCGTCATCCGGACAGCCCAGATCACCCACATGACTCTAGCCGCGGAAGCCTACGACTTCCAATGTCACTCATATTTGTATTCCGTTTAATTTCGAAAACGGTCTCGTAACTATGAAAAGCAATTCTAGCACGCATCGAGTGACTGTGCCGTTTCATCATCTTTTTACACCATGATGTTGATCCAACGATTTTTTAGGCATCTTTCTTCTTGCAGTACATTAAGTTTCTGGAATAATAATTGTTTTTTTGATGCACAAATGTCAGTTTTTCGGTTTCTCCAAAATTCAATCTGGTTCTTCTTCAACATCCGGTCTCAGAGTTTTCTACGCTCGAAAACTGAGTTTAGTTTTCAGGAAAGAGTGAGTTTTCTCTTATCTTTCCGCCAGTCATATGGTTCTCTCAATAGGTAGTGAGCCAAACTTCCGTTCTGCAGCGTGACTACCACGTTTGTTTCCACGTTCATTTCTGTAGCCTGCATGATTACCATTCTAATTTTTGAAATCTTCTGTACTAAATATTAAAACGGTTACAAAAATACTCATCCGTTGTATAAGACGCATCCTGACGCATTCTTGACCAGAAGGAAGGAAACAAGTGCGTCTCGTATGGTGTAAAATGTGTTTCATTTCACCTCGTTTTACCTCTCTTCACATCCCTTCACCTCGTCGTACATCGCTTCGTCTCGTTTCGCCTCGCTTCGCCTCGACTCACTTCGCGTCACCTCGCGTCACCACGCCTCTCTTCGCTTGGCATCGCCTCACTTGCCTCACCTCTCTTCTCTTTGCCTTCGCCTTGCGCCGTTGGGTTTCGCCCCGTTTAACCTCGCTCGCATCAAATCACTCTTTTTCACCTCGAGTCGCCTCCCCTCGCTTCGCCTCATTCCGTCTCTCTTCGTTGCTTCGATTCGCCTCCTTCTTCGTCTCTCCTCGCTTTGCCTTGCTTCAGCTCGCCCCGCGTCGCCTCGCTTCTCTTCGCTTCGTCTCCCTTTCGTTTCGCTTCTTCTGGCTGCTCCTCGCCTCTCGGCCCCGAGGGCTCAGACGGCCCCTTGGTGGAGAGATTCCCCATCGTCGCGACCGAGTTTTTCCCAGCAGACTGGGTCAAACTCCTCGCAGTTCCAGATTTGGAGGGCAGTATCTTAGAACAAAGATATTTGATTTATCTGCCTGCCCTTTGATAAATCTTGATTGAAAGCAGTAATTTGCCGTATCAAAAGGAAGCTATAAGCTTGACGTTCTCTGATAAAAAAAAATTTTTCTGCGGAGCGCTCATACTTTATTGCATTTACGACCGCGTCAAATGGAAAAGATAACGATGTCCCAGTGGTGGTAGTAATACGTGTGACCTAGATATTTCACAAAAACTCTTTTATCGTTCATTTTCTTTGTAATCTTATAATTCTTTTCAGAAGATGTAGAAATGATATTGTGCATAGAATGATATGAGATTGAAAGCTGAAAATGTGCGGAGAATTTGAACACTTAGGAATTAAAGTAACATGTTTGATGTAGAATGTCAGAACATCACGTGAGAGCGTAATAGTCAACATTTGGGCAACGAATTCTCTCATTTGAGGACTGGCAAATTGAAACGTGGGGAGATTTTTTCAAATCGTTCAAGCGGGGTAAACAGGAAAATATAGGACGTCTCCTGCGTGCGTTAAATATGAAAAAGTAGGATACGTTTCCAAAATTCGCAACAATTTTTTGGGCTGTTATCAGACAATGAACTGAATAAATAAAATTCTCTCTTTTTGCAGTGAAAGTAGTCGTGAATAATTTGACTGTCTGAAATTAAGATACAACGTCCAATTAAATTTATACAGCCGGTTAGTAGAATATCTTTATTGAATAAAACAGTATTGTTGAGTGAACATTGTAATCGACCTTTCATTCTTACACAATTTTGTGAATGCTGATAATTTAAGACGAGACATTTTTTCGAATCCTGTATCACGTTTCCAAGTTTCAGCATTTGAATAAATAGATCCCGCAAAGACAAGCAGAAGTCACGACATTTTTATGGTCGCATTTCAACTATTAGGTCATGTAGCGACCATTCTGATTGTTTACATTGGGATAACTGTAGGGGGAACAAGAAACGTAAGGACCACACGAGCACACACGAACATCCATGCCCGAGGCGGGATTCAAACCCGCAAGCCTTAAAGCTGAGAAAGCTACGGCCCTACTACCCTCTATATAAGGCAGAAATTCTGTATAAAATATTTATAAATTGTAAAGTATTTTAGAAGATATTTGCTGTGACAAGCTTTAAACCTGGAAAGGAGATTCGAAATTTTGCCAAGATTAAATATTCTAGTAGGACAAGAAGACGATAGGAATAAAACAATGATAAATTTAAAACTCATGTTTTAAGAACCAAATAGAAAGTAATTTTTAAATTTGATCATTTCGAATAAACCATGGAGCATGGAGTGTTTTCAATGGAAAACCTTCTTTTGAATTACTTCAAGTTTATGAATCATCGATTTCACAGTACCTCCTGAAATCTGGTACGCTTATGTTAGAGATAAAACTATGGAATAAAAACTATTTTCACTACTAATGTACTAATATGCTCATAATACTGCGTGTATTGTGTTATAAACTACGTATGAAATTAACAAAGAAGAATTAAGAAAATAACTAAAGCTATTGGAAACATTTATATTCTATCTACGAGCAAACAAGACGTCGTTTAAAAAAATATGCAACAGAGTTTAAAGCCTTCGTAATGCAAGTCACCTTCATGAATAAAACGCCAATGAAGAAAAGGTTGGAAACAAATTGTCGACTGAGATTAGCACACGGCAGCAACCGGCAACATCTCTGACTGGGAGATGCTAGGGTTCGAGTCCACACAATGTTAGGAATTGTGACACTATCTATACCGGAAGGTCCGATTCAGCTGCTGTCTGTAGGAGAATTCTAGCAGAATGGAGTGTCTCCATATTGTTTGTTTTCTGAATTATCTGTTTGATCAGAAAAGTTTTTAAAATAAACACAACAAAGTGTCTAATTTTAAAAGAATGAAATTCGCTTAGCTCTAAAGCAGAAAAAAACGAAAATTGAAAAATGAAATTTTTATTTTCAATTTTTAAAGCTTTATTTGTACGTGTAACCCTTATGACCGGGCTGCTAAATTCAAGAATTCGTCCAAACTCTTCACACTGGCCGGCGTGTGCCTCGCCTTACACTAGACTAGAGCCGAACGCGCCCGATTGCGTGAGCCAACGGGCAGCGGCGCTGAGCCACGGCACGCACGCCGGTTGAGCCGCTTTAGGAGGCAACGTCAACGAATGGACTTCACGACGGCCACTCCAACGAAGGAAGGCAGACAGAACCGTTTGGTAATCAAATCCTCCAAAACCGAATTCCCAGAAAAAAAAACAACAACAACCGTCGGTCTAAATTTTTCGCGATTGCAAGACCCCCAACTTTGTTCCGTCTTTGCGGCAGCGCAGCGAGATGAGCCGGGTGGCGGGGCGGGGCGGGGCGTGGCGGGGGCGGGGCGATGCGCGGTGCTGCGTTGCGGTGCGGAGGTGCAGCGGGGCGATCGATGCCTCGAAGGCGCCACAGTGGCTGCGCCCCTCCACGGCCCCTCCACGCCTCTCCACGCTCCTCTGCCCTCCCCGTCAGCTGCCGACAAATGCACCGCACACAAACATTTTCTGACCGATGCCCTCGTTTACGATTGGGCGTTCTGTAACATTCCCCCACACCTATATAAAATAAAAACAAAGAAATTGTAAATATGTTTAAACAAACGAAATACATTAGGAGTCACATCGGTAAATTAATATTCATAATTTAGATTGTTATGAGAACTTAAGATTTTAAAATTGTATTGTTACTATTTCTATTGTAAACACATGTACAATAACATGGACTTCCGAACTACAAGACTATACTTGTAGAATGTAACTACGAGTATTAGGAGGGCAGTTGCCCGTTACGGAACATTTAACACTGAAAAATTAAAAAAAACACCAATGAGTTTTCAAATTACTAAAGAAATAATCACACTTAATGATGTAATCAATGTTTAGAAGATATCTACATCACAGCCGAAGCCTGTATAAAAATTACGTTTCTATTTGAGTTATGAATCTGCATCGATTCTTCAATATTAAGTTTATTCTCTTCCGAAAGTTTCCGTTTTGATGCAAAGTGATTATGGTCGGTCGTTTCCCCTCCTACATGCTCCATAGTACGTTCATTAAAAGACGGCACACCCTATGACCTTGAAACCTGACCGTCGATATACTTGGACGGAGGTCCTCGTACAATCTATATTCCTTGAAACCTTTGAACCTATTACATGTTTTTAGGACTCAGTTGTAGTGCAAGCTCATTGTCTACCGCAAATTTTCGGAAACAACCAAAATCTATGTAGAATTACATTGGCTAGGTATTTGATATTTTGTATGATTTAATCATCATACATTTAATAATTAAGTGGTAATAAAATCTTTCAAGTTACTAAAAACCTCACAAGCGCATAATGGTATTTTGGAACCACAAACTTCTACATCGGGGAATCGTGATATATCAGTACACGCTTGAAAGCATGTGAATATAATCGCGCCAGTTTTTACACAAAATAACTCTTTTTTTTGTACAGTATCATTTGCCGCCTATCACTCTCGCAATTTCGTTTCATTTCTTTTTATTTATCCAAGCGCATATGCAGCGTATATATATTTTATGGCGTTTATTCTTCATTCACTTAAATTAACACGCGGTAATCGTTTGATCATTCATTACTTACGGATTTTGCTTCCTCGTTTCTTTATCGGATTGAAATAAATGGTGATTAATGTTCAATTGTCGTAGAGTCCTACTATTCGAATGTAGAAATCTCTCGTTGAATTAGAGTTAAATTCGTCTCTCATCGCCATTGTGTTACAAATCAATAATTCTGATTCGTTCTGTTGCCAAATGAGAAACACACTTTTTTCTAACAATACCGATACGTATTCATTAAGGTATTTTTTTCTTGTGTACTTCAGCAGATCTTGTAGCTTTTTCTGGATGCAGTTCCGCAAGTCCGCCATTGTGCGAAGAGCTTAGGTGGCTTAAGGCATCGATGTCACTCCGAGGGCTCTAACCGGGAGGTCTAGAGTTCGAGTCCGCTGTTTTGGCAGGATTCTTGACACTATCTTGATAGCTAGGCCAACTGCAGGCTGGAGGAAAATTCTAGATGCCAGCAGCTCTGGTCGGTAGTTTTCCGTGCTTTCTCCTATCAACACTAGGCGAATGCCAGAGCAGTACCCTCAAAAAACGGTGACCGCGCACGATCTACCCTTCCTCTTCCTTGTCCTATCCTCACCCCTTCCACACACGCACTACTCTACACACGTGCCGGGAGACCGGTCGGGAGTTTAGAGCTCGTCCCAACTGAGGCGGTGCCCCGCTGGTGGGAGATACCTGGTTTGGAAACCACCGCAGGCCACCGCCGGCGCCGGATACCACCATCCAGCGGGTGAAGATCACCCGTGGGGAAGCGAACCTGTCCCGCGCTATTCGCAGGATTTGGTGCTGTACGTGTATTCATGGTAATGCAAATTCCAGAGACGTGAGTCAAAATATATACTTATTTATTTGTAACACTATTAAAGACTGAAATATTTACACTTCTTTCTATACGGTTAATTTTGTAGATAATTGAGGGTTAATTACCTTATGTTACACATTATGTAGTATTAAAGTGGAATAATGTAATACATTACAAAAGAATTAAGCGCGAAAATTATTATTAAAGCGGTTACATTTTCCATGCTTTAAATTGCAAAGCTGAAATGTAATATTGCAATATCTCAGAAACGTGAAAAAAATTAAATCGAGTATTTGAAAGACAGCCTTTGGCGATCGAGCGTGTGTTTGTGTGTTTGAAAAGACTTCACTGAGCGAACATCTGGTATTTGCAGAACTTTTCCAACCGTGCTAAAAATGCTTGCTCTTTAAGAACCAGTGTTAAAACGAACATTATACCTGATTCATTTACCACTGCAGCATTACAAGCTGTAAATGAACACCACAATACGTTTTCATCGCCACCAAAGGTTCATACTAACAGTCAAGTTCGCTCCAGAGGAAATAATCTACGAGCATTTCATTTCTCAACCCCGCGGGCGAGAACGGTGGCCAATAGCTCAACCAAATAAATACTCGATTCAAACAAATTCCCCGGCGCGCGCGGAGGGACAAAATGGGGCTGTGGGCGGCTTTGCGCTAATCGCCACCGCGCCGCGGGACATCGCGTGGGGGCGGAGGCTTTTTACGACCCTGCCGTCCGCACCGCCCGCCAGATAGCGGCCCTGGGCGGCCACGCCCTGCCCGGCGCTAAGCCCGCGTATCTGCCGCGGCTCAGCCCCGCGCCGCGCGCGACAGCAGGCCACCGGCCACACCGGCAACACTGGTCACACCGGCCACACGGACACCGGACACCCCCGCCACCGGCCACACTGAGTACACGGCCACCGACCACAACGACCAACGGCCACACGGGCCACACCGGCCACCCCCGGCACACTGGCCACCGGGCACATCGGCCACCGGCCACACTGGCCACCGGCCACACTGGCCACCGGCCACACTGGCCACACGGCCACCGGCCACACCGGACACCCCCGCCACCGGCCACACTGACTACACGGCCACCGACCACAACGACCAACGGCCACACGGGCCACACCGGCCACCCCCGGCACACTGGCCACCGAGCACATCGGCCACCGGCCACACTGGCCACCGGCCACACTGGCCACACGGCCACCGGCCACACCGGACACCCCCGCCACCGGCCACACTGACTACACGGCCACCGACCACAACGACCAACGGCCACACGGGCCACACCGGCCACCCTCGGCACATTGGTCACCGGGCACATCGGCCACCGGCCACACTGGCCACCGGCCACACTGGCCACCGGCCACACTGGCCACACGGCCACACCGGACACCCCCGCCACCGGCCACACTGACTACACGGCCACCGACCACAACGACCAACGGCCACACGGGCCACACCGGCCACCCTCGGCACACTGGCCACCGGGCACATCGGCCACCGGCCACACTGGCCACCGGCCACACTGGCCACCGGCCACACTGGCCACACGGCCACACCGGACACCCCCGCCACCGGCCACACTGACTACACGGCCACCGACCACAACGACCAACGGCCACACGGGCCACACCGGCCACCCCCGGCACACTGGCCACCGGGCACATCGGCCACCGGCCACACTGGCCACCGGCCACACTGACCACCGGCCACACTGGCCACACGGCCACACCGGACACCCCCGCCACCGGTCACACTGGCCACCGGCCACACTGGCCACACGGCCACCGCACACACCGGACACCCCCGCCACCGGCCACACTGACTACACGGCCACCGACCACAACGACCAACGGCCACACGGGCCACACCGGCCACCCCCGGCACACTGGCCACCGAGCACATCGGCCACCGGCCACACTGGCCACCGGCCACACCGGCAGCACTGGCCACACTGGCCACACGGCCACCCCCGCCACCGGCCACACTGACTACACGGCCACCGACCACAACGACCAACGGCCACACGGGCCACGACGGCCACCCCCGGCACACTGGCCACCGGGCACAACGGCCACCGGCCACACTGGCCACCGGCCACACTGGCCACCGGCCACACGGCCACCGGCCACACCGGACACCCCCGCCACCGGCCACACTGACTACACGGCCACCGACCACAACGACCAACGGCCACACGGGCCACACCGGCCACCCCCGGCACACTGGCCACCGAGCACATCGGCCACCGGCCACACTGGCCACCGGCCACACTGGCCACACGGCCACCGGCCACACCGGACACCCCCGCCACCGGCCACACTGACTACACGGCCACCGACCACAACGACCAACGGCCACACGGGCCACACCGGCCACCCTCGGCACACTGGCCACCGGGCACATCGGCCACCGGCCACACTGGCCACCGGCCACACTGGCCACCGGCCACACTGGCCACACGGCCACACCGGACACCCCCGCCACCGGCCACACTGACTACACGGCCACCGACCACAACGACCAACGGCCACACGGGCCACACCGGCCACCCCCGGCACACTGGCCACCGGGCACATCGGCCACCGGCCACACTGGCCACCGGCCACACTGACCACCGGCCACACTGGCCACACGCCACACCGGACACCCCCGCCACCGGTCACACTGGCCACCGGCCACACTGGCCACACGGCCACACCGGACACCCCCCGCCACCGGCCACACTGACTACACGGCCACCGACCACAACGACCAACGGCCACACGGGCCACACCGGCCACCCCCGGCACACTGGCCACCGAGCACATCGGCCACCGGCCACACTGGCCACCGGCCACACCGGCAACACTGGCCACACGGCCACCCCCGCCACCGGCCACACTGACTACACGGCCACCGACCACAACGACCAACGGCCACACGGGCCACACCGGCCACCCCCGGCACACTGGCCACCGGGCACATCGGCCACCGGCCACACTGGCCACCGGCCACACTGGCCACCGGCCACACTGGCCACACGGCCACCGGCCACACCGGACACCCCCGCCACCGGCCACACTGACTACACGGCCACCGACCACAACGACCAACGGCCACACGGGCCACACCGGCCACCCCCGGCACACTGGCCACCGAGCACATCGGCCACCGGCCACACTGGCCACCGGCCACACTGGCCACACGGCCACCGGCCACACCGGACACCCCCGCCACCGGCCACACTGACTACACGGCCACCGACCACAACGACCAACGGCCACACGGGCCACACCGGCCACCCCCGGCACACTGGCCACCGAGCACATCGGCCACCGGCCACACTGGCCACCGGCCACACTGGCCACACGGCCACCGGCCACACCGGACACCCCCGCCACCGGCCACACTGACTACACGGCCACCGACCACAACGACCAACGGCCACACGGGCCACACCGGCCACCCTCGGCACACTGGCCACCGGGCACATCGGCCACCGGCCACACTGGCCACCGGCCACACTGGCCACACGGCCACACCGGACACCCCCGCCACCGGCCACACTGACTACACGGCCACCGACCACAACGACCAACGGCCACACGGGCTGCACCGGCCACCCCCGGCACACTGGCCACCGGCCACACTGGCCACACCGGTCACCGTCCACCGCACACGCAACCTCCAACGGTTTCAGGTTACTTCGGTGACTGTTGGGGGTTCGTCTAACGAAAGGGGACTCATGGAGTCACTACATACCAACACACTACTTGATAACCAAAGAAAAAACGAGGGAATTTCTTCTAACGAAATAAATCAAACAATCGGGAGAGGTGGCTGAGGGTATCAACTGATGTCTCTGCAGAGCCTTTCACCGGGACGCCCTAGGTTTGAGTCCTTACGGTTTTTGTCCCCTAGGTCGAATTTTGCCGCTGTCTGGAGAACAATTCTAGCGGACGGCTGATCTGATCGGTAGTTTTCCTTGGTTTCTCCCATCAACACCGGACAAATGCCTGAGCGGTGTCCTAACAGATCGCGCGCGTTCTTAACCTTCCTCCCCCTTATGCCAGCCTTACCCCTTACTAACACATACTAACATGCACTGCACTATCAAACATGCCGGGAGACCGGTCCGAAGCTTCCGACTGGGGTGATGCCTAGATGATGGGAGATACCTGGTTGGGGAAACCCTGCTAGCCACCAGCGGGGTCGGCGCCAGATCTCGCCATCCTGCGGGGAATATTACCGCCACCTCTCGAGGAAAACGTGCACTCTGCTTAAGGATCTAATTACCCTAACCGTTCGCGCACCAGTAATCACTAACAAATCAATCAATCGATCTTGGGTGACTAGCGTTCGTCTAATGAACGGAGATTCTTCAAATCTCTAGATACCTCCCGACTACTTGAAATTCCACAAAAGCGAAGGAAGTTTTTCTGCTGAAATAAATCAAGCATTCTGGAAGTCTAGAGCTGAAATCATTTTTGTACTTCAAGACAAACTAAATCTCTCACTTCTTGGGCTGTACTTGCTCTAGTAACGATTAATTATCGTTCTAATTACTCATACAGTGTGTCTAGACGTATCTGCACCAAAATGAAATTACGAATTGCGATGACTGCAAACAACAACGTCACCAAATATTTAAAAATGACACAATTTGCGCAGTTGCGCGTCTGCGAGCGTCTGCGAGGCGTCACAAATTAGCGTGAGTGCAGGGCGCAAGAGGCGGACAGTCGCCCCCTACTGCATCTCACTGCACTTGCAAACCTCAGAGCGGTTACAAATTTCCTTTTTAGACAGCCACTAGTAAACCGGTAAATTCATCTGACCCCATCAGCAACAACTGACCTTAATGTATCGTTTAGTGATTTGTGTGCTTGAATTAAAATAAAAGTAGGTATGTCTTCCTAAAAGTAGTGTATGACACACGTGATAATAGTTATTTTTGTTGCTCGTAGGATTGCGTCATTCGGCGTATGTGTCTCGTGACGAAACCTTTCTTTCTTGCAAACTAACATTTTTACCAGTCCTTTCATAAATAACTATTTTGTCGCTGAGCGAGCAGCGAAGAATGTTTCTTTTTTCTTTCGTTGCCATCTACACAACAGGTCGATGACCCTGGCAATCGTTTCTGTAGCAATGTATAGGGGAGTTACTGTCTGAAGGGACCGCTGCAACTGGTTGTGAAACTAATGAACGCCATGCAGGGCGATTACATTGCACGAGATACCGATGAAGCCATTTACAAATGAGCTAACTGTAAACAAAGTGCATGAGCCGACAAAATGAGTGTATGCGCTGCAAATAACCTACAGTTATGTTGCCAGCAATGGACAAGCAGTAGCTGTCGAAGCGGTCCCGTCTTATAGTAATCTCTCTCTTTACCTGTGGCGTTGCAAGACAGCGAAATCGGAGGCCGGCCGGGAGCGACGTCAGCAGAAAGGACGTGAGGGACAGAGCATCCATTGCTGTGAATCACTCCGCCGTATACAGCAATATAATAGTTGGGTTAATTCTCAGTTTAGAGTACGATTCACGTAAAAGAACGAGTCATGCCGAGAAAGATTCGGTCTCTTCCCTTTCGGTTCATTCCGCCGCAGTGCAATGCCTTCGCGTACGCTTTGTTCTCGTCACACTGTAATGTCAAATTACTTTCAAAGGCGAGTTGTCTCGCTTCGCTCGCCCGGATCCAAGTCACGGCGAGGCTCGGTTCTTCGACTCTCGCGTTCACTATAAACAAGTCTGAGTCTATCCTCCGCATAATTAACAATTCACTTTTATTAAGAACGCACCTTCATGGTTAAGTTCAAGCTCTAAGACTCGGGCCTCCAGTATTCAATAACTGCACATTAACAATAAAAATAACTGCGCATTTGCAAACACGTTCTGAAGGAAGAACACTACAAGCTTTGTTTAGAATCGAATCCAAGGAACAGCTCACAGTGAACGAGACTTGTGCCTTAAAATAAGAATAAACCAATAGTTGTGCCAGAGAACAGCACAGCGCTGGGTAATAACGTGAATACTATTTCTTAGAAGAAAATACGCTACGACCTCATGTCCTGAGCGGGTAGTGGCAAGTGAGCAACGCATATAGATCAAAACATTAGGTCTAAGAATATACTCGAAGCATTGGTTCGATGCTTGGTCGTGATCACAATTGCTTTAATCCAATTAAAATAATTATTAAATTAAATTGTTGCATATTAACAACAACACAAAATGGAAAGTTTCTTTGTGTAGTAATATGCGAAGTAATATCCGATCCAACTTAACAATGACTCCATTAACCTCTAAGAGCGAAATTATAAATGAAATATTTATTCTTTCTCTAACTCCTCCTCGAGTCCTGGAATCAAGTTTCACCCTTCAAGATAAGCCAATCCCCCCCACCATTCAATCGATCATAACATATTCTCCTTAAAGATAAAAATATGTAATAGACAGAAGAGTCTCGGTTATCCTACAACAAGAAATACAAAGTAGTCGAAACAATTTCGAAAAATAACTTGGAAAAGGAATAATAATAATAATAATAATAATAATAATAATAATAATAATAATAATAATAATAATAATAATAATAATAATAATAATAATAATAATGGTAAAAATAGTTAAAATAGTAATTTACAAGAGAGTGACCACAGACTCAACATCTCAATCGCCCGTTCACCTTTATGAACCTGATGAGCCGAGAAACCTGAGGAGGAGGTTGGAAACCAGGTCGGAGAACAGACGAACGAGGTGGGTCGCAGAAGGCTGCACCCGAGTGCCACTCTTGGAAAGGCTTTTTCGGCTGGCGAACGGCACGGCAGTGTGTTTCTCCTCGGGCGGCGTCGGAAGAGCCAACGGCGGCGCGAACAACCCAAGTTAGGGGGGACGCCGCCATTACACCCGGCCGTAAGTATAAAAGGCAAACCCATCGTTGAGTGCGATGGAGACACGCAGCGTGCGTTATAAACCCTCGGAAGAGAGCTGCTGCCTACGGAGCGCCAGGGCACACTTGAAGCTGGAGCTGGGTGTAAGCGAGCCACCTGTGTAGAGGCTACGAGGAGACCAGCACCTCGGGGAAATCCCTAATTTGCTTCTGGAATACTCCGCTTCAAACATCAAAGCGCAGAAGCCACTTCAATACCTCTTCGTTTGCCTCCGACGTCGAAGACTAGACGCCCTCACTAGGCTTCTGTAGAGACCTGCTACAAAAGACACAGCACACAGATAACTGTGGCACATAATGGGAGTACGAAATAGCGAAAAAATGCGGAACAAACTATCGCAGGAAAACGCAAGGATATTTTTAAAGTTAAGACCAGATTTGGTTAGATTTATGGAACAAAATATTTGCGACAGTCTACGACATATCATCACTAAACCAGTCATTAGCATTTTAGAACAAAAATCGATCTTCAGAGATAGAGCTCTTCATAGACTGATTGAGGGCTTCATTGACGCAATTCAAGTCCAAGTTATTTCAACTAATAACTACAAGCAATTTATTGGAAAACTGGATGTTAACGAAGAGTAGTGAGGATGTGATTGGTCAAAGACAATAGATCACCTGGAAATTGGGCGCAAAATCTCGCTAACACAGAGTATCTGCACCGACAGAAACTGACTGCAAATATTGTACACCACGCCCTGGCAACGAAACATGGGCGTCTGACAGAAGAGGAAATTATCTCTTATTATGGATACAAAGACAAACCCATGATGAAAAGTAATCAGTTAAAAATGTATTACGACCTTCCAGTACATACTGATAAAACGATTCCGGCAAATAAACCAGTCTACTACATAACTACATACAGGAAAGAAAGCATTCATCATTGATGTTACACACAGATTACCTGAATAAAGCAGAAACAAAAAATAAATTAAAATCTATTCCCCTATCAATATAATATAAAGAAGACAGAAGTGTACTCTTGACTCAGTTGAGAATATACAAATTGTAATAACAACTGGTCTTGTTACAAAAAATCTAAAGTATTATTTGGAAAACTCATGCCTTCCTCACAATTATTTCAAAAGCACAAATGTCAGTCATTCTTAAAACTTGCCGGATTGTTCGCGCGGTTCTAAATAAGGAAAGCTAGGAATGTGGTATGCCTGAAGGGCCCTCAAAACCTGACACACCACGTGAGAAAACCCTGAGGAAGAATAAAGTATGTACGAATGAATTTTGCATTTTGGGTCGAACGTCCAACTTTGCCGGCTAACAAACGGTGTTCCGCATACCTAGGCCTTGTTTAATTCTCCCCATTGGTGGGTAAGAGAGACATGTTCCGAACATGATAAATTCGCTTCTCCGTAACTAGCGAACTCCGCCCACTTGATCTTTTCTTCGTCACACAGCTACAAAAACCGAGACCTTTTAACGGAATGCTTCAACCCTCTTTTTGCACCGACCTGGAATCGAAGCCGGGATCGCACCATGGGAAGCTAGTATGCTGCCCATGAACCAACATACGAAATTCTTTGAAATTTTCCATGGGAAAATGTTTAGTTACTATGCTACTTTAGCTTACCGACATTTCTGAACCTGATAGTTCTCTTACTACAGCTTGTTAATATATTTTACAGATTTCTGTAATGATGTGATACCACCATATGGTTTCTGGGAACTTGTGCCCCACATAAATCACATGTTTACAACACCATGGTTTCAAAGCTGAATTAATAAATACAACGCTTCCTTGGTTTTAAGACTATCTAGTAATTTTTTCAATTTTGTGTTGGGGATTTGGTCAATTAATCAATCGGAGTTCAACTACGTCTAATTCCTATTTTGTATAGATCACTAGTACGTTCCCTACTAGTCTTGCGTTTATATAAGTTAAAAGTGGACTGTATAATAAAGTGGGACAACACATCTAGAGACCCAGCTAGAGCCCTAAATCAACTCCTTAGGGCGATTACAATAGGTTTTGGTCAGCAGATCCATACATATTCACGCGCAGAAACTTAATTACAACAATTAACAATTATTCTCTAAAAATGTAGCAGCTTCAGTGAAATGAAAAATTCGTGTAACATAAAACTGGCTTGACATGTTTACCCTGAAGACTTTCTCGTGCAAAGGGCGGAGAACTGCCAGAAATTTTCACGCGCGTTTATGCCGTAGCATTTTCTGACGCGCGCGACACAACTGCAAGCAAATGTAGCACATGTTCATTTCTCTTCTCGGCGCACCGACACATGTTACATGTTGTTATAGAAATCATAGAGTTAACATTCTCAGTTAACATTTGGCAATTACCGCAAAATTGAAATACAGACATTTAGTGACACGCATGTTAATGCTAGTGCGAGAAATACCTAACAATAGGACTTGAACTGCTCGAAGGCGTACATTACGTGTTAACACACGCGTCCGTACACCTCGGGACCATATTTCACTCTGAATTTCTGGCGTCGACGCTGACACAATGGGGTTAAAGCGTAAAGAAATGGGGATGTACATTGACCAATAGAATTGTCTGGTTTGGGAGCTTCTGGAAAATTCTAGAACGTAACTGCACGCGACACCTCACACTAGCGTGGCCGACGGGGAATATTGTGGGAGTAGGATTGCCATAAGGTTACCAATGGAATTAAGGGCATCCGAAATGTGTTTGAGAGCAAATTGTTTATTTTTATACAACTAAATAGTATAATAATAATATAGAATAACAAGGAACAAGGAAATAGTATATCAAGCTAAATTACATGGTACACTTTCAAGAATAACAGGGTGATTCTTCTTTTTCTAGGACGAATTTTCCTGTCTTTTACAGATTATACAGTCTATTTCCTCATTTTTCTATGACAAAATTTATATTTTTCAATAAAATATTGAATAAAGCATGACTTTGGTCGATATTAAAACATTGTTACTGACTGAACCCTTTTCGCCTTTGTATTCTACATTCTCTAGCAGTAATACATTGTGACACACACATGAACGTCGATTCAGATTACATAGTACCTTTCGGTATCTATTTTTCAGCTCTCAAATTCCACAGTAAAAAGACAAAAATAACAAAATGTGCTAACAAAGGAATTCGCCGCTCGTGTTCTCTATGAAGTCCACAGTTCTGTGATGCATTTCACAAGTAGTTCAAAAACGCAATTTTTTGTAGGTATATGTGGAATTTTAACAGAATATTCACGACATTCACGACATTTGACAGAATGAAAGAAACATCTGGCGGGACAGCGGGATACACGTCGATATTCAGGCGACCCCACGTGAGTTATATCCCAACGTACAGAGAGTACGTAGTGCGCAATGCATTCCAGAGCAAGAGAAGGCTTACGCATTCAATTAGTGTAGAGGACAAGGCGTCCTCTGTGACCCGATAAATTGTCAGGTAGGGTGTAGAACACTCCGATACTAACGCCTGCCCCTTTGACCTCCACATAATTGTGAGGGTCACTTGGGCTTTACGCCCGCCGTAATATCTAGAGTTCCCTCGCTCGAGGCGCTCACACCCTCCTTGATATGTGCCACCAGGAGCGCGCTTGCTCCAACTGGCAATGCCAAGCGTCATCCCCTCTCCAACCTCTACCTGGAAACATAAGTGGGAGTGAAGTGTATATAGTTAGTAAGAAAGCATTGTTCATTACTATTTTAGACTTAGTATCGAAAATTTGTATAACTTTGTATATATTCACTTCAGTAATAAACTCAGTGTGTTGTCCCTATGTGAGTTTCATTTCACCAAGTCTGTTTGGAGAATCTGTCGACATTACCTAACTCCACCATTACATAGCCCATGCAGACGCCACGTGCGAGCGGCGCCGAGTTTGGGGTCACGTGAGCGACCTCGCGCCCTGCCACTGCGTCCGAGGCGCTGTTCGGGCGTGCGCGGAGCGTGAGAAGGTCGTGAGCGGGCCGTGAGCGGAGCGTGAGCAGGCCCCGAGTGGAGCGTGGCCGGGCAGTGAGCGGGCCGTGAGCGGACGCTCCGCGCCCGCCCCTGCTCACGTCCCGCTCACTGCCCGCTTACGCTCCGTTCACGGCCAGCTGACGCTCGACTCACGCCCCGCTCACGACCTGTTCACGCTCCGCGCACGCCCCGCTCACCATCCGCTCACAGACCACTCACCACCCATTCACCGCCCGCCTTCACCCCGCTCACACGTCTTTCACGGGCAACTCACCACCCGCTCACCTTCCGCTCACGGCCTTTCCGAGGACCTTGCCCGCCGCGCTGCCACACGCTCTCCCGTGCGACGCTGCTTCCAAAAGCCCATGAATAATAGCGCATCTCCGGCGGTGCTCCATGCGCATCTTCGAACACAGCACTTAATAAAGCCCTCCCTCCCTCCCCCGGGCGGGGAGGGGCCCGCGATTGATTTATGGAAGAGCAAATGAAGCAGACTGGAAGAGAGAGAAAAGGCGAAAGGGGGAGAGATCATCTCGGGCGCGGGCGGGGAGGGGGTGGCCTCCAGAAGGGGAGCTGCCCCTGCGCAGTCGGCGGTGGCGACAGCCCCCGCGTGATGGATGTGCTTCGCCCCGCGCGCGCGCGCACCTCCGCATTTGCTTAAGACGAGATTTCCTCCGGGCAAGAGGAAGGATTCCCTGGATCGGCATGCGTGTTGGCAAGCGGAGCGGAGATTAAGAAATGAAATTGTTTTTTCCATAAAAATGCATATGGAGCGAGAGGGGCCCCCAGATGATGAAAGGGATGAAGTTGTTGGGGGATTACCGGAGGGAAACGGACGTAACAAAACTCTGCGAATCCCCCAATGGAAGGGAAATCCATCGACTTTGCTTATAACTGAAGTTCACAGTTCGACTGAGGCCTTTAATGCCCATATCTCTTGTGTGTTTGAATTGAAATATCCAGAATTTAGAAAAAGCAATCGTGTGCGTAGGATAGGGCACATTGTATGAATATCTCAACAAATTAATAAACAAAATTCAGCGGCAAAATGCTATTTCCTTTTCATCCCATACTTTCTTGCCTTACTGTGTACTTCGCAAAGACGAAGTATCGTAATAGTGCGACACAAAATCAAAGATTTTTTTATGTCGATCGTATTGTACGGCGCTTCATTCGAAAAATACATAAATACGGTTCCTATATGTAGTAAATTACTTCCTCTAGCACGTTGTGTACTCAGAATACACGCTTTGTTTAAAATATGAACAGGTTTTGCTTGAATATAAACAATTTTTAAAACAATTACTTCGTCAAAAATGACTGAAAATGTTTTAATTTTTTTCTCGTACAAAGCAAAGGACGGTTAAAAATTGGTGCTAGACTGATTATTGGTATACTCTCTCTATTTTTCAATATCGCAATAATTAGCAATGCAAAAACAGAATATTAATGTTACAAATGTTTTATTTGCAAAAGTTTAAAAATAATACAAGAAAGAATGAACTGCTGTAGCAGCTCTAGTTTAATTATAAAACGAAATAGTATGCGGCGTATTTTTCGCGCCTCGTTTGTTTTGGAAATAATAGATGAAGCACAAATAAGGCAAAAATTGACACATTGAAATATTACGAAACGGTGGGCAATATTACGGAAAAAGCAAGCGCCATCGTAGAATCACTAGTTCTCTTTTTTTGCTGCGCACAATGAGGGAGCGTTCATAGAGCGTAGTTGCGTAAAGACGCCGATGCGGACTGGCTGAATTTGAGAGCCGCCGTCTGAGGCGAGAAATCAGAGAGGGCGCCTCTGAAGAACTCCCTCCGCTCTCGCGCGTGGCAGCGAGCGCCCGCGTCATTACGACGCAGATTCCGTTCTGACGGCGGGGGGGGGGCGGGGGCGGCAGCGGAGAAGAAAGGCACTGCGGAGGAGGGCGAGGGACGGACCGAGAGAGATCGAACAACGAAGGCGTCACATAAAGGACGCAAGAAGGAACAAGGTACAACGTTATGGCGCTGGGGTTTGCGTCGTAAAATGACGCCGGTTACCTGCGATAGACTAATCGTCGCGCGACACACGGAAATGACAACGCCAATAAACAGCGGAGCAAACAGGTAGAGCGGCAACGGTGCAAGCCATCACTTACAAACCTCCTCCAACACCCTCAAACTATCTCCATAGCCCTCAAACATCCTCCATCGCCCTCAAATTTTCGCCATCGAGCCCAACACTCCTCCACCGCCCTAAATCCTACTTATTCATCTCTTTCATTCTTCTTACTGCTGAAAAATGCAAATAGTTTTTCCCACTTTATGAAAAATGTACATGAGAAAAAACACAATTAGGGCAGTTTTAGTGAGAAATCTATCATGTCTGTTTATAGATTCTATGTAATTCCACGTTGCTTGGATATTGATTACCGCTCAGTCCGCCCCTCCGCCCATTTCCGCTGCGGCAGTCAGGGACCGTCTAAATCCAGTGCGAATTGCATGTTTTCTAGCTTCGGTTCGTGCTGGAACCAAAATTGGGGTACATTTTGGGATGGAGAACTCTTTGTGTTTATTTTTCGCATTCCCAAGTGTCGTGAAAAACCTCGTAGGAATTATATTTGAGTCGATGGGTATTGTGGAACAACCACACACATGCACACAGACATTTTCACTTATCAAAAATTAGTATAGCCATGAATTATATTTTTGTAGTACAATTAATCAACATTATTTGCAGTAATTATTTTAAGTTTTAATTAATTTTAATGTAAAATGCCTGAATTTTATATTTTAAAAAATTCTAAAATCAAAAATATATAATTCAGAGGTAATTGCCTACAACGTGGGGGCTTAGGATTGTAACAAATCATTGTGATGTTAAATGTGAGTTTTTGGAACTTGTAACTTTTAAGTCCATTTCGGCAAAATTACATTTTTACTGCATTTGAACCAAAATTTCAAAAAATTGTTTAAGCTACATTGTTAAAACTTACGGAGTAAAGTTTCGTAGTAAATTTTCGTAATAATAACAACTATTGAACTAGAATTAGTACATTTAAAATAATACTTTTTTCAATAAATAATAGTAACAAAATGTTTAAAAATCTTACTTACAAACAATAGTTGTAGAAAATTTCAGATTCCTGTAATTGTATTTAATTGTTGCTCAAAAAATGAAGTAAACATTCGAGTAAATGAATATAGAGGACTTGTTACTTCCTTTAAGGCACTTTGTTGGAGCGCCGGAGTGGCATCGAGCAAGGAAGAGCCCGGCGAGGTGCGTGGAAGGGGTTTGGTCGGCCAGCCACCCAACTCCTTGCCACTACAAATTTCGCACTTTCTACTACAAAAAAAGGCATTTTCGATTGGGATGGGGATGCGTGGATATATTATCTAGCCTCCAACCACAAGTATTGCAGTATGCTGCAGTGTGAGAACACTACTAGCAAAATAATAAAGTACTTTTTAAGATAAATAAAAAAGTTTAAAAATGCAATAATGCTGAATAATATTTGAATTGCGGCGTGTGGCAGTGGGCGCGCATGCTGGGTGCTATGAAAAGCGCATGAGGCGCGTTCTCCCGCAGCGGGCGAAGTCTGCCGGCGGCGGAGTGTTTTAAAAGATAACATTCGCGAGTGCGGTCACGTGCGCGCGCTCCCCTGCGTTCGTTAGAGCGAGTCCCGGGGGAGGGCAGCACACCCCGCCTTCGCCAGCCGAGCGGCGGCAAGGCCAATTCCACTCGCCACATGTCGCAAACTACTTCCCTCCCGGCGGTTCTCTCTCTTCTACTTCTCCTCCGCTTCAATGAAGCGAAGTCGCCAATCGTTTTGGATTGATCCCGCTCCGTAAAAACGCCAAATTTGCCCTTCTCCAGACTTGGATGGCTCTCCAACGCCAATGGCAAGTTTAATACTTTTGCGTTGCGCCTTCGAAGCAGGGAGGGAAGAAACAATACAGACGAAGTTTAACTCGTTTCTCCCTTGCGAAAAAGGTCGGGTCTTTCAATCGTTTGGTTAAAAAAGCTTTGCCTTTTCTTTCGAAACTTTCGATCGTTAGGAAATTTATCGGTTAAGATGCTTCGACGAAAATACAAATTCCAAAGGTAACGGGACTAGAAGTAATACTCGTATTTAACGTAATGCAGCGACAAGAATACAACAAATTATTCATGTTTCATGGAACGATAGACTATTGACACCATTCATTCACAACTCTATTGACTGTTGTTTTTCCTTTCTTTCTTTCTTTTTTCTTTCTTCCCGGGTCTTTTTCCACCTTCAAAGGATGGCGATTGTGACTATCCACGCCGTCGCACATGGGGACACATATTACACTTTACCCTAGACACACTTGTGGGTTCCTCGGTCTGTAGTCAGCGGCCTTGCAAGGCGTTCGTCGACAACACGCGTACATGAAAGACTAGGGACAACCATGCTCACGGCAGAACTTGAACCCGTAACCTTCCGACCGAGGCGCTGAGTTGGCACACGCTTTAGCTAAAAATAACAATCAGGGTCGGCAACATCCTTATGAACTGTACTTTAGTAAAATAAAAAAAGTTCATAATCTAGTACTAATGAAATAACTAATTAATGCCCAAACATTTAGACCGAATTTAGTCATTAATGGCTGACTGAGGTTGAGTCACCTTAACGAACCTATTTTTTTAAAAGTTTTTTCTTGAAACGTAAGCAACAATAATAAGAGATCCGAAAAAGTCGATTTTAGATGGACATGTCTTCTTGTTAAAATACAACGCGTCGCAACAGTGGCTGAAGTACGACAGGAAATTTTCTTTACTGCCTGTCCAGTAAGTATAGTGCACGTTCCCCCCTTCAGAAGGTGGTATCTTCCCAACTGGAAGGCGAGATCCGGCACCGACCTACCGCCGGTTAGAAGGCTTTTCCCAGCCGGGACACCGCCCCAGCTACTCCCGACCGATCTCCGCCATGTGTTATAGTGTATTGCACGTAAGTGTGTGTAAGTAAGGAGAAGAGTTAGGCAAGGAAGGAGACGGAAAGATCGTGCGCAATCCGCAGCCCATTTGTTAGGGTGCAGCTCCGGCACTCGCCTGGTGTTGGTCGGAGAAATCACGGAAAGCTCTAGTATTCTCAAGACAACGGTTGAATTCCACCTAGCAATGAAGCTATTGTCAAAAGATACTCCCCTCGTTGGGACTCGAACCTAGAACCTCCCATTCAGAGGCACTGTAGCGTCAGCAGTTGATGCATTGAGCCACTTCACTAAATATGAAAAGTCGCTTTCAGTTGTTTATCTTCTTCTGTTTTTATATTAAAACACAACGGTAACAAAGGAACCAGTGCGACCGGCACTTGTCTTCCAGCCGGAGCCTGGCGGAGCGCGAGGGCGCGGAGGAGGTGGCCGCCCGGCGGGCGACTGGGGCGCGGGGCCGAGGGCGACGAACGTGACAGAGGGCGGCCCCGCGGCGGCGGGGCAGGTTCAGGGGGCAACGGGGCTCCGCGGAGATTGAAAAAGTTTCCCGCGTGGCGGGGCGGTGATTAGTGTGCGCGGGGCAGGCGGGGGCGCCGGAGGGTGGAGGCGGCGGGGCGGCGGGGGCGGCGGGCGGGGTGGGTGGCGGGGGCGGCGTTGGCGAGGAGGGGGAGGTGGGAGCGACGGAGGCGGTGGGGACGGCGAAGGCGACGGGGACAGCGGGACGGCGGGGGCGGTGGGGCGGCGGGGGCGCCGTGGCGGTGGGGTGGCGGGGGCGGGGGAGTTCCTCCGAGAGCTCCTTGGAGGAGCGCCGGCGTGCGCTGAACGGGGCAAAACGCGCTCTTCCCTTCAAGGTGGAGCTGTTTACACCGCTCGTTGATGTTTGTCATTTTTCTCATACTATTATTCTAGGGATAATAAATTGAGGTGGCTCAAGGTTGTTTTTGAAGATTCCCTACTCCTACAGACACGCTCGTTCTTTTCTTTTGCTGCTCCCTTGGGCGCCTGGGTGTTGGGAGGGGCACACGTGTTCGTTGCGATCAAGTGCAGACTAGGATTGGGAAGAAGCACGCCTAATGAAGAGTCCAATGGTTCTACAAAACAGCTTACTAAAAGAGGCGTTGGTCTTATTTTTGTTTATATCACCAACTTTTTTAAAAGGTTTCAATATTGAAAAATGTTTTGGGGTTTTCCTATAACTACAATATTCAAAATAGACATTTTTTCATGATAAAATAGTTTGCGCAAAGACATCTTGAAATAAGCTCACGTTCAATTTTTCTTAATATGATGTGTTTTTGCCTAATTTTGGGTGGAACAAATTTGGGTTGAAATTTGGGGTGGATGGTATTTTGAGAAATGGAGAGGGAGAGAGAGGGGGGAGGGAGAGAGACGGAGGGAGAGAGAGAGAGGGAGGGAGAGAGGGAGAGAGGGAGAGAGAGAGAGAGAGAGAGAGAGAGAGAGAGAGAGAGAGAGAGAGAGAGAGAGAGAGAGAGAGAGAGAGAGAGAGAGAGAGAGAGAGAAACAATCGACGAGCGCCGCAGGGGTGGGCAGCAGCGCTTCGCTCGCTACGGACCACTGGACACGCCTTGAACAAAACCACTAGGCAACGCTCACCGGCCAGCATCTCCTCCCTCGGCTCCAAGTCTGCTCTTGAGGAGGAGGCGCTCTTGAGGTCCTCGCGCTGAATCGACCACGTGAGCCAAGGGGGCTGCTCGCAGCGCAGTGGACAAACCCTAGTTATCGAGATGAGCTCTGCAGTCTCGCGCGTAGGTGTACTTGCTTTTGTTTTACGGCAGAGCAGATTATGCTCTTTCTTCTTACCAGTAATCATCAATAAAATGTAACGAAATTCTTTACCAATTCACTCAAATGTGTTAATATTTAATAAGACTATAATATATTATTGTCTATTGATTGATTGTTAAGTAATTTCGGGCACGTCAACTACCAGGCTCATTAGTCCCGTAAGTGTAATGCATGTTTTTGTTAGGGAGGTGGCGGTGATCTTTCTTCCGTTGTATGGAGAGATCCGGCGCCAACCTACCGTCCGCTATCAGGGTTTTTCGTAACCAGGTATCCCCCACCAGCGGGACACCGCCCCAGCCGGGACAAGCTCTTAGCTCCTGACACGTCTCCCGGTATGTGAGGTAGCGTTGTGCATGTTATTGTAAGTGTGTGTATAACGAGTGAAGATAGGACAAGGAAGAAGAAGGTCATCTCTCGCTCTGTCCGTTTCTTTAGGTACTGTTCCGGCATTCGTCTGATGTTCATCGGAGAAACCACGAAAAACTACTGATAAGAGTAGCCGTCCGCTAGAATCCTCCTCCAGACAGCAACTGAATTCGACCTATCGAACAAACTAATGTCGAAAATCCTGCCACCGTCCGGTTTCGAACTCAGAACCTCCCACTATTGTCTATAACAAAATATGTCTATAACAAAAAAATCCTTAATTCTAAATCTGTGAAATAGTGTTGTTAATCACATAGCGCGTTGCTGTGAAAGTTTGATTCATCAGTGCTATTCACAAACTGTTTTCCGCGAGGAATAGTCGACGCACCCGCGGTCACGTGCACGTGTGCACTTCAAACAGTGCAAATTACATTCAATAGAATACAGTGAATCGTACATCTGTAGAACAGTCAGTTCGACGCCCGACCATGCGAGCGACAAACAAACGCTGAGTACCCGTCGTTAGCAAAAGCGGTCTCATACGCTTGAAATCGCTTAACAACTATCACGGATAAGCCTCATTATCTACAGTTTCCTCGAACTCACCAGAAACAGCTATCCATGCCTAGCCAGCCGGATCGTCAAGATTTCTCCGAGCAGATTTCGCCGCCAATGGGGAAGTGCTTACAAATGTCTTCAGGTCAAAACAAAAGAATTACTAGAAAAATCCATCTTGCTTCCCTACTTAATTACGGCGATGTGTACGGTAATGTACAGAAATCAACCGCTGATGCTCTTCAAAGAACTCAAAATGCATGTTTGGTTTCAATATAATACCAGAGAGTATGATCGCCTAACGGGTTTCTACAAAGCAAATCACATATTGATTTTAAAAGTCGACTCATGTATAGCAGTTTGGTTTTTCAAAATATTTAATACAGACGTACTTACGGATCTTAAAATATTGATCTTAAAACCAGCAGATTCCGGAAATCCTTTCTATGGAATATTTATAATAGCAACACTAATTTGTATAATACATTTCACTTAATAGCATTGACCAGAGCATTGAATAATATTCCAGTAAAAGTTAAGATATGTAAAACGATGCGATCATTCAAAAAAGTTGAAATACTCTATTTCTTAGTTAAAACGGGATGACAAAAGAGTACACTAGCGATTTCAAAATCGTGAGCTAAAATGTAATTTTTTAATTCGCATTTTTCCAAAATTGTTTTTGGGTCTTGTAGTTTTTCAGTTAGTTCTTAGTTAACATTAAGAATAACATAATAAGTTTAAATTAAGAATATTATTAGCTTTGTATTCCTGTTGTCTTGTTCTACCTCATGATTGTTTTCTAATCACGACTGATTGAAGACGTCTTTTTTCCCTAGGTACACGAAGAATGTAAATTAAATTAGACCTAAGCCTCATGTCTTTTTATGGTTTCTCATTATTCTTTATGTTTGAGTTTTTATGTGGGCATTTGATGCATATCGCTAAAATTAATCTTTTCTATTCTTTATTTTTCTGGCACTGGCGCACTTAGTGTTTCCTGTATCTCTAGTTGTTTGAAGTTCTTGAAATATCTTATTTCGTTCCACAATGTTGATTTTGCGTACTTTCCCCTGCTTTGCCTCGTTTACTTGGCCGCTTAAGGGCAATGCGGGGTCGTTGCTTTCGCTTTTGTGAAAACAAGGGATGTTTATGTTATATTATATAATATTACTGAAGTAGCCGAATATGGAGATACCTACGCTTTAAACTGAGTTTCAAACTTTCTGTTATGCAAATGAAAATATACTTTAATCGTACAGTAGTCTGTTTTTTTTTTCATCTTAGGACTCAGTACTTATGAAATAATCTAATTAGAATAAAAATTAATAATTAAAAACTACCAAAAGGTGTGACGCAATTCTTAGAAACTCCAGAATGCGGTGTTGGATAACCTAATTCTGACGCTCCCAGAAGACTTGTTTAAAGAGGACGTTTTTTCATTGGTGATTCAATTCAATCAGGGAGCTTATAAAATAAAACTTGTACATTTCCAAGCTCCTATTCTAGAACATACCGTTTTATTATTATAGAGTTATATATGATTAAATTTGTTCAATGAATTGGTTGCCCCGACCGCGACTCGAACCTAGGCCCGATTCAGAAGGCCCGGATTCGAGTAAATTTAAAAATTAAAATGCATTGTTACTCAATAACGTGATCACATTTTGGATTTCTTTACGATTGCGGAATATATTCTCCACGCGTAATTGCGTCCCACAAGGTCCCCGTCAGGCGACCCCCGTCACGAGACCCCCTTCAGGAGACCCCGTCAGGTGACCCCGTCAGGTGACCCCGTCAGGTGACCCCGTCAGGAGACCCCGTCAGGAGACCCCGTCAGGAGACCCGGTCAGGAGACCCCGTCAGGAGACCCCGTCAGGAGACCCCGTCAGGAGACCCGGTCAGGAGACCCCGTCAGGAGACCCCGTCAGGAGACCCCGTCAGGAGACCCCGTCAGGAGACCCCGTCAGGAGACCCGGTCAGGAGACCCCGTCAGGTGACCCCCGTCAGGAGACCCCGTCAGGTGACCCTCGTCAGGAGAGCCCCCTCAGGAGACTGTGACGCTTCAGGGTCTTCATTTCTCTCGGTGGACGCGAAGGGATTTAATCGTGATGGATGGAGGTTGAGTACTATAAAGGATGGATCTAAGACTAATTTCAATTTTATATTAAAAAGATTTGTATGTTCGGCGGAAGAGCGCGGCAGATAGTCGAGTCTCGCCTAATTAGTAGTAATTACTATTATTGTTATTATTATTATTATTATTATTATTATTATTATTATTATTATTATTATTATTATTATTATTATTATTATTATTATTATTATTATTATAACAGTAAACTGTCTAAGCGGCAATCATTTGAGGCCAACATTTCTATTCACCTTGTACAGGTTTCGGTACAATGTTCGAGCGTGGGTAGATGAGAAATCGACGAGCACAGCTCTGAGCGTGTCGTGGCACGATGCCGTCACTTTGACAAGTCAATGTTGAATTTTAAAATAATATTTGTTTTCAGTCTCATCCAGAATCTTCATTATTCACGTACTAAAGTTCCTTTCCGTTTCCGCGTTAAGCAGGTTTCCGACTTATCCCGTGTACTTTCCATCGAAAAATACTCTGGTCTAAGATATTATTCTGGTGAACGCAGGTTTTCGCCTTATATAGGTGCCACTTCAGTCAGGTTTAACTGAATTATTGTAATTATTATTATTACCGTAATTATGATTATCAGCACCATTAACATAAAATCGAGGGCACGTCAACGCCTCTTATCAACGTTTATTTTCAGAACTCTTCTGCTATCCACCATTTCCATTTACCTACTGGTATTATTCTTAGCCTCATCGAGCTCCAACACAATTGATCTTGCTCGCTCAAATTTTCGTTCAACACATCAAAACGCCTCAATTCACTCAGTGGCTTTCAATGTCGTCTAACTACTTCTCCCATTCTCCCCCCATACCGCCAGCTCTCATTGCTTTCTCAATCATCCTCCCGCACAGATGTCTCTTTACCATTAGCGAAGTGTGACTCAAGGGAATCCGGCCGCGCCCCCGCCCGTGGGCGTGCGTCGCGTCACACCGCTTCGCGTCGCGTCAAAGTGCTCGCGGCTGCGCCCGGAGGGGGCGGAGGGGGGGGGCGTGGAATTGAGTTTCGTCCTCGTTAGCAGCGCCCCCCCCTCCCCCGGCTGCTCGCTGGCGCGACGGCCGTGCGTGGGGAGCGCTGGGGGCGCGGGCGCCGACTTCTGCCGCGACGCGGAGAAAGAGCGATAATTTCGACTTTAGACCCAGGCCGGGTAGCTTTACCCGCACAAAAAGTCGCAGCAGGTAAAATACCCACCCGAAATTTGGCGAAGGGAAATAAACCATAAACGTCAAATTCCAGAAATGAATGAAGTTTCTTGGTATTGCGTAGTCTTAAAACGCATACGAGATCGGTTCAACAGTTTTGTGACAGCCACATAACCGACAAAATGGATTTACAAAAATTACTGAATGAGTTTATATCAAGAAATGTAAAGCGCATCGCTGTTTTTGTATTTCAAAAATAAATTGCTGAAGTTACATATAATAAACGTGATAACCATTTCATGACTATTTAATGATAAACATAACAACTGGAATAATTTCAGTTTTTTATTTTTCCCTTCATATACACTTTTGGTGGGGGCGGAGGGGAGAAGGGAAGGGAGGGAGGCTCCCATCCAGGTCAGCTACTCACTCGGAGTTAACATCAATCGCCACCCTCGTTCATAACGTTCAATTATTTTCCGTATGTGTTTATTTTATTCGTGGTTTAATTTTATGCTGTGAGTACAACGTCATATTGCAGCTGAAAACGCTTCAAAATACTTATTAGCACTTTTTGGGTGGAGGGAAGGCTGCAAATTAAAATTTGTGTCGCCAGTTGTGAAACCACACAGCGAAAAACGATATTGTTTCCTGGGATATGAGCAGGACGTCATTTTTACAGATGTTAACGCTTCAAAATAGTTATTAGCATTTTTGGGGCGAGAGCTGTAAGTTGAAATTTGCGTCGCCGGTTGAAGAATAACACTACGACAAATGATCTTGTTTCCTGGAATATGACATATTAGGTCGTCAGCACGTGCAAGCGTTAGAATCTGTTTACAAACAGTAAATACATCAAGAACAATATTATGCGTCACCTGCTTGGCGTTATATTCGCGTGTTTTTATTAAATCTCAGCGTAGCTCGCGCCAGCTGCTCTCGTCCACAAACGCCTGGCGCACAATGAACGCTCCAACAGCATTGCAGTCTCCGATTTTAATAATGCACTGAACTTTGTCGCGAAAGACCAACTCTACACGCCAGGCGGAAAATACTCTCTGCGTTCACTTCTTACCCTTTAGTATCGACTCGCGTTTCATCAAAGCTCGTAAGAGACGCTGTCGTTTCCTAGAACTCATATGCTGTATAGCGTCTTCTCAGAAAATTCTAGCGTCATATTGGGATTTCAAATTCCTTTAAATCGTAACGTCCTCTACTTGTTGAGGCAGTGCTGCTCCCTGGCAGTGACACTGTAGTTAAATGTGGAAAATTATTCGGATATTCTTCTCTTTGCTTCTAGTGTCACGGTTTTTGGTAAAACAATTATCTCTAGCGCCAAAGACTTGAAAATGTACGAGGTTAGACTGTATTTGAGTCACGGAGAGCTTATAGTTGTTCATTGAATGTTAGGTGCCAAAATTTAATCAAAACGCGAATGCAATATTGTGGTAACAACAGCTAAGCGTAGTTACCCAGGCAAATCCAATCAGATCTCTCGTACCTCACGGAGTATGTACTATAATTCCTCTCCGTACTAGCTGCCGGTATCCCGCTGAACCGGGGCTTCATAAACGGGACGTAATGAACAGAATACTTGATTCTTGAAGAGAAAGCGAAACTAGCAGAATTGGGGATAAGTCAAGGGTCCTTTGTTCCTCTACGTCTGTTTGTCCTTCCCTTTCTTCTCATCGACCTCTTTGTTTTCTTCCATCTCCTTCACCTGCTTTTTCACATACCCTTCCTTCGACATATTTTCGTTTTTTCTTCTTCATATCCAACTTTCCCGGTACTATGATTAAGCCAATTTAAATGTACCGCATTTGCAGTTCTTACATAATGAAAACGGATAACGAACAAATCATTGAAAAACACTGCAATTTCTACCTAATATCGCACATCTCATTTGAAGTATTTTCGCCTTCGAAATTCTAATTTTAGGTACAGTACAATTAGTAGTACAGAGGAAGTGTCGTAATGCTGCGGTGGAAACCACAAAAACTGAAAATGCAGAATACTCAGAATACACACATATCTCACAATAATTCACATGCATACAGTGGATACCTGTTATCAAACAATTGAATAATTATTGGTTCTAAATGTGGTAACTAAATGTGGTTTCCTCTAACACCTTCTGTTGTCAGAATCCATGTTTTTAAATTCCTTGATACCAAAAAATCGATTTAAGGCAAAATGTCCGTTTCTGGTCAACGGTATCTTCTAAACCGTTCAGACGATTTTTTTCTAAAATTGGTATTCCCCGTTATCTCTGGACGTACTCGAGGTCCTACGAGCTTGAAAGTAAAATTTTGGTTTTGGGACATACTTTACATTAAGCTCTAACATATATAAAACTTGACGTAAAAGACTCGACAAGTTCACTCGAAATAATTTTAAAATGATACAACTCCTATCATGTATTTATGTTTCTTATTTTTGTAAGGCCTTTTGGGTGATTAGATAAAAGTAAATTTTAAAAAAATCAGCTTTGATGATGATAAACTAACATAATGAACACTGTTACGAACAAACATTTTTTATAAAATAAAAAAACGGCTTCATGCATTTATGGGTTGAGTTAGAATAAGTTTAAATTTGTATGTTTAACTACAAATGAAATTTTTATCAAGTGTACGTTTTCTTGAAAGATAAATTAGTTCATGCGATTGTTAATAATGTTTTTCAGCGATAAACGTTCAAGTAATATTATGTAAACAAAATCAACTTGTATCAACTACTCACTCCTTTGAAATGGTTTGAACATGTTTTCTTACCTGGAAAAAAAGAAAAAAACAATTAGTCATTATTCTATCTCATTAACGATATAAAATATATAAAGTAACATTGATATTTGGTTAACATGTGTTAATTGGTAGTTGTGGATATTATATAAGAAAATATGGATAATACCACAGACATTACCCATTATTTTTATAATATTTTAATAACAAACAAACGACAATCAAATTAACAAAATCATCATCCTCAACAGAGATAAATAATATTGAAGTGTCTGTTCGTGGTATTTTAATTTTCAGCTTTGAACTTGCTTACTCGACTCAAACATTTGATTCAATATACTTTCAACATGCTTATTCGATTACTACAACGAATCTAACGTCCAACGTCTATTTGCCGTCTGTACTGAATCCATCAACATGAAATTTAAACACTTTACGGTATAATTAATAGGGAAACAACTTTTCTTTTCCCCGAGAATACCAATCGGTTCTGAAAAAACCGATTCATTTTTTTGGCTGTCTCTTCGCACTGTTTCGCTTAGCCCCGTGCGCTTAGACCCGAATGGCGTGAAACATGGAGCGTTCGTGTAGAACAGTTCTAGGGAGATGCGTCATTCACCGCCTGATGAGTGGAAACAGTTTGTCAGCTCTTACTGTTGCTTTTTATAGAATAGACTTAATGGGCTGCTTCATGTTAAGGATAATGAACTGAACTTTTCAAAAAATTGTACACGACCTTATTTCAAAATTTATCTTCAAGGAACAGATTTTATTAAAGAAAAATATCTATCTTTAATATTTTAATTGTAGGAAGACTTGGAAAAAATGTTCAACTTTTGTATTTTTCGAATAATTAAGAATTTTAACTAACATGAGACTCATACCATTCTCTTAAACGTCCTTCACACTATCCAAATAAACGATGAAGCATTTTTTTTTAATTTGGAAAATGTCCTAAGGTACTGTAGGTTCTGCACGTAAACTACCCCCCAAAATTAAAATACCAATTCTATGTTCAAAGAGCCGTGACGATCGATAAGAGAACATCAATTTTGAATAAAATAGGCTGAACGGTTTAGTCATGAGCGTTGTCTACAGAAGGGCGGACAGGCAGACATTTTGCCATCATTCGATTGTTTGGCATCAAGGGCCCATAAAACTTGCTGCACCACGTGTTAGAGGTTTGTTTAAAAAAATTAGTATCTGGAATGATCCACTTTTTCGTTGCCAGGGCCCTGTAATAAGAATTTTTCTGTCGAAAATTCGCCGTTTCTCGGTCAGCATTACATATTTCTCTCAACTCAGTAGCGGGAAAGTAACAATAATGATGATGGCAAAGAAGCATACATATCACCTCGAAAGATAACTTGCGTGTATAAAAAGTGGACAGAAGGGCTTTCACGTGAATGACGGATGAACACACGCAGGTTACTCGATTATTATACATAGGATTATGATGTTATTCTACTTTCATTTCAGAATTTAATTTGTAGAGTACTCGTAAATAATTCTGCTTTTCAAATTTCTTTTGGCGAAAGATAATACATGAGGGAGGGTTTATGGCATCTTTTTAAGTCTAGAGTATTATAAGTATATGTATCATCATATACACTTATTTCCCCCGTCAACAATTCCAAATCAATGTGCTCCAATTTTTTTTATTACTGATAATTAATAGCGATCTCACAAAGGTACAAAAGATCATTACTTTTACCAACTAAAATACGTTCATTGTTGTTGACACAAAGTTAAACGAATCCAACCCCGCAATAGCTGGTTTAAAATTGCTTTGCAAATAAGTGCTTCGTTTACGTATTAACTACATGATCGTTATTAATACAGACAAAATGCCTCAATCCGGAGAGGAGAGGGATATCACAATGCATGTGACACTAATAAAGTACGTGTTTTCTAACTCGATCAACAATGTGACAAAAGCGATAATGCAGTAAAACAAGATAATACTTTATAGTGAAATGCTAATACTTTATAGCGAAATGCTGAAACTAATAAATGTAATATGTTGAATTACAATACCCTTTGGTGTGTAGAGGAGAACATCTGAACACGTTCACTGTTAAATCCTAAAACTAATCCAGAAAAGGTCAATAAAAATGGTATAACAGTTCAATGCGAAATTCTGCAAAGTTATTGGTTGATGTTGCGCAATCGATAATGTTATTTGTGCCGAACTGGCAAACGTGGAAGACCGGAAATTGTTCGAATTTGTCAAAACTCTTATATTTCACGGATCATGTGAAGCTTTTAACATCAAAGCGACGTGCGTGAAGGATGGTCACTGTACCAAAAAGTTTCCCAAACAATTTCTACTGACAAAACTTCTGCGGGAGAAAAGAGCTAGCCTCTTTACAGGGATGTCTCGAAGATGCAGGGAACAAGGCTTTACTTGGGAAACACAATAGATCAGTAGAAATTGATAATGGATGGATAGTTTCATACTTGTCAGTGTTGCCAAATATGTTTCATGCTCAAATTAATGTCGAACTTCTAATGAAATTAAATACACTTCCCGATATGTTATCAAAGGTTTCTATCTACAGGCTCTGGTTTTCAAAAGCAGAATGATGAGATTAATACATATCAATATTGCAGATGCTAAGTATATCAGAAGTAGATTGGAGAATTCTATCACATAGGATTCATGAGCAATTTCCACCGGCAATGCATTAGGGACAACAAAAAATTGTCAAAGAATGTATTTCAACTTGGAGGATGATATAGAAATTAAACTCGAAAAGCCTCGAATGTAACTGTAATCGTGTATTTTTCTTTGTGAAACTAATTTGTTGGCAGAAACCTCACATTACTGAAATGCTTCTTCTTCTTACAGTTTTAAAAAACACAATGGGTCATTTATACTTAGACGACGAGGTATTCTTCGAGAGGGCCATCTAAAAGTTGTGGGAGTGCACGGAAGGATTGTTTCTTTTTTACTCCAACAATCCTGCTTTCTTCGCATGCTTTTAAATGTAGTGATGAGACTTACGTTGTTTGATAGACCCAAAAGGTCGTTAATATTATGCATCAAACTTATCTTACGTATGAAGGACAATGTTTGTGTGCTTGTTTGTTTGATCGTGCTTCATGCGCTGCCCTACTGTTCGTCCGATTGCGATACAACTTTGTCAACTTATTGCTTACACTTCCGGAAAGAATACAGGTATAGTGCGGTGGGAATGTACATATGCCTGGGTACATACGAGTAGACGCGCGTTGATGGTGGTTTAAGAAGATTCAAGGGTCGTGATCAGGTCGCTTTACGCCACGGCGCTCTCTACACAACCCGCCACACACTGAAGTGCGATTAAGACGTCTTCATTGCGTATTCTGCCCCTGCGATTTTGAAATTTATCCCGGGAGGCATAGAGAGGGACTGAGGAACACAGACTCAGAGAGAGAAACACACAGAAACAGAGATTCAGAGAAAGAGCGAGGCACACACAGAGACACGGACAGAGAGATAGAGAAAGACGGAACCACACAAGCGAGAAAGTCTTTTGTCTATTGAAATTTTACAGTGTAGTGTAAACATGTATTACAACCACATGAGCAGTAGATGTGAAGAGTAACACAGCGAAGTATTGCCGGTATTGAATATTTACCTATTGTTTCATTGGAGAATGACAATCAATGGGATTAAACAAACTAATAAGAAAGGCGCAACGAAAGAAAGGGTTTTTGTTTTCATGTTAGTTGCTTGATTAGTGATTCCGTCCACACCATTTAAAATCATTATCTAAGATAATTTGTTATGTTAGTGCAGTGCGGTAGTCTTTCACTGCTGCTGAATGCTGAGATATGGAGCCGACCTGCCGTCCGCTAACAGGGTTTACCCCAACCATCTCCCACCAGTTGGGCGCCGCCCAAGTACTTGTTTTTTCCTTAGGCGGTGGCGGTGGCGGTGGTCTTCCTCTGCTGGATGCTGAAATCCGGCGCTGACCTAGATAGAGCCAGCTAATGGGGTTTACCACAAGCATTGAATTGAATTGAATTGAATTGGCCTTATTTTACGTGGCGAGACTCGGGCCATCAGGCCCGCTCTTCCGTCTGACCACGCAAATTTCGCTACGCTCCTTTCATCAACTAGCAGAGAAAGGAGGTATTTCTTGGGCGAGAAACAGGCGATTTGAATTTAGCTCAGAGGCTACGTCATTTAGGCTTGAGGATCTTTTACATGCAAGTAAATCTACTAACATGGGACAGCCGGCTTTACCTCCCCTCCGAAGGAAGGCGTACGAAGGATTTCTTCGCCCTAAAAATCCACGGCTTCGATCGGGTTTGAACCCGCGAGTTTGGGTATAACAGTCCGGTACGCTAACCGTCACACCATCTCCCACCATTGCGTGTTTTTATAGTAGGAGGGGCGGTGATTTCTTCCTTGATGGATGGCGAGATCCGCCGCCGTCCTACGTTGGGTTGTGGGGATGTTCCCCCTAGCCAGGTATCTCCCAGGAGAAGGCACCGCCCTGGACGGGACAAGATCTAAGAACCCGACTGCTCTCCTGACATGTGTGTTAGTGTAGAGTATGTTCATAAGTGTGTGTGTAAACAGGGGTGAGAATAGGTCATGAAAGAGGAAGGAAAGATCTCGCGCGGTCCGTGGCCCGTTTTTAGGATACGGCTCCGGCATTCACGTGATATTGATCGGAAAAAACAGACAACTTCCGAACAGAGCAGTAGCTGACCAGAATTATCCTACAGTGACAGAATTTGACCGTAGTTATGTGGGTAGTGTCGAAATTCCTGCCACCGTCGGGACTCAAACTTAGGACCGCCCGGTCAGAGGCACAGCGGCATCAGTTGATGCCTTCAGCCTCCTTTGCCGGGTTTTAATTGGAAATGTTTCACGGTGTCCGGAATTCAATATTAATATTCTTGTAGCAGCAAATAAATAACCGTACTTTTATCACACTGCTGTGTATCAAGTGCTGTGTGTTCCATTCATCCAAGTGGTACATGTAAAAAAGATAATTAAAAAGAAGGACAGAAAAGAGATAGAGGTAGAAGAGAAAGAAGGAGAAAGAGATTAGAGAGTGAGATAGAACTCTCTCTCTCTCTCTCGCTCACTCGCTCTCGCTCTCACATACGCTCTCGCACACGCTCTCACACACGCTCTCGCAATCGCTTTCTCAATCGCTCTCTCAATTGCTCTCGCTCTCGCACTCGCTCGCTTGCTCAAAAATCTTTAGTACTAGCAATATACGATTTCAAATTTCAATTTTAGTATTTCTCTATTTTCAACTCGCATTTCCGAGTTCTAGAGGAGTTATAATACCCTCCCTACTTTCTCCTTCTCTAGGAACCGGCCGCAGTCACTTGATCTTGGCAGACTCCCTGACGGAGCGCGAAATAACGTGTCCCACACTAATACACATCGACTTTCTTTTAACGTGAAGTCTCAATTTCACCCACAAAAAAGGAAAATGGAAGGCAGACGCCAATGGGGAGCCGTAAAAGTGGGAACTGTAGTGACGTTGCAGCTCCATGTTGGAGTCTGCCTTTCCTCTCCCTTTTTCGTACTTGACCTTGAGACGCCACGTTAAAAAAATTGAAGTACAAGTATAAAAGTTTTTCAACAAGGACTTTTGTAATATTCAAGTCAGAGTTGCAAAATATTCTGACTGAATAACTTACAATTACCAGAAACCTGCAGCTTACTGCAACAATCTCTGAACAAAATTGCCCCTGTGAGAAGAATAATAAAATGAACGTTGCGCCTTATCTCCGACGAATTTCTAGCGGGTGAATAGCACGTGCGTTGGGTTTTGCCTTTAGACGTTCGGCGTGCTACTGCAGCCACCACCCCCCCTTCCCGTGCATTTGCGTTCTGCTTTTCAGCATCTTCAATCCAATTTTCTACTCCGTGGCAGAAATTCTCCACGATGCCACACAGAATTTCCAGTCTTAGGAAAGCAGTGATGGTCACGTGATGGCTGAACGCACTGGTTACCCCGCTCCCGAGTCACCCACGTTCTCATGGTAGTGGTAGGATTTTCCTAAGAAATTATGGAAAGATTCCAAAGAATCCGGACAACCGTGAGATTAAATCCATTTAAATACCAATAAGAAAGCCATAGGTTTTACAAATAGGATCCAAAAATTACAAAAGTTTTCGAAAAATACAAAATAATATAATAAGATAATCTACAATTAAACGCGCGCAACGTTCTATGTTGAAAATCTCCAAACACCTTATTCTTTATCATTTAAATTACTCCGTAACTCAAATAGCATTATTGTGCGAATAATTACCTCACATGCTGTGCTTCTGCGTTTTTCCAATACTTAGCTGGAATTCCATTCAATTAATGTTAACTGGCAATGTAGAATCAAACGAGAACACACACCACAGACTTGCGTTGTATATGCGTCCGTCCCCACCAATAATATAAATATAATGAGATCAATCTCGCTTCGGGAGGCAGACGCTCCTCTACCCGCGTCGTAGCTTTCAACGAATCAAATTTTCTACTGCCCTAGTCAAAGCCGAGCCCGTTCTGGCTACTATGTTCTTTCTCGGTGGTCGGGAGAGAACCATCTCACCCTCAGTTTGAGTAAGCGATCACAATATTGATAAAATCTGTAACCAAGGTGAGGCAGTCCGCTATCCAGTAGAACATTTAAAGTGTTAGTGAAAGGCAGCCTTATCTTAAGATACAGCTAAAAATCGGAGAGCCCTTCACAGAACTCAGAAATTGAAACCCACCGAAATTATGTAATGTATATCAAATGGAGTACAAATAGAACGGGGAATATAATTTTTGGAAAAAATCGTCTAAACGACTTAGGTGCTACCATTCACCACAGACGATCAGGTGGATACTCGGACTGAAGGGACCCACTGGACAGACGGATAGACGGATAGGAAGGCAGACAGACAGGCGGACAGACTACAGAAAGACTACATACAGACGGACAGTCAGATGGGCGGACGGACACAGACAGAATGGCGGACGGACAGACAGACGGACAGAGACGGAACGACAGACAGACTACTAAAAGACTAGACAGACTAGACAGCCTACAGACAGACTAGACAGCCTACAGACAGACTAGACAGCCTACAGACAGACTAGACAGACGGTCAGACGGACACGCGGACAGACAGACGGACAGACGGACAGACAGACGGACAGACGGACAGACGGACAGACAGACGGACAGACGGACAGATAGACGGACAGACGGACAGACGGACGGACAGACGGACAGACGGACAGACGGACAGACGGACAGACAGACGGACAGACGGACAGACAGACGGACAGATCGACAGGACAGGCAGACAGAAGGACAGACAGACAGGACAGACGGGCATTTTATCGTCAAAGGGGTCTTTTCTTTTTCAAAGACCCACAAGACATGCATTCTAACTACCCAATTTACACATAGAAACATGTAGGAACAATATTTAACCACATTTTTTGTTATCAGTGTTCGGAAGTAAGAGTTTGAGCTCTCATTTTAGCACAAATAAGAGACACGAGTGTAAAACAATGCACCTATTCATAACTGAGATCTCACAATTTATAAAAATTTGCAATCGTAAAGGTATGTAATATTCATATTGGATTTCTCACAATTGTTTCCATGTATTCAATGCGTGTATTCCATGTATTCATCCATGAGTACGCATTAATTTTGTAAGCGGCACATTAAATGTCGCCGTTGTACAAAGAAGCTCTATTGTCACGAGGAATTGGAGAGGAAATGCACGAACAGAGAATGTCAATATTGATGAAGGATGGTAGCCCCGTTTGAAACAATTGTAAATACGGGTTCCATTCATCATGCATTTTGTATGTGATACTCCTGTTACTGCAACGCGGTGATTAGTGGATAGCGCTAGAAACGTCAATCGGAGAAGAGAAGAGTTTATTCTTGTCTCATCGGTTAAGTATTGCTTTGCTGCGGGTGCTCACTCCCGAATGACACTCAGCAGCACATTTGAGCAGCAGGCACCTATTGTCTTGTTATCTATTGACACCTGGTCTTTTTGCTTTCTCGTTACCGCTTACGCTTCTTGGTGGGGCCCGCTAACGAAAAAGTGGATTAATCCAACTGATAAATTTGGAAACATATTTTCTAACACGTGGTGTAGTGAGAATCCATGTTTTGAGGGTCCTTGATACCGAAAACGCGAATGACGGCAAAGCGTCTGTCCATCCGTCTATGAACAACGCTAGCGGCTAACCGTTCAGCCGATTTTCTTAAAAATTGATATTCCCCTACCAATATTTCTGATGTCGCGGCCGCTTGAATTGACACAGGTATTTTAGTTTTGAGGGTATTTACGTGAAGCTCCTTGGACATTTCCAAAATTTAAAAAAAATGGCTCCAAAGTTTTTTATTAAATTTTGTTATTGGATAGTGTGAAGGACGTATAAGAGAATGGTCTATGTCTCATGTTCGATGAAAACACAAATTTTTCGAAAATTTGAAAAGTTCAATTTTTTCGGCGTCTTCCTACAACTGAAACATTAAAGATATAGATTGTTCTTCTCAATGCATTCTGAACAAGATAGAATTTGAAATAAGGTCGTGTACAATTTTTTGAAAATGTGAAAGCTTTTCGTGTAATTTTCTGTGAAACACATGTGCTCTTAAAACCATTTTAAAGAATAATTTTCTCTAAAACAGCTCAAATTGTTTTCTTTGTATTTTTTCTTATATATAGCAAAGGCCGGTAAAGAAAATTAAACTGGTTTCATTTTCGACACATTGCCTACAATTAACATTTCCAAAGTATAATACTAATGATAAAATGTTTTTTCTTACATGAAATCAATTGTTTAAAAATGCGAGTACTGTAGCGTAATTGTTTCGAAATTACATATTTGAATTTTCCGCAGTTTGTTTGAGGATTTGTAAGTGTGAAATTCGTTTGACTTGTTCTCTTCGTTGAACATGGAACCATTACAAGGCTTAATGGGTTTTTTCATCGCGTATTGGCCTTTCTATAGATCACGCGAAAGTGTATTTATACCCATCAAGAACCAATCATATTTTTTCCTTTGGGTATGCACGTGAAACATTATTAGAAGGAATCAACATTTCTGCCGAATCCATTTTTACGTCCAAGGATTGTTAATCCTGTGTGTACGGAAGATGAAATGATGATGATTATGAGGGGTGAGAGAGCGACACTCATTTAAATCACAGAGAACGATAGCTTGATGGTGATTTAAAAGACAGAGAACGATGGTTTGAACAACTGTATTTCCCACTGAACTCTAGAAAAGGTGCACAGAGATTAAAGTGACATTTCTGTTGAGAAGCAAAACAAGGGTCCATCTCAGCATTTTCTCAAATGTTGAAGGAAACTGGAAGAAAACCCTGATCGGGATAGGGGTCATTGACCTAGAAGCTTAGGTAGAATACTTGTTACAGGTATTTTTAAGATATTAGAATAATAAAATACAAGTGAAAACTAGTGCATTCAACATCATTGTTAAAATCAATATTACCCCTTTTTGTGATTCTTGTTATAGTTTTGTATAGAAACAGTTATGAAGCAGAAAATATTTTACTTGTGTCTAGATTTTAATCATTTAATACACAGTAGCAATGTGATGTAAAATAATTTCCATGAATTGTAGTGAGAAATTTGTTGTAGCGAGCGGTTGATACGGACACCTGATTAATATTGGACGTTGAAAGAATGCTCAAAATATACACATCTATATTCTCTGAAAATACGTTTTACCTCTGAGTAATTCATTTTTGACAAAAACACTGATTAGTAATTTAAAGAGGCAAGGCAAAGGTAAAAATATTAGCCTAATAATGTGAGGCTTATTGGGGACACGTGAATGGAATTTGCTTATTATTGGCACAATTAGTTTTTGTAATCTAAAAGTCTGTAAACTATATGATGTGTTTCCCCAGAATATTATGCCATATCTCAGGCAAGATAAAACATTCGCGAAATATACACACTAAAGGCTGACTGTAGTTGAAAGAATTCAGAACCCGTAGAATAATAAACTTAATTTTGTGTTCAATTCATTGAATGGAAGTTCCATTTGAGGCTCGACTGAATTGAGAGACCCACAAATTTTGTTACCTTAACAATAGTCAATGGTACGTCATTCTTTTTCAGTGGAGTGTATCAGTGTTGTTCACGTTGCGAGGTGTCTCTCCCCAGGGAGACGCGAATGTTTCAGAGGGGTGCCGCGAGAACTTCGTAATACTTTTGAAAAGCTCTAATGCTTAATAATGCTCTAATTATTTCTGTATTTCACATGAGAGAAGAAGAACAACGAATTGATGTTTCGTCAGACAACACACTAAACACAATGTATCAAACTGCAGTCTGAATTTTGGTGATCCATATAGTATCCAGATTAAATAATGTCTTCTGTGTTCTGCTTTTTTGCCACTTCTTGTCTACGTGAAACATTATTTTCAGCTATGGCGGAGACCACGACAAAATAGAGATCAAGAATAAATCTCCAGAATGATATGCCTATTGTCATTCTAAATTAGTGCCGAGGCTCCATGAACTGTGTAACCCAAACAAGCACATTCATCTCACTGATGTGTGTGACCTATCAATATGGTCGCTTTTTATAATTTTCCTTAGAGTTTCCCTCACTTTGTCAAACATTAATTGAATTCACTAATTAAAGCTGTTGAAAATGCAATAGGGGTTCAAAACATTTGCAACAATTATTTTGTATACTGTAAGAATATAATAAAAAAGTATACATTATAGTCTTACTTTCAAAAAAATAGTTGTTTTTATCAATTTAATGAGAGGAGATGAGTGCGCAATTGGTTACCTGAAAGCATTACTTCAGCAACAAATTTAAAAACCAACAAAGTATACAATTGTTTACTTGAAATGGAAAAACTAGTTTAAAATCGTTTTCTGTTGACTTACTACTAAATTGTTATTACAAAAGCAAATCTGAACATCCACACGCAAATCCCCATCTGATATTGCACTTTTTATCATTTCTTTATTGAAAGAAATATTCATATTAGCCGCAAATGGAACTATTCTTTGATTTCAAACAACAGTAATGGCTCTTTATTCATTTACATTACAACTCATTTCAAATTGCACATGGGAACTCGCAAGGTTCGATTTTTAGCCTTTTCACTTCCTACTGTGCATAAACGAAACGACCCCGACGGTTCAAAGCGAAAGAAGAGTTTTCTTTCTGGCTGATACGAGTATTATTTTCAATAAAGGAACAGCAAACAGTTCAATATCAGATGGAAGTTTGCATGTGCACGTTCAGATTTGGTTTTGTAATAACAAATTAATAGTAAGTATTCAGAGGGACTGCACGGATACACATATACATATTTTAAGACATGGAAAATAGTACGCCTTGATTGTCTGCAGTGAAAAAGGGCGAACTGCAGTCGAAAGTAGAAGTTGAGAAAAAATGCGGGATTAAAATATAGTATCTGCGTCGGTAGGACAGGCTCCCACCCCTTCGGGGCGCAGAGATGAGTAAGCAGCTGTCCGCCGGGGCGGCGCAGTTGCAGCGGCGCTCCTCCGTGTCCGAGGCGCGCTCTTCGCCCGGCAAACGCGCGCCGACGGAACTGATTAATTGCCTCCCCGACCCTTGTTCCCGGTCCCCGACGGAGCCTCTTTTGCGTCCTTCACTCCCGCGACACACCATCGCTTTTCGTCCCGTCCCGTCCCACCCGGACCCGCCTAACTCCGCCCGGCCCCGCCCAGCCCCGCCCTACCCAGCTCAGACCCGCCCAGCCCAGCCCCGCCCACCCAACCCTGCTCAGCCCCGCCCAGCCCCGTCCCGCCCAGCCCAGCCCCGCCCCGCCCCGCTCAACCCCGCCCAGCCCAGCCCAGCCCAGCCCCGCCCCGCTCAACCCCGCCCAGCCCAGTCCGACCCCGCCTGCCTAGTCCAATCCCACCCCGCCCTGCCACGGCCCCTTCTCTCCCCTCCCCACCCCGTTCCGTCCCCCCCTTCCGACCCCGCGCCTCGCCGCGCCTCGCCACGCCTCGCCACGCCGCGCCGGCTGGACCCGCGCATCTGGCTGCCGACCGCAGTGCGCCGCGGTGACGTGTACAGACACAGCTCACGCCGACCCTCCTGTCTTGCGCTCGTTAATTCAAGAGCAAATAAACGCCGCCTCAGGAGCGTGTTTTACTCGCGGACAGTCAGTTTTCACCTGCCTCAAGATTGCATTAATCAGTCTTAGTCACTGAACAGTCGTGGAACTTCGTATTTAAAATACAGACGAGTAATGAGAATACAGTGTGCTGTTCAAAGGCTCATTTAAGTGTTCACGCAGATCGAACCAAATTTGTGATAAAGTGATCAATAATTTACTACACAGAGTTCAAGATATAGATTTTGTTTAAAAATCTGTTCTAAAAAATTAGCTTTAAAAGAAAAAGTTAAAACAAAGTAAAAGTCATAAAATTTTTGGTACGAGTGGTTTTTGAGTAATTTTCGATTGAACTCAATGCAATTTTTAAAACGAAGTTCTCAAGAATCGCTACAAATTGTTTCTTAAAACGTTTTTCATGGGTTAAACAAAGGTCTATTTAAATAATGCTGCAGATCCATTTTCGTTGAACTCATTGAATTTTGGAAAATTGCGAGTGGGAAATAATGGGACAGCCAGATTTTTGGGAATGACAGAGCGAATGTGTGGCGAAGCGGTGCAGCGCACGGCGAGACAACTCGATGAACCTCAGATCGAATCGAGGATAAAAATGTTTCGTGGTTGAAATTTCTTTTTCAGCTTCTTCAGGTGGTATAATATTGTGGAGCATTAAAAATTATTCCAGAAAGTATGTGTGGATGCATCACTTGTGTATTATGGCGACGGTTTTGTTCCTTTTTATCCTTTGTTTTTATTTTTTATTTGTAAGTATATCCCGACCAAGTGAAGTGTAAGACTCGCAATTAGGACATCACAGCGCTTTGTTTTGCTTCGGAAAGTAATAGACAGCTATTGGTATACTCAGTGCAACTGAAAATTGAAGAATTGACATAAACCAATGTCTGAAGACGTATATATGACCCTTTTTAAGGGCATATTATGTTTAACAATACCCGTCACAGTCCATTTAAAATCATAAGGAAATGTCGACGAGTATGATAATTATATTAATATTAATAAATATTCATAACGATATAAAGAATGGGATTTTTTGAGTTCCTAGAAGAAATCAGATATTCCAGCCAATGTACACAACATATTCCACACCATGAGTACATGACATTATTCGATTTAATCAAAAACATCCAGGGACTCCTTCTTTAACTTCCAGATTACCATAAAATATATCGAAAAGATGTATTTCACATCGTTAATGAGTAATCAAATTATTAAATACTTTCTGTGTGATTAATGTAATATTTCTATGGAAAATTATCGGAAAAAAACTATTGGACTAATTAATTAGTGCTCCTATGTTACGAAAAAATGCTTTATTCCTTTAACAGGAACGTCAGTGCACTGGACTATACCGCCCCGGAGCTGACGCGCGGCGCAACTGTCATCGATGCGCCATACTCTCTTCAGTTCCACACGTCGCTTGGTCAGGTTATACAAATTATTATTATTATTATTATTATTAATTATTATTATTATTATTATTATTATTATTATTATTATTATTATTATTATTATTACTGTATACGTGAAATGTTTGTCGTAGATTGTAGTGAATAATTTGAGAGAAAGAGAGACATTGCAATTCAGCTTAGGGCAGTGAGCGATAGCGGAGGTGTCTGCCTGAGGGAAAGTATATTTTATTGCAGGACAATGCATTAATGTGAAGTTACGGTATTATGGAAACACGTTAACACACGTATTTGCAAATGATTATTTCCGATGCTTGTAAAAATTGAAATAATAATACAGTCTCCAACCTCCTGAGAGTATGGTTTCGATAGATACCATGGAACTCGGAAAATACGAAAGCATGAAATAGCATTGATTTTTACTGGAAAAGTAAAAAAAAAATGTGTTGTTGCTTACGCCTTTTCTCGTTCTGTGCGTACGACTAAATTATCACACTCAGTTCTCCCTGCTTACACTGTTTTGATATTATTGCTATGTAAACAATTAGTGTTAGATAAATATGTATATACTGTAGTAAGTTAGTAAAATAATATTAAACATAAAGATTTCTCCCTTAATAAAATCTGTTCCTTGAAGATATATTTTAAAATAAGGCTCTTTATGTCTTTGCAATTTCTATTTCTATACGTACGTATGCAATCACTTCTCTCCGCGTACATGGAAGGTAATTTGATATGTACAATTTCCAGAAATTTCCAACATCTGGCCATCGAAAGCACGTTTTATGTAAATGAGCAACATTTTCTCCGTCTACTAAAACAGGTGCCAGAAAACATTTTCAACATATCTTTTCCGTTTCTCCGTTCTTTCTTCTTATTCTAGAAAACCTACCTTATCCTTCAGAAAAGACGTTAAGTCAGCCTCGATTCCTCCTTTCTTGCGCACAATCGGAAACAGATTACGGTGTGAGACTACTGGATGCGTGCCAGGGACTCAAATGCAACAATTTTGTTATCGGTACGTAGCTCGCCGGGAAACTTAGTATATCGTAAAGCATTCAAACGCAGCTTTGTAATGATATATTTTTCACTGTGATACTAGTTAATTCAGTAGTTGAAAATAAACTCGCACTCACAGATTGGTTTGTGCTAAGAAGAGAGATGGATTAAAAGTGTATTACTGCTGGAGGCACGTATTAAATTGACCGAGCACCTCATATCCGACAACTTCGCATTCGACTTTCAATCAATAACTGAGACCGTGTAATTTGTCGAGCGGCTGCCGTGCAACTGTATCGCGCAGTTCATCCATCGAAAGAATCCAAGAAGGCCACTCCGTGGAAGCAATGCCAGCCGAAAAAATAAACCCGCTCTTAAATCTCATTTTGCCAACATCGATGATCAAATTTCCTAATACAAGAAGTCGGTATTAAAATGCCGGGAAGGGGGTTTAGTTCCTGTGTGCTTCCCGCGGGTCGGAGAGACAGCTCCAATTCAATTCCATTCAATTCCAGTCGATTCAATTGAATGGCGCCTTATTTTCCGTGGCGAGGCTCAGGTCATAAGGCCTACTCTTCCGCCTGACCACACAAATTTCGCTACGCTCCCTTCACCGGCTGGCAGAGGAAGGAGGTATTTATTGGGCGAGGAAACAGGCGATTTGAATTTTGCTCAGAGGCTTCATTTAGGCTTGGGGATCTTTTACGGGTAGAATATATACAACATGAGACAGCCAGCTTTACTTTGTCATCCGAAGGAAGGATTTTTTTACATTTTGAATCTCCTTAAAAATCCACCTTCGATTCGATTTGAACTCGCGAATTTAGGTATAGCATGCCCATAAGCTAATCATTACACTGCCGAAGCCGCAAAACACCACCAATGCCAGCCAAGCCTCTTGCCGCCTATTGCCCAACACTCGGTCTCAAACAGCGGTTTCCTGGTTTCAAACAGCGTTTTAAAACAATTTCTCACTCGCGGCACGATGTCCTTACAATGCAAGGGGCTTTGACGGCTCGGAAGGAAATGAATTGATTGATTGTGATACTGAACGTCAGCATCCCGTAAGTGCAGTGGATACTTCTGCTCGGGAGTTGGCGTTGATCTTGCCTCCGGGTATGGCGAGATGCGGCGTCGATCTATCGTCGGAGTCCCAGCCAGGGATTCCCACCGGCGGAGCACCGCCCCAGCCGGGACAAGCTGTAAGCTCGTTTAGGCGAGTGCTGTAAATTTCCTAACCAGAGAAGCCGGCAGTAACTGTCAGCGAAATGACCACACCTAGTGGTCGAAGCTTTAGAGGAACAATGAACAATATCAATGAAAACGAATCACACTTTGTGGTAACATATTACGCACAAGGGAGAAGAAAATTATTCAAGATAAATTTAGGAAGGAAATAGTAACTAAGTCTGTTCTGCGTTTTTATGATGGCGGGAAATTAACCCAATTCAGAAAAAGTAAGACCTCAATTGATTGAAAGAAATCAACTCTCAGGGTTCGAAAACATTACTGCGTATTCGAAAGGATCCACAAAACAGTTATAGAAAGTGCAACGGGCGAAAATTTTTAATGGAGAAAACTGATATTGCGAGCGCCTACTCAGTGTTTCTTCGAAAAATGCATAGTATGAAGAAATATCGTCTTGTTTGATCAATCTATTAATTAGATGAAACATTTTTACATCAAAACCACAGTAAGAAATGAATACTGCAGACATTTCAAGGACAAGCAAAGTTGAAAGTACCCGTCGGAAAGGTCAAAGAATCGTTATTTTTCATAGTAAGTCGACCAAAACTGATTTTATGCAAACATGTTAATTAATATTTTGGTCGAAAAAAACACATTAAATAAGACAAAAACAAAAATGAATGAAGTAGTTTTCAATAAATGGGTAATAAATTTTCTGTTGCTTGAAGAAGGTTCAGTCGTAAAAATGGAGACCGCAAGTCACCATTTCTATCACGCACAGCGTCCCTCGCTCAGGCTGAGAGAGACCGGCATTCGAGAAGCCACATCAACTAAAATTTCTTTTCAGAGGGAGAAATACGGGAGTTAAGAATGTGAAATACAGAATGCGTTCCAGAATACGCTCGAGTGCATTCTTTATTTCCTCTAGTACAATGGCATTAAAGAAAAATAAATGGGTCACGTGTAGTGACTGCGCACTATGGTACTGTAACAGTACACGTATTCACATTGGTGAAATACTTCGCTGTCCACTCAAATCAAGATAACTAATTTGCACAATGTTTGACTACGCGTAGTAATAAAAAGATAAGCGTAGTAGCGCCTACGCTAATTTTCTTATTACTACGCATAGTAATGCATTATTAATGTAATAGTAATGCATTAATGTTTTATTACTACGCATAGCATTACCCAGGATTTCTCGATTGACCTGAATGCAATGCTTGAACGATTTACAACAGTTGATCGACTCATTTTATCAGAGGCAGCTTAAAGAGCAGGATGCTTTCATTAACAGAGGAGACGAATCATTGGGAATATATTACAATATATTATAAAACCACACCATAATGGCTCTAAATACGAGGTAATTATTCTATCTACAGTATTGATTCTTGTGATAAATTATTCGTGGAATTTTAAGAAGAAAATGTATGGAATTTGTAATGTGAAAACTGTAAGCACATGGAATGCATCACGCTTATACTGCATTTTTCTCTTTCACGGCCTTGTTTTTTGTTTTCGTTCTCGATTTTGTATAGTCCCCTTTTAACTTTTTCATACTTCCCCATTAACACCCCCCGGGGGGAGGGGAGGAGTGTCGATTTTCGTATCATTGGATGGGCCCTGTCGATACGAACAACTTTCATTACCCATTTTTCTTGAACCGAGACGCACTTTTCGAGATATTCCCAAAACCCGTTTTAAATGGAAAACTGTGTATAGCAAAAGGATTTATCCACTTTTTCGTTACCAGCGCCCGGCAAAAGCTTTTCTGCCAAATATTCGCACAGCCGTGATTCTACGAAAATAGCGATGACTGTAGTGCTGTCGCCGGGCAAAGGAATGCGGCGTGAAGCGGGCTGATGGATCGCGGAGAGCAACTGCGAGCGCTCAATTCGATGCGTTCATACTGGCGCATCTTCTACGTACTTCTCATTGCTTTATGACTGTTACTCAGCTGTTTTTAGTATTATCATTAAAATTATCTGTAGAGTTTTACTTGCATGCACTTCTGTAAGGTATTTTTTCTTCTTCACTTCAAGAAGTAGGCACACGTGTCTGTTCCATCTTCACAGTTTTCTTCCTTTCATCATTATCATTGCCATCTTTTCGCCGGTCTTCCGACATAATTTTTGCCAGTGGGTCGATTGAACGTTGCGAAATGAGCAGCTCTATTGGCGTCCATTCTTCGTATGTGTTGTCTTCAAGCATCTTTATAATTTTATAGTTCATCATTTATGTTATAAATGCCCACATCTTATCGTAGGATATCTTCATTCCTTGTAAGATCGTATTTGGTGCAGACTTTAACTTTCCTGTGGAATCTCATTTCAGCTGCTGTGTATCTCTAATTATTCACGATTCACTGCCATACAAAAGAGCAGGGGCAACCATTGTCTTGTAAAATTTGATTTTTGTATCTTTTCGTGTGTTATTATGGAGAGGTTATGCTCCCGCATAGTGATTGATATCTATTGATTTTATTTTCAATGTCCCAATCGACGTCACAACGTATTTCACATCCAAGATAATTAAAAGTATTTCAAATTCATTAGTTTTATAATTTTGTTTGGTCATTGCCGCATCTACATGAACGGACGCCTCGCCACAGTATGTAGTGTTGCGCCGCAGACAGACCCAACCAAGGGTTCCGAAGCCTGATCGAAGTTTGGCAGGGTCTCGTAAACTATCGATTGCCACTGAGTCCACATCCGCGAGAAGGATATTGCTTCCCGCCGCACGCTACGCAAATACTCTGCGATCGGACGACGTACGCGGGAATGACACAAGAGAGAGACAGGGAGGGAGGCGGAGAGAGAGAAAGAGTGACAGTTGAGAGGCAGAGAGAATTGAGTCAGACAGACAGAGGATTGCGGGAGAGAGAGAGAGAGAGAGTAAGAGAGCGAGAGAGAGAGAGACAGACAGACAGACAGACAGAGAGGCAGACATAGAATTGAGACAGAGTTGAGAGACAGACAGACAGTTGAGGGAGAAAGCGAGTTGACAGAGACAGAGTTGAGAGAGAGACAGAGTTGAGACAGAAAGACAGAGTTGAATGAGACAGAGAGGAAAGAGAGAGACAAAAAATTGAGAGAGACAGAGCTGAGAGAGACAGAAAATTGAGAGTGATTGGCAGACAGAGAGACAGAATTGAGAGAGAACTGACACAGAGAGACATTTGAGAGAGACTGGCAGAGCACTGAGAAAAGACAGAGTTCAGAGAGAGAAGCAGAGAGTTGAGAGAAAGACAGAATTGAGAGAGAGTAACAGACAGATCGATAGTTGAGAGAAATAGAATTGAGTCAGAGTGTTGACAGAGAATTGAGGCAGAAAGACAGAGAGATGAGAGAGACAGACAGTTGAGACACAGACACTCATAGTAGAGGCAGGGAGAGAGAGAAGGGGGAGCTTACGCTATTTTCTAATTTCTTCGCGGACACGGCGCCGCAAAAACCGCGGGTTAAAGGGAGGAAGAAAATGAAACACTGAAAAATGTAAACCCAAGCGGGAAATTTCTTCAATAAGAGATCAGCGAGCGGACGCGGGAGAGAAAGAGAAGCGAAACCGCGATCTGCCCTGGCGGGCGGGAGGCAGCCGGACATAAAAATTTCGTTTCAGGAGAGGATATAAGGGCCCGGTTTTTACTTTGCCGGCGCGGCGCCCACAACAAGGGGCGGCCCGGGCTTTGGCCCGATATTTTAATTCGTTTTTGAATGCTCGCATCTTCGCGCGTGGGAGCACGCCTCTGCCCTGCCCGGGGAGGGGGGAGGGGGGCTTTGCTGAAATTGACGTAAGCGGCTTATGCAGGAGGCCGAGCCGAGCCGCGTCGCACGAGAAGGCGCTGCCTGATGAATAGCGATGGCGACGGCACAAGTGGTGCGAGAGGGGCGAAAAAAGCGAGACGGTAGCGGCGGAGGAAGGATTTTTTTCTTTTTTTTTTTTTTTTTTTGAAACCCCAGCGCTGTTGAGCGTGAGTGGAGTTGAGTATTGAGAACATGCGGAAGAAGTGAAAACGTGAAGAGGGCCACTGGAGAGTCTGGAAGTCTTGTCGCGTTGGAAGAGACCTGGGATGGCAGATGCAAGCGGTTTTTCTGTAGAGAAGTTTTGCAAGAAAAATGCTGTGAACATCGTCTTTACTTGGAATATGACAACACGCTTTGAAACGAAGCAATATTCTGGAATGGAATAAGCTACATTCATTACATGAACTTTGCATATTTAATCTCGAAAATTAATAAGCACACGTAAAATAATATGTAGTAATGGCAGTTTAATAAAGAGGACTCAACAATAGAGGAAAAAGCAATAAAGCAAGCACTTGTGCACTATACTAATGCCCAAGCCTCCTAATGTAAGTCACTAAAAGAACGACGGAATGATAACAGCGTACACATCAACCAGAGAATAAGTTTGAAATTGAGATTGTAAAGGAAATACAGAGCACAATATTGTTAAGGAGTAAAAGTGGCAGTTTCTGGCTCAGATGCAAGTTTGTTCATTCTGTGCATTTATTCCTTATATTGATTCTCAAATATCCACGGTTTATTTTAAATGAATTCAATCTTTTGTTGTAGTTTCTTCAATAACCTGGTCGTTCAAAGCTTCCCACTTGTTCGTTCCTGCTGGAGGTTTGAAGGTGCGTTCAAAGCGCCGTTCATTGCTCGTGCTGCCTCGTCTTTTTAAATTTATTCATTAAGGCCGCTTTTCAACTGCTCAGTCACAAAGCGACCACTGTAACTCCGTTCAACTTTGGAGCAACGGTGTGGAACACATGCAGGTGACTCCGGGTTTTAACTCGGATATAGCGAACTCTCTCTTGTAGTGAACTTAAGTAACTGGTCCCGTTTCGTTGACTTACAAATAAGCACAAGAAGATTCTGTTATAGTAAACTCTGAACCTCGGCTATAGTGACATATGGAATACGTCCTGAAAATTAATTCCCTCCGGGAAAAAATTACCTCAGTACCACAAATTTCAACATAGGCAGCTTGGCAAAAATATCGTCGACCAAAGGTCATCATCGAAAAAATCTACCCAAACGCAGAAGAAGTGGACCGGGAATGGGGACCTTTCTGATGATCGTGTGCCACTCAGTTTCACTGAGGAAACGAAGGCCGCGTTCTGTGTGGGCTACAAATGGCGGCGGAAATGCCAGACTGTTTGCTTCAATTTCAAGCTTGATGTTACTTGAGATTCTGCGGGACAAAGTACAAGACAAGACAAGAGTAGACAAGTGGTGTTCTACGTAGGTGACTGGGAGCGCGCGTCTACCACAGCCCCACAACTTAGCGACACCCCCGCGCCGCGCGGAAAAGCGATCAGTTTCATTAGTCGCTTCCGCTACCCAAAGAATATCTTAAGTTATTAAGCGAGTAGCAGGGCCTTCTGAAAGTGGGACGATTTTCCAACAGTACAAAGGACATTGAAAGGTGTCAAGCCTGAGATACGTAGATAGTGGGCAACGCAGAATCAAGTAAGGAGATAGCACGAACTCTGGAGAAGGATCTAAAGAAATTACTAATGAATAATAATAGAATCAAACAATAAAAATAATTGAGTTAAGGTCAAATAAAGATATTATTTTTTTAATCGTACTGTTAACGTATTTTTCTGTATCTCTGTATTAATACAATTGTTGTGGAGAAATTCTATTTAATTTTGACATTATCGGATGTAATGAACCTCCGATATAGTGAACCCTGTAATATAGTGAACCAAAAATGTTAGTCCCCCACAAGTTCACTATAACCGAAGTTTAACAACATAGAGAAACATCCATGCCCGGGGCGGGATTCGCACCGGCGACCCTTCAAGCCAAGGCAGCTACTGGCCCTCAGGCTGAGCGGCCTCTGCTATCCAGGGCGGCAACTCTTGTAGCACACGAGGCCCACAGTATAAAAGCGAGCACGTAGATTGCGGATCACCTAAACTTAAACAAACACACATTTGATAAACACACAAATTTCCGAATTCTAAAAAATTGAAAACAGGTACTGGAACATAATAAAATTAGAAGCCCTACACATACACAACGTCCTCAAAAAACAGAACATGACGTGTCTTAATCAACAAATCCCTCAACTCTATTCACCTCTGCTAAAATTAGCACAAAGTGTACACCCTAACCCCCGCCCCCGCCCTCCCTACTCCACTGACCTTCGCTCGCCTGACCGATTCTCAAGCCTCCATCGGCACCCCCGCGTTTTACGACCCTTCACCCGCACCCCACCCCTCTTCCCGCCCCCACCGGCTGCCGACCGGCTGTGTTCTTAAACAAGACACACACTCAAAAATCCGCAGAACTTTATTTTCGGCCCGGAAGCTGGAAGGTATGTACGACCCAGTTTGCTTACGCATCTTACATGTAATGCCTACATCCTGTAAATAATATTTGTATTTCACATTTTAGCTCCGAGGATGATCGCTATGCGATCGAAACGATCATAAGCTTAATAAAAAAGTTATTGATACCAGACTACATCTTTATTTATCATTATCATAATGTAGAATACTCTTGTTCCTGACGCTGATACAGTCATCACTATCGTTGCGACTATTGAACGTGAAATTTTATTAAAATTCAGCATATTATATTATTCGTAATAACCATTCAGAGTCCAATTTATTGACATCTCAATTTAAATAGCATCAGATGAATAGAAAACCTCACAATAAAAGTGAGAGTGTTCCATGCTTTTGAGAAAAAAAAAATAGGAAAAATATAAAAGATTAGGAATGCTGTGCCAGTGATTCGAGGAGAAATAAACTTTATTATTCTGAAGGAGAAAAGTAAGGACGTGGAATAAATATTTCTTTTATCCAAGAATTATTGATGTACATGGAATAACTAATGAAAACGTTTCATCCAGAAATGTTTTCAAAATAGGATTTTTGTTTTCCCACAATGAAATGAAATGAGATTGGCAACGTATCGCTTGATTGCCTCAGAAATGCGAGGAAGGTAATTGTCAATAATTTGTCGTACGAAATAATTTCGTTACGTGACTCAAGCAGCAGGTGTTTTTTTTGAAATGTGTGAAAACACGTTTGAAGTAGTTTCAACGAAACTGTGACGCTGTTAAAACTGCTATAACCAAAAATCTTTATAGGCTAAGCGTTGTTTCTCTACAGATGAAATAAGGACGAATGAAAACATTAGATTGATGCCTATTGATGTTGTCAAACACGTCACCTGCTACGGTCATTAGTCCCGCTATTATAGTGAATGTTTTATTTTGGGAGGAGACTGTGACCTTGGGAGGTGGATGACCCGGTGGGTTTGGGGATTTTCCTTGCAGGTTTCTCCCCGGGCGAGGTTCTACACCAACAGGAGTAATACGGGCACCTGACATGAGTAGTAGTGTATTGCATGGGGTGTAGTGTTCGTGAAAGGGAGGAGGTTAGAACGAGCAACCGGAAAGAAATTTAGCGCGCGGTCTGTGACCCGTTTGTTACGGAACTGCCCCTGCATTCATCAGGTGTTGATTGGAGAAACCACGAAAACTACCGAGTAGAGCCACGAGCTGCTAGAATAATTCTCCAGACAGCGGAGACTCTTTCTAATGTAAATGTCTAGATTGATTTAGTTCTCATATTTCTTAAAAAGAACAGAGCCACCACGACATTATTTAATATATCAACATTATATAATCAGGACAGTAATATTGAACTAAATTAAGCACTTACGAAACTATTAAGTAATTTGAATGACAATAAAAATATCGTTTGACTTGTCTAAATAATAGATAATGCAATTTTATTAACGTTCATATGTGTCGTTTTAGCAGGGAACCGTTACAAAGTGATAAAAACGCAATTCAAGAATGTTTGTTGCTATTTTTATTTATAATTTTACTTTTACTTGGACATCCTCTTTTTTACATGCGATTCTACCAAGTTGATAAACGGCGGGGTTACTGTAGATAGTTCCCTTTCCCGACGCTAGTTGCACCGAGAAGCTCGTGGCGTGCCACGTTGCCACGCAGCGTGCCACGGGCACAAGTAGGAGACCTTGACATCACTGGAATACAAAGAAACTATGTTTGAGTGCGGGAGTTGGGGAGCCCAGAGGCAGCCTCAGACGCCAACGTCCCCTGGAGACCTCCCGTCGATGGAGCTTCATTTGCACCACTGAAGCAGGCACGAGGCCCTCTGTGCAGCGACCCTGTCATTCTGGCTTACTTTAGTTTTGCCAACTCTACTTCACGATCAAAATTAACAGTTTCTTATTATAATTCCCCGGATGTGGTCCGTCACATTCAAAATCAGAGTCGATATTTTAAATGTTTTTGACAATCACCGCCTCGGAAACGGACATCTCCGAACAGGAGAACCTACGCAATTGTAATAGAACGTAAGAAACGAATTTGTATCCTCTTATGACGTAGAAGAAGTAGGGGAAAATCCTGTAGTTGTATAAGTAAAATCGTGTTCGAAATCCATTAAACGTGCTTTTGACGAGAGAGCGCAGCACCGGCCAAGCAGTGATCAAGACTTTACTTTCGGGTCTTTTCGATTTCTTCCAGTAGCGTTCGGGGATGAAACCAGCCAAACCGTGATTTGCAAGTTTTCAAACTTGTCAATCATTCCTCCGTGGTATAATTGAGTTGATTACGGGCAGGGTTCAGTATAGGTCTGCTCAGGAACACATCCCGTTCGAAGCAAACAGAGGGAGGGCGGTTGATTCGTATTCAGTGGGATCTCTTCAGCGCTGGAGAGGGCTCTCCCTCAGCTACGACGCGCGATCAATGCACGCCGCCGCCCGCGCCCTCCGCCTCCGAAGCAGCATTCGGCTTCTGCTGCACCGCGGCTCTCTCCTGCCGGAGGATTCGTTTCCCAGGTGGCTGCTGTGACCATTATCCCTTCAGTGTCAAGGATGTTTTATCTCGGGAGGTGGCGATGTTCCTCGCGTGGTGGATGTTGAGGTCCGGCAGCGACTTTCACGTCTGTATTTACTTGGCTGCCCGATTGACGCCGCGTCCATGACAAAGGTGCCGACGTTTCGGTCGCCGTTCTGCGACCTTCCTCAGGGCGTAATGCAGGTCGCAGAATGGCGACCGAAACGTCGGCTCCTTCGCCATGGACGCGGCGTCACCCAGACAGCCAAGTAAATACTGACTCCGGCCGCGGAAGCCTACGCTCTGACTTTCACGTCGCCTTGCAGGGCGTTTCTCTTCCAGGTGTCTCATGCAGGGGGTCACAGTCCCACTCGGGACAACCTACAAGCTCTCGACTGCTCTCCCGACACCTGTCCGTATAGTGCACGTAAATGGAAGGCCCATTCACAAGGCAAATGTAAACATAAGCATAACACATAGACGTAAACATTAGCATAAGTGATAGACTGATGTATTCACGAGGTTTACGTAAGAAAAATAAGAATTTCTAATAGCTGTGAGACATTCTAGTTCACTATAGGTTAGATGTGAGAATCGATTTTGAGGTATCGACTATGTCCATGGCTCATATGGCGTTAGTTCGTCTATCGACTTCGATCCTATTTCGATTCTCGATTTTGAGTTAAAATACTGTGATTGGTTCATTTCTTATATTTTATTTAAGCATAGATGCTTGAAGCTTGCGAGCTTTTAAGTTAACGCCTTACGAGTCATGCTTATCCGAACGCAATATCAATGAGTCCGCTCAATGACATATTACTAACTTTTATGTTAAGGCCACGCTTATGTTTGCATTGTGAATGGGCCATAAGTGTGTGTAAGTAAGCGATGAAAATGGATGAAAAGAAAGATCACGCTCAGTCATTAACCTGTTTTTTAGGATACTGCCCCGGCATTCGCCTGTTGTTGACGACAGTAACCATGGAAAACTACCAACAAGAGCAGCCGGCCGCTATAATTCCCCTCCACAAAGCGGCAGTATTCATCCTTTACTCCAACAAAGCGGCTGTATATATTTAGCGTCGAAAACCCTGCCGCCGTTGGGTCTCAAACCACAGGACCTCCCGATGAGACGCACTGCAGGGACATAAGTCGATGAGCTAAGCCGCCAAAGCCGGTGAAAAGATATCCGAAATTAAAGTGAAGAGGAGAGAACAAAGCGTATTAAAAAAAACTCGGCTTTGTCTTTCTTTTATTAGAGTAATGAGTCATATCCCGTGTTGAAAACATTGGGGAATCGTATATCCCAGACGTAATTATCACTCTCGTGAAACATCCCTTAGAGGGCGCAAGCTCTTCTTCTGCTTAAATTAAATAGCACCCTTGCGCCTGGCGTAGACTTTATTCATTTCGTCTTCGTCTTTTTCCCCTTCGTCATTTATCTTACGCGTTCCCAGTGCGTTTTCTCTCCCTCTTGTATTTTCTTTTCATTTCTGTCATTTAATTTTATGTTTCACCTTTACGTCACTTGATATAAATTTATGCCTCCTTTCCTTGTGTTTCTAATACGATATCGCGGGCCATTTTTCCCGGTTTCTCATACATCCAAGTCTCTGTGGATGCGCGCTCCCCACTGCATTTCCTTCCCCTCGCAGGAGACACTCGGGGCCGCGCCGCTCCTCCCTTCTTTGCGCTTTTACGGCCCCGCAGCAACCTCTCGAATCAAGTTCACAATTTTATCTCAGCATTCGTCTATCCTAGGGCTCCGGCTGTGCTGTAGTTAGGTCCTCCGGTTGCTAATCTAAGGAACCAAAAGTTCCCAGCATAACTGAGGATTTTTATCCGGTCATGACCTATTCAGGGCGATCTTAAGGTCCACTTCCTAATGAGCACCAGTATTTACTGGCTTTTTAGTAGTTTTATAATTATTATATAAGTTATTAGTTATTATTATAATTATTATATACATTAGTTATAATTTTAACAGTTAGAATTATCCGGTTGAAGCAAGACACTTGCCAAGCCTGCTTCATCCTACATCCAAAGACATAAGACCATTCTGAATAGCCGTAACATGTACTGTACACAGGGTCATGTTACCTGAGAAGGCTATAAAAAGAATTCTTAACATTCGTTAAAGCTAAGGGTAAAAAACTTATTATCTCGCCCACTGCGTACTTTTGTAGTGAATAGAAAATTTTGTAATGCTGCAATAGAAATGGCGATTTATTATTTTACATAAAATCTTTTATTGTGGGGTTTTGAGAAAATGGGGTAAATTACAAGTACTTCCTCTAAAACGTTGAGTATTGAGAATCTACGTTTTGTGGAACGTTGATACAGAAAAAGTAGCTTTCGGTAAAGTTCCTGGCGTTCGCACGTTGTCAATGCAAGGGGCTGTGGAAACGCTCACCTGGCATAGAGAGAACACGCTTAACGAAAATTACGCAGGTTTTATTTTCGTTGTACTCTCTTAATTTTCGGTAACTGCAAAAGGTTGAACTTTTTTGGTATCTCCCTACAACTAAAATATTGGGAATTTCTTTCTTAATAAAATAAAATAAAGTTCCACATATTGCACGCAATATTGTGCGAAAACTACTAAAATATTCAAAAAACCTACTGAAAATCGAACCTATTCCACGTTTATAAGTACATTTTACTCAATTCTTACAAGAAATTTAAAGAAAAATTTGGAGCCATTTTTTAGAAAATTTTGAAAATATCAGGGGAGCCTCATTAAAAGTACCCAAAAAATTAATGATTTTTTTTATCGCAGAGCTGTGACTCAGGTCATATCGACAGGGGTTTGTTCAGTTTGAATCAATCGCACGCACAGTTTAGGTGCTAGTGTTGTCCACATACACCAGACGGACGTTTTACAAAAAAAAAAAAAAAAAAAAAAAAAAAAAAAAAAAAAAAAAAAAAATCTGTATCAGGGGACTCCAAAACGCGTTTTTCCGTTGAAGTGTCGAAACCTATTTTTCGCAGCATTATATAACTTTCAGTATGTTACATATATTACTCCGTATACGGGAAAGTAAAAAGAAAGAATACTTATCGGTGACAACTTTACTTGTGCTTCACAGAAGTAATGCAAGCTCCATGGATCTGGAACTATGCGTCCGACGACCACCTGCTTCGAAACTGCTTGCAGATGAGCCCGGCGCGCTGCAAAAAGGCGATTCCTCAGCGGAGAGGACACGGACAGCCCGAGCTTGTCACGCACGCACTCCCGCCCCCGGCCTTGTCTCGCGGAATTTACTTTGAGTCTTAAAGATTTCCCTCGGCGAGCCCCGCTTGGAGCTTCCGGTCACGTGACGCCGCTCTTGAGCTCCTCCGTCTATCTGGGCGTCCGACGAAGCCCTCTGGGGGCCCCGGGGGGGGGGCAGCCGCCGCCTCTCGCGTCGCGGCGCCTCGCGACCGCGCGCCAGCCGCATCTCGCCTCAGCCCCTCACAGGCACACACTCCGCTCACACACTCGTGGATATTTTCCGGCGGTTAATGAATTACACAGGCACACAAACAAATAAGTGGTCAGACCCAAAGACTCGACACAAGTATGTCGACGCCCTGAATTCGAATCTGACGCCAGAACTGCGGGCGGAGTCATTAAAGAAGGAATTTGAGTGGTAACGAACGGAAAAAGAACACGTACAGTTCAATTTCACATAAAACTGAACTGAAGCACCTCTTTTATAACATTCTGATTTTACTCAACCATTAATTTTCACAGTTCACGTAAGTGGATATGTAACTTTCATAAGATAAGCCCATAATGAAGATAATCCAAGAGATTATGCCAGATAAATAAAGTTTATCACCTTTCAGGGTTTTTTTAAATCGAAAAAATACCGTTAAATCGTATTTCACAGTAGGTTTTCGCGATTAAAACCCATTTCGAAGGTGGTGGTGGAATTCTGGAAATATGGATTCATATTCAGTGCGTTGATATACGTAGTGAACATATACATACGAGTAGTAACATGTGTTATGTTTATGGGTCAGACAACTTTTGACTGCTGAAGAGTATAATCCTACAACACACCAAAATCTAGAAGCCTCATGTGTTTTTCGCGATTTAAAAAAACTGGAGGGTGGTGTCGCAATTCTAGTTTCGGATTCGGTTTCTGCGCGTCGACGTACATAGAGAAAGATGTGTCATGTCTTGAGGTTGAAACCAGAATCGACAGAACTACACAATGGAGTTCACTATTACGTTATATGGCTAAAAGTCTCAGAAAAAAGTAAAAAATAGATTGAATAAATTAGAACAGTAAGATAAGGAGCATTATGTAGAGGAAGGACCGCAATTGATAGGGGAGTTTTTAAAAGGAACATAAATGACAGGACTGAAAGGTGAGAGGATAAACTACATAGTTAAAACCAACAGAGAAGAAGAATCTATAATAAATATTTACTTCAGTAGTACGTAAATAATTATTATAATTTGTAGGGTATTATAGAAATATAATCAATAGATTTTGTACAATAACAGGGCATTTGAAGGAGTTATTAAAGAAGGAAATTGAGTGGTAATGAACGGAAAAAGAACACGTACATTTTAATTTGACATAAAACTGAACTGAAGCACCCCTTTTATAACATTCCGATTTTACTCAGCCATTAATTTTGACAGCTGACGTTAGTGGATATGTAATTGGAGCGATACTTTCGTAAGATAAGCCCATAGTGAAGATAAATCAACAAATGATGCCAAATAAATAAAGTATAAATTAATTATAGTACGATGGGAACAGAATGTTTAGCGAATGTCTCGTTATGACAAAACTTCCTACCTTAATGATGAAGTAGAAAATTTAGTCGTTACAGATCACAAAGGATAGGTATGTATATTACAGATAAAATACCCTTGCTCAATACTATTTAGGTGAACATTATTGCTAGAAGTGATACAATTATGACATTAAAAACAGAGGAATAAAGAAGTTACTGTAATGCTGATTGTTTACGAAGATATCCAGTGGAATATTTGCACATTAATGCAGAGCAAATATGTAAGAGAGGGAGTTAACGATTATTAAAGAAACGCATAATTGCCCTATAATTTGTCTCCAGGGAATTTGAAAAATTACAGATAATACAATTTTATATTAGATGGACAGTAGTTCTTGAACAGTGTATGAGTTATTTTTTGGAAAATAATTGTGTGGTTTTGTTAATCAGAAGTTTTTCTGCCTTGGATTATTAGTTTATATTCTAGTTTATATCACACGATGACCTATATATCTTCAAAACGTAGTAATATATTCAACTCTATTACACTTAAAATTAAAATAATACAAATGTTTCCGTTTTCTAGATGTTTAGGTTTCGAGTGAATAGTCACGATATTTTACCTACGGGTAAATACGCTGTAATAACTCAAATTTTAACAATACTTGAGGGAATTGCGTCGTATTTCGAACCAAAAGAACATTATGGATAAAATGAATAATCTTCGGTTCCATAGAAATATTGAAACCTATAAAAAACAAGTATCGGCGATTCTTTAGCCCCCCCCCCTTTGATAACGCGAGTTGTGGCTGGTTCGTGGGCGCTCCGCCCTGCGCCTTCAGACAAAGGCCGATCCGCCTGCGAAATATGTTTCCATGTCGCTCGCCCATCCAGGCAACACGAACGCTCCCAGCCGCGCGGCGCCCAACCTCCCCACGCCCTTCGCCGAGCATTGCTCGCTGGATCGTCCGGCAGGTACTCGCCCCTCCCCCCCTCCCCCCTCCCCCGCCACGCGCGACGCTGCGTCCTAACTTCTCGTATTGTTTACGGACCCCATTATCACTTTGATTGATTGATTGGTATTTCCGGATACGGGGCAACAGTTTAGATCATTCGTCCCGTTAGTGTAGTGCAGTTTATCGCGTCAGTGGTGGTGAGCTTCCCCCGCAGGATGGTGATATCAAGCGTCGACCCACACGTCAGCTTGCTGGATTTTCCCCAACCAATTGTTTCTCACCAGCGAAGTACCGCATCCGCCGGAACAAGCTCTAAGCTCCTGACATGTGCATCTAAGAGTCTATGTAAGTGTGTAGTGCATGTAAGAGTGTATAAGTACGGAGTGAGAATAGGACGTGGTGGAGGAAGGAAAGATCATGCGCGCTCTGTGGCTCTTTAGTAAAGGTACTGCTCCGGAATCCGCTTAGTGTTGATCAGAGAAATTACTAGAAAGTACAGATCCAACGGCCGGTCGATCGCTATAATTCTCGCTAGAAGGACCTCGCCGATCACTAGAAAGCAGCCGGCCGCTAGAATTCTCCTCCAGTAAACGACTGAATTCCAAGCAGCTGTCTAGTGTCTAAAATCCTGCCAGGCTCGGGACTCGAACTCTAGGACCTCCCGGTCAGAGGCATTGCACAATTGAATCCCCTAAGCCGATCCCATTCTCAGTGTTTACCATGTCTCCTAATTATGTACGAATTTTATGTATCAACGTGAAAGTACGAATTTGTTAACCTGGATATTTCCTTACGCACTCCAGTCTACTGCTAAAGCTATGTCCTCCGGTTCTGTTCCGCATTTTGCAGTTCTGCTGTTCTTCAAGTTACTCGTTTAATAACCCCTCTCCGTTTAGCTGTTATTTTGGAACCCCTTTTAGCAAAAAAGTTGTTAATTATTTTCAATGTGTGCGCGCGGCATCAGCCTGCACCTGCTCCCAGCACTCCCTCGGTGAAAGCCCTTTCACTTCCCCGCGGGATATCTTCGCTGGCAGCCCACCCGCACGTTACCTGTCCGTTGCTGGTCTAGCGGCGACCGGCTGCCCAGAGCGAGGGGAGGGGTGGGGTGGTGTGGTGTGGGGCGTGAGAAACGGAGCCTTCGCCGCAGCCACACGAAGCGGAGCGGAAAGAAGAGAGTTCGGATTCCCCTCTAAATGAAATACGCCGCGCCATCCGAGGGAGAGAACGCGCCGGGTGCGAAAGAGACCGGAAGCTGCAGCTCGCCGCTTCATAAACTTCCGGGTCTGCGCCGGGAGACAAGCTTCTTTTTCCAGAGCGGAGGCATCGGGCGAAAGGCGCGGGAGGGGGGGGAGGCTTGCGCCGCTCGTTTATAAAGTTGGGCGCGAGAGCGAGCGGACGTCGCGCCGGCCGCCGGGGGCGCTGCCTTCGCTTGCGGGGAGATACGATGCGCAGAGGCCGCGGCTGCCATGGCCAGGAAGGCGGGCGGAGGGGGGTGGCGATGGGAGGGGCGGGCAGGACGAGAGGGGCGGGGGCGAGAAGGGACGGGCTGGAAAGGTGGAGTAGATGGAGGGGCTGGGCGGATAGAAGAGGAAACGGAGGGACAGGGTGGGAAGGGTCGGGAGGGGACGGTAGCGAAGGGAAAGGCGGGGCTGAGAAGAGAGGGGTTGGAGAGGTGGGAGGCAGGGCATGCAGCAGTAGGAGAGGCGGAGAGGAGAGGAAACGGAAGGGAGGGGCAAGCAGGAGGAGAGAGGGGATGGAGAAAAGGCTGGGGGGAGGGGCGGGGTGGAGAGGAAACGGAGGGGCAAGCAGGAGGAGAGAGGGGATGCAGAGAAGGCTGGGGAGAGGGGCGGGGTGGAGAGGGGCGGGGTGGAGAGGAAACAGAAGGGAGGGGCAAGCAGGAGGAGAGAGGGGATGCAGAGAAGGCTGGGGGGAGGGGCGGGGCAGAGCAGGAGGGGAGGGTGAGACGGGGGGTATCAGGATTAGTGCGCTTGCCGACGGCGATCGAGAAAAGGAGGAAAGAGGCGCGAGAGCAGAAGAGAATGACGACATTGGGTTGTAATAAAACAAAAAACAAAAGAGAGAAAAATGGATAACGTAAGGCCGAATACGGGTGAGGAAGAATCGGTATCGACGAAATCCTTTACATAAAATTATATTTCAAGTCATAGATGAATGCAAAGAAGAAATATCAGGGTTTCCATAAGTTACAGAGCAGTTCCCCTTTTTCAACGATAATGCAGTCACGCAATAAATTTTAAAATATCCGGTTAAATGGTCGGGCTAATTGGTAACGTTTACTGCGTGTGTATTACACAAGGCAATGATCTGTTTCAAAAGATAATTTATTAACATGAATAATACGCTATAAATTCGTACTTATTTTCCTTATTGCTCATAATCACCTTAATCGTAGAACGCTTGAAGAGCGTTGAGCGCACTTCCTCCTTTACTCGTTCCTCCTTCCTCTGTTACTTCCTCCTCTTCGGAAAAAGAGTAAGTGTTGTAATCGTGCGCCCGACTATGGATAATTTTCAAAAGAAAATACCATATTGTCGAAACCCTGTTAACAAAAGTGGATAAATCTTATTGCCATATGTAGAAAATTAGTTTATCGTACATGTTGTGCTATCAGAATCCAGATTTGTGAGTCCTTAATTTCGAATACTTCATTGACAGCAAAATGTCTGAAAGGGATATTTCAAATTTTAGAAGGGATTTACATCTTGGAGCAACAGCATTTACATCATTTTCTCCAAAATGGCTGCAAATTGTTTATTAAAATGAAGAGTAAGCTAAAGTACGTAGGATGCTTAAAAATTGCATAGGTCTAGTTTTCCTTGCAAACAGTGATTTTTTTAAAATCGCAAAATATCAAAATGATTTTTACGAAATAAAATATATACCTGAATGTATTTGTATTTAGCCATTATATGCCCCGTAAAGGGCAATTGGTCTCGGCGCCGTTATATCCCGGGGTTCCTTGTCGGTTACCCAGCCAGGAATCCGCAATGTCTCGAATTCGGATAACCTTCGTTTCCTCACGTAGTTAAGGAAGTCGGTTAGCAGCGCCGGTTTTGCGGTCGTGACCTTTCAGTAGAGCCATCCCAGCATACGCTTGTTTCACCGAGGAAAACCACGAAAACCGGGGTTATGACGGCCAGCACGGTATTTGAACCCGTGCCTCCCGAATGCGAAGTACGTCTTGAGCCACTTCGCTCGGTGTACCTCAATGACCTATCATTAAATAATATCGTCTCGAAATTTTCAGTGCCTCATTTTCAGCAATGATTTATTACATGTTAAAAATGATAATTTTTGTTATTGGCATTTCAATAGTCGTTTGTAACGGTGTTAGAGGAAATCGAAAGTTAAGATGTCAGGGCAGGGGGAAACGCGCTCTCACATTATAGGGAGGGAGCTAAAGACGTCAGATCCAGAGGGGATGCGAAGGGGCGGTCGTGTTGTTCACGGCCTCAAAAGATTAACTGTGAGCGATAGTGAAAGGGCCACCCCCAAAGAAGAGCGGCGACGTGATCCGGAAGAAGATGGCGCCACGAGCAGCGCTTCACACGGAACTTCCACCACCAGCAACTCAGAAACAGACGTGTCGATGAAGGCCTTGTAAGGGCATTGTAGTTTTTAGTCTCCTTGCAAAAATTGATCAGAAATTGGCTGAAAATTCTTATCAAGCCACGTCTCTGTTTAAACAATTAAATAAGAAGTTTGCTGAACAATCTAGATAATTTAACGTTGATTCTTCTCAAGCCGAGACACAGTTTGAACAATTATAGGAAAAGTTTGATGATCAAACCAAACATATTAATGAATTAATGACAATAAAATTCGTTCGATAATGAATTAGATGCTACATTAAATCAGCAAATCGCCGATATAAGCCTTGGGGAAGATATGAGAACTGAGGAATGTCAGAGCAAATGCGTACAATTCGAAACAAAATTAACGGAATTTTGTTCAGTTTTGTTCATTCTGTTCAACAAAAACGTAAAGAACAGAATGGGAAGATTATTTAAAACGCTAAATCAGCAAATCGCCGATATAAGCCTCGTGGAAGATATGAGTATTGAGGAATGTCAGAGCAAATGCGTACAATGCGAATACGAATTGGAGAAATTTTGTTCAGTTAATCAACAAAAACGTAAAGAACAGAATGGGAAGATTATTTAAGTCGCTAAAACCGCTTCGCAGTATTAGAGTGGCGTAGACGAACGCATGGGTCAAAAAACTCTGGGACTTACCTAAACATGTGGAACGCGAAGCTAATCTACAAGTACATTTAGAAGTAATGCAACCAACAGAACATCTGTGACACCGAACATTACGATACCGCCTAACAAAACCTTTGCAAGCAAAAGTGATGTAAGCTCTTAATGATAAATCTACCGGAAAAAAAGAAACTGCGTTTCATTTATCAAGAAACAAAGATGATGAAAGAAATCAGAAAAAATATGTTAGATACTTTTGCTTCGTTTCCCAGAAATAGGTCTGAATTTAAAGAAAATTTTAGAGCGTTATTTGAGCCACTACACACCAGTTAAATATTAAAATCCTTGCGAAAACGCGAAGTGCTACCTATATTTACTCGTATAATTCATGTTAATTTGACTGAGTTAAGGTAGGGATCCTAGAGGTCACGAGAACGTGGACAGACTGCAGTTTTCCCATAGTACGTCACACATAATTTCTAACTAATTTTTGATGTTAATAAATAAATTAACTTGGCTCTATATTTTGGCAAAAAAATTGTACAGCTTTATGACACGCTGGATACAAAAGTAAAACTCCTTTTTTTCGATCGAAAGCATCGCAAAGATAGAATATAAAGTAAAAAGCAATACAATTTCAAGTAGAAAAAATAAGGAAGCTGATAAACATCCATTAGTTCTTGTTAATGCGTAGCCCGTGGATTTATGATCGTCCATTTCTGCCTTAGAGACAACTTAAGCATTACGCTTCCACTCAGCGCTCGTCTCCACAGGAAAGTTCCGAGTAGTGGAAGCGTCAGAACTTGGGCAATCGTTAATTGTTCTTTGGAGATTCGTTGACAAGAAGCAAATGAGTTTATAAAACATTTCATTTTACTCCTGGTGCTACAAAAGAACGTACTTTTCGTTTTATCTGTAACGGTTACGTAATATTGTAGCATTGCGATCTGCATCCTTTTAATTATTCAAACTGAAAAACTCTTCTTCTGAACGTCTCTTCTTCTTCTTCTCCTTCTTTTTCAGTTTGCCGTCAATCGTTTTACCGGTTTTAAGAACCCACAAAATGTAGATTTTGACTACTCGTATTATAGAAAGTAGTTTACTAGACATAGGAACAAGATTTATTCAATTTTGCGTTTCCAGGACCCGGTATAAGAATTTTTCTGTCAAACATTTAGCGTTTTACGGCGCATAATTACAATACTTTCTCTTCTTACTATGTAAGAGTGAGAACGTAAAAGTAGGCATACAAAAATGCATTCGTTCTATCTAAAATAGATGAGGAAAAATGCATGCAAACAATAAAAAATCACTATTTAAAAAAATAGTGAAAAACATCAATAATAATTAAAATTATTCAAGTTACATTAAATTTTTAAAATGTACACTTATTTGGAGGCAAAGGATGTTTTGTTTGAAATCTTAATTGCACTTGACTACAAGGTCTGTTTCCACGCTGCATCTATCAAAAATATTATTACCTCTGAAAATTTTTCTTAATGGTACACTAAATTTTGTTTCACTCGCAACATCGTCTCTTCAAAATGCGTGGACTCTCTTTTGACTTCTGGAATGCCACCAATGAAAATATTATTTTCGGTCTTCGTCCTTGTGTAACTGCTCACAGAGAAGGCTCGCTTCGTTTACGATGGACAGAGAGCTCTGATGGGATCAGAGACCTTAGTGAAAGGTAGGATAAGATTTTTCGTGAGCTAAAAAAAACCTGTCGCCATGAACGAAAGAAATTCAAAAATGTTGTCTGGTATCTTCTTGACTTCACATTTAGATTTGTAAAATTTCCTCCCCCTGAAGCCGTAAAGGGCTTGCAGAGAAAGACAAAACGCGACAGGGCCTTTTTGTTACTTAGACTCGCAGTGTTTACAGTTTCACCCGAGATGGATACCGGGAGAAAGAAACGGAAAAGGAAGAAAAAGGCCAAAATAATGCAAAATACTAAAAACAGGCTTCTAAAGCTAAAATAAGTAAAATGACGAAGTGAAAATATTCTAAAACAAGTCCAGGGGTGTAGTTAATCTATGTCTATTGTTAAATGTCTTAATATCATATCAATATTAAAAAGGCATTTTGCCAAACTTTCGAGCTCTAAAAACGGTACTGTATCACGTAATTCAGTGTACAATACTGTACAAAACGTTTAAAAAACAATGTTTAGTGTTGTGTATTGGAAATGTGTTATTACAGTTCAATATTATCAATTATTACTTATTACATAATGTTACAATTATCTTGTACGTATTTATCCTATAAATAACGCCAGAAAACTATTAAATTATGAAAACAATAAAATTAATGATTTCACGAACAGACAGAAACAAAAGCTTCTAATTTAATGATGGATACGCAAGTTGATCATGGCAAAACTTTGTCTTTTCAGTTAGTGTTTGTCAACTTAGGCTCTGAAAACACACAAACAACAGCGATGCGGCAGCAAAACTAGTTCAACCCCGCGAGGGAAGGTTCTTTTTACTTTTTCGCACTTACTAACGTAAGAAGAGAAAGTATTGTAATAGTGCGCCGGAAATCGACGAATTTTTTGACACAATAACTCTTATTGACATACCCTGGTCACGAAAAAGTGGATAAATCCAGTTGCTAAATTCAGAAGAAAAAAATCCTCTAACACGTGGTGTGGCCAGAATCCATGTTTTGTGGCTCTTTCATACCGAAAAATCGATTGACGTCAAAACGTCTGTCTGTCCAGCCGTGTACAACGCTAGCGGATAAAACGTTAAACCGATTTTCTCCAAAATTGATATAGCCCCATTGATCTAACTGATGTCGCGGCCCTTTGAATTCGCGATCGATATTTTAATTTTGGGGGTACCTTACATGACATTAGACATTTTCAAAATTTAAAAAAATGGTTCCAATTTTTAAATAAAATTTTGTGGTTGTAAAGTGTAAAGGACGTTTAAGAAAATGGAGCAGGTCCCATTTATGAAGGCAAAATTTAAGACTTAGAAAAATGTTGTAAAAATAAGAAGATTGGAAAAGAAGAGAAAATACAACTACGAAGGGTGAAGTTTATCTTCACGAAATTTGGAATTAATTCTACAAGGAAAGGGGTATGTTTTACTAAATTGTGCATTATGAAATGAAGGAAGAATATTAAAAATTTGAGACCATAATTTTGAATCAAATCATGGATTTTAGAGATATTTATTTCATTATGAATGCATGTGTTGTGTATAAACGTAGATGCATGTAGCATTTTTCTAAAGAATTGAAATTTATCATTGTTGTTACGAAATAAAAATAAAACTTTGCACGATAATATTAACTCGTAAGGAAATGAAGGGTTGAGGAAGGTAATGGGTTGCTATGGATGCAAGTTTGTTTTGGAAGACGCTGGCTAGAGTTCGAAAGATATGGATGACGGATGGACGATTCACTCGTGATATTTAAAGTGAAATGCTTGAATAAATACCCAATGGCTAGTGTCGTCAAGTGCTTAGAAGATTGGCGAAACCTTAGGGGAGGCATTAGATATAATTAATTTGTGGTTGAAGAATACAGAACAAGGTGTCTGCGAAAGCGTATCAGGTAACGGTTTGCCGATTGATTAGCCATCCTCAACCTCCGAACAGAACATTTTCTTTTTGTTGGAATTTAAGTGTTTTATTTTAAAATCCTCAAGAGTGAAGAAACGGACAGCGACGTTGTGTAAGTGGAAAGCAGCGTCAGCTGAAGTACATTGGAAATGCCCACGATCACGAGCATCTAAGGAAGCATAAGCTATTGCGGGACGGAAAGTTATTAGATAAGTAACAATCGTATCTCTTTGAGGTGATTTTCTTTATCTTCGTATTATAAATCACATATGTAGTGTTATTTCATAGTTATTTCACAAATTATACGTACCAGATACAACCAGACAAATACAGATCAGTTAATTAATTTACTTATGTGGAGTCACAATTCAAAATGGTTTTTCCAAAGACGCGAACTGCGATAGCCCCTGAGGTTCTGAACTGCCGCCATTCGCACACGTCCGTACTCTCCTTCAGACACGCAGACACACGCATACACACACACACACACACACACACAACACAAAGCGCACTCCATTGCAGGCTGTTGTTCCCAGGGGAGGGAGTATGTCGCTAAAACTCCATTAAACGAGACAATTTGAACTCGTTGAGATGCAGTCACCACATCACCACACTGAGCAAAGAAAGGGTGTGATTGAAGCTGATAGTATGATGGCAATAGCAGACACTTAATGTAGTCAACGAGGTAATTCAGAAAAGCGAACATCACAGTGATATGAGTCCCTGAAGGGCCTGAAGACTGCATGAGCTGAAAAACGAGTGCTGCCCCTGGCGGCGAGAGGAGGAAAAAACGCAGTATTGAACCCCTTCCGAAAATTTACATTTCATAATTTCCATATTCCCCACAAGGGGCAGAAATGAGCTCGCTTGGAGAGCTGGGGCAAGCTCAAAGAAGAGGCAAACTAAGCACAATAGACAAACGCCAAAGAATGAAAAGAACCTTGTTGGTTCATATACGAAGTTAAGAATATTGGAGAGCAAAAGAGAACAAAACCGATAAATGTATGGAGGCTCTGAGACGAAATTTGTCAGAAAAGAGTGGATGGAAGATACAGAAAATCATATTAAAAGAAGAGCGTTTCCAAGTCAATATCCATGACACAAAAAGACAAGATAATAAAAAGAGAAGAATGCCCGTAATTAGCATGTATCAAGTAGACAAAGAACTCAAGACCGGCTCGTCTCGAAGCCGGCTGGCAGCCTCGGCTCGAAGTGTCGCATGATCGAATTCCGCCTCGGACATGGATGTGTGTGTGTTCTCGTGTTGTCCTTACGTATCGTGTTTTCCCTACATTTCCCTCAATGTAAACAATCACAGGGGTAGTTAAAAAGCGACATTTTTGTTGAAAAAAGAAACTCAAGGGCACGTGACCCCGAATCACTTATTTGCTGTGCATTCGCATTGCACTCCGATGTGGGGACGTGCGTTGTTCTATTCAAATTGTAGACGAACATCGCCCTCCCAACCTTTGCAGACGAGAATGCCCACGATCACTTAGAGGGCGAAACTATTAAGTTAGATCTGAAAGAGTGAAACTATTCAATTAGAGAGAGAAACTATTTACTTAGATCTGAAAGAGCGAAACTATTCAATTAGAGAGCGAAACTATTCACTTAGATCTGAAAGAGCGAAACTATTCAATTAAAGAGCGAAACTATTCACTTAGATCTGAAAGAGCGAAACTATTCAATTAGAGAGCGAAACTATTCACCTAGATCTAAAAGAGCGGAACTATTCAATTAGAGAGCGAAACTATTCACTTAGAAGGCAGAAGTGAAAAGTAGGTGCAAATGGACTGAAACCAGCAGGGGCAGAACCGACATTTTCATCAAATATTTCTGCCAGCTTTTTTGTTGTTGTTTTTACATACTTTACAACCAAATACCTTCAAATGTTTGACAAAAGGTTTCATGATACTCCATATCGACATTGGTACTTTGCTTTTCTTCTGTGTTGGTCTAACGTTGTGCGTAAGCTACTATACAAGCTGCCTCTTATGTTTTCGTAATTCTGAATCAATGAAATAAATTTCAGCGATTTCAATTCTACAATTTCGTTGCTTTGGGATGAATATGCAATTTTTCTCTCATATTTTATTCTCTTCTAACTATAATATTCTATTACCTATCATTAAGATTTAGATGTAGCATCCAGACGTTCAGATGGGCTGTATTTATCCATAGTTTACGATGAGTAAATCTTTGAGTAATAGAGCAATACACCCAAATACTTATTTCAGTTTATGATATGGAGGAATGAAGTCACGTGTGTGCGTGTGTCTGTGTGTGTTTGTGAGGGGGGGGAGGAGAAATTGTGCACGGCGCAGTCCCCTGCGCAGCGCAATCGAAAGGTCCAGGAGGCCATGAACGCAGCATCGGCGTGCGAGGGAAACATTAGCACTCCGGAAACACGACGCCTCAGTAGTCCTCGAAGCGGGGGGGGGGGGGGGGGGGGGCTCCCCTCCACCTGCACTGTTACCAACTCAACCACCACCGTCACAACCAGCTCGCTTAGAGCCTTTGTTCCCATTGCAGACGGAACGATCATTTCAGCTAGTCACGTGAACCCCCTACTCCGTTTGCAATTGCCGTCTGGAGAAAGCGCAGATTTGTACCGCCAGAATTATGCTTGTGCCAATATCACCGTGAAGAGACAAAGGGGTCGCAACAAGGCGTCGCATTGTGCATGTCGGCTGTCATTGTGCTACATCCCAGAGCGAAATTCAAATATTTAAGTTTTAAATAAGACATAAATTAATAACCATACGCAAATTGCATGATAGAGAAATGAAGAACAACAAGACAGACGCCATATTTGTGATTCGTCAAGTAGTCGGAAAGGCGATTGAATTTAACAATCCAGTCTTTTTATGTTTGGTAGATATAAAGAAGGAATTCGATCGGTGTAAGACTACAAGATATAATAGCAATCTTGAGAGAGAAGAAATACCCAAGGTATTAATAAAAGTAAAAGACTATATGAATACGAACACTGTCACAAAAGTGTAAATTAGAAATATGGTAACAGATGAAATTACACGTGCATCTGACATTAGACAAGGGGATTCTCTAAGTTCTATTCTTTTTAATTTAATTATGGTGATTTTATTGACAATGTAAAAGAAATGTCAGGATATAGAATGGGAATATCTATATTTAACTCAAAAAACAAAATCAATGGTGATATCAAAAGAGACTATAAGGTGTAAACTGATCATAAAGAATAAAATAATAGAGCAAGAACTGAAATTCACGTATTTAGGAGTTAAAATTTCAAGAATACGAAATACGTATCATGAAATTAAACAGCAAGTAATGAAAGGAGCCAAAATATCGGGGTATTTTAAAGATGTGACATGGAGAAACAAATATCTTAATGTAGAAAGCAAGGTAGAAATTTACAAAACTGGTAAGGCCAGTAATAACATATTGAGCAGAAACAAGGGCCGATAATAGAAGAACTAAGACTCTAGATAGAGCATCAGAGATGAAAACATTAAGATCAATATTGGATGTAACAAGATGAGATAGATTGAGAAACCAAGATATAAGAAATGAATGTAACATTACAGACATAGTAAAATTTGCAAGAGCAAGAAGAAGAGAATGGTATGTGCAAGTTATCAGGTTGGGCAGCAAAAGTTAATCAAGATTGCAAAATATTCAAAACCTGTAGGAAAAAGGGCCCCAGGCAGACCGAAGAAAAGTTGGATCAAGAGTTGGATTTCCACATCTCCTGAATCATCCTGATGGTGAAGTGTGCAGAAAAACAGGTGTTAACCTTAACAAAAGAAGAATAATTGCATGATATACAATATATGAAATAATGAGAGAAATGAAAAATAACAAAATTGATATTATTCATTTACAAAGTTCAGTCACCTGCGTTGAAACAATGAACACAACTATTATGTATCACATCCATAACTATTGTCATCTTCTATTTCAATATTCCGTCCATTGGCAGCAAAAATTTCCGGAAACTGGGAAATCCCCTCCTTCAGTTTTGCTAGGTACTGGCTTTCCTGCTGTATTTATGTACTGTTCTTTCTGCTCTCCCCTTTTCCCAAGGCCAAAATCTGGTTTTAGGGCAGGTAGAAGTACGCAAACTGCTTTCCTACGAGTCACCGAAAACATTCGTCAATCTCTGGATGAAGGCAATATAACAGCGCTAACGCTCTTAGATTTCAAAAGGCCTCCGATTCAGTAAATTATTATGTGCTTCTGGCAAAATGTAAATGCCTCGGTTTTTCTGATTCTATTTTATCTTGGATTTCAAGTTATTTTAGTAATACACAACAGGTTGTAGTTGTTAAAAATACTTTCTCGTCACCTAAACCAGTTTTACGTGGAGTGCCACAGAGCTCCGTGCTAGGTCCACCTTTCTTCCTGATCTATATAATTGATATCCCTTCTGTGCTATCAATGAGCAGTCATCATATGTATGCAGACGACTTACAGATCTATGACAGCAGGAAACCTTCTGAAGTGACCCATTTAGTTAGTAAAACAAATCACGATTTAGCCTCTTTACTTGAATGGTCAGTGAGAAACGGCCTCAAGCTCAATCCATTAAAATCTTCGTCAATTAGTTAGCAGTCGTCAATTAGTTAGCAATAGGGCTCGCAAAGCACTTCAAAATATAAATATTCCTCAAATTTCATTGACTAGATTGACTCCACCTTATATCCTTTTAATAAGTTTGGTCCAGTTGTTGGGATTAGCAATCGTTAGTAATTGACAATAAATTACAATCAGAAGTAAAAAATAAGAATAAAACAAAACAAAATACCACAGAGAATGTGTAAGTTATATAGAAGAGGTAATGAATGTAAAAATAAAAAATAAAATAGTCAAAATAAAATAACAGAATTTACGTTCGGAGCAAATATGTTATAACAACAGACTGCAAACAAAATACTAAAAGTACTTTTCATTTAGCAATAAAAATCAGTAATAAAAGAAGCAATTGAAGCAATAAAAATTAACACATTGAAATACAATATTGCGAATGCAAAATAATGTTATTGCCTCGACGGTAACATAGATATTATCTGCTCACAAAACGCTATGTCCTATTCTATAAAAATTAAATACTTACACTTAACTATTACTTAGGGCCTGTATTACCACTGTTGGTTATAACTTCCAGTTAACTAACTCCCGGTTAAAGTAACTCCGGGTTAAAGTGGACTTCGTGTATTACGAGAGTGAGGTAACTGGAAGTTAGCTAACTCTCACTTTAACGTTTACTCTGTGTTGGTTGGCAATACTTTCTAGTACTCACAACGATTAATAGAGTGCAGCATAATGTTTTCGATATTCAACTATTCGCTGTAGGGGTGGAGATTTGTTTTGTTTCCGGTGTTTTGGGCTTGGCGACAGTCAGTCATAATTCGTTGTAGCATTATTCGCTTATTAAGTGCCTTTTGCGAAATGCAGAATTCCGGCGAAATGTCGAGCATGAAAAAGAAGCGTTCCGCCAATTTTACGCGGGAGGAATGCTCCACACTGTTAAATCTAGTGGATCAGTACGTTGAAATTGTGGAGTGCAAAAAGTCCAATGCAACCACGAATAAGGAAAAGGTAATTTAAAATTTAAAAAATACTATCTTTCATATCAAAATTCTCAATTCAACTTACACTTCTGATATCTTTTATTAGCTTTAATATTTATCTTTTCAATATGTCATTAATCTATTGATTTAATTGTTTTCAAATTTTGCAGGACCAAGCATGGGAGAAAATTGCCGTGAACTTCAATGCAGCCACTGCTTCTTGCCGTACTGCCAAACAATTAAAAGAAAAATACGACAATTTAAAAAAAGAAGCAAAGAAAATGTTAGGCAGAGAGTGCGAGTCTGCGAGTGGGCAGAAGTTGCACTCCTGGACTTCTGCAAGGACTGAAGTGGCCTTTCTGCAGAAGGAATTGCTGCAGAAAGAATTTGAAGCTAAGCAGGAGCGAGAGAGAGAGCTTCATTCAATTAATATGAAGATAAAAGAAGAACAACTTAGGTTAATAAGAGCAAAGAGAAAACTTGTGGAAATGGATGTGGAAGCAAAGGAGAGGCAACAAAATAATGTTTTTGAAAATTTGTAAACTTTATTTTTTAAATATAATTTAACTATAAATGAATGTTTAACATTAATTTCTGTGAATTCTCTCTCTGAAGAACCTCACAAATGTTTCCCAAACTGCTTCCCTTTGTGGCACTTCTAAATTTATGGCAGGAGTTATCTGCCCTTCTTGAACTGCCAATTGTAATTGTTCTTGATCCATTCCTGGAACAGGTGGAGGATCTGCTTCCTCCCTCTCAATGGCAATGTTGTGCATTACAGCACATGCCACAATTATGGGCTGCACTAGTGATATATCTTGCCTTATTCCCAGTGCCAAAATAGGGAATCTTGCTTTCCAAACACCGTACAATCTTTCCACTGTATTACGTGTTCTAATGTGCGATTCATTATACAAATTTTCCTCTGGTAAATGAAGGTTCCGAAGAGGTGTCAACAGTGTTGGTCCTATAGGATATCCTGCATCGCCAAGCAGCACCCCATTCAAAAACTCCCCTCTCTCCACCCGAGCCTTAATTACAGAGTTTCTGTATATAGTAGCATCGTGGCTTGATCCAGGCCACCGTGCAACTATATTTTGAATGCGCAAGTCTTGGTTTGCAATGGTTTGCACATTGAAGCTGAAGTAGCCTTTCCTATTTAGAAAAACTTCAGCGTTGTCTCCACCGGGTGAAACAATGCGTACATGAGTGCAATCAATGGCACCTATCACTCTTGGAAAAGCAGCCACTTCAAAGAACTTTCTTTGAATGTTTATTGTTTCTTCTCTGCTTCTCGGCATGCAAATAAATTTTTTCCTTAGAGATGCAAGGGCATGAGAGACTTTTGTAATTATTCTCTCTGCAGTAGTTTTATGCACTCCTGAGAAGTCACCAACTGCAGTTAGAGTGCCGGCAGTTGCATAAAATCTCAGGGTGAGCAGTAATTGATTCATAGGAGACAAAGAGCAATTTCTGAAACAAAACAATAGAGTTCTTAATAGTGTGAATGTTTCTGAAGTCTGTATATAAATCAAAATATTTTAATTCTTAACCCAAAATTATCTACTTTCAATGTCCACTTAATGAAAAGATTTTTAGGTATTAAAGAAGAAATTTATTTAAAAATTGTGTTAGGTGTAAGATGTAACAAGTCATATGAATTGGATCTAAAAAAATTAAATCAATTGAAATTTTATTGGCATGAAGTGATATTTTCACTTAATTTCTAATTTACTTTAGAAATGTTTCATTCTTATTTCTTAACAAATGTATGCAAAATATGATAATACACAAAAATTATTCATTACATTAAAGTGTAAACTTCTGAATTTTAGTAATGCAGAAACTTGTTACAATAGGAAAGGGAAAGTCATGATATTAAAATATGTAAATTTCATTAAACACTATTTACCCTGTTTTAACTTAAACCAGGTTGGGAATACATAATAATCACATTAATATTTAATTTACATAATAATCATTTAAATTTCAAATGTGGTTAAAAGTCAACCAACAATTTTCTAAGAATATTATTTAATTTCAGTAATATCCACAAAGATTTAAAGACAATCAAAATACGGTTTGCAGTATTATTCATTCGATATTGAAATGACGACTGAATAAATAATATAGCGACCTCATGTTGTCAGTCTTTAATTCTTTTGTGTACACCACTAAAATTAAGCAATAATTGTAAGTAATCATTTAAATAATAATAAAAAATGGTAATAGCACTTTATTAACAAAAAACTGAAATGACATGGACTTACTTAAAATCAGGTTGACAACTAGTAAACCATTAATAAAAATACTAATTAAATAATAAGTAGACCAATGAAAACGATTATTTAATAAGACAGTAATATTAAACATGTCAAATTCAATAATATATCATTTCAATGCCTTACAGCCCAGGAGGTTACAACATAACCTTATTATTTCAAAAATCCAGAGAGAAAGCTAAGGAAAGGTTCTACATCTACCTACAGAGGGAACATACTATAACTAATGCCATTAATGATTTATTATATACATCCTCATACCTGTCTGTAATGTATTCCAGTTCATCTTCAATCTGTTGCAATACGAACAAAGCAGTTTGTTTCGTAATCCTGAAACGTGCGAAAAATTCGTCGCAGTCCCACTCTCCGAAGTTATCCCGTCTGGGCCGCAAACGTTTGAGTCGTCTGGTATTAACGAAATATTCCAACAGCATTTCGTCTTCAGAATCAGTTTCTACATTTATTACATTCGCCATTTCACCTAACCGTCAGTTAACTCAGTAACTCTTACTTCAACCTCCGGTTAACTTAACTTTCCGGTAAACCTCCGGTTTGTCTTTAACCGACGCTCGTAATACGAATTTCTCCCGCTAACGTCCGGTTAACTCTAACTGGAACTTTAACTGACGGTGGTAATACAGGGCATTATATTTTTGGAACACATACAGTAGAACCCTAGCGCGGTTCAAAAGAAACGCGAACTGCAGTAAGAATGCAATTCTGCCCGTGGATTCCGATAATTCTGGGTATGTGATTGATGGACAGACGCGGATTGCTGACTGGAAGCCACGGGGTGTGCAAACGATGTCATTCGGCGATTAACCCCAGATTACAAAGGCGTCGTCTGTCAGACGTCGCAACTAGTGCCCAAAGCTTCCCCCACCCCCTTCCCCTCACGCCCCGTTTCTGAAACTCGGTGTACCTTCGGTGTGTGACTAGCCAATGAAATACACGTAGCGTTGCCTGCATGTCTATCTGCAGTATACGCCATTAAACACGTGTCGTCCAATAGACTACGCTTTTGTAATTACGACAGTAATATTTTTGGCGCTATATTGGCTAATATTGTAAATAATGACTACAAATCCCCTTGTCTTGTAGCATTTAAGAGAAAGAATTTAAGATCTGTTCTCAACATGTAGAAAACTTAATGGGACGATGGCGATCACAAATAAGGTCTCATGACAAGGCACTTCTGCGGACGCTTCTCAAAAGTCATGTGTGGGCAGCAGCTAGCTCCATATTTTCTTACTCCATATCATACTTGTATGTTCAATCCATTAATTTAGTGTTTCGTTGTACAAATGAGTCTTTTTTTTATTTTTGCCCAAAGAAGTCTGTCAGACTACGCCTTTGTAATAATGCTAGATACAGGTCGCCTTTGAAACCTAGAGTTAAATATACAGCAGGAATACGTACAATCACCCCCAAAACTATTCGGACACCTGGGATATTTGTTTCACTTACTTTGAATCCAGTTTTCTTCTCTATTAGACAACATGTTTGGGCGCCTCTCTCGAGGGTGTAGCCCTATTATTTTCCTTTATGTAATGTCAATCATTGCACTCTTCTTGATCATTAACATTTGAGCAATATTTCGACAGCGCTTACCTTTCGTATGGTGAAATACGAACAGCTGACGTTGTTCGAAAGTACTGTTTCTCCCTCTGCGACTCATACTGTAAGTCCTTCGCAGTAGTTTCCACGATCCAAACTCTTCGGTAACCAGAGCAAACTATCGCTGGTTCACCTTGAACATTCGAGGTCCGTTTCTATCAACGGTTTTTTTTCTATATAAAAAGGACTGATATTTCAGTTCAGTCGTGCTCTATTCGAATTAGTTCGAAGTCCACTGACTTACATACCTGATGATTAAAGGTGCCATTTTTTTTGTAGAGCAACTTCTTTAAGAAGTTATTTTCGTGGCTAAGTCCGATTTACCTAAATTATGCCGCATTAAAATTTAATAACGATTTGAGTAAAACATTTCAACGAAAGTTCTTGGAATTAGCAGGTGTCGGAATAGTTGTGGGAGCGGCGGTGTGTTATTAAATGATCGAAGAGAAAGAAAAAAAAACTTTCCAGGAGAACGGTTTTCCGCAATTCCCTTTGACTGGGTATTCCTGGCGAAGTGCGCCGGCCGGCGGACGAGCGCCGCGGGGCCCGACTCGCGGGAACGCGTGGTTGCCCCGCAGGCTTCCAATCGCGGCGGAGCGCGCGTGGGCGCGGGCGCGGGCGAGGGGCCGGCCACGCCCTGCAGAAACAATCAAGCCCGAATTAGCTGCGCACAACTCGCAGGGAGGAGAAGCTTATTACATTTTCCGACCCCACCCCCACCCCCCACCCCCGGCGGCGGAAAGAGCTCACGATGGGTTCGGACGCGGACGCCGCCTTTGTGAGTCACCGGAACCTCCCAAATTACCAGTTCACTCCTGACTGGTGGAAACGGGAAGCGGGGATAGTAGAGCAACGGGGCTTTAATGATGCTCGTAAATTTAGTGACGATCTCAGATGCTACGTTTCGGATTTTCTCAGTTGCTTCGGAACGATCGTGTCGTCAGTAAAAACACTTGTACGCAGAGAAAATTAACTAAATATTGAAAGTACAATTGTTTACGGCTTATAAAAACTGAATGCTGAAAATGCGCTTGTCCCATATCCCATCGATGTGGACATTTCAGAATCTGTGTTCTCGCGACGGGTTCGAATGGGGACGCCGCCTTTGTGAGACATTGAAACCTCCGGAATTACCACTTCACTCCTGACAGGTGGTGATGGGAAGCGAGAATAGAGAAATATAGATTGATTGATGCTAGTAAATTTAGTAACGTTCTCAGATGCTACGTGCTATCGTAAATTTAGTAACGTTCTCAGATGCTAATTTTTTCGCAGTTGCGTCGAAACGATTGTGTGTATTCCGATGTATTATTTATCATCAGTAAATTAAGTGAAATTATAACAATCTTAACTAAACATCGGAACTACAATTATTTTAAACTACAGCTTATACAATTTGGATGATGAAAATGCGAATGTTCTGTATCACTTTTTTTCAGTATCTGCATTGTACCGGGTTTAGATCGAACGCATTCACAGACGTACGAGCGTCTCCCGAGTCCACAAAGGAAACGCGGGGAAAGACTCCGACAGAAAGCTTCGTCGCTCCACTGGATCCCCCTGTTTAGTTTTTCGCTCTGTTCAGGCACGAGTCATTGCAAATTCTAATTGACCCATCTTTCTCGTCCTTGTTTGTGGTTTCCTAAATAAATTGTTTACTAGCGACTGTACCCATTGTGTGCTTTTTAATGCCTTTGGGTATTCCATCCGCTTTATTTCTTCTTCTCCCAATTTCTCTTTTAGTCCCTTCAAAAGACTTTCCTACATGTTCCTTTCAATACCACATTGCATGAAGTACATTTGTCTGCACTGCAATATAACCACTATGTGTGCACGCCTTCTAGAGTTCAGTGGGAAATATAGTTATTCAAATTACTGTTGCCTATGTTGTGGCGACAGGAAGTATATTCCTTCTCAAAGGACATGATGACAGATAAGAGTCCAAATCCATAGCTTATTTGCCCTCGGAAATATATTTTATTATACAGGAGGGAATATTTTATTATCTATTCTTGTCAGAAACTCTCATTTCTTTCTGTATTCAGAATTCAGCTTGTGTATGGCTTACCGTACAGATCCCAGAATTAACGTGCACAGAATACATTAACATTAACAACGTGCACAGAATACACTTCTTCCCGTAGCACGTCACACACAATTTTTAAGTGTTTTTGACGTAAAATAAATAAATAAAAATAAAGTATCTTTGGTTTGCGTAACGGATGCTTATATCAATTACATACAATGGACAGTGTCAACGACAAACTTTACAAATCCAGAATAGATATTTTCCTGTTTGTTCAGAAAAGGAAGTAGTTTCACAGTTTATAACGTTTATTTTCAAAATTTTTTTCAAAAAACTTTTCGTGATTATTCGCGTTTCTTCTTTCATATCTTATAGTATGTTTTCAAAACAATCGAAACTCTTGCCAAGCGCAAGCGCTTTGTGAAAACTGCGAAACTCTCTTGCAGCGAGGTTTCCTCATACACACAAAAAATCTTAGAATTAGTGGACATTTGATATGAATTTGGAGCAAAGTAGGGAATAGTGAAGTGAATTAATGGTTCTCTCTTAAAATTTTCCATCAAATAAATTGTTGTTTCTTTCTGACGATCGCAGTTGAGACACCCTCTGCCTATTGGGCTTCCAAGAGCATCCAAATGCCAGTAAGAAAACAACGACCCAGCGACCCAGTAAGAAAACAACTTCTCCATGCCGTCTGGATGACTTATGTTCTTTGTTTGCTTAATTTATATTCGTAATGTATAACGATACTATTTTCTTTGCAAGTTCCTGCTTGTTATCTCATTGCCGTTCCCTTTCTTTTTTGGTTGCCTTACACTCATTGATTTCTCACCCTTACATTGTAAGAAGAGAAAGTACTGTAATAAGGCGCTGGAAAACGGCGAATTTCCGATAGAAAAACTCTTATTGTCGGGCGCTGGTAACAAAAAAGCGGATAAATATTGTTCCTGTACACACACACATATTATATATATATATATATATATATATATATATATATATATATATATACACACAGGAACCCAATTTCTCTTTTAGTCCCCTGAAAAGTCCTGCCTACTTGTACTCCCTTTCAATATCACATTGCACGAAGCACACTTATCTAGTCATAAATTTAACTTCACTATCTGTGCATGTCTTCGAGAGTTTAGTGGGAGTATATATATTTTGCGAGAGATGGTACTTTGGGATTGACAGCTGCCGAGCACTACCGCGATGTCCACCTGTCGCGCGATGTCAATGGCTTCAGGTATCGAAGGAACTTTGACAACAACATAGCGTGACACTGCGACCTTATTTACTGTAAATAAGCGAACCCTTGTCTAATTTACACATTGCAACGTTTCTATACCCAATTGAATTATTCTTTGGAAAGATACAACTTATCACTTTCACAATTGCAGTTTTCAGCAGAAATGTCATTGCCACCATCACTTGAATCACGTAGTGAAATTATGAAATAGTCAATACTGCGATTTATCACATCCTTATTCGTACAGTATCAGCTCCTTTGATGATTTTTTCTGTAGGTTCAACACTTTTTTCAGGTATCCAAATGGATACGGGGTATAGCTTCTGAAACAAGTTTCTGAACCTCGGAAGTGAAAGTTTTGGCTTTTTTCTGCTACGAACTTCCTGTGAGCCAAAATATTTTCAATTACATTAATGTAACCTTTGTTTGGAGGTAACCTTAAAACCTTAAACCAAAACCACAGAAGAGAGACTGCAAGAATTTACTTAAACGAAAATATTTCGGCTCTTTTACTACTCAGGAATCGCTTTTGAAAGTCATTTTCCGTGACTGATCCTTACGAATATCCCCATGAATATTACTGAAAACTCGTAATTACCGAAAACTGAGGATGAATGAGTTTCCTATTTGAAAAGATAAGCTACTTTGGAAATCCTACTCATCATTTACAATCTACCAGGGCTTGGGTTTCAATGTGATGTAAACAAATCATCGGCAACGCGGGTCGGCGGATGCTGACGTAAACGATATCCGATTGGCCCAGCGCATGCCGTTGCCATGGGAACGTAGAGACGCTGCCTGTCAATTCCAAACTCCCGCGGTATAGTAAATTACTTCCCCTAACACATTTTGTGATCAGAATCCAGGTTTTCTGGGTAGTTGATACCGACAATGACGGCAAAACGTTTCTCTCTCCATCCGTTTGTTCAAAACTAGAGCCAAAAATATTCACTCCATTTTCTCCTCAAAGGTTGATATTCCTCGATCAATTGAAAGGAAATAACAACCCTCTGAATTTGAAAGAGATATTTTGATTTTTCAGAACACTTTACATTACCTAGAAAAACATTTGTTACTCAAAAATGGCTCCAATAGTTTTGATGAATCTTTGTCCTTAGATAGCGTACAGCATACGTAACATAATGGAGAAAATACTTTAAATAATGGAAAATTGATTTCATGGTTCGAAAATTGTAAAAGTTCTAAATTAGTTTCGGCGTCTTCTTACAACTACAATATTGTAGATAGACTTTTTTTCCTAAATGAGATCTGCTCAGAGAAGATATACCTTCAAATACGCTTGTGTACAATTTCTCGAAGATGCAAGTTTTTTCACGATTTTTTACTTGAAACAGACAAATTAAAAAATCTCAAAAGCTCCTAAACTGTCCTGATGACTTTCTCCAATATCGATATTCCCCAATTAATCAGCACATCAAGGCACAACTAGTTTGAAACGGATATTTTGGTTTTGGGGGGTACCTTCATGCCTCAACATTCTCAACATTCTCCAAAAAGAAAACCCATTTTTTTTATTAAACTCAGTTCTCGGATAGCGTTAAGCTCCTAAAGATGGGACGCAGGTGTCATTTTCATTTAAACATTCGATTTTTTTAAATTGCCAAAGTCCCCAAAGCAGAAACTTCTTGGGGATGGGCATCAGAGCTATCATTCTCACCCACTTCAAAAGCAAAATTCACCGTCTGGCTGAAAGCCGAATACGCTGACACGTTGACTCCCAAAGACCGTACTCGACTGAGTTTGTTTGGGGCCAACCTGCCAGTTCGGGGTTTCTACTTATCCAAAGTGCATCGAGGTGGAATTATATCCCACTCGCAATGCGCTGGGAGAAAGCACTGCTCAGGAACCGACTGACTAGTGACTCAGGGCGCGACAACGGCTAAGGACATTAGTCCCGTGAGTGTAGTGCATGTTTTTGCTCGGTAGGGCGTAGTGAGATGGCGAGATCCAGCGCCGACCTACCGTCGTCTAGCGGGAGTTTTCCCAACCCGTCATCTCCCACCAGAGAGGCTCCGCTCCAGTCGGGAATATCTCTAAGCTTCAGACCGATCTCCCGGCACGTGTGGTAGTGTGCTGCATGTTGGTGTGTGTGTGTATGTGTGTAAGTAGGGGATAAGGATAGGATAAGGAATGGGAAGGAAAGAACGCGCGCGGTCCGTGGCCCATTTGTTACAGAACAGCACGACATTCACCTGGCGTGGATCGATGAACGGAAAACTACCGGTCAGTGCAGCTGCCCAGACAGCAGCCGAATTCGTCGTCGCTGACAAGCTAGTGTCAAAAATGCTGCTGCCGTTGGGACTCGAACCTTCCCTCCCGTTCAGAGGCAGTGACGTCAGTTGATGCCCTGAGCCACCTCTCTCGGTAGATTTCGTTCGTCCCTTAGCACTTTCTATGTGAATCCTCACGATTAGCTCATCGGCGTAAGAATAATTAAGTATTAAGAAGTTGTCAGTGTTATCTGTTTTTGCGAACGGCAGTCCTGCTCCTTACCTCTTGCAATTTTACTGCGATTCGCACGCGCGTTGACCGCGCGTAAAACGCTTTGGAAATGTAATGACAGCTTAACGTGATAATACAACCTAAAAATCTAATGTTCGATGCAGCCAAAATACGCGTTACTTCGCCACTTTTCACGAGCAAAACGGGCCGCCATGACAACTCTCGGCCCCTCTAATTTTGAAACCGGGCCGGTGCGTCTGATTGGAAAAAGCATTTGATTCCAGGAACTTGCCGACAATGTGCCATGCTGTCAGTCTCGGCTTCCTATGGCCACTTTTGCAAGTAATTCGAAGTTTGTTTCAAAGAGTTGTATACAAAATGAATTCTTGCTTCTCGCGAGAGGGAAATTCGCGGGTTTTGAGGGCAAATTAATCTAGGGGGTAATCTCGAAGGCGCGACGTTGAAATGTATGTTCTTTCCTTCTTAAATAAAATTGTCAGAATGAATGAGTTCCAAGTGTGGCGCTAAATTTGAATTAATTTAGCCGCCTATGTGCCAACCGCCGATTCACTCCCGTTTTTTTCATTTTTATTTGTTGCTTGTTGTTTCGTGTTATTCTATCCGCTACGCTTATCTTCTCACATTGATGGATTAATTACATCGACTTTTTAAGCGCCTCAATTACTTACGGAAGTGAAGTGCATGTTTATCACGGGAGGGTGCGGTGTTCGTACCCTGAAGGATAATGAGATCCCAGACCCACCTACACGTCGGCTTCGGAGTTTTTTCCATCCAGGTGTATTTCACAGCAGGGCACCGCCGCAGCCTGGACATCCTCTACGTTTCCGACCGCTCCCCTTTCATATGTTGCAGTGTAGTGCATGTGTGTTTGCGTGTGTGTGTGTGTGTAAAGAGCGAGGATAGGCCAAGGAACAGGACACAAATCGCGCGCTGTCCGTGAGCCTTTGCTAGCGTACTGCTCCGCCATTTGCCTGATCGGAGAAATCACGAAAAACTACCGATCAGAGTAGACGGAGAGTGGAATTCTGCTCCAGCCAGAATTGATATGAAATGAATTGATGCCTAACTTTACGTGGCGAGACTCGGGTCATAAGGCCTGCTGTTTCGTCTGACCACTAAATTTTGCTACACTCCTTTCAGCGACTGGATGAGAATGGAGATATTTCTACGGTAGGCGATTTGAATTTAGCTAAGAGACGTCATTTAGCCTTGAGGATCTTTGCATTGGACAGACGGCTTTACTTCCCCTATGAAGGACTTTTTTTGCCTGCTTCTATTCGGTTTGAACTTGCGTACTTGGGTATCATAGTCCGACGTTAAAAGTCACACCATCGCCGCCACCGAAGACAGAGGCTAAATTCCAACCAGCTGCATGGCTAATGTCGATAATCGTGCCAACTTCGGGGCTCGTATCCTTGGTCCTCTCGCTCAGAGCGACTGCAGTGCAACGGGTGTGTGCCGCGAGCCACCTCAGCCTGTTTATCTTGCGGTCGCCCCGCGCGCCGTTTCCTCCCGGCCTTCGCCTGTGCCGCACTGCGCCTGTCTCCCCCTCGGCGCAATTCGCTGCTCCTCCTCCTCCTCCGCGCATGCGCCTCACCGCGAGAGGTGGGTGCGGGGAGGGGGAGGGGGCGAGGCCAGGGCGCGGCCGGGGGCGCCGCCCCTGCGACTCGACGCACTTCGCTGCTCATCCACGCGGCGGAGAGACACCCACCGCGTGGGAGGCGTTCGCATTCACGCACAGCGTATTCCTGGCTGCGAACACCCTCTTCCTTCTCCAAAGCACACAACACGACAGGAGGTTCACTTTAAGGAATATCGTTTTGCAACAGAGTGAAAAGCGAAACATGTCACTGAACTTCAACGCCGGAAGTTTACGGTTTGGGGAACAGTGAGAAGAAGGCCCACATGCAACGAAAACAGCTCTTGCATTCAAACCCAATTTCGGAAGTAATCACGAAAATGTAACAAAACTTTTTAAAAGCTATGCTATGTTCTTTCATTATTTACTAGTATTAAAGAGCTGATTTCCGATTAATCAATGAAAAAAATAAATCTAAATATCGTCCACGCTCTGAGCGCCATTTTGTATACACAGTGCGTTGTGTTCAATTTACGAGAAAAAAATGAAAGCAATTGATGGTGCGTCAGCCGCACGCGCTGACAGGAGTCGGCAGCTGCCTCTCGACGCTCGCCACATTTATAAGCGCGCGGCGGCAACGTAGGGGCTGCGGCGGCCGGAGGGGGGTTCGAGGGGGTTTGAGGGGGTTCGAGGGGCTGCGGTGGCGATCAGCGCTAAATACGACGCGTCGATAACACCACGGCTCGAGGGTGGCGGCGGCTTCCGCGAAGCGAACGCAAAGCTCTATGTATTTGGTATTTGGGGTGGACTGTCTGACTTTACCGGCCTGCTAATGATGCCCCTCTGACCGGGAGGTCCTAGGTTAGAGTCCCGACGGTGGTAGCATTTTCGACTCTGGCTAGAGAGCGGCGCTGGCTGGAGGATTACCGATCGGAGCAGCTGGCCGATGGAATTGTTTTCTGTGTGTTTCAGTTCCTCCTATTAATACCAGGCGAATGCCGGAGCAATACCCTAACAAACGGGCCACCTTCCTTCCTCTTCCTTTTCCTATCCTCACCCTTTACACACACTTATACTAGCATGCCCTACACTTCGACACATGAAAATAGTTTAGAAGTGTGTATTGTAACGAAAAGAAATCGGTAGTTTTCTGTGCTTTCTTTGATCAACACCAGGCGAATATCGGAGCAGTATCCTAACAAACGGGCCACGGACCACGCGTGATCTTTCCTTTCTCTTCCTTGTTATATCCTCACTCCTTTCATACACACACTACCATGCACTACACTACCACACGTGCCGGGAGACTGGCCGTGAGCTGAGTTTGTCTCGGCTGGCGTGGTGCCTTACTGGTGGGAGACACTTTGTTGAGGAAAACCCCGTAGGGCGATGGTAGGTAGGAGCTAGATGTCACCATATAGCTGGAGAAGACCAGCACCCCCTCCCGAGCAAAAACATGCACTACGCTTACGGACTAATGACCTTAGTAGTTGACGTGCGCGCATCACTAACAATAAATCAATCAATCAATTCCATGTTTTGGAGGTTAAGAGAGACATGCGAAAAATATGATGTATTCTCTTCGTCGTAACTAACTCCGCCTCCACGAGTTTTGCTTCGTCACACAGTTAGAGAGACTGTCATGACTTTAAAGGAAAGCTCCAACATTTTTGCCCCGACTGGCTATCGAAACAGGGATCGCATCATCGGAAGCTGCCACCCTGGGAGCCTCGCGATGGTGAGCTGTAAAATAAAACTATACCACGAGGAGAAAACAAAACAAGAGGTAGGAATATATAACGAAAGGTAAAGGAAGAATTGAAAGGAAAGTAGATGAACAGACATCTCTGACAGATTTTCATGTAGAAGAACTAGTTGAGCAACGATTACATTACACGTGCTACGTGTGGCTATAAGTAATTTAGACATATTTAGGATGAGATTGTACTTACGACAATGGGGAAAAAGTAAAGGCACATTACAAGTAGTGGTGCTACAACAGCACACCTTTTCTCGCATTATTTGTAACTGCTTCGCAATAAGGTATCACAACACGCATCTGCAAAAGTTTCCAAGGAGAAACATTTCTTTCAGCGCGCCGATAAGAAAACTTAAGTCCTTTGAGTTAAATCGCCATGAGCTTTACCGCAACGCTATCCCTAACTCTCCCGAACTCACTTTTCCCGACACTTGAAAACTAATTTCCTTTATCATCGTTTTCAACGCGCCAAGAAGTTTTCACTATGAAGAACATTCATTTGACCTCTTCTAATACATAGTGCGAGCTTTTGATAAAATATGCAATTCTTGTTTATTACATAGATTAAATGAAAATGACACTTCTTAACTATTTGAAATTATTAAAAATTTTTTCTTTGATCTCCATTTTATTGTAAAAATTAATTCATCTCCTTCTAGTCTCCAACCTATTTTTTCCGTAATTCTTTAACGTTCACCTTTTTGTCCTCTACTACTTAATGTTTATATGCCAGACATTTCCCTTTTACTTTTTGTTACTTTAGCTCTTTATGCAAATGATACTGCTTTATTCTACTCCCATCAAATATCAAAATTGCACGTAACAATATTTTGAAATTGAATTGCATTGAACTCATTTTACATATATTAAGCCAAATATAACTCAAGCTAAAATATTTACTCTACATCGCTCATCCATAAACACCTCCTATCATCAATAATCCTACCATTTCTTGACTTGAGAATACTCATCTTGCCAAATATTTAGTTTATTTATTCCAAAGACCTGGAAATCTCACGCCCATATTAAAATTACAAAACATATCAAACAATCTCAAAATAATATCCTTTAATAAATAAAAACTCCAAATTATGGATTAATTGTTGAAACATGTCAAATAAAACTATTATTAGGCCTTCTCTTTCATGTCTATCCTATTTGTTGAGATGTCTCTACAACCAATCTTAGCAAATTTCAAATAACTGAAAATAAATTTCTTCGCAAAACTTTACGTGATCCCTGATTTACGTCCACCAAACAAATTCACGGAGACTTAAAATTGATTCATTCAAATCGCTTATACTTCACACAAAATGTCTATAACAAATGGTCTTTGATAATTTCTATAACAAATGATATTTCTAAACTCTACATTAGGTCAAAACTATTTTCCTCATCCTCGAATATATTCACCTTTTCCTAAAGATATTTGTTGTCCTACTTATACTAAAACATTTTTAATTTTTATTTACGCCTTTCATAGTCGTTTTTCACTTACATAACTAAAATTAGTATTGAACTGATGCCTTATTTTACGTGGCGAGACTCGGTCCGTTAGACCGGCTCTCCCGTCTGACCACGCAAATTTCGCTACGCTCCTTTCCTACACTCTAGCGGAGAAAGGAGGTATTTCTTGGGTGACGACAAAACAGGCGATTTTAATTTATCTCAGAGGCTTATTTTAGGCTTGAGGATCATTTACAGTAAATCTACTAACATCGGTCAGCTGGTTGTACTTGCCCTCCGAAGAACGGCGTACGAAGGAATTTTTCGCCTAAAATCCACGACTTCGATCTGGTTTGAATCCGATGGGATTTGAGCCCGCAAACTTGGATATAACAGTCCGATACGCTAACAGTTACAGCGTCGCCGTATCGTGTTGGCACATTTGTTAAGATATTGGTAACTGTTGGTCATTATTACTTCATCATTATTACGTAATTATGTACTTTATTTATTCAACTCCCTGAAAATTTGCAATGCAATTGAACAGGTGTCAACTAAAAAGTTTAAAAAATAGATACTTTCCGTTCAAAATGTTTAATTTTACTCTGAACTCTCAAATAGGACTGAAGTATTATTTAATTTCAATGGACCATTTCTTTGCTGAAGCGTAAGTGGGAAATAGTGTAAGGACTGTTGGCTAATAATTATCAAACCGAAAATAGCTGTCTTGGGCCAACTTTCCAGTGAATTACCGTCGGCACAATTTGTTCAGCCACAAATTTTAAATGTCGGGCCAGTTCCTCTAGAGGCCCCCTAGTGAACTAGTGACCTCGTCCGCGACCTTGACTTCTCTGATCTACAGAGCAGAACGCAACGCCACTACCGAAAGGCGCGCCTGTTCCTAGATTCCGCACCTAGAGGAAACGAGCGGGACACGTGGCTTTTGAGGAAGTGCGGGGTGTTTTCTTTTTTCAAAATTTCTTTCCGAGTATAAACGTACTTAAATTAAAGCATTTCTCTCTCTTCGAGAACTTAAAAATTCTGATAAAAAATGCTTATAAGACCAAAGTTGTTTTTATGTCTTTATAATTAAAATGTTACAAACATAATTAATGATGTAATTAACCCCTTATTTATAACATGGCACAAACTGTATCAATATACCTCAAATCGTTCAGAATGTTAGTTCAGACAAATTTAAGTGATCCACTTGTATTATTAATACTGCAGACATAACTCACAAATACGTACAATTGTATGGGTATGTACGAGTTATACATATCTGCAAAGGAATATGCCTATGGGTATCTCCATATGTCTTGGGTTTTATAAAGTGGCTGGCAGTGGCGGTTTGTAACTTCAAATGTGTGGGGTTCAAAAATAATGGCAGAGATTTGTGCGGACGCTGCTTGCAATAAATAGCGAATCCAACAAAAGTATTTAATATAAGAGCAGCTTTCGATGGCTTAGCCATCATCATCAGTTGTCTGCTGGATGGAAGCCACAAAACGACTACCTAGTCGTTTTGTCGTCTAGTCGTAGTCGTTTTGTGGCTTCCATCCAGTAGACAACTGATGATGATGGCTAAGCCATCGAAAGCTGCTCTTATATTAAATACTTTTGTTGGCAATGACGTTTACAATTATTTCATGAAAAATGCCAACGATAACGCACCACAACACCTACATAATAGCGAATCCGCTGACTCCCGACTTGCCAGGGCAGAGGTTTGTGGTGCGCAAAGATCGCATACACCCCAGGTGGCTCGGGGCTTCAATTCATCTCCCAGCAGTGGCTCTGACCTGGAGGTCCGAAAGTTCCACTCCCGACAGTGGCACGACTTTCGAAACTAGTCGGGTCGAATTCAGCCGCTGTCTGGAGGAGAATTCCACTTGCCCTGTCCTTAGTTTTCTGTTGTTTCTCCCATCAGCCCCTGGCCAGAACTGGAGTCTGAAAATTGGGCCACAGACCGCGCGCGATTTTTCGTTCCTCTTCCTTGTTCTATCCCACCCCTTACTTACACACGCAAACATGCACTACACTGCCATACATGGCAAGAGATCGGTCGGGAGCTTGGAGCTTGTCTCGGCTGGGGCAGTGCCCTTTGTGGGAGATAAGTTAAGTGACGCTCAGAGTTCACTCATAAAATCACTGAAAACTGCCGATTCTCACACAGACCACGAAACAGCTCTGTCCGGTGATGGGCCTTCAATGAGAATGAAGGGCATATACGTTGAGAGGCACTAAGAGATTCTGGATTGAGCTGCTCAACTGTAGACTGCACGCTTCTCGAAAGTGGCAGTAGAGATTGTGAAAAGGAGCTTTTCGAATATAATATATTTCTATGACATGTATTCTCATATTATTTATGTTTTGTATATTTTCAAATACAATGTACAATTACTGTGCGTTAGAAGAAAATGTCAAGAAAGCCAAAATAAGAATGTTATTTGATACATCAACACTTAGTATGCTTTATTGACAACTAGTAACTAAAACAGTAAAATAGCAAATGCTGTCGTTATAGCGCAAATGTGCAACTTGAGCCACCTCTGTATTTCGGTGAAAAGAAAGGAAGTCCTACCACATGCACACTTACACTATACAAAACCATCACACTACTTCTATTATTATATGCTTGCCCGGTATGATACAATGATACTCCTCAACATGTACACAAAGTCCAAATATTCCAAAATAAAATTCTAATAATACCCACGAAAGCACTCGGGTTTGTAAGAAACAACTCTCTTCACTCCGACTTCAAAATTCCTTTCATCCAAAACTTCATGCACACCATTGCTCATGATTTATTTTTTAATGTGCAAAAGGTATCTTACATTGGTTGAGACCTGGCTGCTACCAAGATAAATGCAATTCTTAATAGGAGGTCCTCATTCGCCTACAGTGGAGAGACTTTCCTGGCGCACTGTACCATTAAAAAAAGGCAAGCAAAGAGCAAGAGACTACTCACTCAGTGCACTCGGCGGAGGCGCGTGGCGGCGGCAGCAGCAGACACGCGGCCACCACCAACAGCCGCAGCATGGCCCCGCCCCTGCAACACACGCAGACGCACGTCAGCACTCGTCAGCGCACGCCAGCGCACTTCAGCGCGCGACAGCGCATGTCAGCGTACACCAGCGCACGTGAGCACTCGCCAGCGCACGCCAGCGCACGTGAGCGCACGACAGCACACATAGCGCACGCCAGCGCACGCCGAGGACACACACTCGAGGACACGTGGGTAGAGCCTGTCAACCCAGAAGGATCGAGTGTCGAGGCGAAGGTTAGGAACGCATCCACAGACTCAACCCCCAGGTCTCTCATTTCCTTCGACACGGGTTGCTATGCACAGCAAACACATGGGTGAGCGTTCAGCAAACAGAGAACACAGTGAGGGAAAAAATGGGATGATAAAAGAAAGTACGTGACATCTGAAATGGAAAACAGGAGGATGAAAGGTGGAGAAAGGAACACACGTGAGCCTTCTCTCCGGCCTCCGACAGAACGTAGACCGACCCACCTCGATAGAACAAACATAGACATCGAATAACGATGGCTTTTCTTGAATGCCTGAATCACGACAGGATTCAATTCACCTTTTTCAGCTTAAACTCACAACACTTCTCAAACAAATATGATAATCTTAACACACGCATATTTCTCTGATAGTATTTCAAAAAATGTAAATAAATACTTCTACAAAGGTGATCTCAATTTAAGTGATTCTCAGTGCAACATCTTCGTGGTAGGTGGCAAAATGGTGGTAGTGGGCAACTAAGAGGTTATCAATGAAAGCTAATCTTCAACGCTGTCAAGAGCCTATTAATTTCCCCAGGAAGTTATTAGAGTGGAGAGATGATGAGGTGAAGAAAATTACTTTTATATTTTTAACAACTCTGTTCACAACTTAGAAAGAGGTCAATTGCAATAATTATATGAAAAAAACCTTTAGAAGACACAAAATAAACCGTGGTTTATTTCTTTGCAAAGCAGTTAATAAACGGTATTCTCTGCAAAGCGAAGTAAACGAAATATCAATTTATGTAAATGAATCATATACTCTCCTTTGTATAATTATTTCAAGAATTGCTAGGTCTCGAATTCATTCAGATATATCAGAAAATATAAATTTTGAAGAAAAGTTTATACACAGTTTAGACCCTAACGTTGCTCATAGGCTGACGGACAGACAGACTCTTTGTTGTCAATCACTTTTTCGCTTTTAAGGGGTTTTCTTCTTGAAGCCTCTTGGACATTTTCAGAATTTTCTAAAAAATGGCTTCAACTTTTTCTTTACAAGAAATATTTGACTTGTAATAATATACACAAATATTTTTCATTAAAATGATATAGCTCTCATTTGCACTGTTTACTCCAATTTTTTTAATTTGCAAAAAAAAAATTTCTACAACTAGTACAAATAGTAGAGATTTTTTCTTGAATCTACTTTTTCTCCCCAAATAGTTCTTCTATAAATTGTTCTTGTTTTAGAGTTTTAGGTCGCTTTAACATAATATTGATAAAAATATGGGCAAATCTAAAATATTAAGTATATAATAAACAATACTGTAAGTGCAGCAATTGCTTTTTACTCTCCCGTATACGTACGTATATACGGAGTAATGTACGTAGTATAGGAAAAGTTATGTAATGTTGCGAAAACTCGATTTCGATATTTCAACGGAAATACACGTTTTGGGGTCTCCAGATACTGAAAAAGTGTTGTTTTTTTTCCCAAAACGTCCGTCTGTCCGTCCGTCTGTCCGTCCGTCCGTCTGTCCGTCCGTCTGTCAGTCCGTCAGTCAGTCCGTCTGTCAGTCTGCCTGTCAGTCTGCCTGTCCGTCCGTCTAAGACATAAGATATGCGTAGGATTTTTTGCACGTTGAAGAAATCTGTGTCGATCTGGCTCGCGGAGAATATTTGAGACTTTGAAAAACATTCTCTCGAAATTGGGGGGTACTTTACATGAAGCCCTCCAGACATCAAAATTTTCTCAAAAACGGCTCCCCATTTTTTCTTTAAATTTCTTGTAAGAAAAGAGTAAAATTCACTTATAAAGGTAGAATAGGTTCGATTTCCACTGTTAACTCTAAAGTTTCGATAATTGCAACAGTTCGAATTTTTTCGGTGTCTACAAGCAACTACAAAATCAAAGATAGAGGTTATTCCTTCAAATAAAATTTTTTATCCATAGTGAGTTCTTTTATTAAGGTCACGTACATATCTTTGAAACTTTTAGTAGTTTTCATGCAATATAGTGTGCAATTTGTGTATTTTTTAAATTTACAAAAATATGATTTTCTCAAAAATAGCTCTATATTTTAACTTTTGGTAGAGATAATGTTAAATGCACTGTATAGATGATATAAACGCCATAGTGCTCTATTCTTGTTTTTTAAAAATTACAAATATGTAATTTTTTTAACTTGCCACACATGTCGTTAATATTTATACTAGCGGCAATTTGTTCACATTATTGTATTTATGAGTGCATATGCTTTAAATAATATCACATAAAGTTTCTCGAAAACCGTTACCGTTTTCTGTGAAAACTAGCTGAGAACTCCGCATTTTCGGAAACGCTCAAATGTCATTTTCTCAAAACGGGTTCTAATTTTCTTCTTTAAGCACTTCGAACGAATAGTGGTAATTGCACTCTTTAATACGACGTAAAGTTATTTTCAATGTATTTATATGACTTTGAAAAATTTAAACAAATGTAAATTTTTTGAAAGATCTCTTACGCCGTTGATATTAACATTTCCAACAATTTGTAAACACTATTGTATTGGTGAGTGAAAGTACTTAAAATGACTTTAAATGACGTTTTTCAAAACTCAAAAATTTCTGTGAAAAACAGCTTCAAAATTCGAATTTACAGTTGCGATTAAACGCCAGGTTTTTAAAAACGGCTCCAAATTTTAGGGACTAAACCAAAATAGACTAACAAAACGAAGTTGCGAGCTCCGAACGACACGTCGCCGAAGGTACGTATCTTGCATGGGTGCGCGCCGGCGTCGCTGCCGAAACCTTTCCCTCCAGAGCCGTGCCGTATTCGAGCCGCGGCTTCCGGAGAGCACAATTAGAGCGGCGAGGGCGGGGCGCCCCCCGCCGCTTTGTACAGCCCCGGCGCGTGACGACCTCGTCCGGGATCTCGTCTTGGTCGTCTTTGATCCGCGACAGCGCAGCGGGATGGAAGGCGCGGGGGGCGGACGAAGTTGTGCGGCGCCGGTGCCGGGGCGGCGGCGTTCGATCGAGGCGTCCGGCGACGGCGGCGGCGGAGGCGGAGGAGGCAGCAGCAGCGGCGGAGGAGGAGGCGGCGGTATAGACGGTGGGGGAGGCGGAGGCGGCAGCAATAGCGACGGGGTCGGCGGAAGCGGAGGCGGAGGTGGAGGAGAAGGATGAGAAGGAGGAGGAGGATGAGAAGGAGGAGGAAGAGGATGAGGAGGAGGATGAGAAGGAGGAGGAGGAGGCGGAGGATGAGGAGAAGAAAGCGGAAGAGGAAGCGGAGGAGGAGGTGGCGGAGGATGAGGTGGTGGAGGAGGAGGTGGAGGAGGAGGAGGAGGAGGAGACGGTGGAGGTGGAAGTGGAGGCGGAGGAGGAGGAGGAGGAGGAGGAGGAGACGGTGGAGGTGGAGGTGGAGGTGGAGGTGGAGGCGGAGGAGGAGGAGGAGGAGGAGGAGGAGGCGCCAGTGGCAGTGGAGCTGGGGAAGCGGGGAAGCGGTGGAGGCGGCGATGGCGGTGGACACGGAGGTGGCGCAGACAGAGACGGGGGCTGCGGCGGCGGCAGCGGAGCCGGGGGAGGAAGCGGTGGAGATGCAGGCAGCGGTACCGGCGGAGGCGGCGGCTGCGGAGGCGGTGGAGGTGGCGGCGGGGGCGGGGGCTGGGGCTGCGCCCGCTGCGTCGCGACGCCACCGCACAGCGCCCGCCGCTGCTCTTCCGTTTCAAGGCGATCGCATTCTGCTCTCGCATCGGCGGATTGGATCATAAAATGGTGTCAAACACTTCGTGGAGCATCGTTGTGATTTTTACGGCCCAAGTCGAAGCTCCATTACACGCGTTGAGTGTCCTCATAATTTCACTAGTTTAACCTAATACATTAACTAGTCTGAGTAATTATTACGGATCTTAAAATAAAAACTTCTGGATTGTACTGAGATGATGAAAATGGGAAATCATGAAGATCGAGAATTTCGGCGTCAAAAGTATTGTGGACATTTGTTCGGACGAAAAACAAGATATGATTGCACTAAAGAACTGGGAAGTTCATATACAATTTTTTCATCAACAACACTAAACATTTTTCATTAATGTCTTCTCTTCAATCCAAATCAATTACCAGAAAAAGAATGACCAAACATTTCTTTATAAAATGATAATATTTTGTAAATCGTTAGCAAACACAAAGACACACACACACAAACTTTAAATTTTCAATGGCGGTAATTACGAGTAGTCTGAATCAAAAATAAGTTGTTTGTCGAGTGTATTCAGTGAACCCATATTACTGATATATATATATATATATATATATATATATATATATATATATATATTTATATATAATTTATAATCTCACAATTGTTTAGCAATCCAACATTACACGAGAAATAACGTTACATTGAAACATAGAAATTGAAACGAATATTTATATTGTATTATAAATCACTTGTCATCCATTGGATCTCTAACTCAAAATCGTTCTGCAACTCAATCAACTGTTCATTTGGTACTCGAATAGAACCTGACCTTCAAATGCAGCCAACCGAGTCAGCTTATTGTCATTCGTAAAATATTACAGACATTTCGCTACAAAACAGCTTCTGATCTTTCTTGCTCATTTTTTACAGTCATGCAGTAGTTTATTGGAGTGTTCTCACCCAAGCGGAGTCCGCCAGAATCCTTGCACCCACCTCTCGACAGCCGCCTGTGCGTCACACTCTCCCACTGCTCTCTTGCGCCTTCGTCGAGTCCGAATGCAGTAGGACGCTCCTTCAAACCTCTGCGGATCACATTATTGATTGAGGGCGCGACAACGGATAAAGTCATTAGTCCCGTAAGTGTACCGCATTTTTCCACTTGGGAGGTGGCGGTGACCTTACCTCGGTGGGTGTCGAGGTCGGGCGCCGACTTACAGCCAGCCAGCAGGGGTTTCCCTAATCATGTATCTCCTAACAGCGGGGCTGCGCCCAACCGGGACAAACTCTAAGCTCCAGACCGGTCTACCGGCATATATGGTCGTGGAGTTCAGGTTAGTGTATGTGTAAGTGGAGAGGATAGGACAAGAAAGAGGGAGGAAAAATCGTGCGAGGTCCGTGGCCCGTTTGTTAGGGAACTGCTCTGGCATTCGCTCGGTGTTGATCGGAGAAACCCCGGGAAGCAACCGATCAGACCAGTCGGCCGCTAGCATTCTCTGCCAGACAGTGGCTGAAGTTGACCCTACATAGCTAGTGTCAAAAACTCTGTGACCGTCGGGACTCCAACCCTAGCATCTCTCAGCGCGGTGACATCAGGTGATTCCCTGAGAAACGTCTCCCGGTTCTAATATTTATAGGTAGTATTAATGTGTATCCAAAATACCATTTATTTGGTTTAGGTTATTGAAATAAAATTAATTACGGAGTAGATTGTGTGACCAAAAATCCCAAGAATATTCATCGTACGAAGAGGGAATAGAAACAAAGGGAAAAGAAAAACCTGAAATGAAGAAACGAATCGTGATACTTTTCACACGAATAAAAGTCTCACCTCTTCCTCCGACCATAATTTCATTTCAGAACCACTTCCAAGAGTTGTACTTCGTAAATAGATTATCAGACTACTTCTGGCGTGTAGTTTTTCACATAACTCTCTTTCCAATGTATTCTGCAAGTTAGTAGCAAAGAGACGAGGGATAACAGAGTTCTGCCGATCTTTTCTCACCCCTGTTCGCGCTCGCTCGCAGGCAAAAGGCCGATTGTTCGAGCTGAATGAGCTGCTTTCTAGGCGCTTCGCTCTCCTCTTTGTCTGGCGCCAATCGCGCGCAAGCGACGGCCGTTAGATTGACTGATTGATTGAGTGATAAACGATTCTGGGCACGCCAACTGCTGAAGTCGTTAGTCCGTCCCGTACGTGTAGTGCATGTTTTTATGGCGGCAGGTGGCGGTGATCTTGCCCCGTTCGATGGTGAGTTCCTCTGCCGACCTAGACGTCCACTTGAGTAGTTTTCTTCAACCAGGTATCTCCCACTTGCGGAAACACCGACCCAACCGGGACAAGCTCTAAGCTCCCGACTGGTATCCCAGCATGTGTGGTAGTGTAGTGCATGTTAGTGTAAGTGTATGTATGGGGTGAGGATAAGACAAGGAAAGGGGAAGGAATGATCGCGCGCGTTCCGTGGCCCGTTTGTCAGGGTACTGTTCCGGCATTCGCCTTGTGTTGAATCGATAAACCACGGACAATTTTCGATCAGAATAACCGGCCGGTAGAATTATCCCCCAGACAGCGGATGCATTCCACGTAGCTGTGTAGCTGGTTTCGAAAACCCTGCCGCCGTCGAGATTCGAACAGGACATCCCCGTCAGACTCACCACAGTGACAACAATTGATACCCTGATTCACCTAAGCCGGGGAACTTGGTGGTCAAATGCATCGATGTTTCTGAAAGTGTTATCTGTTTCCACAGACTGGCGATGAGGGATAAATAGCAATGAGTTAAATGGGTTGTGGTGGAGGTAATATCAACTTGAAGTGCATTACAGTTTGGGCCATTGACCCTTTTTGATAACAAGCTATGAAACTCGAGACTATGAGAGTTTCCCATGGGAATGACGCGTATCACCAGAACTTCACTTAACGTATATTCTGACTGATGTTGATGTGTTAAAAGAAACAATTTACTACATATAAGAATAACACTTTTCCCTTATTATGGACCTACAATACAAATATATCTTCTTAAAAATTGCCTATTTCCGTTACATTACAACACTTTCTCGTAACTATGTAAGTGTGCGAAAATATTACAAAATCGAAACCGTCTCTATACGTAATGGATTTGTAAAAACTCTTACTCCCCGACCTCCAGAACCCGTTCAAATCATGTTTTACATATCTAAATGTAGATATACATTATCGAAAACATTTGTGCACACAGAGCAACTTAGAAACGTTGATCCAAACAAGAAACATTAAAGTTACCTTACAATAGCTCGTACGTTTTTGCATAATTTCTAACGTTTACCACAACGTCAATACCACTTAAATATGCATTTAAGGAATTCACAACAACAACAATTGTTAACAGTACTCGCCATGAATCATCACTGAAAAGTTTACACTGAAAAGACACCAATTAATGCAGGATTTTATTCAACAATAAAACACAAGAATTGGCAACTAATTAAATATCCACATTGGGTAGTGACAACACTCATAAAATCTTATGTTGTAAACCAACAGTTGAAAGACTCAGTAGAACAAAGGTGTATTCCATTTTTTGTGAAATTGAGTTATTAGCATTATACAAAACTTTTTATTATAATTATTTTAGTGTAATGTGTTATTTAATTCAGTATGGACTTATATGCATGTGTAGTGTGTTTAAAAGATTGACCCTTGTTCTACTAATCCCTCCAATTTTTGCAACGGACACCGAGAAGTTGGACTCCGGAATTTGTGACGCACCCTCACCCCCGCTGCTTCCAGTGGAGATTAGCCCGGCTCAGCGCAAGGCCAACCACACCTTGCCCAAACACTCACCGGTTTAGCTGACCCGCCACTGCACCCACGGAGCCAGGTGATGCAAAATTCATTTCGAAAAAGAGCTAAAAGAAAAAAACAGTTCTGAACGAGAGTTATAGCGTGAGGTCGTGAATACTTTTTCCGGATTTACCTGAAGATATAATTTAGTAGTTTACGTAACAAAAATGCGAAACAGATGGTTCAAGCACGAGTCGAGTTTATCGTCCGAGCGCAGCGAAGACGACAAAGAGACGAAAGCTGGAATCACTTCGCGCTCGTGTTGGGTATTCTATTTTTCAACAAGCTTTGAGCGAAATGCAATGAAATTGAAACCAAATTGACAGAGGTAATTATGCTGTTTGTAATGAGGAAGGCATTTAGTCTAATGAGGATAAGCTTTTCAAATATTTTACTGAGGATTGGTAAAAGGATTATTAGTCTGTAACTAGCGGGATTACTTGTACTTGCAGATTTATTGGGATTCGATATTGGGATGACCAGGCCCTGCTCCAATTATGTGGAAAGTAACCTAACCCTAAACAGATATTGTATATGCCTATTAGGAATGCTATTAGGCTATTTATAGATGATTTAGTGCTGTAATAGGAGTTTACTCAATCCCCGTCGGCTTCTTGTTCTTAGATTTTTTAATTAATTGTAATTAATTTGAATTAATAAGGGAAGATACATATAATTGGTAATGGTATGGAAGAATATGGCTTATTTATAAAATTAGTTAGCTGCAGTTGCTTACTGATTGATATTTACCAGTATCATGATTTTGACAACTAGCAACACGTTTGAAAGCTACATTGCACGAGTTTCTTGTATGCCCTAGATCTTGACATTATTCACATCGAACTATAGAATCAGTTTTCCTGCGTAATTAAGCAGAAGTGACGGAATTAAATAACCCGGTAACCTTAACCACAGCGGTATAGTCGATAGGAATATTAAGCAATACGGCACTTTTAACTTTCCAGTTTGAATCGCGAAAAGTATGCTACTGATAATTGTTATTGTTAAGAAATGTAACGAACTTTCTGTAATCATCAGGCGGGGCAATATTTGACAATTCTTTAGAAGAGTTGTAGAGTCATCACTAATTTCGTTTTGAAGCGGTTTGAAATACTCTGTCAGAAATGTACATTAAATTAAAGTAATTATCATGAACGCACATTACATTTAATGTACACATGTACATGAAGATAGTAGGATCAAAGCTTTATGAAAAGAATACACGATTTTGAGAAACTGCGGATTATAAACATATGATATGTACAAGGTACATTAAATTTCATGTACATTCATATTTTAATCTACATTAAATTTAATGACGTTAAATTTTCTGACGTTGTACTTCCAGGTTGATGGGAGGCATTGGTATTGAAAGTATGTTGTTTACTCATCCTTTTTGCGTCACCTCCAGCTTCTTGGTCGTTGAACCGTTTTCGAGGATTGCATTCCCAGCAGTGGTCCAACAGTTTGAGAAGCAATATAATGCGTGTTGTGAGAAGTGGATGAAATGCCAGTGAAGTTGGCAAGACTTTCGTCTCTCGTGTTAATACCCTTGAACAAACTTGCCCGAGGGGTAGGCCTCCCTTCACGGAAGCTCACAGCACTGATTTGCGATGTTCGCTTGCTGCACTATTGTAGGAAACCGAGTTGTTTCCCGCCTATAGGCAAAGAAACTAGAGCGCGTTGCTGGCCGATCCGTAAGCCTACCTGCTTAAGTACATGGGAGTTCAGTTTACCGACACATTGTATTTTTCAATGAGAACCAATAAATCACAAGAGCCTAATTTGTTTAATTAGGCGTAGATTTATGTAAAAATTATTTTAGTAATACGGAGTGCTTAATTTATAAAATTTGTGGTTCCGGATTGCGCAGCAAATTAATTATTAATTTAATTGAAATAGTTATTTATTTGTAATATAATTGAATAATTATAAATGATACTTAATTACAATTAGCAATACTGACCCTATGTGAATGTCATGATAATAATAGAAAATAAAAAATATACATTATAATGATATTTTCTTGTTTTTACTAATAAGTTTATTACATTTGTAGAAATGATAAAGTCAAATATAAAATCATTTAATTTCGAGTTTACGAAAGTTGGTCGAACTAAAAATTGAAGTTGCCAAGTGTTTGATTTCTGTTTTTTTATTGTCAATTTTGTTCCCGAGGTACCGGAACGCTGATAGTTCAGTCGCGTTCCGCCAGGAATCAAGCCCTGATAATTGGTATAAGTAGCATGCTGTCGAGTGAGTCATTTACAAAAGCAGTGGTCATTGCGTCTGAAGGTAAAACCAAAAACGTGGTGTTTAAAGAAGATTTGCTAGATATCATTGTAAAATTAATATGAAAAAATTGTCAATTAATTTTTACGTTTTGCATTAATTGTTTTAATTAACCAGTCTAAATTAATTAAAAATTCATGCGAAGTTGCGGCGGTCAATATTGTAGTTGTTGGAAGAAGTCAAAATATTTTTCAGTTTCGAAATTTTCGAAAAGTCACCGAGTTTAACGAAAATAAGCACCATTGATTGTTATATCCGAGTAAAATGTTTAAGCACACAAATTTGAGCCATTTTTTAGAAAATTTAAATTCTTGATAAAGCTTCAAATCCAGACCTCAAAAATTGGGACTGTTAAGGAAAATATACCTGAATATATTATTTCAATAAACAAAATAGTACTTCAAAATGTGCAACTTAATACGAATACTTTATACAATGATTTATTTGATATAATTGAACAGTAATGACTCCTTTGAATTGCTTTAAAACGTGGCATGTTGCGATAAACTCAAAGAGAATAGTAAAAATAGCAGGTGCGGGAATAATAATTAAAAAGTGAATATGTGTATTTAACATGTGCCCAAAGTTTAGCAAAATGAAACGCACCGTTCAAAAAGATGTTCTTAAAATGTCCCAGTTAAGTTCGTATTATTTACAAAAGTGTTTTCCGCCAACAGGTTTTGAGAGAGAAAAAGTTGCAGATAGCAACCGCGTCAAAATGTCGCCGTACTTTGGCGAGCGTGGCTGTCTTTTGGAAAGAAAATCCGATGCGAGCGGTGACTGCTGCGGCGTGACGGGGTGGCGCCACCCGCTGGCGTCCGGAAGCGACGGAGGAGACGCGCGTCGCCTTGTGGGACGACGCCGTCCAATCTCCAGCCGTCCGCTCGCGGATTTGCGGCGCCCAACTCGGAAGCGAAGGGCGCCGCTTCAGCCCTGCAGGCCAGACGCGCCCCAGTGCGAGTTCGCGAAGCTCCACTGGGCGAGTCAGCTGCATTATTCGCGAAAGCTCATACGACAAATTGAGGAAGAAAACAAGTTCTCCTCCAGGTTGGTTAAAGATAAGTTTTAATTGTAACCTTGGATTGAAAACAAGCGTTTTGTATCCTATGGATATATTTATAAATAAATTAGTGGTTATAAGAGATATTGGCTGCAAAGCAAATATGAATTTGGCCATTATTATATTGTAATTAACAAATGTGTTGGGTGACTAATTTTTTATTTTCGAAAATTTTAAAATTATTATCCTGGTAGGTTTGGTGAATGAAAGTTCTTAAAAACAGTACAGTCGATTGATAATATTTACATCTAAGATGTTAGTTTTTTTTTTGTTTTTTTAAGTTGTGGTACATCTCTTATATAAGGTGAAATTTAAAAGCCTTGAGATGTAGAAATAAAATTGAATCCCCGTTTCACAACTAAAGCCTTTAATTTGGCGTTAATTCCCCTCATCGCCATTTCGTGCACTCGTCACTCGTTGTCTGTTTTAAATCTGCCAAATGTGTTCCACGTCGAAATTGGGAGAAGCGCGATTTGCAGCCTGCCTTTGCCAGCACCGCTCTGCCGCGATCCTGGTGGCTGCCTGAGGAGGCTCCGCCGCGCCACCTCCGCGATACGAACCAGAGGAAAAGGCCAAGGCAACGAAAGATCCTCAGGAAAGAAAGTCAACTACCTATGTTCAAAATTAAAACATCACCCAAAAACCGTTGTTTACTAACATCTAACATGTTCGCGCAGTTGATAATTTGAATCGACAATGGCCGTGATTAGTAATTTATAATTAGGATTTAACTGGACAAAGAAAGTTAAAACCGTCGCCCGGATGGCCGAGATTGTTAAGACAATAGTATCGTAGAGATCTTGGACTGAAGTTCAAGGGTTTGAGTTTCGCTTCGGACATGGTTGTATTTGTGTTCGTCCTTTCACCCCCTATCATCACCATATCCTGTCATCTTCATAGTTACCTTAACGTTAAATCCAAACGTGCACGTGTTCCAAACGCGTTTTAGATGTTGATGCTGCCTTAAATAAAAAACCTGACCGCTTATTGCCCCATCAAGGGCTCAGAGCTTTCTCAGTTCACCCTCGAGTACGGAAAGGAAGGGGAATGGCCCTGCGCGTCGGGCGCATGCACTGACCGCGTCTCCGCGAATGGAAGGAGAGGAAATGCGTGAGAAATACCAGGGCAACGGGGTCACCTCTTGGGCGGGAGGTAGTCCACCCAATGAATGTGATATAAATAGCGATCGCTTGGTTCGAACACATGAACTGACAGAGATATTATTTTAAAGGAACTGCGCATGTAAAGGGAGATGTGAGGTGGATTCCCGACTTGCGAAGACAAATATTTGAAGACAAAACGTAATTAATAATACTGATAAAGTAGATATAATGTGTTTTAGATATTATGCATATTACTCTTCATAGCAGAATATTATTCGATGTCGTTTCGTATTAAAACCTTTTACTGCCAACACTCTACTAAAAATGTGCCACATAAAATTTTATATTGGTGGTAAAATCGTATCATTCGGGGATTCGGTATATCTGATCAGTTACTGGCATGAAAAATGTTTATTACATGTTCCTAAATGGCCATATTCAAAAATTTACGTATCACTCTTCTCTGCACCCTTCCTTTTCCCCGATTATTTAAATGACTCCATTTGTAATATCCGGATTATTCTGAAAATCACGGGCATAAGCTATTAACAAACTAAATGCAGAAGCAACGATTCACTCTAAAATATCTTAGGCATCAAATCATAAAGTTGGAATACTTTAACGGCCCTCCTCATTACCCGTTCCTCCATCAAATATTCCTCGTTAGCTCTGCTACGATGAGGATAATGCAGTGAAAAATCAAATGTAAATGAGTTAAGCAATTTCGTCGAACGGGCGATTTCCTCCCCCAGCGCGGCGCCGCGACGCCCCGCTTCACCCCGCTTCGCCCCGCTTCACCTCGCTTCGCCCCGCTTCATTCCGCTCCATCCCGCCCCGCCCCGTCCCGCCCTGCGACTCGCCGCGCCGCACCTCGCTCTCTCCATTACAATCAATTCTCTGATGGCGAATCGAACGGCTCGTTAACTCGAGTCCCATTTCGAGGAAGACAGCCGGGGGAGGGGGGGACGCTGTCGCATCCCCTGGCAGGCAGCACAGGAACCTCCCCGGAATCACAGTTCAATTAGGACAGTTCTACGTCTAATTGTGAAAAGTATAAACGTTTCAAATTTTAAAATAAGAGCCTACTCGTTCTTTAATTAGTAAAGGAAGCGATCTGATAAAATATACGATGCTCACTTAGAGATGAACTAATGGTTCCTGTCCCTTTTCGCAATGAATCGATTCCGACGTCGCAAGAAAGGTGAACGAAAGCGAAGGCGTGGGGAGATCAAGGACACCATGCTTCGTATTTCAGATGAGAATGGACAGTTTTAATTGAATAAAAAAGGGTTCTTGAGTAAAATATGTTGAAAATTCAGCGTCGAACAGTTTCATCTCCCATGCGCAGGCCGACGGCGGACCCTCGTTATTAACCTTGGCACGCATGAGGGTGATTTAAAAGCCAATCCTTTCGCCCAAAAGTCAACCGGCTCGCAAGTAGGGTAGCCGCTTCTTCGCGTTTGACTCTGAGGCTCCGAGTTTCAGAAGTAATCACCGGGCTCCGGGTTCATATGCATAATATCAGGGTTATACGAGCATGTAAATTAGTTGTGAGAAGTACACGTAATTGTTTGGCAGACGTACGTGATGTGAGTGATGACCATGATAGCGGTTCTTGTCTGTGGCTCACGCAGTTAATCCACATTACAGTGTAGAAAGAAGAACTCGTATTTCACATTACATTTTTTTCTTCTTCATGAAAATTATTATAACTCAAAATTAATTTCAATAAAAAACTTTAAAATTCAAAAATAACGGCGCAAAAAATTGAAGCATCTCAAATATAAACCGGATATAATGCAGATTGCATGAGTCTCATGTTGCAGGTCTTTTTGTTTTTTTTGTTTTTTGTCTCTCTTTCTGTAGGATCCGTAACATCAATATTTATCTGTTCTATAATATTTATATCTACCCAGGAAAATATATATTTATCCCCACATTCTACGGTCTACAATCGCATTCATTATGTCTTTATTTTTTTTACCTCCACCTTCAAAATCTCAAAGTCATGGATTTCTAGAACGTTGCAAGCCTACTCGTGATCGGATCTAAAGATTTTTTTACTTACTTGCTTACAAACAACAATTATACGTGGCCATTGGAAACATTCCCCGCTTGACAATGCCTAGTGAAATTCGAACGTTTGCCATCGTCATGGACCATTATTCGATGTGAAGTATTTTTATTGTTTCGCTGTATTGCGTCACGGAGGTTTATTACGAAAGAACGTTGTCAATACGCTAGCTGACGAGCGGCAGGCATACCTCACACACATAGCATTCTATGAGAGTCAATCAAATGAAAACGAGTCAGACTGTATAACGAGTGTGACACGATAGTTGGTAATGTTGCTATGTGTGCATATGCGTAGGAGTGCTCTATGTTGGGAATCAGGAACAATGAGAGCGTTCACCGCTCTGTCACTTGTCTGTTAGAAGTGAGGTCAGCGAGCGTGTTAGAAGCGAGGTCGAAGTGAGGTCAGAGTGTCTGTGCGCGTCCGATATCACTATAGAGGCCGGGAAAGAGGAACAGCGAGGTATAGTGCGTTTTTTTGACAACGCAGGAAGAATCACAGGGTAAAATTCACGCCTGAATGATTGTTGGGTGTGGGGAACTCAGTATGATACATGCGCGTATGCTTGAGTGGAATCAGTAATTTTGAGAATGTCGGATATCGTTTGAAGACATCAGTTGGCCAGGAAAAGCTCATCGAGTCATTAACTATTAGGCGATTGCTTCGGTTGATGTTGCCCTCAGAAGTGACTGAAAGCGGTCTGTGGAAGGCATTCGGCGCATGTTGAGTATTAGTCACGACGTCTTGACAAAGCATATGAAATTCCAGAAAATCTGTGTTTAGTGAGGTTTTCATAGCCTGACGGAGGAACAGAAGTTTAACAGATGAACAATGTCGATACCACTGCAACACCTGGAACGAGATCACGTTTAAGAATGCCGTTTCCTGTCCTGTCAAGTGGCTTCGGACGAAGTGTGGTGCACGCCTGGGTACAATCATTGTTCCAAACACATTTTTTTTCTCAGAAGGCATTGATTTTGTATCACAGTGGGATAATTTTAAAAATAGGTATGACCATTACCTTTGAAATAATAAACAGTTCACTTACTTTTTTCCATCTGCCTCGTTTTCATCTTAATGACCCACAAATATTTTACTGACCCACATAATATCTAGTAGTAGTTATTGGTACAAACTCAGTTTTACGTAAATATTATTTGTTGATTATATTTGAATGCGAATTTATGGGGTATAATATTTAAAAAATTTTAAATATATAGTGAGTGCAGGACTTTCCAGATATAACGGGAAATCATATATTTTTGTGGAGTGGAGAGGTAAAACACTAAGCTTGATTTGCAACCAAACAATTGCGGTTTGTAAGAAATTTAATATGAAGAGGCAGTGATATACAAATCATAGAGATAAATTTGAATCTTACACTTATAAAATAAGAATGGACAAATGATAATTTTTAATATTTAAACTTCAAGGTCAACATGCGATGTTTCCCAAAGCATATGACGACAAAGCAATGACGCTCGAAAATCGAGTGTGATTATTGCTTTGGAAATCATAAATACTTAAAAGAATAATAAAAGAAATTAAATTGTGATCTACTATTCGCTATATTGATAGTATATTAATTTGGAAATTTGATTTCCTCCTGTCATTTTTGACGGGTAACCCCTAGATTTTTAATATTAATGAAAACGTGGTGTTCGCACATGCGGCCAAATAATTACTCGGAATACAATCATGTATAACAATTCTTTGCGGCAATTTAAGAGCAAAGATCATACATTTCAATCGTACCGCGCTCGAGGCTTAATTTTCCCCAAAGAACCGCGAGCTCCCTCACAAAGAGGAAGAATTCATTTCTCGTAGGAAAGTCTTTGAGAAGGGCTTTTGAACTGTTTTCAAAAACGCCCTGGAGATGGTGCCACGTCCCGGATGCAGCGCAGGCAGCAATGGGCATTGTCAAAATGTCTCGGAATCCGACTCTTTCCACAAAAGACGCGACGGGATCGCGTTGTTTGAGAATCTACAACCGAGCAGTCTCATGGCAGATCGTCTCGTGGTGGTAAAAGGTAAAATACGCATATTGGCAGCACTGAAAGTTGTATTTCTACGTTGGTAGCAATCCTATCTCATGGTAATGCAGACTCCGTGACTCCGTGCGCCAGCGGTTTGAAACGCAGCAAAAACAGCAGAGAGCAATGCGGCTGCGCGTACGCATGAATAACAATTGGAATCCGTAAGGAGAACGTTTACTTTCGCCCAGACAAAGGTAACACTAATAATTTCTTCAATATTTAATGATCCTCCCGCTGAGATATGTTAACAGTCTGGATATTTTGATTGTTTCAGAATCCTCCCTTACGATCAGAATGCAGACAGGCGAATAGCAGTTTCCTTGGTACAGTCTCTGCAAAATTTCCCCCAGTCATTTAAGCTATATTTCGCAGCCTCAACTCGCTTTACTAAATCACTATACTAAAGCTATCGGGTCTTGGCGCTACCGATATGATAGGAGCTTTGGCTCCCTTCGAACCTTCGAAGACTGGAAACGTACTTAAGAATTAGCATGACACATGAATGATTAACTTCTGATATGCCATACGTTTTAAGATTTACTGAACCTTCTCGAACTGCCTCTTTTTTTTTTTTCGCCAGCAGCGGTTGAGACAAATGATGGGCGCAGAGCAATCTTTGCTCGAATTAGCATCACAAAATCGGTAGAATGTGATATAAAATTAGATAATTCAGTTTTGCTTATGTTGGTATATGTGTGACTATTCTTTTTTTAATACGCAGATCAGTCACGTTCATGTGAACACCGCCTGTGCTCGACGTGAAGGTGGAATAACCCCCTCACAGAGGGCAGTTGGCATCTTAACAGTGGAGGGAACGTAAAGTGTGTCGGGTGGAAGCGGAAAACAGTGCAGTAGTTGTCGTAATACAGAAACGGAGTGATTTTTAGGACGTCTAAAAATATGGGCGTGAGCATTCGCCTTCTGGACAACGGAGGAAGCATTTCCAAAACGGCTAAGTTTGTAGAGAGTTCGCGTACAGCCGTGTTTGAAGTGCACCGTGCATTACAAAATGGCTATATCCGAAACCGGCGCCAAGGTAACATGGCGCACCACGGCTCATAAATAACAGGGAAGAATGACGGCTGCGGATATGCGTGCGGGAGAGTAGGTATGCAATTGTAGAGCAATTGACCGCCCAAATGAACCAACAGAGTCTCTTCAGCAACCGTTCAGTTCGGTTCTATCCAGTCGGTACTACCCAGAGCCCAATTGACTCTCTTTCTGCACGTTTCGGAGCAGTATGCGCTGAACAAGAGCGTTATTCAGGATTTTGACGGTGGTCACATTATTGTGACGGGACTGAAAAATCATATATGTTAGTTATTAAAGTATATTACAGAATTCATGAATATATAAGATATAATTTTACATGTTTAATCAACTGCGTGTATGTTAAATAAGTTTACAAAGCAATGGAGGCTGAGACTAAAATACTGGGAAGGAACTAGCATTGAAATAATTTGAAGTCCTCCACTCCTATATTCCCCAAACGCCCTTGTAAGAGAGAAAAAAATGATGGTGTCAGGAACACACGAAATGAGAACTACGTACTGAAATAAACGTTTATTGATAATCACAATAGGTTTCTGAAGTCAGTGCCTTACAGTTTCGGTCATGCACCACAATCTTTCAAACATTCGTACTTCCAGCTACCGTTCCAGTACGGAATGTTCCTTCGAGTTCCCCAGGTCCCAGCAAGAGGCATTTGCCTCTGTTCTCTCGTTTGAGAGTAAATTTTACCACGCACTTTTTAAAATTCATTAAATTGTACTGCCCACGCAGTACGGCATGCGTTTTCGGATTGTCCAGGCCCGAGCATAAGGCATTTCGCTACCATCCTTCTTTCGTCTTGCATTTTCGGCTATGCACCACAATCTTTCAAACATTCAGATGTAAGTGCTGAAAGTTGTAGGTGATAAAATTAAACGCAAACCCACCAGCAACTAATGTGGGAAATTTGGAATTTAATGCGGACAAAGAAGCATTAGGCGCCAGGGGATGGGCAGAGCTGAGTGCTGGGGGCGGCTGTCCGGGGATTGCAAAGAGTTCCCGTTTAAATGCAAACTCCGTGAAGCGGAAAAGTTTATCTGGCAGGTGCGGCGTTGCAAAGCAGTTAAATCGCACGGTACCTTTTGAGGGTAAGGAGATCTCGCAGCAACGCTTTCTAGCGAGTAGCTTAAATATCCTTGCGCATGAAAGCACTAGTTCCTCCCCTGCGGCGCTGGTGGCGCTCCTGGTGGTCGCGTGCAACCTCGTAGCCCCCACCCTCCCCACCTCAGAGAAACTCTGCGAGCTTAATGTCTTGCACGAGGCCTGGACCAGTGAGCTCTAGTGTAGACTGGAGACAACACTGTGCTGAGAAATCGTGACAGTCCGCCATGATGGCAATCGTCCATTATGTTCTCGTTATCTGAGAACCAAATCGCTGGAATTAGTGTCTTTTTAATATTTTATTAAATTTATTCTATTTTGTTTTCACGAAAACTTAATAAAAAGTGGGAAGCAACCAATATTTAATAATTTAAAATTGCAATTAACTACAATACTGTAACAAAATACAGTCTTTCATTTCTAGGAGACTTTTTTTAATATTCACGGAGAAGAGGGCATATCTTTAATAAGTTTGTTACATCAACCTACAGCAAATAATATTTGACGGAAACCTAAAACAAGTATTCTTAAAGTTATTGCTACCAAGTAATATCAGATCAAATAACATTCGCATCGTTTAGTATTCTTGGCGTTCTTTACAACCAGACGCTACACAATACTTCAGCATCTTTTTTAACAGAGACGATTGTACACCGAAAAAAAGAACCGTTGGAGTATACCAGATCCATGATACGGTAACAATTTTCCTTGTTACAGTATCATGAATGTGTTATACTCCAACGATTCCTTATTTTCAGTGAAACATCACCAACAACACACAAGACACATTTAATTCGTAAGATAGTCTGTAGGTAGACGTTCACCGCAGCCAACCTAACGAAAAACGATCGTCACGTTTTTCAGCCCCTCGAAGTATTGCAGTTGTGCATCCAGTTATAATGTTGAGATCCCTGCCTGGTGGTCGCGTGCAACCTGCAGCCCCACTCCCTGCCCCGCCCCTCGGAATCTCAGAGAGCTTAATGTCTGGCAGGAGGCCTGGACTCGTTGGCGAGCGCAGCGCCGCCTGGGAACAAAGCCCTGCGCGCAGCGAGACAGCGCCGAGGGAGTTGGAGGTTGCGATGAACGGGAAACGGAAATGAGCGGCACCCGGGATAATTAATTTCTGATGAAGTTATGGAGGGGGAAGTGAGGTATTAGTTCGAGGTGGATGCAAGAGGAGAGATGTAACGATAGCAGGCAAGAATTATGGTCGTGAGGCGACCAAATACTAGAAATTGAATTTTCCGTCTTAAACACCTCTCCAGATCATAAGACCAGACTCATCTCATCTTACAGGAAAGAACGGGACGTTCGAAGCATTTTTCATTCAATTTCCGGAATTATGGACTTACTTTATTGAAATGTATCCTCTCACAGCGATTATCAAGTAAAATGTAATTGTAGAACGTGTAGATAAAATAGAAGAAATCTTCCTGATTGTCAGTTATATTTGTATCAATAAAACAGTGGATACGTTTTTTATTGATACAAAAATGCAACTGTGATATGTGAGTAGAATGGTTAAATTTGGATGCTTTCAACCTTTTTTATTACTCATTAATTACAGAAAATACACAAAATGATCACTGGAGGTAACGGAAAAATGCCGTCATTTGTTTCTTCCTTTTCCCTTGCTTGTCGCTGGGCTTCCCACGACGACAGCCCCAGGCCCACTTAAATATTCCAGGCTCGCGGACGCCATTTAAGATCTATCGAAGCATGAAGGAAGCGGAATAACACAGGCGAAGTTCTTCCAGGAAAAGTGTGTTGAATTCAAACTCTAACAAAATAGTAAAATTAGACACAGAGGCCAATCAAGCGTGTTTGAAGATATAAAGACAGTTAAATTGAATTTCGTGAATTCTTTTATGAACTCACATGACCAAATTATGATAAGAAAGTTCAGCTTTTTTCTATTTGCAGAATATGTCTGGTAGGGTTGAATGCATCTTGTGGGATAGCAGTGTGAAATGCGGTGGTTTGATTGTCTTGACTGTTGTGTCCAGGTTTTCAATCAGTGCAATGCTTTTTAATGTTCTATTACACAGAAACGTTATTCTCCATTAACGTCTCGACGTTTCGACGATAGGTCTGACCACATATTTAGGTACATCTCTCCTGAAAGAAAACACATCATCGCAGATACTAAATATAAATTACTGTTACAAATTAAAACTCTTAAATAATGAAACATGCTCATTAATAGGAAGTCGAAAATTATTTGAAACATAGGCTTATCCGCAACGACACTGAACACAGCATACTAATGTACTCGTAGTGACTTGGTGAAAATATTGCAGAAACTCGATACAAATTGGAGTAACAATTTAATATATTATTTTCTTTTTCAGTGACTTACTTATTTCAGTTAATATTATCATGCACAAATACTTTATTTTACTGGTATGATGAAGTTCTTTTACTGAAAATGGGCGTATTATAGAAATTAATAATAAAATGTTACGGACATCATAATGAAACGAGTATAGCTTTCCCCAAGTGGTGCAAAGGCGATATCAGTTTCATTAACATGTTATAAAAAAGGGTTATCTTCCAGCGGCGGCTCTTCGTTAGGTTGCTCAACTCCGAGATAATCGAAAAAATTCTTATATATTACGTATATACAGTATGTAAGACATTCAACATTCAAGATATTCAGCAATGTGGAAGTATATGTTTTCAGCAATATCTATGTAGATGAAATCATTTTGAAACCCCAAAGCGCCTTGCGGGCGTGTGCTGCTCTCTCGGGCGGTGCACCGTATCAAGCTCACAAGTTTGTTTACTGCGTTTACACTTAAGCCTTACGCTTCAATGTAGGCCCCGAGGTGTTTTCGCCCCACAACGAACCACCGGTTTACAGCGCAGAAGGGGGGAAGGATCTGACTGCAGGACGTGGCTCGGCGTCCGAACGGAATACCAATATTTTGGCCTTCGTCTGAAACTAGCCGCGACTTAAGTTCATGAATTTGGCGTGTTTAAGTTTATGTGTTTGGCGTGTTGTTATAGAAAGTTCACAAGGTTAATCAATTCTCGACAGTATTGGATGCTTTATTTATGATGTTCGGGGAATTGTTTGTCATTTAGTGTGCAATACTATATAATTAGTGTACAATAAACATGCAATAACAAACAAACTGTAAATGGTTTAAGAGAATAGGCGGCATTTTAAAAAAAAAATGCTTCATATATGTTTCAACATCCCCATCCCTCCGACAGCGTGTAACAAGGTAATAATTTTGATATCTGGCTGCATTTAAAATTTCCACTATTACTGTGACGCCAACTGGAGCCTGAAGCTCATTGGTCTGAAGTCGGACACGATGCGCAAGAGCTGACCCATCTCTTTCCACCACACTCCACTCCAAAAGACTGGACGTTTCCAGTCCTCTCACTGACTGAAGGAGAAGGACTGAAGTGCGCGTTGCCAAATTACACGATTCCGGCCTCCCGCTGCAGTCGGCCGAGCCCAGGGCGAGGGCGGGGGCGAGGGAGGGGGCGGGGCGGGGGCGGGGCGGGGCGGGGGCGGGGCGGGGCAGGGGGCGTGGCTCGGGGCGTTGCGCCAGCATGCAGTCCACGTGCGCGCCTCCGCTGCGTGAGTTGCTAGGAGGCGGACGGGGTGAAGGGGGAGAGGAGGGGAAGGGGAGGGGGGGGTCTAGGGCGTTTGCTCGCGCCCTCGCGCTTCCGTCAGTGGCGCTCCCAGGCGCCCGCGACGTGCGAAGGAAGCAAACAGCCCCTCCGCCTCCACCTCTGCCTCCGAACTCAAAAACACGCGCGGGATTTGCAAGTGCAGTAGACGGCGAGCAGAGCAGAATTTGAACACACGCTTCGGTGGGACTCGCTTCATGGAGCTGAACAGCAACGGGCTGCTCTACGAATCACTCCCATGGGAGAGACACACGCTATTTTAGACAAAATTTCATTTTCCATGATGACTTGAAATAAACAGAAAGGATTCAAGTACGGTTGCTGTTAATGGTACGTTTTTACCAGAATAATGATGATGAATGAATGAAGCCATAAATAAGCACCAAAGATCAGACGCATTTCTTCATAGTGTTACGGGGTGATAATAAATGGTAGGAGTTGTATGATGCAATAGGTTTAACGTATATATAAATTCATTTATCTCGAAATAATGAAAATGACACATATCCTTTTTTTTATTTTACGCCTTCAACTAAGACGCAAGGACGCTGGGTGCCTAGCCTTAAGAACCGATGAGGTTGTTCGTAAATTAAATTCTCATAAAATTAAATTCGCTGTTTTGTGTATTTTCTAGCACTGTGCTCTGTGCTAACACCAGTGCAGCATCTAAAGACGGCATCTCTCAAAGCAGTGTAACTGCTCTCTTTATTCCTTGTTCGTCTCCGCCTCATGCGAGAGAAATATAGTTTTAGACAAAATTTCACTTTTAATACTAGAAAATGATGTACGGCTTCTTCCTCCTTTCATAATCTGTTTATTTAGGGCTGGAAAACTCTCGATTTCGATGTAAGATTGAAATATATAGTTTAATTTCTCAGTGAAATAAAGAATTTAGAAGAACGGAGACGTCACGTTTCAGTATGGTTGACTGAGGCTCATTCCATTCTGTGAAACTTTCTAAATGAATTGAGACGGAGTGTCCTCACATTAGATTTAATCGTGTACCTTGTTGAATACTCTAGATGAAAATATTATAAGAAAGTGACCTATTTACTGGGATGAAAAAATTGTTTGTATGCGTGTGTTACTAGATTTGTAATAGGCTAGTCCTGTAAACCATTACAAATACAATTCAAATTGAATTGAAATTGAAAATTGATTGAATGAAATGAAAACTGAATTGAATTGCTGACCGCAGACCGGCCCTGAGGAAGACCATGAGAAGATGGTCGAAACGTCGGCCTTCCGCGGCGTCACACGCACAGCGAAGATCCTTTTAAAGAATAAGAAGCTTATTTTCCTTTTCCTCCTTGCAGTATAGTACACGGAAAATCGATTTCTTTTGTCGTAAATACCTCGATAAATGTGCTTTAGGGCTGTAACTCTGCACGCAAGTCAGTATTAAGGTCTTTTAGTGACATGTCAAACACGGAGGAGATTGGTGCAGGTGGAAAGAGCGAAACACGCAATTTGGTGCCCGCAAATCAGGATGCCTTATTTATTAAACGATGCGTCACGTATACCTCAAATAGATTAGAAGCTTTGAGCTGAAGCTTAGAAATTTTGATAGTGGGAAAAAATAGGTGTGCCGTTCCGGAGGATATAAAACTATTTTAATTATAGGGAGTACATAATGTGAAGTCCGCGTACCCGATTAAGTGATTTCCGCATAACTTCGCCCAATTGTTGGCTTTTAAATAAAGTACTGCATACTGATTGAGTGATTGCAGACGCATCAACGGTTAAGGCCATTAGTCCCATAAGTGTGGTGAATTATTTTCCTGGAGGTGGAGGTGATCTTCTCCCGCTGGGTGGTAAGATCTCGCGCCAATCTGCCCGTCGGTAGAGTTTTCTCCAACCAGGTATCTCCCACCAACGGGAAACCGCCTCAGTTAGGACAAGCTCTGAGCTCCCGACCGGTCTCCCGACATGTGTGATAGTGTAGTGCTCGTGGCCAGGTGTGTAAGTAAAAGGTGAGGATAGGGAAAAGAAGGAAAAATCGCGAGCGGACAGTGGCCCGTTTGTTACGGTACTGCTCCAGCATTCGCGAGGTGCTGATCGGAAAAAACAGGGAAAACTACCGATCAGAGCAGCCGACCTCTGGGATTCTCCTCCAGACAGCGACTGAACTTGACATAGCTGACGAGCTAGTGGCGAGAATCCTGCCACCGTCGGGACTCGATCCTAGGTCTTTCCGGTCAGAGGCACTATAGTGACAGCAGAGTTGATGTGAGCCACCTGACCCGGTGGTGGAGTCCAACACTTTTTCAAAAATCTTGTTAAAAGCAGTTGTCTAAAAAGTAGTTGTTGAGTAATAACACTAAAAGAAGGGAAACTGCCAGTGGGTCACGCACCCCACTAGCATCCGTAGGTGAGGCAAGAGCCCAAACGCTGGAGGGAGCAGAGGCGTGGGCGTGGGCGGGGGCGTGGGCGGCGCTCGAGGGCGAGGGCGAGGCCGAGGACAGGCCGCCCGGAATGAAGACCTGGTCGCGCGGATCGTAACGGCCCCAGCGAATAAGGCCAGGGCGGTCGCGCGCCCGCCTGGCTGTAAAAGTTCAATATCTGTTCGTTCCTTTACGAGCCCTTCGCCGCCTCTTACGGGGCCACGCCCCCCCCCCCCCCGCCCTTCCGCGCGCCCGCGCACTCCGGCCAGCGACCTCGCGTCGCGCCGTTCGCCCCTGGCGGTTTTACGCCCGCAGCCCGCCTCGCCCTCGCCCTCCCAGCCGGCTGCCTCGGCGCCTTCAGGTCCCCTTTCATAACCGACTGCATAATGTCCGGTGGAGAAAATGCTGATACCACTCTCGTGCTTAAACCGATTTAGGTGGCTCAGGGCATCAGCTGATATCACAGCGATGCCTGTGACCGGGAGGCCCTAGGGATCCGAGTCCCGAAGACAGCAGGATTTTCGACAATGACTACATAGGTAGGTCGAATTCAGCCGCTGTCTGGTGGAGAATTCTAACGGCTGACCGATAGTTTTCCGTGGTTTCTCCAATCAACACCAGGCGGGTGCCGGAGCAGTACCCTATCAAACGGGCCATGGACTGCGCGGGATCTTTCCTTCCTCTTCCTCGTCCTATCCCCACACATACACTAACATGCTCTACACTACCACACATGCCGGGAGACCGGTCGGGAGCTTAGAGCTTGTCCCGGGTGGGGCGGTGCCCCGCTGGTGGGAGATACCTGGTTGGGGAAAATCTCCGCTAGCCGACGGTAGGTAGTATATGGCCGCCCAATCGTCGAAAATCATCGCTACCTTCGCGATGAAAACGTGCACTACACTTACGGGAATAGCAACCTCAGCAGTGAAGGCGTCCGGAATCATTAATGAATGAGTCAATGAACCTCCTACTAAATGCAACTATCGCGTGGTAGTCCTGCTTCTGATTCTGAATCTATCTGATGGATGCCGAAGCATACGTGTCCCGTTGTACACTCCGTCCTCGCGGGCCCTCGCAGCTTCCGTCGTCCTTTGCGCCCGTTGGAGCCGCCTGCGACCCGCAGAAGCAATGCTCCTAGCCAGGGGCGACCAGAAGGGGGGGGGGGTTCAGCTGGGGCAACTTGCTCCAGGCCCTGACCTAGTTGGGGTCCTGAATTTCATTCAAAATAAATAAAAAAAGTATTTGTCTATAATACAAATTTAATACAAGTTATTTATGATCCATGGAGAAATGAGTTCTTGATTCAGGATAGCAGAGATAGTTGATTACAATATGACTTTTAGTAAACATAAAATTTATTCATAAAGCAGATTGAGGGAATGCAGCAAAAATCTTCTATAACAATGTTTTTGTTTGTTAAAATTGTAATAAATTACTTTTCGTTGATACCTCTGCTATCGTGAATCAATACTCATGGATCACAATATCTCTTCTGGATTTAATTTGAAAGGAATTCTGTTTATGAATTTGGAGGGATTTTTTGTTTGTTTGTAATAAGGCCCCCCCTGGATCAGGTGTCCCAGGTCCTTGGTTTTCTCTGGGCGCCCCTGGCCCTAGCGCAAATGGCAGCGCCCCACGTCAGCACTCAGGCGGCGACCAATTTGAAAGGCGCTGCGTCTGGGAAAGAGGCCCGCCCCAGATGGCGGCAGTGGAGTGTGGAGTAGGACCGCGTCAGGGAATGAAATACTTTTTTTTTCGGAGCGGCCAAGCGGATTTATGTATGTAAGGACATTCAAGACTCGCTCCAAGACGTGACTCTACTGTGCAAGTGACCTCGTGAACTCTGTCGACCGTAACTGTGATGGCGTGGGATGTGTTAATGGGAGGAGGGCGAAAATTGGTTGGGCGGTGGCGGCCGAGGCGACGTCGATGTCCCGGCGAATGGGGGCAGCGGAGGCGATGACGCTGGCGGCGCACGTTGGGGGGCAAGGTCTCAAAAAGCTGGTCAAAAGTCGAAAAAAAGGGTTTTATTTTGGGAATTTTAACTAAGCAGTTGGGAAGCCCGGACCCGGAGTGTCCCACGGTTAGAAAAGGTCCGAGTCGTCACAGTGACTATGTTCTATAAATTGCAAATGTGGCCGTTGAGTGAGCAGCTGTTTTCGATTTTGAGCAATTTTCATTACTCAAAATAGACGAAAATCGTGATAGTGAGTACATTGTTTACATGTTTTACAAACACTTAAAAACAAGTTAATGTTAATTAATTTTTAAATAAAAAAAATACATTCGACTTGTTTTTTTAAGTGGAAACTATTAAAAGTTCCACAACAAAATTTGTAAAAACTTCATTCTCTACTATTTAGCAATTGAAATACCAAAAAACCTGGTATTAGCTGTTATTTGGCATTTCGTGCAGAAACATTTTTACACGTTTTTCAATTTTTTATCCGCCATTTTGGTTTTTGCAATATTAACATTGGAATCGTAAGGCGTGACCAAAAACCATCTTAAAAAAATTCATTAAATTGCGATAACGTGTTCATATTTTGGCCAGTGTTTAGAGACCTTGGCCCAAAGTGCGTCGACGTGCGTCGTAGGGCTAGGCCTCCTCACGTCGTGGCCGAACAGCATGGAGTGTTTCCTCCTTACGAGGCACCGAACGGGGTCCAAGGGACTTCGTCTACTTGTCGCAATAGCTTCTCATCAGGGCCATACACCAACAAACGGATAGCGCGGTAAAACTAGTGCTCCTGCAACATCACGCACTTTTCCCGATAATTTATGACGGATGCCAAACATTCTGGTATTGTATATTCAGTTCTACTAATTATTAAGGCTTCTCATTAAACTCTCTTCAGAAAGAGAAGTGCGGGAGATTCGAATATGCAATTCTGAAAGAGATGCAATTTTCGTAAGTTTATAGGCTTAAATGAGCGTACATAGCAAATGATATTTATTTTTTTGTAATTAATCTTTAAATTGGAACCTTCGAGTTGTATGACATCAGTTGGGTCGTAAGCAGTAACACATTGCCTAAGAGACTTTTTTCTGTTTTTTCCAGTCAGTCCCAGGACAATGCCGGAGTAGTAACCTAAAAAAGGGCCATGGACCCCGTGAAAACTTTCCTTCAACTCCCTTGTCCAATATTCTCACATTACACACATATTTATATGCAATATACTACCACACTTGTCAGGAGGCTGTCCAGAAATTTTGATCTTAGGCCGGATATCAGTACTGTGTATTAATATGTGCAAGGTAGTTTCATTAATTAATATCTGTATGGGAACCAAATGCTTGGTCTGCGAAGACGTATTTGGACCCACAACAGAAATGGAAAAATGCAATAAAACCAGTTCTATTATTATTATTATTGTTGTTATAATAATTAATTAAAATATAATAAAATATTCAAATGCATGCATAATGGTATCGTCCTATTTATTTATTTGTTGTTCAGTCACTTATTTTAAATTAAGGACAACCACAATGATTAGTGCAAAAATGTCTTCACATAATAATTTTATTCACTACCACGTTTCGGAGACTGTTTTGTCTCCCTCATCAGGTACAACTGAAAATTTAATTACACAATGTTGCATGAAGTCAAAATGATTTACACAAAGTTACAAAATTAACAAATAAATGTATACTGTACCCAATTCAAAGAAAGCTCATCTGTTATAACAGAAAATTAAAACTAATATATAGAAAAACTATATACTATATTTACAAATTATAGAGAAACATATCTGAATATTAGAATAAGTAGTGGAGTGCTGTCTAGCCACTTTACAGTTGAACGTTTAAATTGAGTCGTTGGTAGTGGAGGAACAATGGAAATCTGGAGATAGTTGAAGGTGCATTCAGAAAGGTTTGATCCCAATGTTAAAAAAAGGAAGGTGTTATTGTCGAACAATACTTAGTACGTTGTCATAATTTTTTTGTAAACTGATTGGATTCTACAACTGTATTCATAGTTTTTATATTTAATGTTTCAAATATTAATCTTTTATTCCTGTTAGGTTCAACCGCTAAAATACGAAACTGATCAAAATTTATTGAATGATTTAGATTAATTGTATATTGGGATATTGAATTTCGTCTACTTGAAACCTCATTGATATTTTTTCTATGCTCTGTTAATAATGGTTCGTGTCTTCTTTCCAAGTCTTCCGAAGATGAAATAGTCAATTAATTTGTACTCGTACTTCACGAAAAGATTTCCAAAAATTCTTCAAAAAAACTTCAGTGTTTTTCGCAATACAACAAATAATAACATTTTGTGATTCGGATAGTTTTAACGCAAATTAACACATAGCAGTTTCTGAGTCAGTAGGCATTCTTCCATAGTAAATTTCAACGTGAGACCTCACGAATGAAGGAAGCAGACAATTTGAATACACCAAAGGAAATTCAGATTCACAGGAATGAGATTCCATAATAAGATCTCAGGCACTGAAATGAAGGAGACAAACAAAATGAAATAAAAATGCGTCGTAAGTTGTTAGAATTAATTTTCACCCGACTCAAGGCGTAACCGGAGGAGAGTGGAAGAATCCTCTAATCTTCAGGCACTCTCTCCGTGTTCGTCGACGACAACGTAATTAGAATGAGGCGGCGGCAGGATCTCGAGTAGCATGTATTTGCAACTTTCAGGGCTAATCCATTGTGTTTCTAAATTATACTACTAGACCGCTCCAAAGCGCAAACAGCTGGTTGTACGGGCTTTTTTTTTTTTTTTTTTTTTTTTACAAAAGGCAGCAAAACCGTTAAAATTTAGTTGCGTATTCCCCGGCAGCTTCAGTGCGGTCCAACCACCGTTTGATTTACACCGCTCTCTCCCTTCGACTTAACCACAGGCATACAGCAGCTAAGCCTTTACATCCACTCGTGCAGAGTTACCCTTACGCTAAGCTCCTCAAAATCGGTTTTTGGCTTAGATTGCGTATAAACACAGCAATTTAAATATGTTTTAGGTGTATTTAACTCATTAGTCCCCTAAATAATTTTGTATACATAGCAATCGTCCATTGTCATTGCGATTTCGCAACTTTTAGTGCTAAAGAATTGTTGTGTTGCTAAATTATACTACTAGGTCGCTACAAAGCGCAAACCGTTGGTTATATGAGCTTTTATTTTTACAAAAAAGGAGCAAAACTGTTAGAACTTTGCTGCATATGCCCCGTCAACTTCGGTGCGGACCAACCGCCGTTTGTTTTATATCGGCCTCTCCCTCCGACTTAACCACAGGCATGTAGCAGATATGCCCGGTTTCAGATGAAGATATGAATAGAAACAAGTCATCAATACACCCTGGCCAGAAGTGCACGATGAGCTTTCAATCTCGGCTAAATCGACATTTGACAATCAGGAATGAAAAAATTGCTTATTTTTTTCGATTAGGGTGTTTGAATTCCGATAGTGAGTTTTATGCCAGCTTCTTTAGAATAATAATAATAATAATAATAATAATAATAAAAATAATCATAAAAATAATAATAAAAATAATAACTATAATAATAACTATAATAATAACAATAACTATAATAATAATAACATTGATGTCTTCGTCACACTTTATTTGTATGAAAACTACAAACACCCTCTTTTTCCTTTTATTTATTTAATTATCCTACTATTTTACATGATTTCCGAATTTTGACTATAACGAAAAAATGTATAGTTGTCAGTACGATAGATCGATCGTCCGTACAGACTCCCGATGAGAAAATATTTACGCACACGGAATTACTCATTCTAATAATGACTCGGGAATTCTCTAGGTCGTCCTCTGAAATATACTTACAATATGCCGATCAAATATGTTTATGCAATGCTGTAAATGCATGCATACATGCACACATCATATTCTCCTGTTCACGTTTCCATCACAATAGCAACCATTGAATAATATACCCTTTTTCAGAATTAATGTAATTATAAACGAAGGTGTTCATATGCTGTACAGTACACCCTCTCCTTTCTTTGCATGCTCTGGCCAAATTATTTCCCCAACTACAAATTTATCTTGTCATTGTCATATTTAATATTTCTGCAAATATTAATTTAATCTCACTATCCTTGTAAATCATCACAGAACCTGTTGAAAAAATAAAATTTGTAAATTATTGCTAAAGAAGTAAATTTGAGTTTACCAGAAAGTGGGTCCTGAAATAAGAACGCTGGGCATTACTGGGATAATTACAATGAGAAAAATCTTACAGGAGCAAAACAATCAATTTGAATACACCAAAAAAAGTTAGGGCGATCCTGGGTAGTGGGGGTTGCCGAGGCTGACGAGCCGTAGCTGCCTTCTGACTAAAGGAACGCGAGTTCGAATCCTGCCCGGGCACGGATGTTTGTTTGTCCGTATACAGTTACCGTTAGCCCTAATGTTACTTACAGTGGGCGCTGTATGATATCAATAGTTGAAAAGCGGCCTTAAATATGTACATAAAAAAGTTTGAATTCACAGGAATGAGAGTAAATAATAAGATCACAAGCACGGAAATGAAGGAGACAAACAAAGTGAAACAAAAATTGCGTCGTAACTTGTTAGAATTAATTTTCACCCGAACCAAGGCCTAGCCGGAGGAGAGCGGAAGAATCCTCTAATCTTCGGCGCGCTCCCTGGGCGCGCTCTCCGTGTTCGTCGACGACAACGTAATTAGGACGAGGCCGGCGGCGGGGCCCGCGGATGCTTTTGTTCGGCCTGTTTTTGTTCCTTATGGAAATTCACGGCGCCGCGTGCCCCACCCCTCCGGCAACGGAGGCGGGGAACTGGGAGGTGGGAGGTGGGGGCGCTCTATTACACACGACGCAGCCCCCGGGCCACCGGAATCCTCCCAATTTGCTCGCCAGGATTGTGGCGGCGGCGCTGCGAACAAGACGTCTGCAATCCGAGGCGAGGGCGAGGGCGAGGGCGAGGGCGAGGGCGAGAGCGGGCGCGGGAGCGCGGCTCGCCCACGGGAAGAAGGCCGACCCAGCGCTTCGCCTCCCTCCGAGGCCAAAATTGCGTTTCGGTTCAGCCGCTACAAACATCTATATATTTTGTACACGTGTAAGCACAATCTGTATTATATATATATATATATATATATATATATATATATATATATATATATATATCACAATCACATATCTATAGTATATCTATAGTATATCTATAGTATATATCACAATCTGTAGTATATATATATATATACTACATATAATATATATATATATATATATATATATATATATATATATATATATATATATATTTATATTGTTATAAAACATTATTTTGTACACCTAAAATTTATTTTTTTATTATTTTCTGCCTTTACTGTCAATTTTGTTTTCAAAGTTGAGGTGTCATTCGAAATAGTTTCAGTTGTTAGATCAGATTGGACTAGATTTGCGATAGGTTTAAAAATAATTGGTTTTGCATCTATTGAAGTTTCGTTGCGTCTATTAACATTACTTTCTAGTCATCACAACATTAATAAAATAGGGATATATCAGTTTATACTTTATCGTACTACTTGTAACGGAAAAGTAATTTTAAAATTATGGGAAAACTTATTTTGCTGCTCTGTTTTGTACTATCCTATACTGTATGGATTCCAACAACTATTTCTATATTTTAGTACTGGTGCTACAAGCAAATTATATGCGATTTTTTCTTTCTTATTGCATTTTTTAAAAATTTCTTGTGACGAAATGCAAAAATCTCCAAGCTTTCCGTACATAATTTGATTTTTTCACCGCAATTTAGTGTCCAGTAGGATACAATGGTATTTACAAAATGAAACGCAAGGAATTAAAATATTAACTGGTTGATATGGTATTGTATGAGGTATTCTGGTCGTACATAATGTGATCGCTTTACTTTTATTTCTATTTATAGTCATTTAGGTTTTTCCAATAAAAATTTTAATTTAAATCTTCTTATAGCTGTATCATACCGTGCTGTTCAATTTCCCTACGTAATATACAGTCGTCAACTAAAACTTTTATTTTTGATGCTCAATTTTTTGATAAATCATTTTCGAAGATCAACAGTAACGGACCTATTCCATTGCCCTGAGAAACATCAACAGTAAACGCTGTCCAATTCTAATCTTTGGCTTTTTATCGCGAAGAAAATTACTCGTTCATGCTTTTGTCCTATTACAATCAGAATCGATTCAATAACAGAAAGTCATGCGAAACTATATCAAACGCTTTAGCAAAGTCACTAACTATTGCATCCACCCTTCCCGCTAAATCAATAACTTCATACTAGTCTTCAGTCAGGAAGTAATCTGACTTTCACGAGAAAAGCCATTTCTAAAGCCATGTGGTCATGAAATAACCATCCTGTCTTATACAAATAATTTCTAAACGAATTAGAATAATTTTTCAAACAATTTACAGACTGCCAGACCTAAGACTAACTGCCCGATAATTTTGCTTTGTTTCACATCCTTGTTCTCTTTTGAAACATGGTACGAGTAAAGCTGATTTCCAATCATCCCATACACCTTCATTGTTGATCGATATATTAAAACTGACCAATGACTGCATTATTATCTCATCAGCTGTCTTAAAAATATCGATTGTAATTCCCCCGGACCTCATGACGTACAGTATTTCATTTTTTTTCAAATGGGAGCGTATTTTCGTTTTATCCATTTTGAATACGTGATCTACGTTTTTGTGCTTTACAATCATTTGCATAGCTTTTTGTTTGTATACCGAACAAAAATAACACAGGCCTGCGAAATTGAGGTTTTTGAAAAATGCAAGAGATGTTTTCGCTGATTTTTATGTTATGTGGTGTGCTGACGTCAAAAATGACCTCCATTTTTTCCATCACGTCAGAAGTTTTTTGTAAAATCAATATCGATATTTTTGCCAAAATTCCATTTGAAGAGGAGTTCTCTCGAACAATTTTGTTTGTACATCCGCCGGGAGTGTTGTATATCAGCCCTGTTGACCACGAAGTGTGGGTATAACCTACAAATCACTGAATATGGGCCAACCGTGGTGAGCATATTTTATTTCGTTGAACGCGAGAGCCAGATTTTCCTAGCGTTCTTTTAAATGCACCGAGTGTTCAACTAGTACATATACATACTGGCTTCCGTGAAGAAGCAGGACAGCGTTTAGGGCTCTTTCGATGAATCTTTACGCACCCTCTATTCACATTTATCGTAGATGATACTAAATTTGTTCATCAATTCGGGACATTAGAACAATAGACCAGGTACTCCTCTTCATCGAAGTTCTTAAAAAAATTCTTTTCTGATTTTTTGTACTATTAAAAAGAGGTTCTTTTGGCCAACAATTCACCAGCCTCTTTCGAAAGGCCCAGATCTCTAGGCAGAACGTTCAATTTCGTCCAAGAGAAGGGCTGCAGTGAACGGCTTCCAGAGGACTCATATTCGGTATCGGAGCCTGAAAGCTCTGAATGTTCCAAATCTGAAGACTCGCACATGAGGTTCATGGGGAACAGGGCGTATGGCCGATGGAATGTTATCAGAATACGATATTAGTTTTTGATTTTTGCTCTTCTGCCCACGTGCACGGCAGCATCAAAAGCAACAGTCATCAGAGTAGCTTTTTTAGCTCCCTCCATGTCATAGGAATTCCAAATTGCAATTGAATTCCATCTTTGAACCAGACGCGTATATCATTGAATCCTGCCAGCAAACTTAATACGGAGTCCATAAATGTCCTGGTTGCCGAGTTTCTTGCCAAAATACGCAAGCTAAGGTTGTCTTACAGTCTGTAATACTCCTCATGTGATTTATATGGACACAACATTCGCCGTATAGGCAACAAACTTTATTTAGAAAATGTTCACAACGTCTCGAACTCGGGACCGTGTGTCACGGAACGCACAGAGAAAAGAAACCGTTAGAAGTGTTCCTGTGATGCAGTTTCCACTTGTCACTATATCGCACGCGCGACGCTACAGGTGAAAGAAAAATTGAGACAAGCTGACAGCTGATTGCGTTCGCCGAAGGAGGCTGCCGATTCGGATCTGGGAAAAGGATGCTCCGCGCACTTCTGTGATAGAGCGCGCGCCGGGGAAGGAGGGGCGGTGGCAAGGAGGTGGCACAGAGGGGTTTTCATCACGGTAGAATGACGGTCAGTCATAGAGGGAAGGAATTCAGCACCGAAAAAATTACGGTGATGTTCATAAAAGTCCAAGTAAAATTGAATTTTTCATGAAAACGTGACGTGATAGAAATTTTTCATTATTGTTTTTTTTTTAATCTGCGCCAAAAAATACAAAGTTCAGCTATCAATTCTCTTGCATTTTTTCATCTCAGACCTGTGTTATTATTAATTATATTGGCTTTCTCGGCATCGTTCACAATATCTGCGTTATTCCATCAAATACGTACAAGATGTGTACTCCTGTTCACCTGTGACGTACATAATTTAAAAACGTTACCTAAGCGTTTTCGTTATCTTCTAACATTAGATTCGATACAATTAGTACGTCGTTTGCATTCAAGAAAATATCAAAATAACAAAGTTTTGCCCAGGCATCAACCTATTCTTTAATAATATATTGTCAAATAATTTCATGTATTTTTCAAAAATATTAGTTTCTCACAATTTTAAATTTAATTGTATGCATATTTACGTAGTTTACTTGATAAGTATCGTTTACAAATATTTTTTTGGGGTACGATCAATAAGTACCCGGACACATCGTTCGAAACAATAAAATTATCTTCTATAACCATATAATAAATTAAAATTTTAAGACAAGCAGTCTTCACAAATACTACAATAAAATAGTAGTGTACACTATAAAGAAATGACCCACGCGATCGATTTTCGACATGCACAAATAAAACTTTGTTTCGCATTGGAAACCGCGCACGCTAGACACGCCAATAACTGTGTAGCTCTGTAGCCGGGGAGATGTTTCATGTCCCATTAGAATGCGGAACCCGCAGGCCATTAGTTCTGCGCTCATTGTCTAATGGTAAAAACTAATGGTACTAAAACAGCACATACTTTCTGTCCCGAATTTTCATTATTAATGCAAAATTACAAACTACAAACATGCAAAATTACGCGAAAAGTTCTCAAACTTTCGAAAATTTGTACATAACCGTATTTCAAAAGGGTTTTTCTCAACCATGTATCTCCCACCAGCGGTACATCTCCCCCAACTGAAACAAACTCTCCCGCCCGGTCTTCCGACATATGTGGGGCTTGTACGTGTAAGTGCGTGTAGGAGGAGTTACGATACGACAAGGAAGAGGTAGAAAAGATCGCGCGCGGTCCGTGACCCGTTCGTGAAGGTACTGTTCCGGCATTCGACTGGTGTTAATCGGAAACCACGGAAAGCTACCGATCAGAGCAGCCGGCCGCTAGAATTCTCCTCCAGGCGGCAGAAAACAGCCTAGCTCTCTAGATAGTGTCGAAAAGTCTGCCACCGTCGAGACACGAACCTAGAACCTTTGAGTCAGAGGCACAGCAGTGACATCAGTAGAAGCCCTGAGCCTCCTCTCCCGGGCCGTTGGACTTCGGAGCCGGCGTTCACGGTCTTTTGTTGACGCCGCGTGGCCTGTAATATTCCGGCACCGAATGCTTCGCCCCTCAAGTGTAGATTTAAATTAATAAAGAGCAAGCAAAATCGCCGCAATTGTGCGCGCCTAGGAATCCGCCCGGACGTGAGTCGAGGGAATGTCCGAGTTCTCGTGAATCTCAGCCCGCGTCTGCATTAGGTGTGGACCACGTCTCGCCGCTCTACCTGCTGTGACCGGGAGAGACAATAGGGCGCCGCCGCTGGGTCGCTCTCGTGATGGAAATAGCTGCGGTGGCCGAAGCCGCCTTTCGCGACATACCTGCCGCTGACGCCAACGCGGATGTATGGAAATCGGGGACCAAATAGTCCCTTCCTCTTGTCTCGCGAAACTTACATTGCTAATCCTGCGGACCAAACCAAGCCAGGTAAGGAAATGGAACAAGGAAGCGCGTTAAGGGGACTGCCGTCACCGCCGCGCTGCTGCACAGCTTTTCCTTGTGCCTAATTGAAAATATTTCAGTTTCGCTCCTATATCAAAATATAAAGCAAAGAAAGCACTAGAAGACTTTCAAAATTTCACATTCAACAACAGGGCAAAAGGAAAAATATAAAAACGGCAAGATAAGCAGAATTATTCAATTCTCGAACGATTTAATTGAATTAAAACCGACTTTAGCCAAAACATATCTCCAAAGAAATGTATCGGCCCTAAGTATGGAAAATTTGTAAGGGATTCTGGTTTGTGTTTTTAAAAACAATCACTAAGTAAAATTTCGGTGAAAATATTGTCCAATTCTACTTTGGCTTGGAAGGGGATGAGGTAGTCGGTCCCCAATTTGCGTTAGCTTTTCTCTGGGTCGGTACACAATTTACAAACGGGTTACACTCTTATTTTACTTTTGGTCCCCAATGTTGATACGGCGAAACGCCCAAGCCCACACAATGCCAAGATCCGAAAATCATCGATCTAGCACTCGATAGACTGTAAGTGCGCTAGCCATCATTTCATCATGCATTCTGTGATCATCCTCATAAAAATGTTTTTATTTCAATTTAGAAAACCAATGTTTTTGAATCTCATTTCTTTTAACCGTTAACTACTGGCATGAACTCTAGAACACACTGGCGTCAGATCATATGAACCCGACCATTCTGATTCAAGAAAATAATGTTGTTAGTATGATTTCTGAGAAAGATGTGTGTTTAATATTCGTAGTAAATATAATGTAGAAATACATGTAACAATAACAAATCGTCACCTTTACATAATAAATAACACACTTCATTGACACGTTGCTCTTCTACCTACACGCTAGTTACTACACAGCTAATCGCAAGTGTACACTACAACTTTGGTAAAATTTTGTACAGTTACACTTAGTAGCTTCTGCGGAGAGCATGTGTCTTCTGGGCCTTATGAATAGAAATAATTGCAGATCGCGAAGTGGCTGGTACATATGATGCCATTGTCACCTTTATAAAATCAAAGAGATTTGAATTTACCTTTTTTTCTCCTCGGCAAGTATTCGAGGAAAGTTTTTTTTTATCTTGCGTAATATTCGAAAAATGGCCAATTCTGCTTTCACCCCACCGGAAGCACCGGAAACAATTCACCACAAACCTAAAATGAGTCGCGAAGACGGAGTTATTGCAAAGCCGCTTGCAAATCCGCCGTATGGAAACGCACAGGAACACCAAGGCTGGCGTCGGGTCCCAATGGGCAATTCAGAGGAACAGATCTGCCAACGGCATTTCTCATTGCGCGCTCTGAATAGCAACGTTATCAGAAGAGATTGCACGGAACCCGCATCGTCGGCAGCTTGCCGCGTTCTCGGAAATTAAAAAGAGCTGCGAAAAAAATGTCAGTAGTTAAGAGCACGGTATACCTTCCGGCCAATATCACCTCCCCAAAATTTCAGAATGTCTGGACAAACTGCATTACACACACAGTGGAGGTACGTTAGAGAATGGAATTGACCACGTCTGATATTCCCCAAGGCCCGTGTGTGATTGTTGCAATTGTATAACAGTTCTTTACGCACTAACAATATTAAAAAATAAGTTCCATTCCGCAATAGGGGAATGGCTAATATTTAATGGTAAGTACCTTCTTCCTCAGAGCCTTGCTCTCGCACGACGACGGCTGTGCCATAAGCAGCAACGCACTAAGTGTGACAATGCAGCCCGTACGTGCAGTATGATAACAAGCGAAATAACACAATCATTTTTTTACAATTAGCAGTCAAAATCACAACCTTTTTGTAGCTTTCGGATAGTTTAAAAATCCAGAATTACACGCACTATAGTTGCGCGGAAGCCGCGGCGACGGACCAGACCAGGAGCCTCGTTCTGCGGGCGGCAGAGAGATGGCGGGCGTATGTAAATTGGGGGCCAAATAATCCCTTTATCTTTTCTCGCAAAACTAACTTTCTAATTCTACATGTAAATTAGGGACCAAACAAACCCAAGCAAGGACAAGGATTGATTGAGCAGGTAAGCGCGTTAACGTGGCCGCTGTCTCCGGCGTGCTGGTGTCCTGTTTTTCCTTGCGTCTTACTGAAAATCTTTCGGACTCGCTTCTGTATCAAAATGAAAACAAAGAAAGCACTAGAAGGTTTCAAATTTCAGGTTGAGCGTTAAAGAATATTAGCAGAGAAAAATCAAGAACATAAAAATGGCAAGATAAGCAGAATTTATTCAATACATGAATGATTCAATTGAATGAAAACCAACTTTAACTAAACCATATTTCAAAACAAATATTCATCCCCAAGTCTGGAAAATTGGGAAGGGAGTTGTGTTTTAAAACTAATGGCTATGAAAATGTTCTTGGAAAATCAAGTCTCGCCTTCCACTTTTACCTGGAAGCGGTAAGTTAGTCGCTCTCCAGTTTATGTATGCCTTTCTCTGAGTCGGTCCCCAATTTACATATGGGTTAAAGTCCTATTTTCCTTCTGGTCCCCAATTTACATAAACTCGAGATCGCACCAGAGACGATCTTCAGACGGCCTAGCAACCGCCAACGCCGAAGGCACCGCCCATATTGCACCGCTTCCGCCGAGGCCACGTCGGCCAGGCAGTCGCGACGCGCCGGAGTATAAAGAAGAGATCTCAACTGAGACGTTAGTACGTTCTTTGAGAAACTCTAGTACCGTGCTGTAGTTTACGGTAGCGGACAGTGTTGTGTTGACGAAGTGTGCCACGAAGTTGGTGATTCTCCGACACACTGTGTAACTGTGCTACTTGCTGGACATCTTCTGGGAAACTGTAATTTAGCTAGACTTTGGATCATCTCCCCGATTCACAGAAAATCGGGAGAGTTTGATAGTACGATTTTTTTTATTGTGGCTTTTACAAATAAAACTGTTTTTTCCCGTACTGCAACTATTTAAATTGATTACACATACAGTATCTAACGAAACCTCAGGCACCTCTCACAGGAGAGCACATTGTTTTCTACCAATTTATTAGTGAGTTGAAAATTAGTAATACAGATATTTTAAGTAGAGTTTTTCTGCATTTTTTTGTAAATGTTTAATGAGAGCATTTGGAATGCTATCAGGAGACAGTGCAACATTTGTTGAGACAAAGGTCAACATGAGTTCAGACATTGGTTCATTGAGTTTCCATTTTATTCACTTATTGTATTTTCAATTTGTGCAATGGGTTGATTTCCGAATTCACTTTTGATTGTAATAAAATCGATGAACGCGCGCACATGTGTGACGGACTGCACACGATTCCTTTTCCACCTTCACTAAGTAAGAATTATTATAATTGTAATGTATTTCAATTTTGTGTTAAGAATGTATTTAAGAGCCATTACTGGATGGTTTCTTTACAGGTCAGAAATGTATGTAGAATTAAATTTGCTGAATGTTCGAGAAGAAAAAATTGCAAATACAACATGTTATAAAAAACTTGAGAAGAGAAAGTATTGCATTCGTGAGCTGGAAAACAGAGAATTCAGGGGGACAAGGTCACCGCCACCTCCCGTGCACAAACAAGCACTGCAGTTACGGGACTAACGACCTTAGCAGTTAACACGCCCGGAATAATTTGTAATTAATCAATCTATTAATCTACCATTGAAATTAGAGGATTTTGTTGCTCTTTTTTGCTATCTTGTATTCATTTCCATTTTTTAACATTCCGTTACATTATTTTGTCTGGATATTATTGATACATACTAGTGAGGATTTGGCTTTGCTATCTGTAATAGTTCTCCTGCAGCCCTTGTTGCCTTGTAGTCAATTTTGTTTTCAAGGATGATTTGCTTCTTAAATATTTCAAAAGTTAGTTATTCTTTTCTAATAATTTTCACATTTCTCATTGCACTATGAGATAAGTTTCTTATTATTACATTTTACATAATGAGTGATTGATTCATTCTATTCTCTATTTCTGGGGAGAATTGAATAATTATTTCAATATTTGCAACTAAAATTACAGGAATAGAGTGAGATATCCATCTATCATATATTCGTATTTCACCCAATTAGCCCCATTAAAGATTCATCTTAGGAGAGCAGATGCAGTAGGTTTATTGATGTCCTTAGGATTAACAGTGTTAATAAAAATGATCGCTATCATCTGGGAATTGACAAGTCGAGCAGCGCACAATGAAAGGTCAACAGGTCTGAATTTGCCACTGCTGTCCACGTTGCAGTGTATGAAAGCACTTTCCAGAACCAAGGAAAATCGAAATGGAATGACATATAATATAAACCAACAACTGAAGCACGCGCGGTTTAACCCTGCGTTTCTAAAACCCGAAATTATTATTTATCACTGAATATAAACTGCATACACAATTACACGGATATAAACTTACTATTCATGAACATTTGCTCGAGAAATATGATCAAAAAATTGTTTGTGCACTCGCCGCATGTAATCGGATATTTAGCGTGTCACTTGCGCTGTCGCAGGTACATAAAAGATTCATTGTACCGATTCCATAGTGAATGTAGCCGAATAATAGTGAATGCATCATTACGCAAAATTCATTGTTCCGATTAAATAGTGAATTCAAACTAAACATACCCAGTTGCAAAGCACATACTTACTATGCATATTTTTCGTAAATTATGAATGGAAAAGAAACTCACGTGATCTATTGCTGTAAATAACTCATTTTAACATTTCGCGCATGATCTGTAATGTAGCTTCATTATGCGCACGTTTTGTTGAACTCTCCTTTTGCTTGTAATGGTAGGAGTAGAGGTAAGGACGAGTTACTATTTTGTTAGCAATGCAGAAAAATCATAATTGCGATTCCTGTACAGATGCAAATAAGTTTTCTGTAACTCAGAAACAAAAATGATTATTTTTCAAATATTGCTAATCTTGCGATTTTTTAAATTTATTTTTATTTATTTCTGTTAAATTTTTACTAATCTTTCAACTATTTATAATTAAAATGACGGGAAGAGATTCTGGAACTCAAGTAAATGTGCGCAGATAACCTTCTCCTCCATACGTCACATACAGTTTTTACTGTTTTTTTGACTAAATAAATCTAAATCTAAATCTCTTTGATGACAACTACGCTCCATGGGTTCTTACTAATCTTATTACTGATATGACATACGAAGGATATCCGAAAAGGAAGGCTACAATATTTTTTACATACACACAATGGCAAAAATTTAAAGGAAACTTACATGGAAAATAATTTAGGCATTACACCAATTTTTGTAAAATAATTACCACTCAGATTAATATATTTTGATAATCGTGAAACGACGTTTGTCATTTTTTCGTTATACAGGAGTACCGCCAATCCCTTAAGCCACTTCTCCACTTTGATTTTCGCATCACCGCTACCAGGAAAGCGTTTTCCACTCAGATGCTCCTTTAGAGAAGGGATGGTAGTCGCCAGGTGAGAGATTGGGCGAGAGAAGAGTGGTTTTAAATATTCTACCCAAATGACGGCAAGTCGTGAGTTGTCCTTCTGAAGTGTAGACAAGCGTTGTCCTGAACGAGACAGACTCCCTTCGACAGCATCTTGCAGCGTTTGTTTCGAAAGTATGTACACATATGTGACTTAGCGAAGTGTCACAGGGTGTAGCGTGCTGACTTCGTATTCGGGGGAGACGGGTACAATACCCGTGCAAGCCATCCTGACCATAGTTTTCATGGTTTCACTCCCTCATCCAGGTGAATGCTGGTAAAGTTACGAAAGTTAAGCAAATTGGAAACATCACGAGCTCCTGGTTGCTTGACAGTCTAGGAATCTGGGGATGGAGGCCAACTGCCCTTTACGGGTCATACAACAGGTAAATACAAATACACACACAACTAAAATAAATTTCCGTACCCACTTTGTCACATTTTTCCTGATATAAACTCCTCCCCAAATGCTAAAACTATTTCGCAAAGAATCGGGGGGGGGGACATGGCGTTGGCTTTGAGTAGCGTAACACAACGAGCAACTTGATTGGGGTGGGAATGACAGCGCTTATCTTAATCCATGACCACAATGACAGTCGGAATGGTAATGGTATACATGACCACTTCTTCGCACCAGCTACCTTTGTATTTTAATTCCTCGCTACCGCTGACGCTGCAGAGAGAAAGTTATGTTATGCTGCGCGAAAAAACGGCGAAGTTTCGGAAGAAACACTCTATTACACTTCGCTGGTAACGAAAAAGTGGATAAACCCAAGTGCTAAATTTAGGGGGAAAATCCTCCCAACAAGTAGTGTGACCAGAATCCATGTTTTGCGGATACTCGATACTGAAAAATCGACTGACGGCAAAACGTCTCTCAGTCTGTCTGTCAGTCCGTCTGTTTGTCTGTATGTCTGTGCACAACGCTAGCCGCTAAATCGTTCGGACGATTTTTTTTTTTTTTCAAAATGTTTCACTCAATCTGGCTGATATCGAGACTCATTGAACTTGATACCGATATTTTAATTTTGAAGGGTATTTTACATGAAAACCCTGGGATCTTTTTTAAATTTTCACAAAAATATCTCCATCTTTTTAGATTAAATTTTCTTGTTGGATAGTGTGGAGGACGATTAAGAAAATGTGCAGGTCGCATGTTCGTGGGAAAACATTTTTTCGAAAATTGCAAAAATTCAAAATTTTATTGGCGTATTCTTCCGACTGCAATTATAAAGAGTTTTTTTTACGAAAAAATGTTCCTTAAAGACAGATTTTGAAATAAGGTAATTTTTTCGAAAATTTCGGTACTTTTGCGTAAAATTTCGTAAAACTACGGGCGAGAAAGTAAGTACTGTTTTAACTGTTTTTACTGTTTTAACACCAATAGTTTTAACAGCCGCGTGAAGCGCGAGAAATATATTTCCTTGCACGCGCTTTTTAACCTTACTTTCAGGAATCTTTATGCACTTTTCAGAATTACTTTTCTCTGTATAATTAACAACACTACACTCGATTGATTCATCTCCTTTTGTAATTCAATTGAATAAAATAATATGAACGTGAAAACATGATGGATGTCGAAACTGCCATTCGACTTTCACCTGGCAAAGGCAGCAAAAGAGCGCCTAGCGATCGTTGCTGCTCCAATCAAATTTGTGCATCCCGGCGGAAAATGATACCGGGGACTTCGAAAGTGACGGTTACTGCACAAAAGCCCTTTTTCTTTCTCTGCGCTCGGAACAAAGCGACGCAGAGGCAGGCAAAAGGTTACAAAGAAGAGAAGAAAAGCGTGGAACATGATAAAAAGAGTTGTAGGTAATGGCTGAACTAATGTTGTTCGGTAACAAAAATAAAGATGCAGATGTGATGATAAACCTTGCGTAGGTGTAGGACATGTGAGTGAGGAATGAAAATGTGCTAGAAATCAAAGTAAAAATGCGAGGAGAATGATAATTGATTGATAGCGATTTTGGGCTATCGCGCCTTTAGCGATCTGCTTAAGTCAGTGATCCCGTTAGTGTAGTGCGTGCTTATTGCTCAGGAGGTGGCGGTGTTCTTCCCCACTGGACGGCTAGCGGGTTTTCCCAATTAGGTATCTCCCACCAGCGGGCCACCGCCACTCTAAGCTCCCAGTAAATGTGGTGGTGTAGTGCATGTTAGTGTGTGTACAATAAGAAGTGAGGATAGGACAAGGAAGGGGATTTCCATTACATTACCTTTATATTTTGTAGCAACGGTGATTGTGTCTTAGAAAGAGAACTGTTGTAACAGGGACGTGAAAATAAAAATATCCTTTAGAAGGCACAAAGAAAATACACGGTTTCATTTCCATATGAATCAGTTAATAAACAATATTTCCTGTAAATTGACGCCAAAGGATTGTCAATTTAATTAACATCACATACTATCTTTAATTAATAACCACATACTCTAATTTGTAAAATTATTACGCCCGTTTAATACTTAATTGCATTGGTTTGATACTATTTAATTTGAATTTCATCGGTATTGAATGTTGTAAGAACATATTCATCACATTGGAAAATGCGAAGGGATATTTCTATTTATTGCTTTGTGAACGTACTTTGTGTACGTTCTTCGAGAGAAAGCTCTACGTTAATAAAAAAAATTTGTTTTATTTAATTTCGGAGAATTCATTCAGTCTCACTTTGAAACTTAACAGACCTTCACAGGACACTTTAAAGATACAACGGTACTTTTTAAAATTTTCAAATTTTTGGATTGAGGAAGAAATTTAAAAAAATTAAAGTAAAATATTGAAACATTGAGTATGTAGATGTGCGGAGCCACATCGGGTACATAACTGATTGACCAAATTTGAAAATTGAGATGCACCCATTGTTGGATTCATCCTTTTCTATTACGTGATATGCAACAATGCCATTTTTTAGTTTCATAAATAGCCAAGTAATAGAAATTCAATTTAAACTAAATGCCTGTTTTTAAATGGTATCGAGAAAACTTTCAGCGCAATGAGTGATTTTGGAGTTGTCGCCCTTTTGCGGTAGGTGTGCGACATATGTTTCACAGTTTTGCTTATTCTCTTTGCAGAAAAAAGTAAACAATCTGGGACAGCAAGGCAAATTTGGCATAAATTTGTACGATTTGACGTGGAATATCCATATCGTGTGACAAACGCTGATAATACAATTCTGATCTTCATTTGCGGCGGAAATATTGTTATTATAATATATTTCAATTTTAATGATGAATTGCTATTACATAAAAAATGAGCAGTGTCGCACGTAAAAAGCTCCCCAGCGTCTTTTTTTCAGATAAACAAATACGATTTTTATTCAATTATCGCATCAACAGCGAGCATCTTCTGCAAGGTTTTTCATTGCGTGGTTACATATTCTTTACACTTTCACATTTTAGCACAATGAATACATAGAAATTACAATTTACTTTAAACCTGTCTCTGTCGTTTGGCTCAACAGCCCGCTGTGGAGTGTGGTAGCCCAGCCTCTCGGACATGGGGATAAAGGGATCGTGTGGTTATCACGAAGACATACCTTCACCGTATATTTCGGTCTTCATAACGTTAGGGTGGGCTTCCTCACTGTCACACAGCAATAGTTACTGGAAGATTTGTAAGGAAAGCAGAAAGTTATAATTTTGCCCTGGCCTGGATACAACCCGGGGTTGCGCCGTGGAAAGCGAGCACGCTAACCAACGAGCCACGGAGGGTCTCTTATAATTTTAATGATGAATTGCGATTACACAAAAGGAGAGCCTCTTACATTAAACCAATGGTGGAAAATATGTCACTACATATTATGATAATAAATATATTTTCTTAATGTAATCTTCTGTGAAATACCTTGTTGCCCCATTGGGAATCCTGGATTTCTGTTATACCATAATGTTACCCAATTGGCATGCAAATGATTTTCCAAATGATTTTATAGATTTTCAGCGAAATTTAGTGTCTCAAATAAGTTGTTTTTATTGATGTGATGCAATGGAATTGATTCTGCAATGGATACTGAAAATATTGTGTCCCAACAGATATCTGTCACTTTAAGGACAAAAATAGAAGTATTTTTATAGCCAAAATAACTCACCCTAACACATAAATAAGATGATTAAGAATTAAGATTTCTTTGCAGCAAATGTACGTAAGTACTCACAGTCTAGTCTGTTGATGAACAAACAGCGTATGACAAGTACAATTTGTACCTGGCCACTAAAAAATCGCCATCTTACCTGAAACAAAAGAGAGATAACAGACATGTTACTTACTTCATCGCTGAGTCACACAATGAATTTATTATCATACAAGAAACGTCACAGCTTTCATTATGAAAGTAATAGACAACAATGCAATGTAACCAAAATTCATCCGGAATAAGTTCGCAATTCAGCGGCTGGCGAATGCCCAAAGATACAATGTTTCATGAACTAAAATGTCGAAGGCAGAAACGAATGCGAAGGTAATGAATCTAAAAAACGTAATGGTGGTCAAGTAGAAATAATACTGTATGCAACAATTGTGTAGGAACTAAAACACGTACACCGCACTCCAGTCTGGAAGCAAAAATCTGAAATATCCAAAAACCACGCTTGGGAGGAATAACTCCTTGACCTGGCTACGAACATTTCTTGTGTTGTTGATTGTTGTTCATATTGTTCCACCTTTCTTTTTCAGAGGAGCTGTAATCTTATTTTTTCTGTCGATATTACTTTTTAACCGATTTAACTGATTACCGTTTTTGAGATAGGCAAGGAGAAATCTTGAGAATGTGGTACATTCTTTCTAGTAAACAAATTATAAAGGTAGTTCACAGAGTAAATATTTTGTCTTTGTCTGGGAAATAAACTGCTGTGAAGGAGATAAAACACTTATTTTCATTCCCATTTCTAAATGTGCGTGTTCTGTGTATATACGAGAGTATAATTAGTAGTTTTAGTAAGAAAAAGAATAGCGAAAAATACATTCACGATTCTATATTTTCAACATCTTTAATTCTCTTTTGAGTTGTCGAGCTTCTATATTTAAATTTCTTTTGTTTCATTGAATTGTTTCGCTTCCATATTTCTTTTAATTTTCATAATTTATGCGTTTTACCTTTCGTCTTTTCTTTATTATCATTGTGAAGTCGTGACTGGGGTCTTGGTGGGTAAGGGGTTAACTTATTGGCTAACGAACGCCGCAGAGCGTGGGTTCGATCCTCACCGAGGTTCCCGAATTCTCGCAGAAAATCCACAGTAGAACCACCAAAGAAGTCGTGATTACTTTCTCGGAGTGAAATTGAGGATGTTGATAGCCATATCGCTTGTTGTGTAGTGTTGGTTAGATATCTCATAGCGTCGCGCACTTCATCTGGAGCTATCAAATGTGGTTAAACAGATTTGTTTTCAATCAGACTAATATCAATATTTGTGAAGGGTGAACAATTGCACTACTGGAGCTTCACCCGGCCTGATTGAAATGTCCGCCGAGATACAATTAAATAAAGCGAAACATTTGCGAACCCACAGTATCAAACGTGGAGCTGAAGGGGAGAGACACACACTGTAGAATTGGTAATCCGAGCCTCACCAATCCGAAATCCCGTGCAATCCTAGATTGCCTGACGTGCGTCAAGGTGCACGTCACCAGCACACAGGAGGCAATAGTCAAGAGCTGACTCTTGATGGGTTGGCAACACTGCGTCGAAGATCACGTGTGCGGGGGTGGGTGACAGTGTCAGTGTCAGTCTCTCTGCTACATTGTTGTCACCGGTTCGCATTCATGTATATATGTATCTGTAATTTGAATAGTATCTGCACAGTAGATGTGACTTCGCTGTACATTATAGTTGAAAGTTCCGCAATGTATTTTCCTTTTTTTCGTGCCATCCGAGTGTTTTACAACCCGAAGTTTCATCAACCCCAATTACCTCGCGAATCTACCGTATTTGGAAACGTTACTACGTCGGACGATGCTTCCTCTTATTATCCGATCGACACCGGGGTCTCAGAATCGCACTGAAGATGGCTGCGATGAGACCGAAAAAGCTTCAAGCAGCAATAATCACGACAAAACAACGCCTCATATTTATTTCTATAATGAAGCCAATGTCGTAAATACCACACCATTTCATACCACTGAATAATTACACTGGGATCGCTTGGTATAAATTACGACGAAGAAAACCGACAAAGGTGGCTCAGGGCATCTGAGTCTGTTGACCGGGGGGTCCTGGGGTTCGAGTACCGACTGCGGCAGGATTTTCGGCACTAGCCAGACAGCTAGATCGAGTTCTGTCGCTGTTCGTAGGAGAATTCTAGTGGCCTTCTCTTCTGATTGGTTGGTTTCTCCGATCAATACCAAACGAATGCTGGAGCAGTACCCTACCAAACGGGACACGGATCGCTCGCAATCTTTCCTTTCCAGTTCTTGTTCTATCCTAATCCTTACACACACTTACACTAGCATGCACTACACTACCACACACACCGGGAAACGAGTTGAGAGCCTAGAGCTTGTCTATGCTAGGGCGATGCTACGCTGGTGGGAGAAAACTCTGCTAGCTGATCGCAGGTCGGCACCGGATCTTGCCATTCAGTGAGTCAAGATCACTGCCATCTCCAAAATCATGCCCTACGCTTACGGAACTAATGACCTCACTAGTAATCAATCAATCAGCGAGGAAGCAAGGTGACGATCGATCCTTTGTAGCGTGGAAGAGCGGGCAAAGAAAGGAGGCAGCGTGGATCGCGCGCTCTGGCTTCTCTGGGCGTCGCGTCGCGTCGGCTGCGAGCGAGAAAAAGTAATTCGGGGAGGGAGCGACGCAGCCCGCCAGGTGATGGATGAAGGCGCGTCATCACACGACTGCGCGCCAGCGAGAAATGCACAACTCTCACACTGTCTTTTTTTTTTCTTTTCTCAAGGGTTACGATAATCTCTTTGATGCGGAAGCGCGCAAATTCAACTAAATATTTTGTCGAAGCTAAACCTTGTGCCTGGATTCAACGGACACACAACGCGACGAGCTCCTACGTAAACTACCACAATAGATTATCATCATTTGGAAAGGGACATCATTATGTCCATTTGTGTAAAAATATTATCGCCTGAAATGTGGTGGGACTATAAAGAAAGCGACTTTAATCAATTTATTTTTATCAACCTAGCTTATTATTTTTGTTTGCATATTATTTATTATACATTTTTCATCAATTTTTTTCTACCACGGTTAGAAGGTAAGCCTAAAAGAATGGATCATGTCTCATTTTCAATGAACTACTCAATTTCCGAAAATTTCAATTTAAAAAAAGAATGTCTGAAAGAATATTCCTCTAGTTGAATTATACAAAGGATTTCCGATTTTTAAAACAATTCTGATCCTTAACTCTGGACTTTTATTGATTTAGCACGGTATTTAACAAACCTCTGATTAGTATCCCAACCTATCAACAATTATTTCAGTTTTAGCCCAAAAAACATATTAATGAAATTTCGTAAGTTTTTTGTCTTCTGAAGTGAATACATTAGTTGAATATTGAAATAATTATAAAATATTCAGATAAAAATGTTTTCAATGAATTTTTTGATTAATGGGAGGTTTTGCACGATTCCAATTTGCATGATAAATGAAAATAAATCAATTCTCGACGTAAGTAACTTCTTCTATGACATGCTATAGAAACTAGTATAGAGGGTCCGGTAAGTAGGGAAACAAAAGCTGGAAAAGGCTGAAATGTAGGAGTCACAACTTCCTACGATCTCTGAATGTCTTTCAGAAAATAATTGAGAGGTGGTTTACTTATTAAAGTATAATTCTGACTGCCTGAGAAGTTTTGTTCAATCTTATGTATATTCATTTTGCGATCAATAACTGTGACCACTCCGTCCTTATTGGAAGGGATTATTACAATCTGCTAAGTTTTCTTAAGTAATTTCTTCATTTATATTAAATTACGATTTATTCTGATTGGCTCTTTCTTTAACTTAATGAGAAAATTAACATTTTTGATAAAATGTTTGCTATATTGTCTTATGGTGTGAGTTCAAAACACTTTTGCAGTTTAATGTAGTATTAAAATATTGTGCTGTCATTTTGTGAAAGAATGCCAGAAAGCGCGAGTTTTTTTATGTACCATAGTTTATTTCTTTCAAATATTTGTTCTAAAGTATTAGTGTAGATCCGATTTTCAGAACTATCTGTGAAATTTCGTATTATACAGGTACGTGGTCCAATTGATACATAGGTTGCTCGCGGGGTCTAGCACGTAAGTTGGAATCTCAGCCAGAGCTAATTGTGGGTTGGAACGACCTGAAACAAGAAGGGAAGTCAACTCCGCGTTTGAGCCCCTCTGCCCCCTCTTCCATTATTTTCTATTTGCATAAGTCATATTTTTGTTGAAAATAAATAAAACATACCACAAGGAAAATGGAAGTATAGCTAATGAATCAAGAAATAATATAATTTGATTTTATGTTCACACACAGGGTGGCAGTTGTTTTGGAGAATTTCTTCCTCAAATGTTATGTACTACCAATTCCACAAAGTGATATCTTAGAAAGGAGCAACTTGGGAATTGTTCACATTTATAGAAATAAAATATATTTTGCAGGACTACAGAGCTCCCTTCAAAATTTTCAGGGGGCTGACTCTCCTTTTGCGCGCGCCAATGCGGAGTTTAGATACCTTTAATGTGTTCAATTAGTATTACTAACCGTTACAATTAATTCGAAAAAGTATATGTAACATCATAAGTTTTGAATTGCATGCATTAGAGTAGTTTTGAGTTGAATGCATTTATTTAATAGCATGAATCCTTTAGTAAAATACATATTATTATAAAATGTAGATGTTATTACATGTCTTTGGAATGATACTGTCACACTATTAAACCATTTCTGTTAGATTACTTAATTTCATTACATAAAAAATTTTATTTAAATATAACTGAAAGAACATATTTTTTTAGATTTATCCATCACTATTTTAAGTAATAAACACTATTTCAAAGTTTTGAGAAAACACACCGAACTGATTTCATTATCCCTAATAATTCTAACCGCATCTACCACAATAACAATAGCATCTGCCACTCTTGGATCCATCTTCGCGCGTATAAAAATTCCTTTGAAAAATTCAAACTTCCTACATTCAATGAATACTATATATTATATTTCAATGACCCCTATCCTTCAATCATTGAGCAAATAGTTCAACAAAAATAAAATAAATTAATAATTAATAAAATGTTCCTTCAAAGTACACTTGAAAACAGCGAAAATATTTGTTAGTATCCAATATTTTGGTTCTGCATCTTTAACGTTAGGAAGTCTCTTCAAAGAGGCAAATAGTCAAGTTTCGGACAAAAGCAATACTAAAATAAAAAAATCATATTCCCCAACAATAAGGAATCTATTTCTAAATTAGGTAAAATCGGGAATATATACATACTTAATTGAAAGGACTGCAATTGAGTGTAATAAGAGAGACTGGGAGAAAATTCTCTCAAAGAATTAGTAAACATTTAAGAGCATGGAGAGTACAACAGAATACTACTATTTTGCTTCCATTCTCTTTAAAAATAACCATACTTTTCAACTGAATAATACGTTGAAACTAAAGGGTAAAAATTGAATACATTAAAAAATTTTGTAATTCAAAAGTTAGGGAAAAAATTCTACCTCCTGCATTAACTACTCAATGTAAACATAGTCCTATTAACTATTAAATTTCCTCACCGCCCCCCTCGACATTCTTCCCATTAATTATTTCCTATTAGTTAGTTTCCAAATTCACTCAGGGCACAATACAGCGCCGGGTAAGGTGCGCATTTAATAGCCATACTTTGTACCGCGTTGCTTGGGTAACTGTTTAGTTTTATTTTATTTTGTTTAACTGTATATTTCATTTTATACTTATCAGAATTTATGTTAATTCCTCTGTATATATTCTTTTTATGTATGTTGTCATTTAGATTTCATATATGTGGCACTGATGATGAGGTCAAGTCTTCAAAATATGTATGCGGGGATGTCAGATCTGTATTTAGTGTGATTACATTATTTTGGGTCATCATGGCCATATAGTGCCCACTGGGATTGTTTGAACTGTAAGGGAACGATAAATAACACGTAAAGACACACGAATACACATAAACATCCATGTCCGAGGCACGATTCGAACCTGCGACCCTTCGAACAGAAGCAGATACAGCTTTCCAGCCTTAGTGATATCGGCAGGCTGAAAGCAGTTTTAATGTGGATGATTACTTCGTTTTACCTCTTCAATCAAACAATTCTTGAATTTTAAAAAAAAGGATTTTTGAGTTCCATTGATGATTGATTTCGGTAGGTGTAATCAATGCCTTATTTGCCGATCTGGTGGGTGAGATCGCTAAATCAGTAATGCCGTAGTGATCTCGGACCGAAGGATCCCGGGTTCGAGTCCCGCCTTGGGCATGGTTGTATTGTGTTCGTCCTTTCACACCCCTATCATCATCATATCGTGTCATCCTCATAGTCACCATACCGTTACAAGCAATAGTGGTTGCTATTGACCTAGAAGTCGATGTGACCTTAAATAATAAAAAATGCTTCATTTATATAAGTATTTAATGTAAAGAATAATGCTGTGAAAAGAGCACAGCTGTATGCAGTTACCAACAAAACAAGTTAGATGGCAGAAGAAGAAGGTATACATTAAGCTTCAGAGAACGCCACGTCAGTCCTGTCTAGCTACTTTATTTATATGATTGTACCCTGTTTCGTGTTTCCGGGTGGTGACAAATACTTTTGTTATAAGACCCATAGTGTATGTGACAACCACGAGGTTGTGGCGTTCTTCACCCTTTACACGTGAAATACGTCGCCGACCTAAAAGTCAGCTTGCGGGATTCTCTCTTCGAGGTAACTCGCCCAGAGAGCCCACCTCTGTCGAGATAAGCTCTAAAACCCCGACTGGCCCCCAAATGTGTGTGGTAGTATAGTTCATGTGTGTGTGTATGCCTGAAGGGGAGAAGAGGAGACAAAATGTGATAGGGAAGATCGCGCACCTGGTTTGTTGTTACAGTACTGATCCGGCATTCACCTGGTACTGATCAGTGAAACTGCTGAACCTTTCGGATTTCAGCAGCCGGCAGAGAGCATTCTACCCGCAAACAAGACCTGAACTCCATTCAACTATTTAGCTAGTTCACTACCATCGCGACTGGAACCCTAGAATCTGCCTGTGGGAGACGCTGCATCCGCAGCAATTGTTTTCGCTGAGACATGCTACCCGGCTTTCATGTGCATTGCAGTTCAACTATTTTATTTTTAATGAGCAAATTATAATAAAATTACTTGATAGATGCGGATAATGGAGGCGGAGTTCTTCCTTTCCCCCTGCAGTATAATTTGAATACTCCTCCCCGAGACTTCGCATCAATTTTCGCGGTTTCCTAATATCCGCAGATCGCTTACGCAAACGGCAACAAAAACGGCCGTAACCATTCCTAAACTGAAATTCCCGAAACTTTATCGCCCGAGGCACTTGAGAGCAGACCGCGCGGCGCGGGCCTCTACACGCCATTCGCCGAGGGGGGCGGCGCCGGGGCGGGGTGAAACGAGCGGGGGAGTGGCGAGGCGGGCCGGGGAGAGAGAAGCGAGGCGGGGTGGAGCGGGGAGGGGCGGGGATGGGCGGCGAGGGGCGGGGAGAGTAGGGGTGGAGGCGTACGCAGGATGGGGATAGACAGGCAGGGCACAGGAGAGAAGTTCAGGACCTCGTTGGGAGGGGGGAGTGGCTGGCGTGGCAAAGAGCGGGCCGGGTCGGGGCGGGGCGGGTATAGTCGGGAGGGGGAGGGGCTAAACGGGTGGGGGCGGTGCGGGACCGAAGGGCCGGGCAAGGCGGGGCGGGGAGAGGAGGGGAGGGGCGGGTGGGCGAAGCGGAGCAGGGTAGAGCTGTGGGAGACAGTGTGAGGCGGGGCGGGTAGAGGCAGGGTGGGTAGGGCAGGGCGAGGCGGGTGGAGGTGGCGAGGCGGGGCAGGGCGGGCGGGTGCGGGGCGAGGCGAGGCGAGGCGAGGCGAGGGGAAGAGGGAGGGGTGGGGCGTGGCAGGACGTGGATGAGGAGAGCTGAGCAACTGCGCGTGGGGGCGAGGAACCAGAAGCAGCCCCCAATCTGTTACAACCACTTTGGAGTTAAGCCAAGGCTGAGGCGAAGGGGCGTCCGCCTTTGAGCCGCGCCCACGCACAGGGCTTCTGACCACCGCCGCGTCGCATCGACCCAAGACGTGCGACTCGCGTCCCCTTACGGCTTGGCAGCGCTGCCGCTCGCGAGCTGAGGGCGGTGAGCCTCCCACTCGCTGTGACTCTGAACCGACTGGGAATCACTGGCTTGGGTGGCTCAGGGCATCAACTTATGTTATTGCAGTGCTTCGGACTGCGAAGTCACAAAGTTCCACTCCCGACGCTGTCAGATAACCAGGTCTCTGCATGAAGAAGAAGAAACTTAAATATTCTTCGACAATGATCTACAAAATTATTTAAAACTAAGCGGAAAATGACAAGAATAAGAAAAAATGACCGATTTTTTAAAATAATTTCAAATATGTGCATGAATAAGTTTACTTATTCAATGGATTTGGCGATCTGAATTTAGCTCGGAACCTTCAAATAGGGTTGATCTGTTACTTGCAGTAAATCTACTAACATGGGACAGCGGGCTTTACTTCCCCTCCGAATGAAGGCGTATGAAACTTTTTTTCGCACTTAAAAATACACGGCTTCGATCGATTTTGAATCCGCGAACTTGGGTATAACAGCCCGATACGCTAACCGATACACCAGTGCCGCCGCAAACCATGACTGATTGATTGTCAGCGATTCCTCGCACGTCAACGGCTAAAGTCATTAGTCCTCTAAGTGAAGTGCACATCTTTTCCTCGGGAGTTGACGGTGGTCTTACCCTGGCGAATGGCGATATTCGGCGCCGACCAGCCGACATAAACCTTAAGCTCCCGACCGGTCTCCCGATGTGTGATAGTGCAGTGCGTGGTAATGTGTGTAAGGGATGAGGATAGGACGAAGAAGAGGAAGGAAAGATCGCGCGCGGTCCGTGGCCCGTTCGTTAGGGTACTGCTACGGCATTCGCCTGGTGTTGATCGGCAAAACGGCAGAAAACTACCGATTAGAGCAGCCGGTCGCTAGAATTCTTCTCCAGAGAGCGACTGCATTCGACCCAGCTATGTAGCTAGTGTCGAAAATATTGACACTTGCGGGACGAGAACATAGGACTTCGCGGTCAGAGACACTGCTGTGCTCTAAGCCAGGAGATGCTCTAAATAATAATTCATTGTTGCAAAATAAAACTCCTTTGGAAGGTTATACGTGAAATGTACAATTAATGCATGTTCTTTCTACATTAAATTTATCAACGTTCTATAGAAATTCACCGATATTGAACGGAAACATTGCGTAATACAAATATAAGTGTAATACTTCTACGTTCTGAGAAAAAACTCTGTGTAATTGTGCAATTAAAAAACCTATGGCATTTCAAGACTCTTTCTCAGCAAAACATCTTGTTCTTTTTTGCCACCCTATTCGATGGCGCCAGCGTCGCTTCCTCCTTGCGACCGTCTTTCTCCTACTTTCTCCCTCCTGCCTTTTTTGCGCCCGCCGAAGGGACAAGCCTTTTATCTGTTTTGAGAGCGTCGAGTTGAGTCGCGGCTCGCCCTCAGTTCGCGCGGGTAGTTTCCTCAAGGCGGGATTCTTTTGCACCACTCACAGAACAAGTTCGATACTACGTTGTTTCCAGTGATCGATACACGTGTTTAGTGGCATGATTTCGGAGATAACAGTCTGCTTTAACAGCAGTTTCCTACCACGCCGCTCCTTGCAAATCGTGCCAAAGCGACCCTCGAATGTTCGATGTTGCCGAGCAGAAGGTACCGCATTGTTTAATGTCATTGCGTACGTCATGTACATTCCGTGAGTGTTGCGTCGCAATGGTAGTACTATGTATCTTTAAACTCAGGCTCCAGAGTACTTCATTTCTTTCTATGGTTTGTGCGTGCAGGAACGAATTCTGCAACAGAATCTGGTCGGTCATTGACAGAGACTAATTTCTGTGAAAGGTTATTTCATTGCTTCTGTGTCACGAAACGAGTTGGAAATTTGCTTCGGGGTCTGGAAATTTGAGTTAAAAATGAAATAAAGAATTATTGAACCTTAAAAGTAATTGCAAGTTTTTTGCATAAAAATCTATATTTTCTAAAAATTTCAGACTTTAACTTCCAGAATCCGCGTGAACCCTCCTTAACAAATGTTTTAGCCGAATCTTATGTATGCACAAATACTAGACATGCAACTTCCATACATTGAAATAATGTAAAAGTGTGTATTGTAATGAAACGTAGACCGGGCTCCAAACGTAATGAAACCCATTTTGGGCGGCTCCCCTGAAGCTAAGGTTTCATGCGTTGAATTTCTATAGGGCGATACAAACCTGCTCTCCAAGTGCCGACTGTTCAGTACCTCGCGGGTAGACAGGGCCCTCTGGGTTGGGGAGAGATACAAGGTTTTCGCTAAATCTACTCTTAATGATACAAGTTTCAATCTCATTTTAGCGCAATCCGTCAGTGACGGGGTTGAAAGTTTATTTCTGAATTTGGTTGAGTAAAATGGCAATACAGTGGCAAATGTTATAAACTAAAATCAATGGCTAGACTCCGATGTCCGATGAATCAACAGCCTTTATGAAAGTCTTTATGGGCTTATGGAAAATGATCCGGTGTGATATCTTCAGCTTGTATCCCTAGCTTATGAGTGAGGTGAAATTGAAACGCTGCCTGGAGGAGAATTCTCGCGGCCGGCTGCTCTGGTCGTTAGTTTGCTGCGATTTCTCCGATCAACACCAGGCGAATGTCGTACCCTAACAAACGGACCGTGCGCGATCTCTCCTTCTTCTTGCTCTTGATTATCCTATCCTCTCCCCTTAGACACACACACACTAACGTGCACTACACTACCACACATGCCGGGAGAGCTATCGGGAGCTAAGACCTTATCCCGGCTGGGGAGGTGCCCCAGCTGGGGGGGGTGCTACCTGGTTTAAATTAAACCTCACTAACCGACGGTAGGTCGGCGCCTGATCTCGCAATCCGGCAAGGGAAGATCACCGCCACATCTCGATAACAAAGCATGAACTACACTTATGGGACTAATGACCTCGGAAGTTGACGCGTCTGGAATCACTTACTGACCGATGGTGGCTTCACGTTCAAATTCGCACGCTCGCCGGATCCTGGGAGACGTCGCCTGGGAGTCGTGCGCCAGACGGCGCACAGCAGACGAAGGCACGCGCCCGCTCGCAATAGGTTGCCTCGCGCTCCCCAGGTGATGGATTAGCAGGAGTCACTGCACAAACAATCTAGCAGCGAAACCCCCTCTTGCGTGGTGGAGGGGACGCGGACGCCACACTTACGCGAGGAAGGCCGTCACGCGCCACCTGCCCGCTTAGGGCCCCTTCCGAGGACGGTACTACCACGCTCTTCCGATAAGTGGCTAGGCACCTGCCACCGCCGCACGCCGTAGAAGGGGGATGATTTGGCGTGGGAGGGTTCACCGACCCGTCGTCGGCGACGAACAAAGAGTTCGCAGCGAGTAAGACGCCATGGCGAGTGTCGCCTCCATTTAATCCAATGCTTTGCTAGCGGTGGCGCGTACACCCCCCCCTCCCCGCGCTGCTGGCGGCGAGGATCCGCCACAGCAGTGCAAATCCGCGGAAAGACCTTCCAGTGCACGTGGGAAGACCTTCATTTAAACCAACGCCGAGCCGCGACATTGGGAAGCATGCTGCAGTGACGACGTGTGAAGGGGCCCTTAGAGTTTTTCAGTGTGACTTTGTAGGTAGTAGTCGCACAGCTGAACTTTTCGTCTACGCGGCACAACTGAACTACGCGGAATTAATTCCGAAAGTAAAGCCGCAAAGGATTCTCATCCGCACTCGGCAAAATTCACGTCAGAAGTAAAGTATGAATTTCGTCTGCACTCGGCGAAATAATGACTAGAAATAAGGTAGAAATGTTGACCATTCTCGACGGAGTTGTGTCCGGAAGTAGCTCGACGGAGTTGTTCCCGAAAAAAACTTGTTCTCCCCGCACGCACCTTCCTCGCAAAGAATCAACTCTCCTTTCTTACGCGAAGTAGACCGATCACATCTGGGCGAAGTATAGTGGTATTGGCTACTTTTGAATATTCTATAGTGTTCTACATGGGATGGTATATTCATTAGTTTAGAGTACCCTTTCTTAGTGACCCATTTCCCCATTAAACTGTTCTATTGGCCGGCTTTGTTTTCTCTCGGCTGTTTGGAGGAGAGTCAGCATTACAGCACATGCGTATGCTGCCGTGATTGACTTGCGATGCGTCCTAAGGGATTGAGGGAGGAAGGCTCAGGGCTATTCAGTGGTCGTAATTCGGCGCTTCATGGTTTCGAAATGTCAGTGACGGAGATGCGGAACAAAGACTTTTTCCGGCTTTCACGGAGCGGCGCCTAGGGAGCCTCCATTTCGCCTTTGCGAGGGGTGGAATGGACCCGCAATGGAAGGGCGTCGGTTTGAGGGCGTGAACGGTTGGCCGAGTATTTATGGACCCTCGCACGGAAGAGCGTCTGTGGCGTGACGGATTCGTGGGCTGGGGGTGGGGGTGAGGTGAGCGGGGTTGGGGGAAATGCGGCGGACGAGTGCTTGCGATGATCGCGCGGGCAGCGCGATACGTTGCAGTCTACAATCCTGGTTATTAATTAAAATAATGTTCTAAGCCAGGAGTGTCTAACTTGCAAGGCCTCAAGGGCCACACGTTACACGAACAGCCAAGATCATGCATATGACTCTGGCCGAGGAAGCCTACGACTTCAAATTTTAAAAAAGTGGTAAAATAGCGGTCTAGCGAGCTGTATCCTGACTCCAACGCCGCAACAAGCATCGAAATAAGATAGTATGAATCATGACTTATCAGAGCTTACTTGGTAAGTTATTTTGATATAAAATAAATGTGTTATATTTGTGTAATTTTGAAAAGAATAAATAATTCCTGGTGAGTCATTTCATACAGGCTACGTAAATGAATAAAGGGTAATGATGCAATGGGATAACTCCTAGATGTTTGCTTGCATTTGGAGCGTGTTTTCCCTTCCATTTTCTTTGTTTTAGAAAAAGTGGATTTTCTAGAAAAAGTTATCTGTAGAAATTGCAGTATGCAAAAACAGTTAGACGTGACTCTTTCCTGACATATCGAACACAATGATATAAATAATACGGAACATTCAAACGAGTTTAAAAACAAAGGAAATCTTTTTCTGTAAGTATGATCTTAGGATATGCTTTACGCTAACGCTTACGCGACGTAATGCAATCTACACAACATTCCAGAGTAGATGAAAAATGAGGTTTCTTTCAATGTGAATTGTTTTTGAAAATCTTAAAGTATATGCTTACAGTAACAACATTTTTAAAGACGTTTTTTTTTCGAGGGATGACTTTTGCCGATTGACTGAATCACACGGTATTCATGCAATTGTGTTGTAATTTGCACAATCTCGGCTGTCTCTTTTCTTTGGTAATGGAATAATTATAGTGCGTTGCAAATCTGTTGTTCTCTCTTTTATTTTCTGTTTTATTTTCCAGATCACATTGCATAATTGTGTTAGTTTCGCCAAGATTTCTTCCCCTGTATCTTTGAAGAGTTCGATTGGAATATTATCTACAGCCGGGTACTTCCCATTTTTTAGTTGTATTGTCGCCCAATTCATTTCTTCGATCTCAGGTTATTTGTAATCATCTATATTTATACACTACTCTATTTGTAAGCCCTTATCATATAACTTCTTCATATTCTTCCCATCTTTTCGTGATCTCTTCTTTTGTTGTATTTATTTTGTCGTTCTCGTTCTTAACATTAGCCATTGTTGGTTTACAGTCCGTGGTCACATTTCGGATGATCTGGAGAATTTCTTACGATCTGCATTTGTTGTTATGTTCTTCCACTTCTTCGCTTTTTCCTTTAATAAACTTCTACCCAGAAAGACCCAGATCCCAAACTTCTACAAAAAGACTTCTACCCAGATCTACCCAGAGGGTCGATCAAGTCGGAGATCGCCCCAGCAAGTCGATCAAGTGGGGAGCGACCCAGCAAGTCGATCAAGTGAGGGATCGAAACAGCAAGTCGATCAAGTGAGGGATCGAAACAGCAAGTCGATCAAGTGAGGGACCAAAACAGCAAGTCGATCAAGTGGGGAGCGACCCAGCAAGTCGATCAAGTGAGGGATCGAAACAGCAAGTCGATCAAGTGAGGTATCGAAACAGCAAGTCGATCAAGTGAGGGACCAAAACAGCAAGTCGATCAAGTGAGGGATCGACCCAGCAAGTCGATCGACCCAGCGAGTCGATCAAGTGAAGGATCGACCCAGCAAGTCGATCAAGTGAAGGATCGACCCAGCAATTCGATCAAGTGAAGGATCGACCCAGCAAGTCACTCAAGTCATCCAGCAAGTCGATGAAGTAGGGGATCGCCCAGCAAGTCGATGAATTGGGCGATCGTCCCAGCAAGTCGAAGTGGGGGATCTACCCAGCAAGTCGATCAAGTGAGGGATCGACCAAGCAACTCGATCAAGTGGGGGATCATCCGAGCAAGTCGATCAAGTGAGGGATCGACCCAGCAAGTCGATCAAGTGAGAGATCGACCCAGCAAGTCGATCAAGTGAAGGATTGACCCAGCAAGTCAATCAAGTGAGGGATCGACCCAGCAAGTCAATCAAGTGAGGGATCGACACAGCAAGTCGATGAAATAAAGGATCGACCCAGGAAGTCGATCAAGTAAAGGATCGACCCAGCAAGTCGATCGAGTACAAAAACGACCCCGTAGATTAAATGAAGGATCGACCCAGCAAGTCCATCAAGTGGGGGTCGACCCAGCAAGTCGATGAAGTGAGGGATCAACCCAGCATGACGATCAAGTGGAGGATCGACCCCGCAAGTCGATTAAGTGGGGGAACGACCCTGCAAGTCGATCATGTGGGGGATCGACGCTGCAAGTCGATCAAGTGGGGATCGACACTGCAAGTCGATCAAGTGGGGGATCGGCCCTGCAAGTCGATCAAGTGGGGGATCGGCCCTGCAAGTCGATCAAGTGGGGGATCGACCCAGAAAGTCGATGAAGTAGGGCATCGGCCCTGCACGTCGATTAAGTGAGAGATGGACCCAGCAAGTCGATCAGATGGGGGATCGACCCAGCAAGTCGATCAAGTGGGCGATCGACCATGCAAGTCCATCAAGTGGGCGATCGGCCATGCAAGTCGATCAAGTGGGGATCGACCCTGCAAGTCGACCAAGTGGGGGATCGACCCTGCAAGTCGATCAAGTGGGGGATCGACCCTGCAAGTCGATCAAGTGGGGGATCGACCCTGCAAGTCGATCAAGTGGGGGATCGACCCTGCAAGTCGATCAGGTGGGGGATCGACCCAGCAAGTCGATCAAGTGGGGATCGACCATGCAAGTCGATCAAGTGTGGATCGACCCTGCAAGTCGATCAAGTAGGGGATCGACCCAGAAAGTCGATCAAGTGGGGGATCGACCCAGAAAGTCGATAAAGTGGGGGATCTGCCCAGCAAGTCGATCAAGTGAGGGATCGACCCAGCAAGTCGATCAAGTGGGGAATCGACCCAGCAAGTCGATCAAGTGGGGAATCGACCCAGCAAGTCGATCAAGTGGGGGATCGACCCAGCAAGTCGATCAAGTGGGGGATCGACCCAGCAAGTCGATCAAGTGGGGGATCGACCCAGCAAGTCGATCAAGTGGGGGATCGACCCAGCAAGTCGATCAAGTGGGGGATCGACCCAGCAAGTAGATCAAGTAGGGGATCGACCCTGCAAGTCGATCAAGTGGGGGATCGACCCAGCAAGTCGATCAAGTGGGGGATCGACCCTGCAAGTCGATCAAGTGGGGGATCGAACCTGCAAGTCGATCAAGTGCGGGATCGACCCTGCAAGTCGATCAAGTGGGGGATCGACCCAGAAAGTCGATGAACTGGGGGATCTGCCCAGCAAGACGATCGAGTGAGGGATCGACCCAGCAAGTCGATCAAGTGGGGGATCGACCCAGCATGTCGATCAAGTGGGGGATCGACCCTGCAAGTAGATCGATTGAGGGAACGACCCAGCAAGGTGATCAAGTGAGGGATCGACCCAGCAAGTCGATCAAGTGGGGGATCGACCCTGCAAGTCGATCAAGTGGGGGATCGACCCAGCAAGTCGATCAAGTGGGGATCGACCCTGCAAGTCGATTAAAAGGGGGATCGACCCAGCAAGGCGATCAAGTGGGGGATCGACCCTGCAAGTCGATCAAGTGAGGGATCGATTCAGCAAGTCGATCAAGTGGGGGATCGACCCTACAAGTCGATCAAGTGGGGGATCGACCCTACAAGTCGATCAAGTGGGGATCGACCCTGCAAATCGATCAAGTGGGGGATCGACCCAGCAAGTAGGGATGGCATTTCCGGAAAACATTATACGCACTTCTTGAAAAGTATGACATGTGGCCAGTTGGTCATTTTAAATATTTTAAAAATAATATAACCTGTTTAGCAGAGGTATATCTAGATGGAAAAAATCCAAAAGTTCCAGAAAATATACTGCTTGCTCGAGCGCAAGGGAGAAGGGATAATCACGCTGGCACGAGGATTGCTGCGTCATCGGTATATTGTAGAGTTCCATGGTTTATCTTCCTACAATCTTGATATTTCTCTTTGTACGATTTGATCTCGTAAAGTAATAGATGAAATTACGTTACATATTTCGTAATTAATTATTACAGTTTTCATTTTCGATCTATTACAGGCAAATAACACACACACACGAATGAAATCTTTGTGCTGATGCTCATTTGTCCACCCATGCGGTTGTGCTCGCAAGGCTCGACTATGCAAGTTGTCTCTCTCGGCATAGGACTACAGGCCAGAAGCGCGACGCGAAATAAGATGAAAATTAATTGTTCAAGCAATCAATGGCAAAATACTATCTTTCTGACTTCAGGGAGTGAAGGGAGGAATAACTTCGATACATGGGACAGACACGCATTCTAAATCAAGCGCTTATGTGTAGAACGCGGGCTAGAAGACACAGAGGCAGATCGTTATAGAAATGAAATTGGTAGAAGCCAGAACAGGTCATGAACCCATCCTTGGAGTAGAGGAGAAGAAGATGATCATAAGGGTGTGAACTCTGTTATTTGTTAATACGATCATAACTGCATCATCGCAGGCCAGTACCCATAAAGCTGAAAAAGGATACTGTTATTTTTTAATTGCTGAATTATTTGCAGAGCTAAAAATTAATCTTAGACGTAGCACCGCTTTAACCGCCGGGCCTGGCCGTGCCACCGCGCTGACAGAGGGCCCACAACGGGCGGGTGGGTGACGCAACGGCGCAGAAGAGGAAGTGGGGGGGGCGAGGTGTTTTCGTACGTATACAGCTCGAATGCCGTTTACAGATCGAAAATCGGACCATTGGTTCAGACGTTATCGGTAAAGTAAATTTTACTTATTTTGGTGCTGCCACGTGGTGGCTACAAATTGTACTAGTGTCGGGACATTTAGCCTTAATATCTGATCAATTTTTACATTAAGCGAATGATAACCCCCACAGGGCGCGAGCGCTCGGCGCGCCATGTTCTCGCCCAACGTGGATGCAAGGGACTTTCAGTTTTCACTAATAAACTATCACTTTTGACTAATAATCGCGGGGCACAAGAATTGGCACCGTGAGCCGCCCGTTGGACAACCCCGGTCTAAGTATATGTTAATAGGTTGAATTCATTTTAATATTCTTTAACTGTACATTTAACGTATCGTTCCACTAATAGTTTTTTTTCTGAATCAACATGTTATTTTTTAAGATTTGGTATCTTTCATTTGTTGTACAAGTTCCTTGTTGTCAATAAACAAGAGTTTTGCAAAAATTGTTTTCTTTTGCCAACCAGCTTCCGCTCTTTTTTCCTAAATTTACTTTCATTCAAAGCTACACTACCATAAACTAGGTAGTACCTTCAAAAGTACCCTTAAGTGAGGTCACCTTCACCGGTCAGTAACAATGACTGGACGGTAAATAAATAATAAATTTGAATGCGAATTAATTGTCGATAAATCAATTTCTCCCTTTTTTTATTTCAATAGAATTTTATATTGATATTTGTATTTCTTTGATATCATACGTTTTTGTATACTAGAATGATAATCGATCTTTTCCGTTTCAAGAAATCGTTCAGAAAATGACATTTAATGGCATAACTCGACCTCGCTGCCCGTGTGTGGGAGGTGACGGCATAATGCCAATATATGTTAACACTTGAAATAAAGATGTTGTTAACTCTTAAAATTTGTTTTCAAAATAATATTTTTTTATAAAATACTATTATAAGCAACACATATATAATGTTGCTTTGTTGCATTCGTACAAATTTGAAAATTTCCTCCTAAATTTATTAAATAGTTTAATTTAGGCATATATTTCAAGTAATTTTTTATAATATTAACAAGAAGTAGCTGCACCCGTGCTAACACTCCGCATTTTGAAAATCGTCCTTTTGAAAGTGAAAGTACCTTCACACTCCATCCCAACTTCTGAACCCAGCCTCCGAACTGCGCGTTAAAGCACTATAATTCTGTCATGTCAGAGCACGACGTGTCCTTTAATTTTACATCGGTTTTGGACCATCTATCATTCGCTGGCAGGTAGTAGTCAGGAGCGGACGCGTTCCGGAGGAGCTGCGTGTGAAAGTGGCGAAAGTTGTGACTTTGTGTTGTAGCTTGCTCGAGTGGGTTCGGGGCTGGACCCCCATTTGTTTTCTGCGTAGCGTAGGGAGGCGCAATGGAAGTGAGCAGCGGGGTGACTGAGGGGATGAGGGCAGCCAAGAAAGTTGGCACCTGCACGACCACGTCGACGGAATTGGGCATCGGGATAACTGCTGCGATGGAAAACCTCCGCAACAGTTATCCCGACGAGTGGGCATCGGGATGACTGCGGCGAAGGATGTGGGCATTGGGATTACTGTGGTGATAAATGTGGTCATTGGGATAAATACGGCGATGGAATTTGGCCACGGGGTGACTGCGGCCTATGGTAGTGGCATAAGGATTACTGCGGCAATTGCAGAGGACCTCGCGATGACTGGCGATAGAAGTGGGCATCGGAATGCCTGCAGGATCGGAAGAAACCATCGTGATGACACTGGGGAATTCAGTGGGCATAGAGATTACAGCGGCGATTGTAGTGGGCATCGCGATGACTGGCGATGGAAGTGGGCATCGGGATGTCTGCGTCAATGGAGATGAGCAGCGAGATGACGGCGGCCATGGAAGTGGCCAGCAGGAAGACTGCGGCCATGGAGTTGGGCGTTGGAATAGCTGCAACGATGACGAAGCCGGGCGTCGAGGCGACTGCAGCGACGAACAAAAAGCTAAAAGAGAGGATTGGTTTTTAGACTGCTGCAGGTAGAGTGTCGAAGCGTATTGAATAATGGAATTGAATTTTGGAACTTGATTTATTCTTACGATCCCGGCATTGTCATAGGAACTGAGTAATGGTTTTGTGAAGACGTTTCAAATTCAGAATTCTGGCGCTTTAGTTATGTATAACGTGTACCGAAGAGATAGTAAAACTAGGGTTGGGGTAATTATTTTTGTTGCGTTAATACATTTATCATCGACAAAAATCATATAGATAGAAAACTATTTAGAAAGTGTATACTAGGAGGTTGATGTATGGGGAAGTTCAATGGAATTTGTTGCGTACTACTGATCACCTAACGTCAGTTCTGAAACTTTTCGTGAAATCTGCATAAGGCTATAGAGTAGACACGGTCGTCCTTTTGTCATTGCTGGAGATCCAAATATTCGCAACGTGACTAAGAAGATAATTCAGATAATTCGCGGTAATGCACCTGCACCATTTTCTTTACCTTCATACCAGAAAAAAACAGTATCAGTTTCAGTAAAAGTTCTTTATCATACCAGTAATAACGAGAGAAAATATCAGGCCAAAGAACTGAGTACGACGAAAAACGTTTTAAAAATAATGTAAAACCGTTTTTGATAAAATAATTACTTAAAAAGTGCCTATTTTACGCAATAACTACTCGTGTTTAGGAAAAATTGAGCCTGACTTTTTTTGAAAATCCGTGTTTAATGAAGTGAGCTTACAAAGAAAAAAACTATATTCATTATTGTAGTTGTAGGATGTCGCCCAGAATGTGTTAAACATTTGCAATTTTCTAAAATTCATGAATTTCGACGAAAATGAGATCTACGTCATTTATTTAAGTTTTTTCTCTATTGATGGAAACAAAAAAAGAAAATATTTAGAGACTGTTTTGAGAAATTTTGAAAACGTTAAAACTTCATGTAAAGTACTTCCAAAAATTGGATGGACGGACGGCCGTTTTGCCGTCAAACGACGTTTCGGTACCGTGGATTTGGAACTGAGGACCTACGATCCGTGGATTCTGGGGACACGTGTTAGAAGTAATTTACTATATACAAAAACGCGATCTTTTGTTACCAGGGCCCAGTAACAAGAGTTTTTCTGCCGCAAAACCGCCGTTTTTTCCCGCTGCATTACAATACATTCTCTATATTACGTTAGCTGAAGACGAAAAAGTGAAGAAAAAAACCGAAAGTAACATCAAGCAAGGAGAAGATCAGAGGGAAAGAATAACACTTCGCACAGCCAGCTTATTTGCTCATGATGTGATTTTAAAGCGATTAATTGTTAAGCCGAGGAAGAAAAGGAGGATATACGCCGCGCCGCGTATCAGTTGTTAGCAGGGTTAAAGCGGCGCAGGGGAGCGCGGAGGGAGCGAGGCGGAGGAGGCGCTAATTCCTCGTGAAAAATGGCGCTCGAGGGCGCGAGGAAGGCGCCGCCCCTCCCCTCTTCCCCTTCTCCTTCCCCCAAACGCTCTTAAATACACCTCTTTCGTAACATTATTATGGAAAACAACATACTCAATCTTAGATTCTCGCTCAAAGCGTCCGCATCTACAATACGTTTACAAAGTGTTACGATAGAAGGCAGTTTCTCTATGCATATCCTTTTTACCGCTTTAGCTGAAGATTGATTATGTAATTGTTGGTGATTCCGGACACGTCACCTACTAAGGTAATTAGTCCCCTAAGTGTAGTGCACATTTTTGATCGGGCGGTGGCGGTGGGCTTCACCCGCTCTCGAGCGAGATCCGGCACCGTCGGCTAGCGGGGTTTTCCTCAACCAGGTATCTCCCACCAGCGGGGTACCGCTCTAGCCGGGGCAATCTGTAAGTTCTCGACAGGTGCCCCGGCATACGTGGTAGTGTAGTGTGTGTTAGTGTACGTGTGCATAAGGAATGCGGATAGAACAAGGGAGAGGAGGGAAAGATCGCGCGCGGCGAGTGACCCGTTTCTTTAAGTACTGCTCCGGCATCCGCCTGGTGTTGTTCGGATAAACCACGGAAAACGAGATCAGAGTAGCCGGCCGCTACAATTCTTCTCAAGACAGCGACTGAATTCGACCTAGCTGACAAGCGGGTCGGGACTCGAACCTAGAACCTCGCGGTCAGAGGGACTTCAGTGACATCAGTTGATGTCCTGAGTTTAGCTGAAGATGTGTAGCTCAGATATTGAAACAATAAATGACCACCTCACCAGGGCAACTAACGGTGGAAGGCAGTAAAGGCTCGCTTTCAAATGGAAAGCGGAGAAAGTGCCGCCATTATTCCCGAGAAGCTCTTGTCGCAACAAAATCTGTTGTAGATCCACAGTAATAGAAAGGCGAGGGCGACGCGCAAGATTAGGAGCAATCTTTTTGCGCAAAGAAATGAGACGGGGTGCGTGGGGCTCTTTGTTGTTGTCTCTCGAGAACGCCTTGTGTTTTTTTCTCTTGAAATGCTCCAATTTGGGATTAGATAATGTGATAATACGGACAACACGAAAGACGGGAAGGTAAGGCAGGAAGGGGTGACCTCTCTAATGGAGAGCTTTGACGAGGCCGTGTGGGCGACTACCGCACCGCCTGCCAAAGGTCTTGAGCCAAGGCAAAGGAGCAGCCCGGGGGGGGGGGGGGGGCAACGGCCAGGGACGTCGGTTTTGTCGGCGGCTTTCAGGGAAATTGGAGGTGGTAGGGAACTAGCGCTGACTCAATCGTTAAATGATAGGAAAGGACTATCAGAAACTCCAAAAGAGCCTAAAATCCTGGTAAGGAGAGGGTGCATAAAGTAGTCGTGGAAAATGTTTCGCGGGAATTGGATGAGAAGAAAATGCAGAGGTCACAATGTCGAAACGGGGACAAATAAAAACGGGATGAAAGAATAACAAACTCTCAACATTTTTCTCCCCCTCCCCAGTGGTCCTGACGAGGCGGTCATTTATCTTCGTGTGGAAAACATTTGCGTCGCTCCCCGGGTTTTGCGACAAAGAAGGGGCAGTACGTATTAACTACTAATTTGTAATAACTCATTTTTAAGTCTGGCGACTGATTGAGATAGTCGCCATGCATTTCATCGACGAATTAATCGGGAGTCAAATAATTAGAAGAGAAGTTCAGAGAGCAAACGTTCAGATCCCTCTGAAGTTTCAAATTGAACGAGCGTGAAGAATTTAAGGAATATTCAATTCGGATGGCGCGGGTTGGTGTGAAAAGCGCTCACAGCTTAATCGGGAACCTCTGATTCAGGGGCGGATCCAGTCGATCATTTTGGAGGGGCCATCATAGATTTTTGTTAAATAATAAACATATTTGTTATTTTATTGTATAATGTTTTTGTAACGTATGAATGGTACTATTCAATATTATTGTTTAAATAATTACGTAAAGAATTCCATACATTTTAGTCCAGGTTCCATAAATAAATATTGAAGGTCTCTTTAGAATTGGTTTGAATATTCTTTGTTTTAGACAAACATTCATTCACATAATAAAATTTTATTTAAAATGTTAAAATCTTTAGAAATTTATAATTCAGGTGAACTATACATTTTAACTATTAATTGATGCAATTTTCACAAAGGTCATATTTAATGATTTTATAATTTTAATTGTTTTTAATCTGATTTTTAGTTACTACCTCTAAATTAAAATCATATCAAAATAATTTTCATAAACAAATAACAAATTGAAAAAAGTATGTAGTGCATAAATTTAATACATTTAAACAATTTGTCTTTTATAGGTTGTAAAATTATTTCATTAATATTGTATTCCCTTCTATTCAATAGACTCTGTAAATGAATGACCTCCAAAACGTATGTCTAAAGATTGTAAGATTTTAAAAATGTATTTTGTGAATGAATGTCTGCCCAAAAAATGAGACCTTCAAACCAATTTTTAAAAAAACATCAAGAAAAGCAGTCTTATTCTCAGTTAATAATTTTAAAATTTTCTTTCAAAACCAATAAATATTTAAATCCGTTTTGTAAAATAAAGGAAGGAAGGCAACAAATGAAATCTCTGGGCCTTTTTCGGGAGGGGGATGGCTCCCATGCCCCCTCCCCTTGGATCTTCTGATTTCTGATTTCCGGGAGATCGTGCAGAATATGAAGAAACGGTAGGAATTTTATATGAAGGAACGGCACCTATTTCCCACGCCAAGTTGGTGGCCGAACTTTGTTGGGATTGGCCGACAAGGGCCGAGGTAAGTTTCTCGAATCCGCCGCGCCGTGTCGCTGAAAGCAGAGTTTCCGGATTTCGCCGCGGAGGATTTTCGAGCCCAGCCGCAGCAGGGCCGGGCCGCGCCGCCGGGGGCTGTCTCGATGGCAACGGCGGTTGCGAAAGGCCAGTCGCCGCGTGTGGCGGTCGCCCTTTGTCCCTCCCCAGGGGGCAGCGGCGGCGGCCGAGGGCTGGCCATGTAAATCACCTGCCACCGACAGCAGCGGGGCGTGCGGCCGGGCGACGGCGGGCGAGGGCGCGGGTGAGTGCGTCGGGGAGGGGCGTCGGCGCGGGCGGGCGCGGGCGGGCGCGGGCGCGGGCGGGGCGGGGTCAAGGCGCGGGTGTGGCGGGATCGGGGCGTGGTGGTGTGGAGTCGGTGCGCGGGCGAAGTAAGGGAGGAGTAGGCGCAGAGGTTGGGCAGGGCGGGGCAGGGGGAAGGGCGGGGCGGGTGGAGAGGGGGCGGGGGCGGGGGCATGGGAGGGGAGAGGTGTATTGCGGGGCGGGCGGGCGCGTGCGCGGGCGCGTGCGGGGGAGGGCGAGGGCGACGGCATAGCCCAAGGGGCACGGCGCGCGCTTCCCCTCTTCACGTGCGCACCGGCGCCGCATTTTCCGCGCCGCTTGGCGCGCTGCTGTTCTGCCCGCGTCCGCACGTCCTCGCCCCCTGCACTCGAGGGAGGCGCTGAGGGGGAAGGAAGCGCTCGCGGTACCAAATCGCGGAGGCGCGCACGATGTGAGATACGGGGCAATGCGCGGTGGAGGCACTACAAAAATTGTGGAGATCCAAACAATAGTAAAGTACATGGTGGAAACAATTGCAAAAGTTCATCAATTGAAGGCACTGCACTGCCTCTGATCGGGAAGTCCCAGCGTTCAAATTCAGACGGTGGCAGCATTTGCGACACTAGCTACATAACTTGATCGAATTCAGTCGCCATAGAGGAGAATCCTAGCGGCCGGCTGCTCTGATCGGTAGTTTTCCGTTGTTTCTCCTATCAACACCAGGCGAAGGCCGGAGTAAGTACCCTCACAAACAGGCCACGCACCTTCCGCGATCATTCCTTCCTCTCCCTTGTCCTTCCCTCATACTTAGACACACTTACATTTACATGCACTACACTACCACAAATGTCAGGAGATCAGTCCAGAACTTAGTGTTTGTCCCCGCTGGGGCGACGCTCCGCTGTCGGAAGATAATTGGTTGAGGAAAAACCCGCTAGCCGCCGTGTATGTCAATACCAGATCTCACCACCCAGCAGGAGAGAACACCGCCACCGTCCGACCAAAAAAGAAACACTACACTTACGGGACTAACTACTTCGGCAGGAGACACGTCCGTAATCGCTAATCAATTGCAAAAGCGGGATGACGAAGGCCAGCGTTACCTTTCCGGGGCTGTGGGAAATGGACGCGCGGAAAGCGCGACATATTGGTCTGGCCGTGGAGGCGTGCATGCGCCCCAGCGCCGCCGCCCCCGCGCCCTTCCGCGGCGCTGAATCTGCAGCTCCGCTCCGGACGTCGGCGGGGGCGGGGCGATGGGAGCGGTGGACATGTGCGGGCGCTGTCTGCGGCCGCGAAATGGATGGGACAGGACCCAAGAAGGGAATGAATGGGAATGAGGGTGCGTGCGAAGCGTACGAAACAGAAGACGCTTCATAACAGTTGGCGGACGATGCAAACACTGAAGGAAGAGAAAGAAAGAGAATGTTGGCATTCACGTCGTGCCGTGTATTGATTGAACGTGACAATTTAAAATAAAGCAATAGGAATAGATGTAGATGTAGAAATTAGACTAAGTAATTGGTATTTTGGATATATACTAATACGACCTATAAGTATACGAACCGAGAGAAGTGGATCAGGCCATCAACTGATGTCACAGCAGTGCCTCGGACCGGGAGGTGGCAGGATTTTCGACACTAGCTTCTCAACTAGGTCTAATTCAGTCGCTGTCGGGAGCAGAATTCTTGCGGCCGGCTCCTCTGATCGGTGGTTTTCTGTAGTTTCTCCGATCAATACCACGTGAATGCCTGAGCAGTACCCTAACAAACGGGGTACGGACAGCGCGTGGTCTTTCGTTCCTTTTTCCTGGATCTACGCTCATCACTTACTCTAACATGCATTATACTATTACATAGCCGGTACACACTATCACACTGTCGGGAGCTTAGAGCTTGTCCGCCTGTGGGAGATACCTGGTGAGGGAAAGCCCTGATAGCCAACGTTAGGTAGGCGCCGGATCTTATCATCCAGCGGCGGAAGGTCACCGCCACCTCCCGAGTAAAAGCATTCACCACACTTACGGGACTCACGACCTCCGCAGTTGACGCGCCCGGAATCCCTACCAACCAACCAACCAATCAACCAAGCAGGCGGTAGGCGAAGTGCTACTCTGTGTCGTGGTCAGTTCGTGGGCTGAAAGCCACGAGATACTTTCCAGATGAGGTGGCGCGGGGTCAATAAGCCCCGGACGCGCGCAGCCTCCGAAGGAAGTCCTCTCCGCCTCCCGGCGCGGCGGCGGCGGCGGCGGCGGAGAGAGGCAAAAATATTCATTGGCGGCAGTTGCAGGCGGTGGAGGGCGAATTGAGTACTTGAAGCCGCTCGCAGAGCGCGTTTGCGGTCGGGAGGAGCCCGTGACGGTCAACGCTTCAAAGAGAGTTGAGGGAACTGAACGAATCCAGAATTAAATGGGAGTAGTATTTGATAGCGTACACAGCAAACGAGGCAAATAACGAATAATAATTAATAACTGCAAATTAGCTTACGCTCGGTAGCAGTTAATCAAAATCAGAAGTACATAAATAAAAATTAGAAGACGCTATATATACAAATATAAACGAAAATAATATGAGAAGTACAAATAAACAAACAAGAATGAAATAAAATAAATTCACAAATAGTATAAAAAATAGATAAAGTATGTCCATTTCTACTCCGTATCCAACTCTTCACTTCCCTCCATTTCCTTCCGGTAAAGTTAACTAGTGGTGCTAAAACAGCACGTACTCTCTCGCCTGTATTTTCGCCCTACATTACGCCAAAAGGACTCAAATTTTCAAAACATTGTACGTGACCTTATTTCAAAACCAATATCTAAGGAACAGATTTCATTAACGGAAAAATTGGTATCTTTATAATTAAAGTTGTAAGAAAACGCAGAAAAAGGTTTGAATTTTTGCAATTTTCAAAAAATGACGAGTTTTCAACGACAGGGGAATCTGCATCATTCTCTTAAATGTCCTTTACACAACCCAACAACTCTGCCCATTTTCTTTTAATTTTGAAAATGTCCCAGGAACTTCATGTAAAGTACTCCCTAAAATTAAAATATCAGTTTCAAGGGGGCGCGACACCAGTCAGATCAATTGGGGGAATATCAATTTGGGAGAAAATCGACTTCCATGTTTAGCCGCTATTGTGCACACACGGACAGATAGACGATTTGCCATCAATCAATTTTTCGGTACGAAGGACCCACAAAACATGGATTCTGGCTACACCACGTGTTAGAGGATTTTTTTCTTCTGAATCTAGCAACTTGGATTTACCCACTTTTTCGTCACCGTATCCCTGTAAGAAGAGTTTTTCTGCCGAAAATTCGCCGTTTTTTCGCGCAGAATTACAAAACTTTCTTTCTCCTCCGAAGCGAGAAAGTAAAAAGAAGGCACGCTAAACGAGGGCGTCGTAACGGCAATGGCGCGACTGCCTGCCTTCGATTCGAGTGTGCGACGGAGAAGCGCGGGTGTGACCGCCGCAGCCGCTTCCCTCGCCAGGCCAGGCGGCTCGCCGCGCCGCGCGACCCCAGATAGCGCGCGCGTCGCGCGGGGGAGCGCGGCGAGGGGCTTTCGGGGCTTATCTGCGGCACGGGGCAGCACCGGAGGGACAGCGGCCGGCCGCCGACGCCGACGCCGCCGCCAACGAACCGAACCTGCACGCGCTTTCTCCCGTTATTCGAAACCCTTTCGAAACATTATTACGGGACGGATTTTGATGAAATGTCTTTTTTTCCCTTTTCACTTTAGAACATTGCCGTTTAGTATAGAAATTAATTGTATGTTATTATCCATTTTTATAGGTTTTTGTAAAATTTTTCTTCGATTTTGACTAATAAGTCTTTTTTAACTTTTCTCGTAATTTTTAATACAATTCATCCATTTCAATATTTTAATGATACTTGCTTTAAATAATATTTCTGTGACGCCTATCAGCGGCATTGTTGGTTTGGTGGATTTTACGATAACTTAAGATCGAGATTGTCTTTTCCAGTCCAAACCCAAAGTGTGCAAGCTGAGTTCACTTGAACGAAAGAAACTGCTTCGATTGCATCAGAAATGTATCCAGCTTCAGTTGTTCATGCTAACTGATTTGGTCACCTTTTTAACGTCTTTTTTCTTTGCTTTTAGAATTTTTAAAACATTGTAAAAGCATTATGATCATTTTTGGCAATGTTTTAGTTCATCAAAATCAGCCTCCTAGTTATTATATAATGCAACTTCTACTAACACACCAGCGATCTCTCGAAAACGCAAGTGATATAATTCAAAATGACGTAAAATGTGTATTTTTCACTGTTACGTTATAGCTTGTTATTGCCTTCGATACTGAGCTCGATATACACTACGTAACTTATCGAAAGGAACGTGGTTACGAGGGAAATATGAAAACATTTGAATGATGGTATATGTTCTGTTATAGAGGGAAAAATGAAAAGGTAAACTGAGTCAAGTAAACATTTGGTTATTTAGTAAAAAGTAAATCTGAATCAATAAATTAGGTAAAAAATCTCAGGCAACAAAAACCCGTCGGGTCAAAGACCCCCGGGCATTTTGTCGCCGCTCGATCGTTAGAACCCATATTACGCCCTTGGTGCAGAACATTTTTTTTGTGTCCGAGAGAAAAAGAGGATTTTATTGTTAGCAAATGAAGGACTAACGGGAAGCTTTTGCTCCGTAGAGAGATAATACTTATTCTCTGGGGATTATATACTGCCTCCCTAGTTTATAATACATGAAAACAAACGACGCGCATGAGTAAAAATGTATGTATCTGAATATCACGTGAAACAAGAGATTTTTACTTATTTGCGTCCTCACCGAAATACGCCAGCAAGACGTTCTCACTAATATTTAAGATTTCTATACCTTTACACCAATCTTTAAATCTGCTGCATCATATATTTTCTTATATATTTTGGTATTAAATTTCCAACACCTTTATTAGCAGCGTCAGATATGCATTTAGGTTCAGCCTCCTTCAAACGCGTGGTTGTTTATTGACAGTTTCCTTGGTAACAAAAACTATTCACATATTTTTAATTCCATAACTTACAATTCAAAATACATTTTCTGAAACCGAGTATTGTGGTCATGAAAAAATAGCAAATATACCTCACGAGAAAAAATATTTTTCCCTCTGTGTAATTATAGGCCTCGAGCAAAAGCCCTCTGGCTGCAATAACACCTTGAAAAATAATGCATTTCTCTCCTTTGATGTATAATCTACTACTTTAATACCCTCTTTGTATAAAGCAGCGGCGGCGACTGAGGCTACAACTAATTTCTCTCGCGTCGTTTCCCACTCAACAATGTGTCATTAACCCGAGGGATGTTTTTTGTATGTTTCACTACACCGCTCTACCAAGAGCAAATTTAAATGAAATGATTTAAAAAAATACTATTTATAATTAAAACTAGCTGACATGCCTGTCGTTCCCGGGACGTGATCATTCAAAAAAGCTGTTTTAAAGTTAAAGAAATATTTTACACATTCCAATACTAAATTACAAACACCACATATAGTTCCTTACTGTATGTGTATATTATGTTGATGTGCACATATGACGAAGACCGAGAGATAAGCTGCAAAAAAAAAAGAATGGAAGACCTCTGAAACATTGTCATTATCTTTTGTTTTATCATAATTATTTTTACAGCTAAAGCCGAGAAAATATTGGGTTCTAAATGAATCATTGTTTCAAGAGCAAAAACGATGTTTCGGAGATTTTATGTGCAAAAATCATGTTTCGCTGACAAGAAACGTTTTCCTTTTAACAAATTTGGAAAAATGTACAATTTGATGCGCAATAACACTCTCACCACAATTCAATATTTTAAGACAATGGATGTGGACAACCAGATGTGGTTGAAGGTTCTGGCTGTATTATTGGACCCTTTTTTTTAAGTATCTGGTTTATTTTTGGAAGTGGTCCATTACACTGTATCCTTTCCTGAATCCGGTTTACACGGGTGATAAGAGTTCGTCTAGTAAATTTGTTATTCTTCTGTTTAGTATTTTCGAAAAAACTTTGTTCAGATTTGACATTAAGCTTATTGGTCTATAATTACTAAGTTGGTTTCTCGGGCGTTTTTTTGTGTATGAGGATTATTGTACCAGAACCTATACATATCTCTAATAGATTTTTCCAAAGCATTTGACAGTGTTGAAAACACACTAACATTTAACAAACATTATGTTTTATATATAAAAAATTACTTTTCGAATATATGAATAATCAGAATTTTTGTGGGACGTTGACGCTGTCGGTAGTCAACGCTAGAGCCTAAACCGTTCTGAAGACTTTATCTAAAATTTAAATTCCTCAATTGATTTGAAGAAACGCGAGTCTATACGAGAATGAAATGGATATTTGGTTTTTAGGATTGGTCAATCCCAGGCACAACACAGTGCCACATATGCACATTATTTAATAAAGCTTAATTATGCTTTCTGTGAGGTCGTCTCAACGCACATTTCATACTTCAAAAGAACGTTTTTACTCTCAGCGATTAGCTCTGGTGTGTCGGAGGTGAATTCGCTTATCTCCGCTCGCCAGCGTGCCAATAGGATTGCAGCCCACAGCGCGGGCCTCCGGCTTTCTCGCACGTGGATTCCCGCGAGCGGTTCTCAGAAATGCGCCTGCAACCTCCGCGAACGGCTGTGCGCAATTTCGGCCAATCAGCCGAGGCTTCCCCGTCCCAGTGTTCCGGATCTTTCCAATCCGTTCATTTGCATTTCTATTTGTATTTAGCCATTATCCGTACGTCCCGTCAGAGGGCAATTGGCCTCAGCGCCGACAGATCCCGGGGATACTAGACGGTTACCCAACCAGGAACTCGCGATGTCTGGAATTCGCTTGCGTCAGAGTCCGGGTAAAGTCGGCTAAATCGGAGTCAGAGTTTTCTCCATGACATGCGGGCGTGTTTCACGTGTCACGTAAATTTTATTGCTTCTATGCAAATCACATTCCTCTTTTAGGCAATTTTGGCATTCGCACTACTGTGCATGTCATTTCAAACTGTGTTTAAAAAAGGGCGGTAATCGCCAAATAAAGGAACTGTAAAAAACCTTGTACTCTGCATAATAAGTTACAAACAGTGCCTGCTTACCGAAGCATCAACAGAAACCTGTTCCGCGCCCCAACTCCAGTGTTCGCTAAAGAGATTGTGTTTCGTGCGCTGGCAAAACTTTTTTCTTGCATGGCATGCTAAAGTGCTTGGAATGACGACTTGTTACCAGTGAAATCTCCTCCCTCTTTGTGCGGACAAACTCTACCAGACTGGTAGTTCGCAGAGTAGCTCTTCAAGCTACTTCAATCTATGGATCTCTTAAGGAAGTTGGTGAATTTGATGTAAATAAATGCTAATTTGTTCGAACCCTATTTTGTGTGTTTATAAGTACTTCCACATCAGTCCAAAAGGCAATCGGGTACTGTATTGTTGAACAAATAATGGAATTACACGGATGCTGCTGATGATGATTATGATAAGAGGAATAAGACAATAACAATGTGGAGAATGATATTTACGTCTTTTTGAGTTCATCGTCTAGTTGTCCTCTCTAGATTCGTGTTCTATACAGTTTTGATCACAAAAGTTATAGGGAAGCTATTATAAGCGGTAGATGTGGTACATTGTCATGGAATAGTGTAATAAGAAAAATGATTTTTGAAGGAAAAAATTCAAAATCAGCTTCACATGTCTTTCAACGCAGGCATGTGGCTTCACTGATCGCTACGCTTACACATAAAACCTCTGAGCTGATATCGATTGGAGATACCGACTAGCGGCCGAGAGAGACGGCGGCAGTCTTTCAGATCTAATAGCCTGCCGGGCGAAGGGTGAAAGAAAGAGAGCAAACAAAATCAGAGAAGAATCGCATTAGCCGCCGTACCAATTACTCCGGCGCCCTCTGGATGAGGCTGGAGGCGTCCATCACCCGCCCTACCCCGCACCGTACCGCCCCGTCCCGCCCCGCCCCGCACCAACCCGCACCGCCCCTCTGCGCCCCACCCCGCCTCGCCCCGCCCCGCCCCGCCCCGCCTCGCCACGCCCCGCCCCGCCCCGCCCCGCCCGGCCCCGCCTCGTCCCGCCTCGCCCCTCCCCGCCCCGCCCCGCCCCGCCCCGCCCCACCCCGCCCCACCCGGCCCCGCCCGGCCCCGCCTCGCCTCGCCCCGCCTCGCCCCGCCTCGCCTCGCCTCTCCTCGCCTTGCCCCTCCCCACCCCGCCCCGCCCCGCCTCGCCTCGCCTCGCCCCGCCCCTCCGCGCCCCATCCCGCCGTTAGACGGCCCTTCTATTACCTTAATTCCGACCGCGAACGCGGCGCTGCGCCTCGCTGGAACGAGACAATCGCAATGCGTCACCTCCGATCGCGCCCACGCACCGGAAGGATCTGCGCCCCCTCTCCCCCTCGCGTCCCCGTTATCTCCCCTCGCACGGGCGCTCTGCGCCGGGGGAGGCGGCTCAGGGCATCGACCACGTCACTGCAGTGCCTGTCCTAGGGTTCCACTCCCCACCGTGGCAGCATTTTCTACACTAGCCTCTCAGCTAAGTCGAGTCTAGTCGTTATCTGGAGGAGAGCAGAACTAATGACCTTAGCCGTTGACGTACCCGGAATCACTGGCAATCAATCAATCGAAGCGCTTATAAAACCACTTGCACTGCATTTGTAGAGTGGATTGATTGATTGGTGTCTCTCGACTGTTGAGATATTTTTCCCGTAAGTGTTGTGCGAGTTTTTATCGCGGTTACGTCCCCCCGCTGAATGTTGAGAACCGGCCCCGACCTATTAGGCTTGCAGGGGGGTCCCTAAACCAGGCACTTCCTCTAGCGGTGATTAGCTCTACGCCCCCGACCGGGCTCCCGACATGTGCGGAGTGTGGAGCATGTTCGTGTAAGTGTGTGTAAGGGGTGAGGATAGAACAAGGATGAGGGAAAAAATCGCGCGCGTTCCGTGGCCCGTTTATTAGTTACTGCTCCGGCATTTGCCCGGTGTTGAACGGAAAAACCACGGAAAAGTACCGATGAGAGCAGCCAACCGCCATAATTCTCCTCCAGGCAGCGGTTGAATTCGAAACCTGCCACCGTGTCGGGATTCGAACCGTTGGAGGCAGAGGCGCTGCAGCGACATCAATAGATGTCTTCACGTGAGTGATGTAGATTGTACGTTTTTCTAAAAATTGTATTATAAAACACATAAATATGTCCCCTGCTGTATTTTACAAGTATTATAGTTGTATAATTTTGTTTGAAAAACTATTTTAAATTAATCGATATAAATATACAAAATGGAGTTTAGCTCGTTGCCCTGAAATCTCGAGAGGGCCTCTCGTGAAGTTAGACTCCTTCCCAATTGCAACTCCAGATGTGCTGGCAAATATATTACTTGCCATAATATCAGCAATCATAAAAGAGGTATTTACGTTTGCGGGGTGTATTATATGCTGTTCGCCATACTTGTTCCTAATTAACAGTAGTGATATTTTTAAAGGAAAAAGCTTAACATAAAATTTGTTATTTTATTTATAATCATTTCCTTAGTTGGTTAATCATCTAAAAGAGACGCAGTTTCTTGGTAAGTCATGAGCCTGAAAAAAAACATGGTAATAAAACTATATGTGATTAATATTATTAGTAAAATGAATTAGAATAACTACTCTGGAATTGCGTAAAAATATTGTCTCCCCATTTCGAGATTACATTTTATAGACTGAAACAAAGCATTTACAATACGATTACCCAAGACCATATATATATGAAATTTAATGTTGTAATGCATATTCTATTTTTTTGTAGTCAACCCTAGAAAGCTAATGTTCGTATTTCTGTACGGTTTATACATATACCCGCCGTAGTTGCTACAACAGTTTGCTGCATGATCATCAGAATCTTTTCACGGCGGTTTTCTGATTTCTCTGCCTTGAAGCATTTACATAGACTAGCAACATTATATAATATACCGAAAAAAGTAAATCGATTTGAACAATAATTCCAAACAAAATACGTATTTTACAACTATCTTCCTTCCCGAAATTCTGCACAACTCTTTTACACATGAAAACATAACTTTGTAGTTTAATTGAACTTCAATTCTCGAAAACTACATCCATCAATGTTATATCATACAATTATATAGAAATAAACACGTTGAAACCATCGTAAAAAGAAAGACAATCAACTCTGAGACCTTCTAAATACTTAAAGTACGTACTCATGAAACGAAATAACTTATGAAGACGTTTCTGTTTTTAAGAAAATTTCTTTGGTTTCAATTTAATTGTAATCGATCGAACGGGTGTAAATTTCTGGGTCGGGACTCCCCGTTAGGTGCACTATTACGAAGTAAATCACAGACGGAGAATTATTATTCTCCCTCGGTCGTAATGTGTGCACGCTGAAGAGACCCAGTGCTCTTAGCGCAGGCGGGGCGGGGCGGGGCGGGGCGGGGCTGGGCGGGCAGGGTGATGGGGGCGGGGCGGGGCGGGATGATTGAGGGTGGAGCAGGGTAATGGGGCCGGGACAAGGCTGGGCGGGATGGGATAGAGGGGTGATGGAGGGTGATGCGGAGCGAGGGACGTGGCGGGGTGGGAACGATGCGGGGTGATGTAGAATGGGGCGTGGAGGGGCGGGACGGAGGCGGGGAGAGAGCGCGGGGGGGGGCGCGAGCGGGGGCAGGTGGGGCGGGGCGGGCCGGGGGTAGGGGTAGGCCGGGTCGGTCGGAGGCGAAAGCGGGCCGGGGGCGGCGCGGGGTGGAGGCGGGGCGGGGCGGGGCGGAGGCGGGGGCGGGGTGATGGAGGGCGCCGCAGGGTTGGGGCTCCTGGGGAATTGAAGCGCGGCGCCATATCCGGGGTTGGCCGCCGCAGACCGCGCGCGCGACGGAGACGCAGGCGCCGCCGGAGTCCGGCTTTGAATTTCAAATTCGGGCCCTCCCCGTCTCCTCCCTCTTTCCTCCTCTCTTCTTCCACGCCCCAACGCTTTCTTTCTGGTCCGTCCTTCTCGCTGCGAAGACTTGCTCCTTTATGATGATTTTTTTTCAGGTTCTCGTGGTTATCACCTACTGCTGCATATTGCTTGCTCGCGCGTTCATTGAGAAAAGAGAAAGTATTAGAATCGAGCGAAGAATAATAGCGAATTTTCGATAGAAAAACTTATTGCCGGGCGCTGGTAACGAAAAAATAGATAAATCCTTTTCTTACATGTAGAAAATTACGTCATTTAAGTGGTTGTATAATAAAAATCTAGGTATTGTGTATCCTTGATACCGAAAAATTGAACGACGGCAAAATGTCTCTCTGTCAGTGCGTCTGTCCGTCTGTCTGTCCATTTTCTTTAATGCTAGCGCCTAAAACATTTCACCACTTTTCTCCTAAATTGATATTCTCCGTTCTGTTATACGAACTCAACGCTCTGCGAGTTTGAAACGCTTATTTTGGTTTTGGAGGTACTTCGCCACTGAAAGCAATTCAAATTAATCGAAACTAAGTTAAATAAATGCCTACATTAACACATTTGCCTAATTTTATGCGCCGTATCCGTGTAAAGTATATTATAAACTTCTCTCGCACTTTGTTGCAACAAGAAGTATTGCTTCGATACGTTTCACACAAATAAAATTATTTTATTTCTAAAATTTCACTACCCTGGTGTATTTTGTCTTCCATAAGTTCGTCCGTATTCCCGTATTGCCCGTCCATCCTGTAACGATCCTTCCGCACACACGCTCGTATTCCCACCAGTGCTTTCCGATTGTAATGGACTGTAGATGGAAATATGCAGTATGCATCGACCGTGAGAGACAGAAAGAGACTTCCTTCCCGAACGGGCCAAGTTCACTCAAAGAAATCATTAAGTGTACATTTTGAATAAATAAATCTAATATCAAATGTAAACAAATTCTCTAAGCATCATAAATAAAGCATTAAATGTCGTCAATAATTGATTAAACTTTGTACTTTCAATAACAAGCAAAATTCTTAAAATCAACGTTGCAGCAAGTCAGACGAAGACAGAATATTATTTCTCTGAGACTCCCTCCGTCGCCACTCAGCGCTAGACAGCACCACTTGTCTGGATGCATCACCAAAAGGCCCTACGTTCCCCGTGTTAAATCGAAGGGCCAAAGAGTAAATGCAGAAAACCCAGTAATACGGCCAAGAGTAAAGAGCGAGGTGCATACCTGGCCAGGCACCTGACACCAGTGAGAGCGCCCGTTGGACGCTCTTTGGTTTCAAAATGATTTCATATTCATCGATATTTCTGCAATATCTTGAATATTAGAAGGAAAATGTATATTTCTAAGATACTGTGAGATCTTTTCCCATTACATGGGGGTGGTGCAACCGTGCAACCTAAGCTCGAGCCGCCACTGGTAAGGTGCATTTAGAATATTGTCTTCCACTGACGCATTTAGATTTCCATAAAGATGCCTCTATGATGCCTCAATTTGCATTGATGGAACTGGAACGGCACAAAGAAGTAACTTATTTCTTTAATTCAAATGTTTAATTAAGTCAATTGAATGACGATAAATAAGACACTGAAAAATGCCAATTATGGCATTGAAATATAGCACGTATTATAATTTTACAAATTAATCTTTATTTATTGATATTTTATTATTGATATACTTTATTTATTAATAACCCGATTATTATAATCCTAAAACATTTCAAATGAAGCTTAGCAAGAATATTTGTAAATACATAAAACATAACTTCGAATTTATTTCAATTATTTGCAGCCGATTCGGCAGTTGTCTATAATTGCCTTCCCGTTTCTTGAATAGAAAGTGAAAAAAGCATAAGAAGACATTTAATTAATAATCTTCCTTCTCGTGCTTTGCGAGTCTATGTTGGATTCACCCCGTTTAAGACATGAATAATATGCTTGTGCGCTAGTAGAGCAATTCGTTCTCTTTTGTTCAAATATTTATAATTTTTTCCATTTCTTGATACTTCGTTTACAGAAAGTTCAAGAAAGATAACTTCAGAAAGACACGCGTGTCATCAGTAAATGTAAGAACGCACATGTTTTATTCGTATAATAACAAAACTCCGTAGAGTTCTCCGAGTACCAAACCAGTTAACAACTTTCATATTGCCTCCCTGAGCACAAACTAATTCTAATTACGAATATAACAAAGCATGAGAGGAAGGCCGTGAACATTGACGTAACTGGAGAGGGTAATTTTAACATCAAAACTAGAGGTAATGCACAGCATAATGAAACTTTCCCTTCTCTTCGTGTCATTATTCAATAATTACTCTGATGTTTAAAAACACGTATGACCTCATTATTTTAAAGTTCTACAATTCAATGAATTTATGCGGATGTCATCCAAGCTACAAGAATCAATATAGTTCACAACTGACTTGCCACATATCTTTATTTCAAGCAGCAAGGATGCACGCCGAAAATTCGATTTATGCGGGAGAGTAGAAAAGTTCTACATATTTACTATTTTGAAAATTGATAAATCCAAAATCATTCTTTCATGCTATTCAGTATAATGTTTCGAAGACTCATACAATAAGGGAGGCTAGCACATTCTCGAAAAGTACAATCACTGTTCACTACAAACCCGCAGTTCTATCTTTTTCTGAAAATGTAAAGGAAATGTTTTAAATTTACAAGAATGTGATCTAAAATTCCTTTAGAAAAAGAATTATTTCAAAGAACTACCAGCATATTTTTTTAAATATTGCATGTCGCTTGTATGGAATGTGATACAATACGAGGACGTATGTGCTGTTCATCCCGCTAGTTTTAAATGTTAAAATTATAGTTAACTAAAATTGTGTATATAGATACTGAATTTAGGCCTGGCGAATGGAATAATATTTGAAATTACCAACGTTGGTGATGTATTACTCGCTTCACCTAGGAGTGATGCATTTCAATGACCTTCAACCAACTCCCCCAGAAACTCACAACCCTACATGTTGACTTAATCTGTTGAATATTTTTTTTTAAAATAATTACCTTTTGTGCTATTTTACTACTTTCATTTCGAATAGAATGACGTGGGTGGTCTATGTGAAATTTGAATATTTGATTCGATTCGCGGCAGTGAGGCAGACGGTTGCGGCAGCCGTCGTCTGTGCCGAGGAGGCTGCAGGTTCGAGTCCTGCGTGGATATGATCGTATTTGTGATTGTCCCTTCACCTATCATCATCATCCTTTCATCTCGTAATTCACACTTCAAGGCGTAACAACCTTGTGGTAATTCAAGGATACAGCTGAAAAGCTGATCCTGGAAGAATTACACACAGTAATCGTGTAGCGTGGTCAGTAATGGCCTATACGCCAATAACAATAATAATAATAATAATAATAATAATAATAATAATAATAATAATAATAATAATAATAATAATAGTAATAGTAATGTACCTCACCAGCGACCTTATTAATGATGTAAATGTTGCCTGACATTTGACGCAGAGGGGAGCTCCGGTGGCTGCGGCAGAGCGGGGGTCAAGCGCCGGGCCGGCGCGCGGCCTGAGCGAAGCGCCGACACGCCCCCACATTTCCCCAGGGGGGCGGGGCAGCGCCACCGCAAATTACGGGCCGTGTAGCTGCGCCCTGCGCTCCCCGCTCAGGTGCACTCGCACCCCCTCCCCCGCGCCGACGTCCCAGCGCCCCCGCACGAGCTCACAGCCGCTGCCCAGCGGCGACTACACTTATCGCCCGAGTTGGCTCGCAGCACTGAGCGCGAAGGCTTCCGCGGTCGGTGTCAGTAGCAGCTTGGCTGTCCGGGAGACGTCGCGACCTAGGCACACCTGCAGCCACAGACCGCATTGCTCTTGTCTCTGTAGCGATTCTGAACAGGAGGTTCAACAATCGACCATTTCCACGCTTCTACGTAGCTTGTAGGTCGAATTCACCTGCTTTGTAGAGACTTATTGTGGAGCTCTGATCAGTAATTGTCCGTAGTTTCCTCAAGCAGCAGCAGGAGAGATAGTTCAAGGCATAAACTGACACTACAGTGCCTCTGAACTAGACGTCCTAGGTTCGACTTTCGACGGTTGCAGGATTTTCGACACTTGTCAGCTAGGACAAATTCAGTCTCTGGAGGAGAAATCTAGAGGCCGGCCTGTCTGATTGGTCGCTTTCCGTGGTTTCTCCGACTAAAATCAGTCAAATGAGGAGCAGTACCCTAACAAACGGGTCACGGAGAGCACGCTATCTTCCTTTCTCTTCCTTGTCCTACCATCACCTCTCACTTACACATACTTTTGCATGCACTACACTATCACACATCTCGGGAGAGCAGAAGAGAACTTCCTCCTTTACTATGCTCCCAACCTCTGCGCGAGCTCCGGACGCGCGGCGTCTATACTTATCGCAAGAGTTCGCTCAGACTCGGCATTGCCCTTTTTACTAAACGGGAGGTCGTGCAGTTCGAGAATCAACATTGGCGCATTTTCCACACTTCGTACGTATATAGCTAGGTCGAATTCACCTGCTATGTAGGGGGGAATTTTAGCGGCGGGCTGCTCTGTGGTTTCTCCGACCAATAGTACCTGAACAAATGGGACACGGACTGCGCGCGATCTTGCTTTCTCTTCCTCATCTTATCATCACCCCTTACTTACACACACACTTACGGGAACTACACTACCACACATGTCGGGAGTCCAATCGGTAAATTAGAGCTTGTTCCGGGTGGGGCGGTGCGAAGTATACGTGGAGGGGAAAATTCCTGCAAGATCAAGTATAGCACGGCACCGGTTCTCACAATTGAGAGTGGGACCACCAGGATTGGAACATCATCATCTCCAGGGATTAAACATTCACTACACTAACTGGACTACTAAGCATAGCAGTGGACGTGCCCTCCAACATTAGTCAGCCCTTTCAGTGCTACATACTATGTTTAGGAGCGATTAGCTACTTCCGTTGACATCTGATGTTCGAGAGCTGCGGACGGACGGATGGACGGTTTGCCATCAATCGATTGTTTCATTTCCAAGCGGCCACCACACGTGTGTTGTCGGAGAGATCGCACCTTGCCAAGCCAATCCCTAACTTACCGCCATCGCCAACGTCAAGTCTCGCCCCAGTGCCTGCCTCGCGCTCCCAGCCCCAGACTCTTGTTTTCGACCTCACCCTGCGCCTCTTGCCCCAGCCCACCCCCCTCTGCTGACCCACATTCTGCGCCGCCGCGCGAGGCGCGCGCCTGGCTGTGGGCGGGCGGTCGGCCGCCCCCTTTCTGAGCTGGCGCGAGCGCCTGATGGCCGACTTGCAACGCCGCAAGGGCCACAGCCACGTTTTAATACGGTTGCGCGCCATATTTACAGTACTCGAGTGATCCACTTCTCACTTCCCCGTGCTGTTAGTTTCCCCAACTGCTCGGAAATATCAAGGGGGGAGGAATGAAACCCTGGGAAACACATTGGGATGATTTTAAATATATGAATTTGCCAGAAAATAGTCTTAAGATTAAACTTAACTTATTTTCACGTCAAGGGGATGTTGACTGCGACAGGGCGCGTGCGCTAAGCGCTTAATGTTCTCGTCGGATATCGATGCAAGGGACTTTCCCTTTTGGCTAATAATCTTTCACGAGCCACATTAAATGGCACTGCGGGACGCCAGTTGAACAACCGAGAGCTAGTGGGCTGCTTGTGGGCAGGGCAGACAGGGGCCGACCCCTCCCAATCAATTCTGAATTGACTGCGCGCGCGCACAGCGGGAATCTGTGCCTAGACTGGCTGGTCTCTGCAACTTTCCGCATATCAGAATATTATAATTTGTATATATTGAGTTTACCTCCTCCAAATTTCTGACACCAATTGTACATCCGAGACACGTCAATCACAGTTCAATTTGTCAAATGAGAATAATATTAAACATTTTGAATGGGAAGTATCTTTATTTTGTAATCGATTTACTTAAGAGTGCAAAAATTTCATTAACGTCATAAGTTCTGGTTAGCAGTTTTAACAAAGATTGTCTGTTAATAGGTCTGTCTGCCAAAAAGCACGAATTATTAATGTGTTTCACATTACCGTTAGTGCAATAAATAACTTAATGATTTAATAAAACATAAATCAAAATAACATCATAACACAAATCGCAAACAAAAAATGAATTTATCATTCAAATATATTCCCTGTTACCTGACAAAAATGTTTATACAATGCAGAATTTAAAAATCAAATAATCCTAAAGTAGTAAAAAAATATAAACATAATGTAGAGATTGGTAATATGGTAGACCAAATCTGTAAACACCGCACTCTTGCTACAAAAGTGACAACTCAAAAATCTTCATTTTTGAGTTGGTACTACAACGCAGTTGCAGAAACGATACTTGACCAGTGGGCAAACGTGTTGTTCTATAACATCACAACAATATGGCGGTGGTAGTAGGCGGTTGTGTAGTCACCGGTAGTAAGCAGCTATATGACTGATCAAGACACTAAAAGTGACATAAGTAAACCCGAAGGTCAGTTCTTTGGGGTTATTGCTAGAAATATCAAAAAAAATTAATCCTGGTTTTATATCTGTTCTTATTAGTGCAAATTTGTTTGTCTCCATAATGTTTAAAAAAGCTTTATTCGTTATTTATAGAAAACCTGGCATTTTGAGTTGTGTCACTTTTGTAGCAAGTGGAGGATATTTTTTATATGGAGCTGTACAAGCCCGCTTCGCGCTGCTTCGGCTTTCGTTTCTGCGTTATACGCTGATCTCTTTGTGGAACGAAAGCAAATGCCGAAAAATATACTCAAGAATGTTTAACGTACTCTCCTACAACGAAACGTGTGTATTGTTTTATGTGCTAGTTCTTTCCTATTTCTACGTATGCACTAGGAAGTAACGATTTAATGATTGTAGAAGTCCTAAATCTATTGATACATAGTTGTGCTCGCTTCTATCACAAAAAGAAAAAAATCTTACTGTAGATTCTGAATTTGAAGATGAATTGAAAAACGATTAGGAATACTGAAAATTAGTGTCAAACGTGTGGTCGAAGTCGTACGAAGGTTACAATTTCCTAGACACAATGACAATTTTCGGTCTTCTCAAAAAGAAAATTATTTAGAATTACTGGAACTAGAACTCCAATTCTTTCCATTTTTGGCGAATCACATCCAAGTTTGGGAACGCTGGATCTGCAAAAGCTCCATGTCTATCTAAAACAATATTCGACAAGTTAATCAGCAGATTAATGGCAGATAAAGAGCTAAAATCAATTTTAGATGATATTAATGAAGCTACTCATTTTAGTATATCTGTTGATTTTACGCATGATGAAGATCATATTGACCAATTAACGGTCATTTACGATATATATCTTCTAAAACAGGGCATCCTGTCGAACGCTCCTTAATATTACTGTCATGGGATGAACATTCTGGTGAAAATACGACTGAATTGGCATTAAAGTATCTAAATGACGATTGAAACATTAATTTTGATAAATGTTCAGATCAGTCGTATAATAACGCGGCTTATATAGAGGCATGCAAACCATAATTTTGCAACGAAGTAAATATGCCACGTACATTCTGAGGGTTGGATATTATTTTAATCTGGTATATAGAGCTGCCATTGATTTTTGCTTAAAAGTAGTTCATTTATTTGCAATTGTTCAACAAATATAACTTTTCTTTTCTGCTTCAACAACACGATGGTCGATACTGAACAATTATTTGGGTTCATAGTCTGTAGTGTCTAAAGCGTTTCTGATAGACGTTGGGAAGCCCATTAAAAACAACCTCTGCAATTTTACAAAATTATGAATCTATGAGAGTTGGTCAAAAAGTAATGCCTCCTTTTTTCTACATAAATAAAATTTATTAAGTGAAAAATCTGAATTTAGCCTTACTCCTCAAACCTTCTACAACCCATCAAAGTAGTAACAATCTGCGTCAAGATCTGGCAACAGAGCAGTTGTTTGCAAAACAGCCGACATCAATGTTGTAAGAGACATCGTTGAGTGTTCTTAAAACTTCAATTTTTCTATGTATAATAGAGTCTGTTATTTTCAGTTTCACTCTTGTATGCAACTGGTAGTGAATAAAGCAATTTAAATTATTACACCCTTTGTTTGAATTAAAATATGCAGCCTAGTTTGAATTAAAATAAGCATTAAAAATGTCTGGTGAGATTCATATTAGTATACTGTAAAACGGAACTCGCATATAAATAATCTTTTATTTTTGTTGCCCGGCTGTGCTCATAAATTCTCTCTATATTAAAATATTATTATATTAATTTTACTTTTAAATTGAATTAGGAGTTCGACACAACATTTCTAGTTTTAACTGCTGCACGTGGAAGCGTAATTCCAGACGGAATCACTATTCCAGGAAGTTCTGTTGATCAAAACTAACTACTGAATTGATGGCAACTACTGTGAATTATCAGCCTTTTCTCTTTTCAAAAATCAAATTTAACATTTATTAAAATGATTTCACATAACTCTTAAGAGTTCTTGAATTAACTGGTTAACTATCTTCCCATACGCAACATAAATGTACCAAACTGTTTTTTTAAATAGTCCGGAAGCTTACTGCTGCGATTTCTCGACTGTACTTCTCGGCTGTCGTCGTTGTCCAAGGGATGTCCTCGTAGCTCCTGTTATAGTGTTTACCTATCGTCCGAAAAAATGATCAAATGTTCCCAGACTGCCCTCGACTATTTTGTACTTTACATGATTTCTATCAAAAGTGCGCGCGATGGACCCTCTCTGGGTTTCGGGAGGAACCACAACGCGCGACTGTCTCTTGTCGACTTTTATAAAAGATCGTCCCATCTACGGAGCTGGCCTGACAAATCCCTTCAGAAATACGTAGACCTTTTGACTTACGTCTCGAATTACATGAAGGAAAATCACAATTATAATTTAGTATTACCAACACCGAATTACTACCCTGCAAAATAGTAATCATCATTTACCCGCTTCAATACCATTTACCAATAACCCACACTATACTGAAACATTTGTGCCAGTTAGATTGCTTACATGTCTTTAGGTCGGCAGCTTTCGAGAGAGACTGATTAATTTCTTCTTCTCACAGAATCCCAGATTTCAATGCCATCTTCAAAATTATCGAAAGTAATGCGTGGGGCCGTGCCTCCCAAAATGAACTGCGCTATGACACCAAGCTTGGTATATGAGTGGTACACTTCGTTCATTTGTTGTCTTAACGTCTATTTTTAGGATTTTAAACGTTCTGTATGCGTTTAATCCCATCGTAAATACTCGCTTGGTGCCGTTTTTGCACATTCAAATTAAAACCGGGGTTCCTAGCTTTACACACTTGTAAAAATTCAGAGAAAACGATATTGCGTAAGTATCACTATTTCTATAAATTCAGATTTTTTGATCTCTAAGCGATCATCAGAAATAATCTGCAAGTATATTAAAGCATTATATAAATACAAATGAAACCAGGAATTGATTCAAATTTAATGCAATATGTAAATGTTATAAAAAAATTTAATTTAAATCATATATTAATTAATTAAAATAAATAAACAAATAAATAAATAAACGAATAATTAAAATTTTGAACATTAGTACAATTAAATCACAGACTACAATGTAGGGTACAACGCCCGATGCGTAAGCAAATTGGATTGTGCGCTTTCCCGGAAGGCCTTTAAGGGGAAAGGGGGGCGGCGTGGACGAGGAGTCGAGTAAGTGAAGGAGGAGGAGGAGGGGGAAGGGGCACGCTGGAGAACGAAGGCTGGGAATTTACACGCAGGTACACTCCTAACTCCGCGAAACCCGCCTTCGCAGAAAATGACAACCATTTGGAAACTCTTGTCATAGAAATGGGTTCCTCCGTTTTCTGTAGGTTGATAGTTGTTTCAAAGAACATTTTTGCTTTATAAAGAGCCATGCACTCAAGAATATGAGTAGGAATATAGGTTTCATTTTGGCAAATACGAAGGGAAACCTGCAGGTTTTTCATAGAGAGGAGCTATCTTTTACGCCCAATTTTCCAAGAATCCATCAAGAAGACACAGCGTCTTTCCAAAAGTGGGAGAGCATTTCGAGGAGACACTGTTTGTAAAATCAGTTCAAAATACCAACACTACAACCTACAAAATACAGACGCTGCAAAGAAGACAATCGGCGAACGAACTGTTGGCCGCGTTACGCGAAAGGCACCGAAGGATTTGTATGCGGGCGAAGGCCTATCGGCTCTCAAGGAACTCAAAAAATCGATAGCTGGGAAACCAGGCATACTCTTCTTCCTGGAAATTTTTCCAGCTTCACGGGAGGCCCATTTCGACTAGCCGTCGCGGGTACCCACTATGTTCCTCGTGGGGAAACGTATTAACCTTTAACTACACACACACATGCGGGATCCTCGGTCTGTAGCCAGCAGACTTACCAGGGCCTTGTAACTCTCATATAACGCGGTGGAGACCATTACGGTGGCACTCTCTGCTGCAGCACCTTCTTACAGGAAGTAAAACACGAACTGCTGCCGACGATACTTCAAACGTGCGTGTCTGCTGCGTGAGTTCGCGGGTCGCAAGCAGGCCCTTAATGTTACAAAAGATAATGTCTATGTTGGCACTTTCTTCAGAGGTTTCTTATACGAATGTTTCTTATTCTCGTATGTGTATATTATAAACGATTGAACATTTTAAAGACACTTTTCGTATTTCTCATAAATTAGCTCACAATTTGTACGTGGGAAAGTTGGCGAGCCTAACCTTCAGCTGCATCTGGCGACACTAGCGCCTCCTAGAGTAGCACCCTGGAGCTTTGTCCCCTGTCTTGATGGAGAGTTGCAAGGCCCTGAGACTTACGGCCTTTCGCGAGACACACATGCTGTGACCGCTCAGCCTGAGCCGGCTGGCGCGACACATTCCTTGGAACGTTTAAACGCCCTTCTTTCAAACGGCCCCACGCCGCGAGTTTGCCCCCGCACGACGTAGTGACGGCGCGTGGCAAGAGAAGAGAGAGGCACCAACCGTGACGCGAAGCGGCGCGACGGAGGGGAAGAGAGGGGAAATGGAGGGGTGTTGCACGCACCTCGCAACGCCTTTTCCGCTTTCATTTCCTTTGGCGGCGCTAAGTGGAACCCTTCACGGAAATAGTGTAGTTATACGGTTGAAAAGCCAGCAGATACGGAAGCGGAGCGATACCCGCTAAAGAAGCATTTTAAAATGTTCGCAGAGGTAATTATTTAGTTATTCGTAAAACAGTTTATGAAGGCAAAAGAGAAACCTATTATACTAATTTATATAGTGCTAAAGAAGATAATTGGGTTCCAGTTTTTATAGAGTTCGGAATCATCACTGGTTCGGATCACAATGTGAGTAAGGTTCTGGAAGAATTTGGACGTTTCCTATCTAAATTGGAGACAAATTTCCTTGGCACATTGTCGGAGGGTTTTGACGGCGATTCTGAGGCGTTCTGCAGTACGCAGAATTTACAGCACGGGATCCCGTTGCTCCACGTTCTTCAGAGGAGGTTCGAGGCAGCAGAAAACTGTTGCAGAGTAACATTGTTGCTTTCGTTTTATTATCAGTGAAGGAACCAGTACAGAACAGTTTCGTGAAAGCGATGTTAATTTTGCAATTGATATGTGTTTAGTTCATCAATACTAGTTACGTAAAAGAACTGCTGGAAAACGCAGCCAATTACAGCGTAATGTAATCTCACTAGTTTCCATTGCGATAGCATGGTACATTAAGTAAATGAAAGATAGTCTTGAAATAGATGAGAATTATAGACGTTTTAATGAAAGCAGTAAAAGAAAAAAATAAAGATTTCAGTGTATGTGTAATTTTGAATACCTTCCATTTGAATTTGAATGTGCGTAAAGACAAGGCATTGTAATTGAAGTTGACTTGATTAAGAAGTGTCTAAAAGTATTAAATTATAAATTATGGGTTCTTGCTAGTTAACCGAAACTGTCGAAAGGTACAATTATACAAACCAAGAGGCGATTGATTTTTGTTACTGAGAGAGGGTGTTAATTTTGAGGTGATTGATTGCATAATGTTGTTTTTATAAGGATTACAGAAATTCATGTGCCAGATTGTTTTCCAATATTCGAAATCAATATAAATCTGTTGTGTAGGTTAACACCACATGTACATTGAAAATGCCAATGCATGAGTGTTATTTAATAATTCCACTAATGAAATTACCTCTAAAAAGGTTCACAATGCGACAAAAGCCCGCACGTCTCATTTCGGCGAAGTTTCTATAATTTCGAAACTTGCAAACAAAAAGTCACATTACGAAACTGCAATATTAATGATAAAGGGTTTTTTTTCTTAATGAAATCTATTCTTTGAAACTCGATCTTGATATAATGTAAATGAAAAACTCAGAACGTTTGAAAGTTGGCAATGCAAATGTTCAACATTTCTTATGCGTCGGGAAAGTTAAGTTTACGTGTGTGGCTGGTGGTGAAGGGGCAACGTGAACGGCATGTTAGCTCTAAGATCCTGAGTTCGATTACCACCCCGGAGGAAAGCATTTTATTGGATGGAAACACGTTTGACAGTCCATTACGATTTATAATATGGCAAGAAACGGTGCGAGAAAGTAAGTCCTGTTGTAGCATTATTAGTTTTTTTTTTCGTAATTCATAGAAGAGCTCTGAACTCCCGACATGTGTGGTAGTTAGGGTTGCCACCTCTCCGGTTTTAGACCGGAGACTCCGGTTTTTGAGCTTCATCTCCGGTCTCCGGTTTTTGAAAAATTATCTCCGTTTTTTTTCAATTTCAATACATTTTCAAATTTTTTACAAAATAAATAGATTTTTCAACTTAAAATTTAAAGCTTTTTCTATTTCATCAGACATCTCTCCTTTCCTTCTTCATTAGAAAGATAAAGAGCAGAACATGAAAATTGGTCTTGCGATTCTCGTGTTATGGCCATCCGCTGTCTCTTTCTTTCTACGCATATCAGACAGAGACAGCATCTAGCGATTATGCGAGAATCGCATCGCGCAACAGTTTCAAGAATAATCCCCCGGGAATGCTATTCGATATCTTCATTTTGAACAAGATCGAATTTTCGTTCGTTTTTTCTTAGAAAATTATTTCTTGGAAACATTAAGATAAAGGTACATTTGTGATTCGTGGGAACTGCACGATGACCAAAGATATGTAAATATATTTTAAAGAATTAAATAAAAGTCTGCGTCAATTTTTTAGATTTCAGTAATTACCCCCCCCCCGGTCGCAGCGGTCTCCGGTTTTCTGGAATTGGCAAGGTGGCAACCCTAGTGGTAGTGTAAGTGTAAGTAAGGGATGAGGATAGAACAAAGCCGCGCTTGTGGGACTGCTCCGACAACCGCCTGGTGGTTTTACTGAGAGAAACCACAGGAACCTCCCGACAAGAGCAGCCGGCCGCTAGAATTCCCCTCCAGACAGTGGCTGAACCCGGCCTAGCTCTGTAGGTAGAGTCGAGAATCCTCAACTGTGAGGACAGCGCCCGCGGGAGCTCTCGGTCAGTCCCTGCAGAGACAGCGCAGTGCTCGCTCCGAGCGCAACTCAGCCGGGGCGTGGGCCATTGCAGACGGGGAAGCGCTGTGGAGCTTAATTTTTTTTTTTTATCTCTTCAAAAGTTGGCGTCGCCCCTGGCTGCGAGAGCGCCCTGAAGCCCACCCCGTGGCCGCGCCCACAAGCGGCACCAGCGCTTGCGAATGAAATACTTTCACTTTAGGTTTCTTCTCTGGAAATCTTCCGACTCCACGCCCATCTTCAATAGTCAAGATGCATTTTTCGAACGGTAATACAAGAAGAATCATTGAACATTTTCATTGTCTCGTAGAGACTGTAATTTTAGAATATCTACAGCAGTGTTTTGGGAATGAAAACGGTTTATGTTTACTGAAAACATTTCGAAGGAAACAAGATGATTTTATGGTTTCATTCATGATTATTTGGTTTCTATAGTACACCAACGAATTGAGGAAAAAAACTTTTATTTTGACTATTTTTGGAACAACATTAGACAAGAAACTACTTTCCTTTTATCGGCAGTTTGAAATTTGTCAGAGGTAAATTTCATTTAGGAATATTTGGCTTTCCCCGCTAATACGTTTGAGTCTTTCTTCGTGTAATTTCCTTGGAAATTGTCCAACCGGTGAGAGCGCGAAGGGCGTGCGAAACGCAGACGAGAGAGCTAATAATCGGAGGTGCGCCGCGGGGGCGAGGGTCGTTTGGAGCGCGAGGGGCCCCTGAGGGTCGCCGTGCGACGGCCCGGGGGGCGCGGGCGACGGCAGGTGGCGGACGGGGCGGGGCGGGGTCGCTCTCGCCGCCTCGACGGCGCTGCGCGGCGCGGCGCCCGGCCGGCGTCGCCATGGCGACGGGTGGCGCTGCGGCCCCGCCCCCCGCCCACGCCCACGCCCCGCCACACTCGCCGGTCCAGCGAGCGCAGGGCGCGGCCACCCCGCCCCGGCCCTTCGCCCCACAACCCACGTTTCATCGGCCATTCCTCAAAATGATTGCATCTAAATGCTTCCTCTTCGTTTCTGTAGCGCATGTTAACTCCCGCTGTTCTTTCACCTCGCCTCCTCAACGAAATGAAAAACGAATGCAGTACTTGGAATATCAGCGCCGCTGAGACGAAGCTTCGATGAATCGACGTTTCTCACGAACGTGCGAGATGAAACTGCGGACGCCCCGCGAACCGACGAAGGGAGCGAAAATGTCTTCTCCAATGACGGTCTTCGGTCCGTTATGCCAATACTTGAACAATTGCCAGACGAGCAGAGCGCACCAACTTTCCCGCGATGCCCGCGGCGTTGGAAACAAGGCTCCGAGCGGCTCAGCGCCTGTGCGGCTTCCTCAGAGGCGCCAACGACTGCCTCGCTCGGCATCGCCCGCCACCTCGTTACTAAGGCACGAATTTCGCTTCCGCTTCTAAAAGTACACTGCCTCAAAATAATTGCATTGATACTTTTCATTATTATTACATTATATTTTACATTTATACTTTACATTATTGTTATTTTTATTATTATTATTATTATTATTATTATTATTATTATTATTATTATTTTGGAAACAATGGCGCTTGTAATGCTAGGTGCTCTGTGCGTAGAACAGACAAAATATTCTCCAGTTGCAAAAAATAATTTTCAATGTGTTGTGGGAACACTTCTTGGGATCCCTGATAGAGAATGTTTCTCCCAAAATAGGACATTGTATACTACACCTTTCCGATTCATTGTCAGTTGCATAAGGGGTCTAGCAAGGTTCAATTTTAGGCTCTATTCTCTTCATTTCATAGATAAATAATATTCCCTTTATGGTTTGAAACGGAAGGATAGGATTTTTTTTTATTTTTGCGGATGATTCGAATATTCTTTGCAATGAAGAAACAGTAAATACTGCAATATCAGGTGTTTAAAAATGGTTCCGTAATAACAAATTAATAGTAAGCGAAGGTAAAACAGTATCAATGCAGTTTTTCTAACATATAAACAATTCTGTATTCCAGTTAAAATGAATGACGTGCAATTGACTCATATCAAAGTAACAAAATGTTTCGGTCACTCAATTCCATCAAACTTGACATGAAATGTCCATTTAAATTATTAGAACCCAAAATTAAATGTACTGTGCTACACGTTTAGAATTCCTTCAAATTCAGTCAACCTTCACACTGCTCGTTATGCATATTTCGTGAATGTTCATTCCCACCCGAAACATGGCATAATGGTCTGGAGAATCACATCATATAGCTCCCAGACCTTTAGATTACAAAAACCAATTGTATGGATAATAAACCAATACGACCCACAGGATTAATGTACGAATCTCTTTATCAAGGACGGAATTTCAACATAATCTTGCTTTTGATTAATGGATCAGTGTTTTTGCATCAACGCATTGCCTGATATTAAAAGATTAAAATCAATACACAGGTTTAGGTACTAAGTAAAACCTTTACTGCTGCATAATAGTTTCCATACAATTAAAATACTATACCGGCAATCAAAAAGGAAAGTAATACTGATTTTAACAATACTATTTAATGAATTAGCTACCATTTTAGCTGCATAGTTATAAAAGACTAAATATGCCTTTAATAAGTATTGTATCTTAGCTGATGGATCAATGACCTCCATCTCTGTCCGATTTTTCGTCCAATTTTCCTGACTCTTTGAGCGAATGTTGCGATGGCCCCATGTTTTGCTTCTAAACTTAATTATCTGTGCATGTTTTCTACAGTTGAGTGGGAAATGAAATTATCCAAATTATCGTTCTGATCGTCAGAAACGAAGATATTTTCTGAAGTTTTCGTTAAAAGGCACAAGCGAAGGTATTGTGCTTACAATCCACGTGGTCTTAAAGAGCCCTTCGTGTCAATTTCTCTGTGATCTAATAATTGCTTCACATGATTTCATACGAAAAAAAAACGGATTGTGTGTGTAAGCTCTATGACTGAAGAAATGACAAGCCAATCACGCAACGACATATAACGGTAATGACAAGTCAGAGTTAATAACATGTATTTTTATGCATTGAAATTCGGATCCATCCGCATTTATACATATGGAGTAGAAAGAAAATACAATGTCGTTTCTGCCGTATACCTCTCTCGCAACCGACAGCTATATCATCTTCCATGAATCAACCGAACGAGAAGTGAAGCACGGACTAACCTTCCTCCATCTCGAATAACGTATGTATTAGCCATGTAAGATCAAACTTATAAGAATCTAAAAGAGCTAAAAGCTAAGATATTTGTTTTTTTAAATAATAGAAATTGCAATTTCATATCTATAACAGAGTAAGTAGCACATTCATGAATATATAGGTTTGCTTTCCTTATTTGCAACCACGAACACAAACGTAGATGCAACTTACAAACATAAACTAGACAAATATAAACGTACCTTGCAAAGGAACAAATATAAACGTCCCCTGCTGGTTTTTCTCCAATGTACATTTAATGGTAAGTGAATACAAAAACTTTCAGCTGCTTGTAAACTTCGCAAGTATTATTAAAATATATACGATACATTTTCATTATAGCACTAGTACCTAGAAGATTTACAGCCCAGATATATTAGAGCACTGACTTCTCTCACCTCAAACACATGGTTAAGAGTATAAACTTTCCTGGTCGATTGATTGATTAGTGAGTCGGGACGCGTCAAAACTCCGGTCATTACTTCCGTAAGCATAGTGTGTGTTTTGTCGCAGGTGGCTTCCCCCGCTGGCAGGCAAGATCCGCCGCCGACCTGCGACGATTTTCCGCAAACAGCGGGGCGCCGCCCCCGCCGGGGGAATGTCTAAGCTCCAGACAAGTCTCCTGAGAAGCAGTGTAGTGCATGTGAGTGTAAATGGGTATACGTGGTGAGGATAGAACAAGTAAGAGGGAGGAAAGATCACGCGCGGTCCGTGGCCCGTTTGTTTGAATACAGCTCCGACATTCGCCTGGTGTTGATCGGAAAAACCACGGAAAACTACTGATTAGAGCAGCCGTCCGCAAGAATTCTCCTCCAGGCTGCGGATGGATTCGACGTAGCTGACAAGCATGTTCCTGCCGACGGCATTCGAACTCATGTGTGTTCCGATCAGAGACACTGCAGTGACATCAGTTGATGTCCTGAGAGAGCATTTTCGGTCTTTCTGGTCACGAGCTAAACTGCCAAATGAAGCAACGTCTCTCGATACTGGCAGACGCTACGGTTTAGCTGCATCGAAAGCTTGTGTTTATTATTAACGTTATTGTTATTGTTAATACTTACATTACACAAGCTCACACAAAAAAATATGAGACCGAGACTTGACATATGTTTCTCTGTGTATTTTGACTCTCTGAATCCGAACCTGACGCCAGAATTGTGCCATCGCCATGTAGTTTTTTTATAATCTCGAAAAACCACATTAAAATTGTAGATTGTCAATTTCACGGTGGTTTTTTGCGATTTAAAAAAAACTTAGGGTGGTGGCCCAATTCTGGCTTCACTTTCGGATTGCTGCTAGCATTGTTGGTGTCTCTGCTGTGATTACCGGGAGGTAAGTAAGTTTTCAGTAGGGAAGTAGGATTCGAGTCCAAATACTACAGGTTTTTCCACGCTAGCTACATAGGTAAGTCGTATTCTGTTGCTGTCTTTGGCAGCCAGCTTCTCTGAATGTTTGTTTTCCGTGATATCTCCCATCAATATAGTCGAATTCTGGAATAGAACTTAACAAAAGGGCCACGTACCGCGCGCAATCTTTTCTTCCTCTTCCTTGTTCTATCCTCGCGCCTTACACACACACACACTTACATGCACCACACTCGTCATCATGCTACCACATACGTCGGAAGAACAGTCCTGATCTTTCGGCTTGTCCCGGCTGGGTGAGAGTGCCCTGCTGGGGGAGATACCTGGAGAAAGAAGTCCACATTCCCAAAAATGCAAATAAATAATACGATTTCTGAAAGTAAAACGTATTGCATGTACGTGTGTCGCAAGGTCAATTTTGCAGTTGTTTTTCAAGAAACCAACTCCGGGCAGACGTCGGCAGCACATGCGCCGCCTTTACGAGACACTAAGAACTAACGACGCGGAACAAGCCATCCAAAGTGTTTCGTGCGACAATAACCGATAGTATTGGGGATCTATAAAATACTTCCAGTCCATACGAGCAGTTGAGCTTCTGCTTGTGCACTATTCTTTCACTTGTTCATAATTTCGGGTAAAAAATCTCAGGGCAAGATGCGACATGTCGTCTTTGATCAGACCTTTCTTTGAAGTGAGACGAGTCAATTCTGATCATCTCAAATAGATCGGAAAATATTTGTATTTCTTACAATTAAAGAGGCAAGAATGAGGCACATATGAGCCACGAACAGGAAATATAAGGTTCTTTGTGAAGAAAGTAAAGAAAGAAGCGTAGAAATGCTACCACGAGAGAGAGACGTTATTAGAGAGAAATTGGAGTACGTTTGAAGTGATTTTGCTATAGCGGAAGTAAAAGAATAGAAGTAAATACATAATTAACAGAAACAATGTATTTAGGTACTTTATATAAGACGCAAATTAAAAGGCAAAGGTGGGATAATAAGTGAATTGATCGGCTCAGAAGAAAGAACATCAGAAACGTTTAGGAACCATTTGTACAGGAACATGATTTATCCACTTTTTCTTTACCAGGGCCTGGCAATGTGAGTTTTTCTGACGAAAATTCGTCTTTTCCCTCTCCTCGCAGCATTATAATACTTTCTTTACTGCGTAAGTAGTACACGAGAAATTATGTGTGGTACTAACTCTTCCTTTAAACAAAAATAAAATACCTAAACACATTGAAAATAAAAAAAATAGACGTGCTAAACATAATATACTTTCTTGCATTACTGGGAACGGTCACGTAATATTACATTATTGCAATTTCTACCATCACATCAACCATAGTAATTATATATATCTCCTTAGTCTAGGCTTCAACCATCACTTCAAAAAGTACAAAGAAATTCAACGAAGTGTTTGCGGTGCATACCTGCCAATTAATTCGATAGTCAGGAACAATAGACATTTCCTGTTTTTTCTACAAAAAAAAACATGAATAAATCTCAACAATAACAATATCTCAACATTTTCAGAATTGAACATAGTTGAATTTATCAAAACTATTTTTATTAAAGTAGACATATTACTACATCAACGTGAAATAAATAAAATCTCCTTATTCTATCCGTATCGCATGGAACAGTGATTAATTCTGAGAATTTCAAGCAGCCACGTTGCATCATTCCCATTGCTTGGAAATGGCGCGTAAAATTGTATATTAAATAACAGCTAATAAATAACTCTTTATTATTAAACAACTTCTGTAAAATTCTAGCCCAAGAAGCACAAAAATTTCGAGCTTAAATATTGTCTACGTTTCAAGCAAACACAACTCTCAATTTTGAAAAATTCATCCTGAACGTAATTCAAGATCTGTTTTTGATGAAAAGATATCATGAAGAACAAAAATCCATCTTCATTGATGTAATTGTATGAAGACGCCAAAAAATTTTGAACTTTCACAAATTTGCAAAACGTGAGACAGAGCATTGATAATGCGACCTACACCATTTCTTTATGTGTTGTTACCCCATCAGAGAAAACAAAATTGTAGGCATTTCTTTCAGAACGCGATTATGAAATGATGTTAGAAGTAAAGTAACCCCCAAAATTAAAATATTAGTTTCAAATACAAGGGGCAGCGACATCAGTCAGATCTAGCGGAGAATATCCAATTTGGTGAATATCAAGAATAAGGTTTAGCTGCTAGCATTTTTGTGAGACAGACGGGCGCGCAGACAGACGTTTACCGTCAATCGGTTTTAAGGAACCACCAAACGTGAATTGTGACTGCACAACGTATTAGAGAAAGTAATTCACAGTGCTTAAGTACAGTATTTAATTTACAGTAATGAAATTAATACAATTAGTTACCTATTACTAATGAAATAATAATTTATTGAAGTATGTGTAATAATTGTAATGTCACTTGTACATGGAACCACTTTATTCAGAACTTAATACTTTTTTTTGCTTCCGGAGATTTGCAGCTTCCCTTTATCCAACGCTGAAGCACATTTCCTTCTACCCCATTAACTTTAGCAGACATCAAGTAATAATCTTTCTGCAAATCTCGTCAGATTTCAAACTTACCCAATGTCGAAGTTTATTGTGTCTGAGCTTATTAGGAAGCGTGAGGTGCATGAACAAGAAAAATCCACCGGCCATAAACTTTCTAATACATTAGAACAGGAAGGGGGACTGCAGTTCAAGCCAAGATTAAGGCCAAACAACTTAAGAGGAAAGAGGTAACTTTCGGACTAAGTCGTTGTAATTACGTGCTTAAAATTTTGACACATCAATTAACTCGGCGAAGACAGTGCCGCGCGGAGGGAGGCTACCCCACCCCGCCCCCGCCCCCGCCCCTGCCTGCTCCGCCTCGCCACCGCCGCACAAGGAAATTCAGAAATTTTCTACAAAACGCAGAACAAGTTCAAAACCTGCAGACATTGCTGGTAGTTTTTTAATTACCAAAAGTACAACACGAATACGTAAGCCCCGAACGGGGACGATACCGAAAGATACTGGAAGCACCGTTGAAGACTCGTTTTGAGAACTTCTACCTTCTCAGAAGGATTAAGATATTTGATTTGTTGTTAAGAACTTTTCTTTTCACTAAGGTTCTCGAGGACTTCATAAAGAAATTCTTTATGTCAAGTTTCTCGAAGCTCACACAAGGGAAAGATATTAAAATAAGACGATTTTATTAAAGTACAGGGCGGCGAAAGAGAGAAGGAAAGAAGGGAGAGGTGCTGCACCCTGGTGGATTTGCGTGACACCTGCTGCGCTCAGTAAGAGCCCTCTTCCAGCACATGGGTACATTGCATGACACATGGCGACTCATCCATTGGCTTTTGCAAACAACTAGCATTATGCTTCTGGGAACACACGGGTCTCCTATGTAACCACAAAATATTGCGTGAATTCCTTTCTGATAACACTTCTTCACACAAGATACAAAATGAATTTTCATATTCAACAGCACAACATAACTTAACGCTTATTTTCCATTTTTATTGCGCAAGTATTATTGAATTTCTAATGGAAAGAATCCTTGTCTCCCCAATGGAACACGATGTGGGGATAATAAATTTGCAATTACTTCATCAGCAGCTGTCTGTGGTAAATTTAATCGCGTTATCTTTCAGTGGAGACTGGAAAGGTTTTATGGCCTGATTGGTCTCCACAGTGCCAATCGAATTAGCTTAAGTTTTTCCAAAGCTCTCTTACCAAGAGTCACAAGCCGATATTAAACGTAACAAACGACCAAGAAAAGCCACACGAGAGGTAGAACTCATATGATATTGATGTTAACTAATGGTGCGAAACCAGCACGTAATTTATCGCTAGGAATAATGATGTAATATGTTTATACTAGTTAAGTAATTCAAGTTGTTTTTAAATAAACAACAAAAATGAATTAACTTTTAATCATTTGAAAAATTAGCTATTCCTTTTCGTTTACATTAAGCACCTAGCGCATTTTGAAGACAAAAAATAGCTTCAAGGTTTTTTTATTAAATTTTGTTGTTTGATAGTATGAAGGACATTTTTATTGAAATTCATATTTTCTAAAAAATGAACATGATCTTATTTGAAGATCTATTTTGGATAAACATATATCATTAAAAAACAATTGTATTTTCTCAACTGTAGTTGTAAGAAGACGCCGGAAACGAAATACAGTTAATTCTTTCAATCTTACCTAACAAATGTATTAACTTGTCAGTTTTAAATTCATTCACCAATTACCAATGCCTTCTAATACCGGAGAGTCTATCAGGCGATAATAGTGTTTCAACTTGAAACCTATCACTTTTTTCGTCACTTTCTTTATTGCTGTCAACTGGGCTAACTTCCCACACGACATCCCAAGTTTCATAATCATTGAAAGAGTTAATCCACTCGTCTATACTACCAATGTGAACATTGACTTTGTTGACTTTAGCCAAATCCGATGGCATCTACACTACTGTCATATTCAGGCATATCAGTACTTCCAAATCCGCAGTTTATAAAATAATTTCTAGTTTTTTCAGGATTCATTTCATTCCAAGCACTTTTTACCCAACACACAGCTTCCGAAACTGTTGATTTCACTCATTCATGGACTGTTGTGGTATTCGTTCTAGTAAGAAATGATCTCGATAGATTTTTTCCTATAGAAGATTTTGAACATAGAAATGATATACTCCCTGATCCAAGAGTTGTAAGCAAGATGTATTTTGCTGACAGAATTTTATTTCTACATTTGAAATTTTTTGCTGGAATGACAAGGAGCAGTATCGTCAAAAATTTCTCGCGTTCGATTACAATACTTTTTCTTCTAACAAAGTAGGGGTGAGAAAGTAAATTATGAACTAAATCAAAAGTAATTGTTGACAGTATCATCATCTTATAAATATTCGCAATAGAATTATTTCACTGTTATATAACTTCGCGAGATTGCCAGAGACCTCAGAAGTAATATGCACACTTAAGGAATTTTTTTTTCTGCGTAAACATAATAGGTATGCAATTATATATTTTCTCTCTTGGAAATCTTATTAAGCTGTCATTCAAATTTTCCTACATTTAAGGCATTTTCTTGGATTGTCCGTCGTTTGCAATCTGCAATGATTTAATAATTGTCTGTTCATCCTATCGATGCGATATTACCGTATTTGTGATCGCCTTTCAGTGCAACGAGGGCGGGATTGATGTGGGTTTGCATGTCCAATAAAACATATCATTAATTCAACTCATTTAATTAAATTACGATGATCATGAGGGCGAATATGAGCACGTAAATGAAGTTAGTAGTTTGATTTCAGTGAATTTAAAATGTGTCAACCTTTTCGAATTGTTGAATTAACAGACGGAGTAATTTTCGGCCGCTACATTCAGCATGGCATTCTGTTGACTTTATTTTTAGTAGCCAGGTCCCTTAATTGGCAGTCTCGTCAGCATTCTCAGAGGGGAAAGGAGTAGACGGTGACTCGGCCAATAATCACAGATAGTATTCTTCCCGCCGTATTGTGGGGGCCAGCGATCTTTTGGGTAACGAACACGCGCCTCCGCAGGTATAGAGGAGTTACTCTACGAAGCGACCAGTTTGACAGATCGAGAAGGATGGCATTGCAAGAGATGGTGATGAAAACCATTAACTAATGAGTAGGGAGCGGATTTTAATGAAATGTCATTTTCTTTCTTTTCACCTCAGAACAATATCGTTTAGTTCAGAATATCATTTCAAGTTATTACACAACGAAATGATCCATTATACGTCATTTTTTTGCATTTTTCGTCGATTTCAGCTAATAAGACATTTTTTACCCTTTTACGTCATTTTTAACGCATTTGTCGTTGATTTCATCCATTTAATATAATTTTATTGGTACTTGGTTCAAACAATATTTTCGAGGTAAAACAAACATTCACCACAGAATTCTTGAGTAGTCTTTTCAGTTTCTTCGCTCATATAATATAATGTCAGGCGTTGTGAGTTCTACGTAATCTAAGGTTTCTGTGACGCCTCTCGGCGCCATTGTCAGTTCGGCCTATTTTGCGATACATAAAAACCGAGATTTTCTTTAAAAAGAACAGTCCAGATGCAAAATTTGCAAGCTGAGTTCACTTGCATAAAAGAAAGAAGCCTCGATTACAATAGTAATATAACCAACAGCTTGAGTTGTTCATCTGAAGTGGTTGATAACATTTTTTACTTCATTTTTCTTTGCTCTTAGGGCATTTTTAAAGCATTTGAAGAACATTTTATTGATCATTTTTGGCGATGTTTTAGGTCAACGAAATCCGCTTCCCACAAATTAGTTAACTAAACGAACGCATTGACGAACTGAGTGCGTGGACATAACCCGCACTTACGTTGTCAGCAGTAGCCAAACAGTAGCTTGGTCAGAGCGGTCCATGCGGACAAAAATCTCTCTATAACTGAGAGGGTGGAGGCTGAGTCACAGCAGCCTCCTGGCGGCTCCTCCGTCCTCATTTGTTCGCACTGAGTGGGGCGAAGCGCAATTCCGGGTCCCACTGCCGTGCCCTGCCGCACCCCGCCGTGGCGATGACCCGTCCACAATATCCCGGACACTTTACCCGGCGATGGATGAATCCGTACTGTTTATTCGGAGTGCGAAATCTTTATCTTACGCTTCCGAACTAATGCTCTACTACGAGAACTGGCTTGAAGCGAAGTAATGCCGAGACCAAAGCAGAGGATTCGGAGAGGCTCTCAACAGCCTGGTGTCTTCGAGGGTCTTCCCGCGTTCAATCATGAAGAGTCGGCCCCCCTCTTTCCGCATATTAGCCTGTTCCTGATTGTTCAGAATGAGTTTCACAGAACATTGGGGAAGGTGTTATCGCATCAATGATGCAAGATTGACTGTTTCTTCTTATCCTTGCCGCTGGCCGGCAATCAGCGACTCCCGCGCCTTCTGGTGGCTACGCCCTTTCTCCCCTGCGGAAAACGGAATGCAACGCAGCTGCCCTCTAACATTAGTTTTTCTACTCCCATTGTACAGTTATGTCATTTGATGGCTGCAGCAAGTCGCATAATAATACATAATTTATTATCAAAGAGGTTCTTGATCAATCACAGAGGTTACAAACCAAATATTGACACTTAAATAATCATTGAGAATCGTTTTAGTAAATATAATGTTCGATTGGGTACAGTAAAATTGCAATTAATATTACATTGTACTTGTCACTTAATTTCTTTTAATTTTGGTATTTTTATGTGGAATATTATTTGAAATAAATTGGATCGTCATTTCACTATGATTCTATGTGACTAGTGCAGTGATAAACACAAGACAACAAACCACAAAGTAGGGTAGAGAGCTGTGCGTTATATGGCGTTGACTGAATCCTGCATGTCGACTGACACGAAAAGATTCACTGTAAAAGTTGAACTGATAAAAATTACCATAAGTCGAAGAAAAAGTATGAAACTCGATGTAATGGGTACTAATACACTCGTGTGAAGTTTACGATATTCGGCCGTTTCGTAATATGCACATTCGTGTATTAATATCCTTCATTACATCATCGTTTCATTATGTACTAGTATACAATTAGGTTATAATGTTATTCTTTATAGCACTAGTATATGTTTTGACACCTCGCTCCCAAGATAGCTCGTTTTCAAAATATGAATTCGTGCAATAAAGTTTAACATTATAACCGAGTTGCATACGTAATTTTTTGTAAAAAGCATTATAAATTTATAAAAGAATCAAATTTAATTTTGCGAAGCAACTTTCTTGTGACGTCTCGAATTTCTGTCACTTGTGCGAAAAAACGGTAGACGCCTGCTCCGTTTACCTTCACCTCCCCACGATTCTCTTACTGCGATTGGCTGAATGTGTGATGGCGCAATCATTCGTGCCCTTAAAATCTAATACGTCATCATTTGTGCCGTAAAATGCCCGATTATGAACGATTTCTTGCAACAGAAAAGGTCGTTTATAATGCTGGTATACAAAAAAGTTTTTTTAGATAACCGAGGCAGATGCGGCGGCCTTTACCATCCCCTTTTCTCAGAAACACGGTTTGACTGTGAGCATCTGTGGTCCTGGGGGCTCCCCTTTCTTCCAGCAGTGCACGGGTGCATCGAGGCGGCGTTTGACACTTCTTTTCTTCCGCGAAAGAACCGTTTTGACTGGAGCGTCGGCGTGCCGAGGGGCAGGGGGGAGGGGGAGGCCAAAAGTGGGGCGGGGCGGTCGTTGGTGACCCCCTCGTCTAGCGGCGATGTGCATTGTTTCTCAAGTGCCGCCCGCCGCCCCCGACTCCGCGCGCGGCCCATTCAGAAGCCGGATCGGTTTGACGTGCGCGCCCATATGAGTACAGTGCCACGGCGCCCCTTCTGCACACGCGGCGCTCCACAGTCGTCGCCTCTACCCCGCGCCTAAAGGCCCATTGACAATGCAAACAAACATAAGCATGGCGTTAACGCTAAGGTCCATAAGCGGACTCATTCACAATGCGTTCGAATAAGCATAACAAGTAAGATGTTAACTTAAAAGCTTGAAAGGTTCAAGCTTATGTGCTTTTGCTTAAGTAAGGCATAATAAATAAATAAATCACAGTACGTTAACTCAACATCGAGAATCGAAATATGAGTAAAATCGATAGATGAACTAACGCCGTATGGGCTATGGTATGGACACAGTCGATAGCTCGAAACAAACTCCAACCAATAGTAAACTAGAATGTTTCACAGCCAATAGAAACTCTTATTTTGCTTACGTTTATGGTAGACATTGTGAATACTTCAATCACGTATGTTAATGTTTATGTGTATGCGCTATGCTTATGTTTACGTTTGCATTGTTAATGGGCCTTAAGGATGAGTCCTGTTGCGCCGCGAATTCATCGCATCGTTCTCGAAGATCGCGTTCCGTCAGCGCCTCCGCACAAGAGAGTTGCGATAACGCGCGTTCTTGAATAACACTGAATTTTATGCAGAACGGCACACGAGCTTTGGCCGTCCTACATAAGATGCAGTGGTAATCTACGACGCGCATCAACGCAACGCTCGTGTGACACAGGCCTTAATTCATATTATATATGGAAGCGCAACGGCTTGGACCGCCCTACAATTATTCATTTTATTTTCTTATTTATTTTGGTTATTCACATTAAACTAGTGGAAACCGGCAGACGTTCTTCTGCCCTTCATCTCCCTCTTTCTCGTCCCCCCTTCCTCTTTCTGTCTCTCTCGCCGTCTCTCTCTGTCCCTGTCTCTCTCTGTCCCTGTCTCTCTCTGTCCCTGTCTCTCTCTGTCCCTGTCTCTCTCTGTCTCTGCATCTCTCCATCCCTTTTATTCTCATTGTTGTCCATCCCTTTTATTCTCGCCGTTGCAGATTCTGCACGGCTCTGAGCAGGTGGAGTGATATCGAGAAACTTCAGAGCACCAAAAATGTAATAGAATGTTCAAGAAAATCTCATACTCTATATTAGAGTGTGATAAACCTTTCTTTGAGGCCTTTGCCTTCAAAAGTTTAGTTTTTAATGCCCTAGAACCGTTCATTTAGGAGTTACTTAACGATATAAATTCAAAAATGCTGCCGGGTGTTGAGAGTTGCATTGGACATGGATATTTAGTTTTGCTCGGAGCGCCATCTAGTGGAAATACAACATTAACATAAACCTTCTTGGTAAAAAAAAAGACGTAATATGCCAACTTTCATGGAGATCGGCCACACGGTGTCGGCGTTAACCGCTCTTATACATACCAACATCTCCACTTTTATTTAAAGAGATTCCATGGAAAGGATGAATGGCGGGCCAACGAAATGAAATTGTCAATGGGAGGGCGCCATAAACATTCACCATTCCCATCCCCCGAAATCTCGGGGCGCCTTAATGAGTGCCAATGCAAAGCCAATGCAAATGAATGCAGGCGCTCGGCGACGCCGGGGCGGCGGCGTCTGCGAGGAGCCTCAGGTGCGCGGCAGGGAAGGGGCGGGGAAGGGGCGGGGCGGGGGCGGGGCGGGGTGGGCACATGGCCAAGTCATTAGAGCGTCTTCCGATTTGGGGCGCCCCCTGCCTGCTGTTAAGCAGCCAGCGCGCGCCGGGTCACGTGGCCCTTGTAGGGGTGTGGGCGGGGTGAGGGGACGGGGAGGCACAAGAGCGGATTAAAAGCCTTTTAAGAAAATGAAGGCTCGCCATGTGATCGGGGTCAACTCCCGGCACCGATAAATATTCTAAAGAGAAGAGAAAGCGCAACGGCGCCGAGGAGGAGAAGGGCTCCGAGACACTAGGGCTGCAAGGGCTTCGTCAGTCAGGGCTCCGAGGAACAAAGGGACGGCGAGACCGAGTACACAGAACTGAATGTGTGGGTAAATTGTTTACCTATACTTCCTAAGTGCGATTAAATATTCTTCAGGGGTTTATTTAAGTCTACCCTTAGGTATTGCTGAATTCGTGAAATTTTTGTTTTTTTGTTTTGTTTAACGAATTAATACGATGACTATGTCTTTTGAAGATATACTTTAGATTAAATTTTAGAACCTGCCAACAAAGAATTCCGGTAAGTATTAATACAATGACTATATATATTGGAGATATACTTTACATTATATTTTAGAACCTGCTAACAATGAATTCCGGAATTATAATACACGTTTTTATGACATTAAATATATTCAATCACTTAACAAACATTTAATTCGGAATTGAGTACCTCCTAATGCTGTGCATTTATAACACACACATTTATTTATTTTCCTCGTTTAAATCTCATTATTTGCAATTTTGTGTGAGTTATGCTGAAATATAAAATTTATTTTGTGTATAAATTCCATACATTTTTCTCACAAAAACAAATATCGTGACTGTACAATTATTCAAAACAACAATTTTTTAGCAAAATGATTCGTACGGCCAATAGATAATAAGAAACGCGGGCACCAATGAAACCGCAGAAACAAAAATAGGAAGTGAGGAAAATTAAAAGAAAAATACTTGTTTTGTCTAGCCAAGCAATGGAGAAGGATCGATCTCAAAGACAAAGCTAGGAAATTAATAATATTAATAATAATAATAATAATAATAATAATAATAATAATAATAATAATAAAGAAGATGATGATGAAGAAAACGAAGAAGAAGAAGAAGAAGAAGGAAGAGGAGGAGATAGGATGAGTAGTTACCTCCACTGACAGATCTGTACCGCCCACGACGTTCCAGGTACTCCAAGTAGTATGACCACTCACCAAAACCGATGACGTCTGTTGAACTGTGTGTAAGAAAAACGAATTCAAACTGATCGCACGTTAGCGACAAACAAACCAGTTATTGTTATCCGGGACTTGGAGGGGAAAACCTGTCTTCTTGTAGATTTTGATGTTGTTGTACAATGCGAACGAAACGTAACTAGCAGAGAAACGTCTTAAATACAACAATTTGGAAACCGAGATCAGCTGAATGTCAGGCATCACTGCACAAGTCATCACGGCAGGTATCGGAGCTCTAGAATTTGTTCCGCAAAATTTGTATAAGAACTTGGCTAAACTTTCAGGTCATTCAAAAGGCTGGAAAATAACATTGCTTCATTGGGAACAGCCCACATTTTCCGCAAAGTATTGTAGAAGCACTGACAGTCTCTACGAGTACATCTGCTCTTGGAACGCTGGTTGCAACCTGGAGTACATTTTCTATTCAACCAACTCATAACAATTATAGCCGTGAATTCGAGTAAAAATAATAATAATAAAGAATATATTTATTAATGGTGAGACTCAGGCCACAAGATCTACTATTCTGTCTTTCGGCCCAAATTCTATTTACGTAATTAAGATTTTACTCACTAAGGGAGAGCGAAAATCTACATTTATACTTACTTTTAAGAACAATTTGCCAGCGATAAATTTGTTAAAAAGATTCCAAACGGAAGAGAATTGTTTCATGACATATTGATAAGTACAGTACAGGGAAAATATTTGTTCTATATATGGGTAAAATCTACAGAATGGAAAACAATTCTGTATTATAGAGAGAAAGACTAATGCAATTTATTATTTTACATCTTTCGATTGTACATCGGGTCCCCCTTCACGCTCCCCCGCTCGCATATTGTCTCCGGACGCCTCAAAGGCTGTGATGGGAAGCGGAGGATAAGAACAATCCACACACCTAGTTCAAATGTGGGTGGTTGTTTTTGTGGCCTGGTATTACAAAAGGATTCTTTTCAAACTATTTTAGAAGCAATTGCTACATTTACGTCCACAAGCAAAACAAGGGGCCATCTTAGCATTTGCTCAATGTGCCAGGAAAACTGGACAAAAACCTGATCGAGACCTTTTATATTGTTAAATCCTAAAAGACACAATATCTTCTAAATTTCGAGTTGTAGCAATGCCAATCATAATGGTAGATATGTGTCCACGTGTTTTGTTTCTTGCTGTAAACTACACACACACACACACACACACACACTAAATACGTTTTTGAACTGTGAAACGTTACATTAAATTGTGCACTACCATAAATTAGAGAACCTGTGCGTCAATGTGACATATAACGCTGCCAGGAGCGCACCGATTGAATAGAATGCCACTGAAAAATGTAAAATCCCTCGCAGCGTGGCTTTCTAACGATCGGCCATGATATGAGAGACAACAGTGCTGTTCTGGGATCAGTTGGAACGTGTTGAAGACGACGCCGCTGTAGCAAAGTTTACCACAACGCCACTGCTAGACGCAGCGTTGCCGCTTGCGTTGCCTAGTTTATGTTTTGTTCTGTTGTCATGTTATCTGCCTAGCTAATGTTTTGTTTTGTAACAAGAAGACTGAAAACCTAGAGAGGTGGTTCAGGACAATAACCGATGTCACTGCCTATGTCAAGAACATTGGCAGGAGTTTCGCAACTAGCTACATAGCAGAGTAGAGTTCAGCCACTGGAAGAGAATTCCAGCGATTGGCTGCTCTGAGGGTAATTTTCCGTGGTTTCTGCGATCAATACCAGGCGAATGCTCGAGCAGTGCCCTAACAAAAGAGTCACGGACCGTCACCGATTTTTGTTTCGTCTTCTTTGTCCCATGCTCTTCCTTTACTTACACTAAAATACACTACACTACCACAAATACCGGGAGAGCGGTCGATGGCTCATATATATTCCGTGATGTGGCGATACCCCGCTGGTGGGACATCCTTGGTTAGGAAAAACCCTGCTAACCGACCATAGGTCGGCGCCGAATCTCGCCCTCCAGCGGGGAAAGATCACCTTCCAAGGGGGGGATGCACTTACGGGACTAATGGCCTTTCCAGTTGACGCGCCCGCAATCTCTAATCAATCAATCTGTATCGAAAAATATTGAATGTTCTGCAATAAGAATTGACATACTATTCACCGTGAATAAGCTTATTTTACACTTACCCCAGAACGGACATATGAATGTGCGTTTCTTAATGTTGAATTCCAACTTACCTATAACAGAAAGAGACATGAATTACAATTTTGCAAACATCAACCCTAGTAATTGAAATATGACTTTAACAATGTTATGGAAGAGTAAAACCTAGTTCTATGCAAATTTTCCGACTTCCAGCACTACGGTAAAAATTGTTGGTGATTAGCTATTGCTATTTTTAACTTTTAATCTTTAATATTTGTTCTGACGAAAGTAGTGAAAATTCCGTTTCGATATTCGATAATTAACGTGTTATCAACTTGTAAACAAATTCTCATGCAAGTATAATAAAGCCGAAACCAGTTGTCGCACGGCGAATATAAAAGTAATCGGGGCAAATTTTGGGAAACCCCAAGAAAACTATTAGGTTTAAAAGTCATTAAGTCACATAAAACTTTACATCCAGAAATAGATGGCAAAATAAGCAATTCAATGCCGAATATTGATGGCAGAAGTGAAGCTACGATGGCACGTAACTTCTCGCATTATTTGTAATAGCTACGCAATATTATCATACTGCATGAGCCTGCAAAAGTGTTTCCAATAAGCAAACATTTTCTCTCTGACATGGGATGAGAACGTATGTCATTAGAAATAACACGCCAGCCACGTAACCCCTACACTCTCTGCCTCACAGCTAGGCTTAACCATCCCGATGCTTAAAAAATTGAATATTTGCGTTTCCAATTATCTAAAATTCAGCGATTCTCATTTATATAATTTCAAAAATCAGGATTACATTAGCGAAGCACAGCATCCACAAGAGTTATTGCGCAAGGACGCACACGCGATTGAGGAGCGCAAGTGAAGCGGTGAGACTGACATTGCGTAAGGAAGACAGTACATGCGATTGAGGAGCGCAAGTGAAGCTGTGGAACTGACATTGAGTAAGAAAGGCAGTACATGCGATTGAAGAACGCAAGTTAAGCTGTGGGATTAACATTGCGCAAGGAATGAAGCACATGCCATTGAGGAGCGCAAGTGAAGCTGTGTGGCTGACATTGCGCAAGGAAGGAAGCACATGCGATTGAGGAGTGCAAGTGAAGCTGTGGGATTGACATTGCGTAAGGAAGGCAGTACATGCGACTGAGGAGCGCAAGTGAAGCTGTGTGGCTGGCATTGCGCAAGGAAGGAAGCACACGCGATTGAGGAGCGCAAGTGAAGCTGGTGGGCTGACATTGCGTAAGGAAGGCAGTACATGCGATTCAGGAGCGCAAGTGAAGCTGTGTGGCTGACATTGCGCAAGGAAGGAAGCACACGCGATTGACGAGCGCAAGTGAAACAGTGGGGCGGCGGTGCAGCGCGGACGAGCCCTATCGACTCGCGGCGACGGCGCTGTGACGTCACGGCGCCGCCAGGTGGCGCCGCGGCGCGGCGTCAGGGACGGCCGCCCGTGAGAGGGCCGCGTTGCCTGGCGCCGCGGAGGCGCCGGCGCGCCTTTTTATTGCGCCCACGGAGAAACGGACACCACGCAGATGGGCCTGAGTCCGCAACTCGCTCACGTCTCAGATCACAAAAACACAATCCGAGGTCGCGAAACTTGATTAGTTTTAAAACAATATAATAATTTACAACAGTGCGCCAGGAAAGTATCTCCGCAATGAACGGAGTCAAGATCTCGAATTAAAAATACATTTATGTAGGTAGCAACCATATAACTGGGAAGCAAGTGAAGAGAACATTACTTTCAGCATCTATTATGATCGTGGTGAATCTGGAATTTACTTTTTACAAGCTACACTGAAAATACAATAGTATTAATTTTTTCTTTCGTTATTTAAGGTCACTTCAACAAAGAAAAACCCAAATCTGAACCATTGCCACCAAAATGTAAAAATCGACAATTCCGTCCATACGGGTTATCCATTATCACGTGTTTGTGCAACTTATTTATAATGTTAAACTTTATTGCGCGAGTACATGATTTTAAAACGAGCTATATTAGAAACGAGTTTTCAAACTTGTACGAAGGAAATAAAGCAACATTACATTATAAATGAGTTGCATCACATAACCCGTCGCAAGTAATGTAACTTATAAACGAGTTATATATAACAAGTGTTGTACTTGAGCTTCGGGTCAATGACCCCAATCTCGTTAAGGGTTTAGTCCAGTTTCCCCGATCCTTGAGCAAATGCTGAGATGATCCCTTGTTTTGCTAGTGGACATAAGTGTAACTTCAATTTAACCTGTTCACATAGCACGTCACACACATTGTTTAACTATTTTTGACGCAAATAAATAAATAAATATATTGTAACAATTTTCGTCGTATTTGTTCAAATATTTGCAATTTTTTAGAAATGTCCCGGGCATTCATGTTTTTAAGCTTTTCTTGTGTTTGCAGTCTTTTCAGACTTTGAACTTTTGAACTAATTGAGCATTCAGTATGTTTCTCCGAATCTACAACTGATCTCTGCAGTGACAGATACGAAATAAAACAGCAACCTGTTTATAGGAGGGACTCACTGCAAGAGAACGTCAGTGTTTCTACATAGCGATTACGCATGGTGGCGATTTTGAATTGTTTTGTAAACATCCGATAAGCGTTTTGAAAAATAATACTTTTCTTCTCGTTCGACTTTTCTCTTTCGGCGGTTTTGAAGGGTTCGCACAATGAATTTTATTTGGTTATTCTCAGGCAAATACGGGTCTCAGTATAACCCTTCACTACTTCTAAAATGTCATGTAATAACATGACTAGTTGGTAAGTTTGCATTTATTGTTTGTAGGTCGAGAGAAGGTGCTTACCCACACAATAGAGGACATATGATTTTGTGAATTGGGGCGGGTGAAAGGTCTTTGGGGACTTTGGATGTAATGCGCGAAGGATAATATGGGTTTTGACCGAGATTGATTATTGGAGTATATTGGGACATGCTGGGAGGAGAGAGTAAACTTTTTGAGAGGTTTATGAGGAGAATTTAGAAAGAAGTGATACTTAAAGATTTTTGTGGGTTTGTGAATTGAAAATGAACCAGGGTATTTCAACGTTTTCCTGATATATTGTTTTTGGATTACTTGTACAGTAAGACAGCTAGGTACTTGGCTGGTAAAGAATGAGGAATCCAGTGCACATCGATATTATTTATTCGCATGGGTGTAAGGAAGGAAGACCCTCTGAGGGTTAATGTCTTAGTTAATGATTTTAAGGGGTTAATTTTAACTCTCTGTTTTGGCCCAGTTCGTATAAATATAAAAATAATATTGTTTCTAATCTTAGGCCAGGTTGATGTCAGTATGTGAAGTGAAAATAGAAGTACTGTCATGATATCGAGTCATACACTCTGTGTTGTGTCTGTTGTAAAAATAAAGAAAGTGGATGGTGAAGCAACTGATCATTACGAGTCAAGTGCGTGAATTGAATAAAGCGATTACCAACCATCATTTATTTTTACTTTAAATATCTGTCTGTGAGAAAACGTACAATTATTTTTTGCAGATACTCAGGTTACTCAAATTGTCGTAGTTTGCATATCAGCCCATGCTGCCTAAGTATGTCGAATCCCTGAGAAATATCGAAAAAAATGGAGCTATTGTGTGTTGTTTATCGTTAAAATCAATTAATATACGCTCGACAAGCCGTAGTAGTTGATGGGTTGTTGCATGATCAGGTTTGAAACCGAATTGGATATTGCGAATTGCATTAATGCTCATCAAGTATGTTTGATGCCTATTTACAAGTTTCTCAAACATTTTCCTTGTTGAGGAAAGAAGTGTAATAAATCTGTAATTTCTTGGAGGTTTGGGGTTTTTGCCGGGATTGCAGAATGGTACAGCCTCTTTCTATGAGAAAGGATAGTGTCCTGGTCTTAACGATGCATTAAATATCGTTGTTATGTTGGCAATTGTTTGTCGATCAAGTTCTTTTAATGCTTTAGTAATGTCGTACCCAGGAGTCTTTCTACCTCTATTCTAGATCTGAAAATAATTTACAAAATACGTGAAATTGATATGTATTTTTGATGCGAGTACGATGAGTAGGATTTTTACAGAGGTTGAATGAAGATGAAGTTTGAATATAGTGAATATTAGAGAAGACATTATAGGACAGGTACGCAATGTGATGAATGAATGGGTGGAGGTTGAGTTCATTGTATGATTAATTTGATATAAACTATGATATTTGAGTGATGGTGTGAAGGAACTGATTGTGTACTATCTGTATTTTGTTGATGTTTGTTTTTGCAGCATTAATTCATACTGGAGTAGAGATGTGTTGGTCTGATTACTGTTTTATGTAGTATTATTTCTCTGTTGTAGTGGAGGTATTTATTACTATTAATTAGTGTTTATAGTTGACGCAGTTTGTTTTATTTAGAATTATTTGTGTGTCTATTTCTTGTTTCCTATTTATTTTGGTGTCCATGTTCAGTTCTACATTTTTAATGGGTGTACTTTGGGGGTACCATGGAATGCGCTCATTATTTAGCGTTAATGTGATTGCTGAAGTGTATGGACTTAATTAGAAATTTTTTGCTGCAGTTTTGTTTGGGTTTAATTTTATTTTTAATTTGGATGACCAGTTGTCTATTTGGTTTACGTATAATTGTACGTTGTTTTTAATACTGATTTGAGAGTGGTTGGATGCGAAGATAAGTATATCATTTGCAGACTGTTGTTTTCACTGTTGGTTGTTTGGGGATGACAGATACATACGAAGTTTTTGAAGTCGCAGTATTATTTTTCGAAGACAGAGATGTTTAAGGCTTATGGGGCTAGTTGTCAGCGTTTGCTGGATTTGTTTGTTTGCGAAGAGGAAAGAATGATGGAAAGAATGATGGAAAGAATGATGGAAAGAATGATGGAAAGAATGATGCGCGCTTCAAGGTGGATGAAAAACATGTCTTTCTAGTCTTGGAACGTTCAATGTTCTTTGACACTTCTAAAGGAGAAATTAATTTTATCTTCGCTGGGAAAGTGCACATACTACTTTCGTGCCGTTACTCTTTATGTCGTTCGAAATTGATTCTCAATCTGCTCAGAAGGAAATTGTTTTCTCAATGAGTTCAATATATTTTTATCTAAGGTTGTTATGAAGCGTTTGCTGAGATACAATTATAACAATAAATTGTGTAATCGGGAATGAGAAATGCTCACCTAAACGATGAAACAGCAACTCCTTACCTAACAAAGAACTTCGTTGGGCACTGTCGTCGATACCCCTTTCTCCATTGATATGCGACTATTAAGTGAAGATCATTTCTGACACGAGAATTCGCCTTTTTAGAAAAATAACAGTCAAAAGATCATCTGCAATAATTTGCCGTTTTCCTACTTGCCTTGACCCAACAGCGCCAAATATTAATTTTGTGCGCAGAGGGCTCGCCCATTGCAATTGCGTTAGCGCGCGCACAGGAACCGTCGGAGCCCTCTGGCAGCATAGTTATGCAACATTTAGTGCTAACCAATGGTTGCGGTGCTAAATATTCGCTACTTGAGCGCTCCGGAGCGCAATCCGTTCGTTATATATATATATATATATATATATATATATATATATATATATACAAAAAAGTAGCAAAACAGTTAGAACTTTGCTGCATATGTACCATCAACTTCGTTGTGGACCAACCACCGTTTGCTTTACATAGGCATCTCCCTCCGACTTAACCACAGACATATAGCAGCTAAGCACGGTTTTAAATGAAGATACGAATAGAAAGCAAATTATAAATACACTCTGGCCAGGAGTGTGCAATGTCTTAGCGATAACGCCTTTTTACGTTTCTGCAGTGCACTAAGAGAACAAGTCGTTAGTCTTCACCATCATCATAATCAACGTTGCCCTGGTCCAGAGCAAAAGATCTTATTTTATGATGTACCTCACACAGATTTTTCAGCTTGACATTTTTATTTATTAAAAGAATGGCAGATTCATACGCAACTAAATAACGGGGAAGTCCATAAAAGTCCATAAAATTTTTGACACAAAAATTAAGTTACGTCGAACAAAAACTGTTAGGCTTCTCAGATGAAGTTTGTACGTCGGGATTTTATTCGTGGTCACGCAAAATTATTATTCCCGTGAGTCAGCGTTGCATATCTGGGCTCGGACAAAGTTGCCCTTCCAGAAACGTATTCCATTTAGTATTCCATTTTTAATTCAAACCACAAGTGAACCCTCCCAACCATCACTCTGGGAACGGACTTTTATTCGAGGGAGCAGCTGCACTTCCATCAAGTGATTCAGCTAATGCGGCTCCACAGGGGGGGCACGGGGGAGGGCAAAGCCACAGCCGCCAATTGTTTCATTCCACCCACGGAGCGCGTCCCTCACCCAATTTTTGTTTCCGTCCGCGATGCCACTCGCTTCCTGCCACGCCCCCGGGCACTCAGACTGCGCTGATTAACAGCCCAAGGACAACAGTAAAAATTCGCATTCAAATTCATATCCTCGTAAAAAAAGTCTCTGAGCAATGAAACGATTCCCTTGTGTCATGGCCGGAATTGTTCTGGTGACAGTCTCGCATTCGTCATGCCAGAAGTGATTAGTGACCCCATGGCGAGGAAAAAGAAAGAGTGCTCACAAAAATTATCCAGAAATTTTACGTTTATTTGCGAACAATATGGAGAATCCTTACAGCCGTAAAAACATGCTGGTCATGGGGTTTAGTCATTGGAATGGAATAGTACAATTTGGTTGTTTGCTAATGTTTCAAAAAAAATTATTTCCATCGTCAGGCAATAATGAACAAGATGGAAAATAATAACAACATTTAAATTAAATAATCTATTCCCCTATTCTACCTCTTACAATTACTGTAAACATAATACCAAATAAAACACAGAACAACAATAAAAATGTGTCAGTAGAATATATTTCAAACAAAAAGCACCGAATAACTAAAGCTAAGTGGTAAACTATGTGTGAAGTGCGGAAGATTGTAATATTATGTAAACGATTTGTATTAAGTAATCTGTAGGAATGGAAAATGATTGAGAAGTGTCCATTGTTTGTTCGAATAATTCGATAATAAAATGAATCTAACAAAATACGTGCATCGGCGAATTCCGTGATGATGGAACCTTTCATACCAGCTTCCCTCAGAAATATTTGTGTTTGGTAAAAAGAGTGTTCGTGCACTCTGTTATTTACAATGTTATCGAATTCAGTGGCCGCTCTCAACCCAGACATACTGTAGAGGAGAAAGTGGCCAGTCCTCCCCAAAATATATTTCCGCCTACATACTATTCATCAATTCGAGAATAGTCAAGCCATAAGGGCATCCTGCCGGCTGACAAAAAATATTTAGGCTCTAATTAATATCCCCCGCACCCAAATTAATGTACGCAAATAAATTCCAGAGAGAGAATATGAATGCGATGCCCAAATTACACTGAGAAATCGCTGAGTAATTCCTCCGGTTTATTCAGGTCACGAACAGACGCCCGCCCGTCCCCCCTTTGCTTTTCAAACTCGTATTGCACTCTCCCAAGCAATTTTCATGCTAAATCCCAACCTGGCCGCGTCCCTTTCACCGCGCCAGATATGCATTTTGATTGCGCCGGCGGAGGGGGCGCAGCGGTTGCGGCCGCGGGCACATACAACCTCGCATTGACGTCCGCCCGCGAGGCGCGGAGCGGGCGGGGAGCGGGCGGGGGGGAGTAATGGCGTTTCGCTTCTCCCGGATGCGAGGCGCCCCCCGCTAACGCGCTTTCGGCTTCCGGTTCGCCATACTGTCATCGCGTGAAAGGAAGAAGTGGGGGGGGGACGGAAGAGGATGCTAAAGTAGAGAGTAAACGACGGGGAGGGTGGGTTACAACAGGTTGTTCCGCGGAGAAGAACCTTCCTCCGGGTCAATTAGGCCGACGTAACCATGACGAAGCCATTGGAAAGTGATCCTTAAGAGCCCGAACAAGCGTTGAAGCTTTTTCTCTCCCCGGTAGCCGCCGCCGCCGCCTTCAGCGTTTACGGCGTCGCTGGTGCTGCGGAGGCGGTGTGGGAGGGGGGGGGGCTTGTCTCCCCCGAGAGATGACGCTAAAATAAAAGGATATGGCGAGGGACTCTCCACTTTTTAGAAAAAATGAAATGCTCTCGCTCCCTCAAGCGCAAATGAAACTTTAAGAACAGATACGTAGTATCATCCGCACACTTTTTCTTGGTCCCTCATTTTGCTAGATACAAGAGCAGTGAAGGAGGAGGGATTATTTTGACAACAGGACTATTATATTCAATATGAAGCTCATTTTTCGATTCAAAATAGTTTCCACTACACGGCAAATACTATTTCAGTTATCATATTATGTCAACAACGCTGCTATCAATGTTAGCAAAGGAGTGGGAGTGAGTATTCTGGGACTCAAGAAAACGTTCGCGTATATTTTACAATATTCAAATCTTTGTCCTTTTTAAATGTCGCAATCATCACTTGAAAATCTTCTTATCAAACGCAGTACATGTGGTGAAAAACTGTAATTACATAGGCAGGCGCAAACATTTGCCATTTTTCACTCATCTACAATTCAAATGTGATTAAATCACAGTAACCGTATTCGCGGGACATTATTCTGACAACATAGAATAATTTTGCCCAAGCTGATCTTGACGTTTTCAAAGAGAGCTCCCTACCACAGAAGAATAACGGATCTGTAGAACGATATACTACAAACATCTGAATCCATAAAGTTCAATTACAAAGTTATCATTTTTTATTATTTAACTATTATATCTGGAATACTCTAGAAATATTCGTGTAAAACTAATTATTTTAATGGTAAACTTCAACTGAAACTTTATACAAACCTAGATACGCCGTCCTACTCAACAATTGGCACTGTCGTTAACAATAAAAATTCTGTTAGCGCCATTGCCGGTTTTTTTACGTGCTTCCCTTATAGGTCTCTTTGTACGCTTCTTTTGTTGTTTGTCTTCCCCTTTCGTCGAATTCTCTCCCCCGCATAGGACGGGGTTCGGGAATTTGAATGATAGGATGAAGGATTAAGTGATGAGTTAAGAATACCTGGGATGCGGGGATGGGAGACTATTGGCGAGGCCGGGAGAAGGATGGGAAGAGAAGGGTGGAGAATAGGAGAGAAGGATGGCGGGAAAGCTGTTGTCGACGGCGTGTGTTTTTGTGCACTCGTACTCCTCTCTTTATTCTAATCGAGCGTTGTCCATCTATGTCTTGTCAGTCTCTTTATGGTTTGGCTTAGATGTATTCTAGAGGAGGGAGTTACAAGATGTCAAGAGGGTGTTTGGTGTCGTGTCGGATTCCTTAGGATAAGATTGCTTTGCGGGAAAGTGGTTCATCTAGTACTTTCGATTGAAAACTCTTGAAGAGTTATGAAGGAGTATTAGGACATGGATATTATTTTATGATCTTAGGGTATTAAACGGGCTATCAATGGTGGGGCGGAAAATTACACAAAGGACGTGGTTTTCGTTGTGGTGAGTTTCTTGCAGTTTCTGCGGGAAGTGGCAAACAAGGTAGGATGAGCTTAGAAAAATATAAGGTAGATAGATGTACATTCACTAGGTTGAAGTTGTTTTTTAACTGGAAGAGATGGTTTTGTGAAGATAGCGTACAAGACATGTAGGTGATTTTGGCCGATGTGTGGCGGATGTGTTGTATCAAAACGAGTCAGTGGGAGAATGTTAGATAGAGTTACTTGATTTGGGGTTTCCAAGGGATAGGTCTGTGCGCTATGGTTAGGGGAGGAGGATTGGATGTAAAGGATTTCGCTGACAAAAGATAGCTTCAGATTTGGATGTATTGATGACGGAATTTTCGGAGGCCCGGAAGTTAAAATCGAGATTTTTGCAGCTGTTCGAGGGATCGCTTTAGGAAGTAGAATGATACAACGAATGCAATGCCATCGGCACATGGGAAGCTTTGCAGTGCAGGGATGGGCGGGACATCGTTCATGTAGATGGAGAAACGGATCGCTGATAACAGAACGCCCTTAGGGGCACCGACGTGGATTAACTGAATGAGGTTTTTGGTAGGTAAAGGATATGTAAGGAATAGATGGTTGGATAAGGCAGCTGTAGACTAGGGAATGGATATGGTTAGGGATGTCAAGGCGGATGTTTATGAGCAGAACGGCTTAGGAAAAGGTGTCGTAAGCTATTTTTGTTGCTATTGCAAAGGATATGTTAAGGATTTTTAGGATGCGGAGCGGTCCTATCTAAACCGAATCGGGATTAAATTAAAATAGGGACTAGGAAGATTGATACATGGAGAAGAATTCTTTCAAAGGTTTTACTTAGGATCGGGAGAAGGCAGTGGGGTGATGGTTTGGTGGGAGCCGAAGGCCCTTCAAGCAAATGATATTCATAGTCCCTTCTCAAATCTCATCTGCTGAGGTGGCTCAGAGCATCAAAGACATGTCACTGCAGTGCCTTTCACCCGGACGTCCTCGTGTTCGAGTCGCGACGGTGGCATGGTTTTCGACACTAACCAGAGGGCGTGTCGAGGTGCGCACGCCCGTGCAACGCGACCCTGCCCCACCCCGTCTTCCCTAGACACGGCTTTCTCAGTCACCTGGCAGCCACCAACAGCGACTAGCCTTGGCTTACCCGCTTCCCTCCTTTCACTAAACCCCAACTGACACCCCCGCACAGACAATATGGGCTGGCCCGCCGCTATCAAAAAGAGTCGGGATTGCTGCCGCTTGGACAACCACAGGGCGGCCACAAAAAATAGTGAAAAAGTAAAAAAAAATGTACGAATCCAGCGGAAGAGTTCCCCATAACGACCAGGCCGTCACCAGAAAGGGCTAACCGCTCGAGCTGCCGCGTCGCTCGCCTCCAGATCACACGGAGTCCACCTGGCGTAGGCTTCGGCTCAACTGAGACTCTCGTGAGATGGGGCGCGTCCTCCGGTAGTTGCCGCAGCAGCCGCAAGGTTTGATCTTCTCGGAACCGCTTGGCGTTGACGCGAGCGACCGCCCCCCCCCCCCCGGCTGCGGCTATCGCCGCCAATTGACACAGCCGCCCCACCGTCGGTTGCCCGCGGGTTCGACCCCTGGCGGATGCTCTGCCCGCGAACCTTGTTCAACGCCTCTTCTCATTACATTTCAATAAATACGGACAGCGTTACACACTTCTACAGCATGGAGTGGGATAGAAAATGATCGCTTTTTGTCAATGAACTGAAGTGTGACATTTTTTATTACGGTTACACATGTGACATTTTATCATTTGAAGATAAATCTTTATTCACACGTAATCGGAAGCTCACTTTTTGATGCAGTCAAGGAGCTTTCTTGTACAACACTTTTTGCCAATGAACTGAAGTGTGACATTTCTTTATTACGGAGTTACACATGTGACATTTGAAGACAAATCTTTATTGACAGATAATTGGTAGCTCACCTTTTGACGCAGTCAAAGAGCTTTCTTATACTACATGCTGAACATCTGTGAAAACTGAATTGCCTAACAATCAAGGGTAATTCAATGTATACAAGATGTACGAGAAGGAAACGTCAAAAATTGGAAAATAAACTCTCTAGACAATTTGAAGCATTATTTTCTAAGAAACTACATGGATATTCTAAATACTGAGCTGCAATAAGCAATCAAACAAAAAGTGCTTTCTAAGCAAAACTTAGCGTTTCAGAAACTTTTAAACACTCAAGAAACATGTAAATTGTTAATTATTTACAAAAGAAATGAATATATTCGCTCAGAAAGAAAAATTAACACAGAAATAGTAAAATTGTGTAATTGGGTGCTTTTTTTATTTCTGTGTTAATTATTCTTTTTGCACAAAAATACATTAATTTTTTATGTAAATAATAAACAATTTGCATGTTTATGGGGTGTTTGTATGCTTCTGCAATGCAAAGTTTTGCATACAAAGCATTTTTTAAAACTAACTATTCAGTGCTTACTGCTGCTCAGTCATTCGGTATATCCAAGTAGTGCATTAGGCAAAATGTTAAAATTTTCTTAAGAGCGTATTTCCAAAGTTTCGACGTTTTCTCTCGGTAAACCCTATATATACATATAACACCGCAATTACCCACTACACATTCAATGACAAGAAGTGATAATAATTTTCTATCCATATACAAACCCCAGAAGTTTCTGACATTTAATCTGAGACACCTGTATATTGCCAGGATACAAGTGAAATTAATTAACTCTTTAAGTTGTATTTCGAGATAAATCTAGTTACCATATTTAAATCAAGTTGCTCTTTGGTCAGAAAGGAGACAAAACTGGTATTCTTTTACACATACACGCTGAAATATGTAATATAGTTTTAACAATCATGTCAAAAGATGTTTTTTTCTGAACAATTTTAATGTTCTGCGAATTTTCAAACCAAAATAAATGATAACTTACTACATACTAACTTCAAGACAATAAGTATTCTGAGGGATATAAATAACTAAAAATATCAAAAATGGATTAAATGAGTTTCGCTCCTATACCGACACGTAATGCAGTGGCGGCATATGTCGAGTGTAGCATGTTTGTGCTACAACTGCAAATGTTCGATATTAAAATAGTTTTAGTTATATGAAAAAAACACATTTGTGTCATTTATTATTATTCTCGTAAGTCATCTCTCCATCACAATTTTCTTACATTGAGTGCAAATCAGATAGGAGAGTGATCCGCGTGTCCTGCAGGTCTCGTGAACAGAGATGTTTCTGTTATTTCTGACCCTATTTTGTATATTTATTGTACATTCATATCCCTGAAACAGGCCAAATAAAAGGAGGACACTGTAGAAAAAAAGAGACTTCTATTGACCTATCCTCAAGATTCTCCACATACATCAAAGTACGATATATTCTCCCCTACAGGAGCTCCCAAGGCCCACAACGCAAACGCCTAGACGAAGCCAAGCCGAAGGCTGCCAGCGGAGACCAGCGAGGAGGCGAGGGAGGTGAATCTCCCCGATGCTAGAAGCAATCCATAAAGCCTGTGGAAGGGAGAGCGGCTGACGGCGGCGCCACGCGGAGCGACAAGATGTCAGAGGGAAGGGGTGTCGAGGGCAGCGAGGGGGGGGGGGGGGGGCAGGAAGCTGTGAATTGGGCGCAGCAAACGCGTTGCTGTTGCACGGCGACGTTTATCAAATTAACATTGTGTAATATTACAAGCATTTTACAACAAATAATTTAATATAAACCCGGTATTGTTAGAAAATCCTATTATCCTTGTTTAATGTACTATAATAATTGAATTATTACTCTTGTGCCCATTTTGTTTCAAAGTGAAAATAAAGCATGATGTTATACATTATCATCCTCTTTTGTCATTTTCCCGCTCTCTTCACACCTTTTAAAAAAAATATTTATTTGAGGTCGCTTTATAAACAACTAAGGTCATTAGCGACCACTATTAATTTATATGTTCATCCGGATAGCCGAGATAGCTAAAGCCATAGTACCGTTGCAATCTTAGATTGAAGGATCGCGGGTTGGTATCCCGCCTCGGGCATGGACGATGTATCGTCCCTTCACCCTCCATCATCATCCTATCATTTCATTAAAGAAGGATTAATAATTCCCTGCAGGAGCGGGAGGCCCATGCCTTTAATGAGATGCGCACTTGGCTTAAAAAAATAATTTACATATCAATAACAGTTTTTATACAAGTACCTTATAACAATCAAAATTATAAAATTCAAAGTTAGTTCAGATTATTTTATCAAGACCAGAATGTTAAGATAAATCTTTCACACCTTCATTCAATCTCAAACCCCACAACACCACAACCACTTGGCACGGCTCCACGAATCCAGACGCAAACCTCAAGCCGCGATTTAATTGACACCGAGGGTCGGAGGTGGAGAACCTGCAATCGATCCCCGCCGTCACTATCGACCGGCGACCGTATCGCTCGCATCCTTCTCGCGCGCGGGCATCGGGAACAGATATATCGGTCCCCCGACCTCCCCGATACGACCCGCCCGCTATCCAGGGCGGGTCCCGAAACTATCATTCCCGTATCCCGGCTGCCGGGCCGCGCCGTGAGGTATGCCCCGGCCGGGCCAGCGAGGGTAATTAGTTTCGGGGCCGCAGGCTTCGCTGCGGTCGTTATGTTCGGCGTCGTGCGCGCGGAGGGTTAACTTCTGGGGAGTAAACTAAAACAAATGAGGGCGGGAATTAACGATCGCCGGAGGGGACGGCGTTGTGTGTGTGGAGGGGAGGGGACTTGCGACTGTGCTCTGTGGTGCCCGGTGGAGCGGGAGACTTTCGTTTCGCCGGCGTCACGTGTTGCGGCAGCTTACTTTTGTATTTATGAGTGGCGTTTTCTTTGTAAGTTGCCGCGAGGGGGCAGTAGTGAATACTACAGCGCGCTTTCGTCACGAGTCGGAATAGCTGCCTCGTGGGCGCGGCCGCAGGGGAGAATGAAATGTCGATTCAGAGCCGCAGAGGGCGTTATGGTGTGGAAATGGTGTTATGAAATTTATAATTTTCTTTACTGATACGTTATGGGTTGTTATTGCCTTTGGTACGAAGCTCGATGTACATTGCATAACTTACTCGGATCGAGAGGATTGTGGTTATGAGGAGAATATGAAAACAGTTGAATGGTGCTACACGTAATCTTATAGAGAGAATTATGAGAGAGAATTATGCGGGGAACATGATAAGACAAACCCAGTCAAGTTAACAACTCGTTAGTAAATAAGTAAAAATTAATAATTACAATTCGGTAAATAATAAACTCATTTACGAACCACGGGCGTTAACTGGTTCTAACGATCTTGGGGGCCAAAGGCGTGTTATTTGTCGCCACTGGGTCATTAGAACCCTTTTAACGCCCTTGTGCATAAATAACTATTTTCACACATTTGCAACCTTAAGTACTGAACTTACGTTACAGCTAGTCGCGGGGTGCAGTGCAAAGGCTCAGATTCAACTTGCCGATACACGAGAGCCGAGTCTTAAAACGGAAGATAACAATTGTTTGGGCCTTGTTTTTGAGGAAAGGAATTATCTGACCGAACTAACGAACTTCACAGGAATTTTATTTTCTTATGACCATTATACATTTTATAATATTTGTCTCTACCTTTTTTTCGAGGACTCAAGACGCTGTTGAATGTCTTCGGTTATATTGTAGTAGGAACATTTTCCGACATACGGAAAAGCGGTGGAAATTGTTGCTGAACAGCTTTTGCTGTTTTAAATTTTCAAACCACCGTTTTGTTCCAAAGACGGTAGAGAATTTTTCGTTTTGAGATTTCAATTCCTTTGCGTGGTATTATCTTATAAACAAATTCTCATGCAAATATAATACGTAACGCTGAAATCAGCTGTTGCATAGTGAACGCACATAATCTCTATTACGTAGTTTAATTTTTATCTAATCAGTCATGGAAATCGCTTGCCGATATATTTATTGCTTGGAAGGAAAATGTAAACAAAATATCTTGCAAAATTTACTAGTATAAAATGTTGGTACGTAAAGCAATAATGCTAATTACATTTTATGTGGAGAGAAAGATGTGCAAGAGAAGTAAAGTTGTGAAAGAATAATTTATTCTTCACTTTTTATAGGTAATATTTTGTGTCATTCAACACTAATCTCATGATTAGTTATGTTTTATTTTTGATATCAGTACTCAAGAATTTATTTCTATATTTTATTTATTTCTATTCTATTTCATGTAGCTGAAATGCCTTTTTTCTAGATATTTCTTTATATTATACGCTACATTATTTGTCGTACATCTGAAGAGTTAAAAACAGCGTAGGTTTCGTATAAAGCGTTTTTTAAACGTTGCAAAGCAAGAAATAGAATACTTTTATTGCATAACATTGGCAATGGAAAACATATCGGTAAAATACAGCATTGACGTATATTTATTTACACATATTTCTAACAATAAGTATTGGAACTTATGTATGTAGTTTAGTAAATTCCAATGAATGAAGAGTTTTAAAATGAAAATAACTTTTAAAGATACCGCTTTTCCAAATTCAAAAACGTCTTGGATAATACAGTTTCCAGTCGACCCTCAGCAATGTTTTGAAATGCTTCAGAGTCCAGGTTCGCATGGTGAAGGGTGAGCTCGCGCAGTATCGAATCAAATTCCTAGGACCTTGAGGTCCCGAAATACTTGAATGGCAATATGGTTATCTAATCGAAACTCAGAATACCTATATCATCCGCGCAGATTTTCTTGAGCTCTCATTTTGTGAGATGGAGACGAGTAGGGGGAGGGAGATTATTTTCTCGACAGGACTATTACATTGAATTACAGCTTGTTTTTGATGCAAACTTTTTTGTTATATGGAAGCGATCATTTATAGTTATCAGATCTTGTCAACCACTCTTATAATCGTTTATTCTGAATTCAACTAAAGTTAATAAAGGAATGGGGGTAACTATGAATTCAGGTGTAGATTTCAGGGCGGGGGCGTGGATTAGCGAGTTTCTGCGAGACAGAAAACAGGAAGTCCGAATTGGTCATGAGTTTTCCTCCGGGGCAAGCGTTGCGTCAGGAATACCGCAGGGGAGTGTCATTGGACCTCTTCTATTTCTAGCGTTCGTCAATGATCTGCCAGCGCAATTAATATCAAATGTTCCGCTTTTTGCAGAAGATTGCATAATATATCGTAATGTGAATTCGAAAGAAGACGAAGAAATGCTTCAACGGCATCTTTATGCGTTACATTGCTGGGGAGAAAATAATGGAATGACCATAAATAGTCCCAAAAGAAAATCCATCACTTTTGGCAGGGATAATTACAGAGATAATTACAGAAATAATTACAGAGCAACAAATTACCGTTTAAATAAAGACATTATTCCGATAGTTTACTCATGCAAGTACCTAGGAATCCATTTCGATAGTAAATTAAGCTGGAAAAGTCACGTAGGTTTTGTTGTAGGGAAAGCCTGGAGATCTCTCCACTTTTTAATGCGCACCTTAAAAAAGAGAACGGCAAACGCGAAGGAAATTGCTTATTTATCGCTTGTTCGTTCGGTAATGGAATATGGAACAATTTGTTGGGATCCGTTCTAAATTATGCAGTGTAAAAATTTAGAAAGAATTCAGCGTAGGGCAGCTAAATTTACTTTCAGGGACAAGAAATTGGCAAAATAGGATTCTCTCGAAAATAGGCGATCAGTAGAAAGCCTGTGCGCTTTGTATAAAGCTTATAGCGGTCATCCAGCTTGGAAAGAAATTAATCGGCGGCTAAGTATTCCTACATTCATCAGTAGGGGGGATCACAGGCACAAAATAAATTTAAGACCGCAGAGAACAGATGTGGGGAAAGTTTCTTTTACTAATCGAACGATAAAACAATGGAATACATTGCCTGCAAAAATCTTTCAACCCTTTCCTCGTAGCGTACAACAGTTTAGGAAATTAACTTAGGGTATAACTAAATAAATGAGAATATTAGCTGACAATAGTAGGTTATAGAGCGATACGTCAGAAATATATTGTGAAGTGAGGTGTCGTGGAGTGTAGAACAGAGAAATAATGTAGGAAGTGATTAAAGGGTCATAGTGAAGTGTAGTGAAGTGAAGTGTAGTGAAGTGAAGTGAAGTGAAGTGAAGTGAAGTGTAGTGAATTGAAGTGTAGTGAAGTGAAGTGGAGTTGAACAAAAATTCAGTGATGAAGTTTGATTCTGTTTCTTTTTTTAAGGTAATTTTAAATTTTTTATGAATTAGACAGTTTTATATCATTATTATTTTTATTACTAATGTTGGTATTATTATTACTATTATTATTATTATATAATTTGCACGTTAGCTGTATTATTTTATTTATGTAATTAGCTGCCACCGGGTTATGCCCAAATGCAGTTCAAATAAATTTATCTTATCTCATTACGGGGCTCAAGTAAATGTGCGCGTATATTAGAAACAATCAATCAACATTTTGACAACATCGCCACCATCTTACAGAGGTCTTCACATCTACAATTTCGTTGGTTTCATTTGTTCTCACGAAAGTGTCAGATATTTCTAAACGCAAACACTTTTTGACAAATTTGGATTTATGTCGTGTTTTTTTCTGAATAACAATGTCAAATTTGTATTGTGCTCAAGTAACTATGCAGTGTCCTACTGCAGTATTATTTTCCAAAGATATTGTGTTTTAACTGACAATTGATGTACTTACATTTTTATATGCTCTATTTTAGCAAAAAAAGGAATTAGAATAAAAAAAATGGAACCATTTTTTAGGAAATTTTGAAAATGACATAGGAACGTTATGTAACGTTCCTTCCAAGACTAAATTATCCGTTTCAAATTCAAGACACATCAGCCAAATCTGTCAGAGAATATTTTGGTGAAAACCCTATGAACGGTTTAGACGGTAAAGTTCCCACACAATCGGACAGACGTTTTGAAAACTCCAATTTTTAGTATTTGTAACTCTCAAAATGTGCATTTCCGTCAAAATTTTGTTATGGATTTCCCGCAGCGTTAAAACTTTCTCTGTATACGAGAAATTAAAATTAGGAATAAATACTTCCGTTTATCAAAAACTGTTTCGACAGGAGAGTTATTTTACACGTATCATAAACGAGAGATGTCAAATAAATACTCAATAATAATTATGGTTTTCAATTCGATGTAACCCATTCTTGTATCAGTAACGGCAATTCATATTCAGCCCTCGTTCCAACATGCTAGCTCTGCAAAAGTAATTTATATTATAATACTCCAATATAACAAAACACTGCCATATTTTACGCAAACGGCAGACCCCGTAAATTTCACTATCGAGGACCGGGAATAAATATCCGCCTGGTGACGTAATGCCAAATTTATCACGCGGCGCTGCTTCGAAAACGAAAGAGGGGTGCCGGGGCGGCTTCTATCGCGCGGTGGATCGCCCCGGCTGCAATGCAAACTCCCCACAGCGTTCGGGTCGTTGTCGCTGGCTACGCCACTTTAAATGACAACTTGTGCTGCACAGCACAGTATGCTGTGGGTGCATGATGATTCAATGATATTAAATTAGTAGATTTTGGTGAACAGAGTTTTTTCCACGACCAGATGAAAAAGTTGATTTTATTGTTAGCAAATGAGGGACTAAACTAAAGCATATGTAATATTTACTCCCTACGATTTAAATATTGTCTCCATCGTTTACATTACGACACTGACACACACATGAGTAAAAATTTGTTTATTCGAACACGTGAATTGTACTTCTTTAATCGAAAGAAATACGCCAGAATGTCGATCTCACAAGTATTTGATATTTTATTAGCTTTACGCCAATCTTGTAATTAGCTGTAAGTTGCATTGTTCATTTTATTAGATTTGTTTTGGTAATATATTTTCAATAGCTTCATTCATAGCACCAGATATGCATGTAGGTTCAGCCATGGCCTTCATTAAACGCATAGTTGTTTGACAGTTTCCTTGGTCGGACGGACAGTCGTTTTGTCGTCAACCAATTTTTCGGTATCAAGTACCCCCTTAACATTGATTTTGGAAACACCATGTGTTTGGATTCGCCATAATTTACTACATATCGGAACAGGATTTGTGCTTTTTCGTTACCAGGGCCCGGCAATAAGGTTTTTCGGCCAAAAATTCGCCATTTTCTCGCGTATGATTGCAAAACTTTCTCTTCTTACGAAGTAAGTGCGAGAAATTAATGCACTTCTCTTCCTTGATGTTTAATTTACTATTAATTAATTGATTATGGGATCTTAGTATTGTTCAAATCATTGACTTCAGAATACTGGGGTGAACGATGCGTATTTTGCGGCGCTTGCGTCGGTGGATTGTTGAGTAACTAGGATGCTCTAACCACCGTCCTCTTGCTCACGATGGCAAAACGTAGAACGCTGTCTTCTAGATGCTGAAGTATTCACCGTAATGAATGTTTCGGGCATGAAATTCTTCGACTTTTGTACTGCTAAGACAAGACAACACTGAAAAACCTTTTAACACTTACAAGACATTTTAATTGCTTGAAATTCAAAATGACTTCGTGCATGATTGAGCTACGGAAGGATAGTTCATAAAAAGAGAAGAATGATAAAAGAACAGCATCATGCTAGATTGAGCGACATCGAATATGATGAGTAAATACACAGATAACATTCTGTGAGGTATGCGTTCGGTATTTGTAATTTTGCAATTATTAATTGCAATTGATTGATGAATTCTTGATACCTATTAAGTAATCAAAATTATTCAATGATACAATTAGAAACATTGATGCAACTAAAAATTATACACAAAGTAATTCCTTACTGTGAAAAATGTAATGAATGAAAGTTTAGGAAAATCAAACAGAAGGTACAAGATTCCTTTTCCGTTAAATTTGTCTTCGATAGAATCGTAGTCTAAGCTACAACTAAGGTAGTCGTGATAATAAGTATCCTAGCCGTTGAAAAAGGAACACTCTAATTAGTGTTCCCAGTTCTCAGGGAGAAGGTTAATAATTGGAAAGGTACTCCACACAGAGTATTATGAATTCATTGATGAATTATTCATAACTATTAAATACTCAAAAGTAAACCATTGATGCAGTTAAACAACTACAATTACACCCATAGTAATTCCATATCGTGAAAAACGTAATGCACGAAAGTTGAGTAGAAACAAACAAAATGTACACGAATCCTTCTCCGATGAATTTGTCTCCGATAGAATCGTAGTCTACGCTGCAACTAAAGTAGTCCTGATAATACGAATCCTATCCGTTGAAAAACGAACACTCTAATTAGTATAAGTAACCCACCGAACTATTTACCCAGGGAGGACGTTAATAACCCAAAAGGAAGTCTGCACAGGGTGGTGAGGAAGTGCAGCAAAGTAATTCGATACCGTGGAAAAAGGTAAAAATGAAAGGTATGAAGGTATGAAAGTTGAGGAAAAGCAAACAGAAGATATACGATTTTTCCGTTAAATTTGTCTTCGATAGAATCGTAGTCATGGCTACAACTAAAGTAGTCGTGATAATATGAATCCTTACCGTTGAAAAAAGAACGGCCTAATTAGTATAAGCAGACTACAACTCTATTTACCCAGGGAGGAGGTTCATAACGCAAAATGTAGTCCACACAGGGTGGTGCGAAAGTGTAGCAAAGTAATTCGAAATGGTAATGTATGGAAAAAGGTAATGTATGACAGTTGAGGAATAGCAAAGAGAAGGTACACGATTCTTCTCTTAAATTTTGTCTTCGATAGAACAGAAGTCGTAGCTACAACTAAAGTAGCCCTGATAATACGTATCCTATCCGTTGAAAACGAACAGCCTAATTAGTATAAGCAGCCTACCCCACTATTTACCCAGGGAGGAGGTTAATAACGCAAAAGGTAGTCGCACAGGGCGGTGAGGAAGGGCAGCCAATGCGGGCGCTGGCGGATGGGGAAAAACGCGCTGGCGACGTCACGCCGCCCCGCCAGTAATTGGATTAAGGCGCCATAACCGCCCGCCAGCCCTATAATCCCATTAGCCAGGGCAGCCCGTTACGCCCTCGGGCGCCGAGGTTGGCGACCCACCCACACACCCCTCCTCCGCCCCCCCCCCCCCCGCCCCCGTCCGGCGCGGCGGCCACGCAGCCTTCAATTGTCGCACGCGAGAGGCGGCGGCAGCGGCGGCTGCCCCGAGCACTTGCAAGTCACGCAATTCGTTTGAAATACTGTTCAGTTTCAGTCGGTTGTCATCATCCACACTAATTGACCAAATATATTTTTTTAACAGGCCGTGCGCGAAACGCGGTTTCTCGTGCTTGTTTTCCGTGTGCGAAACGGCTAATTTTTTCACAGTGTGTGAAAAACATCGCGGAGCGTGGGCGAAACATCCGCAACGATTCCCAACTGTCTGTCGTCTTGTCGACGTCTTTGTTTATTATTTACAAACAGTAGTGTTGCGATACTGACTGGAATCCGCTTACTTTTGTTCAAGTTAGGGATTTCTAGTTATTTGATAGTTAATTTCCTTCACCACTGCGTTTCGCTCACAGCGCGTTAAAAAAATAGTATACGCCTAACGGGCGGGAGGTGATTCCGGTCCTTGTCTCGTTGTTGTCGCCACGTGCGTTAATCACCTGTTTCGTGATCATGTAAGGTAAACTAGAATTTTCATGTGTATTATTCTTGATCAACCCTGTGTTCTTACTAGCGTTTTACAAGTCGAATCCTAATGGCGGCCCAGAAGCATCGTAATAGAAGATGTTGGTTCGTGGGGTTTGGTCAATGCTGCTATTTATGCATGACAGCTACTTTGTTGGTGTGGTCAAAAGAACCTAGTAAAAAGACAACTGATCAATGCAACTAGCATAATTAATTTTCTTTGTAGATGGCAACTAAGCAATAATTTGTTATTACTGTATCGTTTTTGTAATGTGACACCTGCGACACTGTAACAGAAAGCATGTTTTTTGTTTCACAAAGTAAATGTTAGGTTGGTTTCCGTCGCCTCTACATTCTCGTAATTGCAGTGTTGTTGTGTGTTGTACTACTGCTAATGAGCCATACGGATGAGATTACCAATCAACATTTATATAAGATCTGTGGTTGTATTGAACACATTGTTATTATTATTATTATTATTATTATTATTATTATTATTATTATTATTATTATTATTATTATTATTATTATTATCTCTTCTCTCAAAGGATTGTGTGTGGGTCTGAACAAGAGTAAAATTAGTTATTTGTTTAATGAACATACATTTTTTATCTTACTCATGTTCAGCTATGACGCTGGAATTAAATTTTCCGGAACGTCTGCAAATAACTAATTACAAAGCAACATTCCATTGACCAAGCCCAATCAACCAGCTCTTTCTACAACAGTTAAAGTTAAACAATAATTAGGTAACGTTGAAGACATTCTTGGCGAATATTTTTCTGACACCCGAAGGTTCAAGTAAAATTAGCTAGTAAAGGTAAAAAAATCAGTATTTATTTCAATAATTATATTCCCAATGTTGTCTTCAAAGTGTACTACATATTACAGAAAACTTTAAAACATTGAATATACAAATATATGTACTTCTCGTTCCTCTTTTCTAAATGTTTCTGACAACTGATTCTTTACTGGTACAGGCAAAGGTGGCTCAGAGCACCAACTGATGTCACTGTGGACCCACTGAATGGGAGGTCAAAGGGGTTCGATTCCCGACGGTGGCACGAGTTTCGACCCCAGCTTCTCAGCTAGGTTAATTGCAGGAGAATTCTAGCGGCCGGCTGCTCTAATCGGTTTCGATAAAAACCAGGCGAATACCGGAGCAGTACCCGAACAAGAGGGCCGCGGACCGAGTGCGATCTTTCCTTCCTCATTCGTGTCCTACACTACATTCACTACACTACCACACATGCCGGAAGAGAGGACGGGAGTTTACAACTAGTCCCGGCCGGGGCGGTGCCTCGCTGATGGGAGGTACCTGGAGACGGAAATACAGAAAGTTGACTTGTAGATCGGCTTCGAATCTCACCATTCGGAGCAGAAGACCGCCATTTCCCGAGATAAAATATGCATTACTTACGCTAATAATGACCATACAAAATGGCACAGCATGAAACACATAATAATCAAACAACTGTGTGCAATTAAAACGGGTCTAAAAGTTTTCTGTGCTGTTTACACGGAGCCTGAAGTGCATTTTCAAAATGTTCTAAAAATGACTCAAAACTTTTTCTTTTAATTTTTATATTAAATTAAAGCAAATAACACTTTTGTCATCCGATTTTCATTAATTCACCGAATGTTATCGATAGGTATAGCGGTCGATGTTAAATTTCGAAAGCCACTAGTCGGCGTTCAAGTGTGTTAACGGGCTGTGAATGTTATTTAAAATACTAATAACGAAAGGAACTTAAGTGTATGACTGATGCAAACACGCAGTGCAAGGAATTAAATTTTTTGTCAATGAAATCTGTCAATCAAGGTAAAAAACTCTTGCACCAGTTCCTGCCTCGTTCTTAGTTCTAAGAAACCCCGCGGCGTGACAGTGTCGCTGACGACCACTAGACGTCGTCTGCAGTCTTCGCCTTTCTTGCAGTTCAAGCGGAAGATCTTAAAAATGAGGAGCACCGAATCATATTACAGCATAGCATCTTCAACAAGCTTTTCAGTGGATAGAAATCTTCTCTCTAGTACATACCCAATATTACGCGTCTCCATCAAATTCGTGCAATCCTATCACAGACGTCTTTCCTTCGGGCTCCTTTGTCGCTGAAACATTAATGATTCCTCCACTACTTTTCACTTCACTCGCTTCCTGAGTAATGCTTCGCAGCGCTCTCACTCCATTTCCCTAGTCGTCACTCCCGGCAGGAGTACAAGCGACTCGCCGGAGCGACTGCCAGACCAACCGTCAAATATCTCTGATTGAGATGGAAAACTTACATCATTACAACACGAAAAGAAGAACATTTGAAATAATGGAAATTGTCACGGCTCAACAGAAAGTAGCAGCTGTCTCTGTTCAACAAAATGCTGTTATACAAAACTATTATAAAATCCACATGTACGTACAAAATAGAACTATGGGGTTCTGCCAGCGAATCGAACTTTGTGATTCTCAGAAGATTCGAAACAAGAACATTAAGAAAGCTACCCGGAGCACCGTGGTTTGTCACTACCAAAACACTTCATGAAGACCTAAAAATCTCAACTATTGGGGTCGTCATTACGTCATCTATCAATTAATCTACTAATCAATAGTGGGCACATATACTGAAACGTATTAGAACAGCTAAACCGCTACATTTCTCTCTAATTAAATAAAACCTCTCTAAATGTAACAGTAAATGTAACTGCCTCTCAATGTAATAATGTTATTTGTGTACATTCCAGCCACATACTAAATGTTCAAGAACAGCTTATAAATTGTGCAGGCGTGAAATTTAAAAAAATCGTATTTACCAAGCACAGACAAAAACAACTAAAAACGTTTGAGCGGAAGTCCACCGGAGCGACGTCAGAATTCAAAATGACGCTCCCGAGGGAGAAACTGGCGACGCCGACGAGCGGAATGGCTGGAAAACCGTCCCCGTCCATCCGGCCCTCTGTGAACACCACTAGCGGCTGAACCGTGGACGGAACTTCACTAAAATTAATATTCCCCAACGGATCTGGCCGATGCTATGGTCTCTTGAAAGTACTGTAATGCTTCGGGGAAAACTGCGGTTTTTCGACAAAAAAATCTCTTATTGTCGGGCTCTGATAACGGAAAAGAGGATACATTTTGTTCCTGCATATAGTAAATCACTTGTTCTAACACATTCTGTACTCAGAATGTACTTTTGGGGGGGTTCTGGATACAGAAAAATTGTTTTTAGGGTGAGTCGTCTGTCAGTGAACAACGCTTGCGGCTAAACCATAAGCAAGATTTTTAGTAAAATTTATATTCCCCGATCGTTCTAACTGAAAAATCTTTTTGGTTAGCACATTCTTAAATGACGCTTTTAACTCTTATTTCAAACGCGGTCGGTTTTGCGCTTCCAGCCATCCCATCCCCCCCCCCCCGCGGCAATTGGCAGCCTCCGGACCGCGAGTTCCCAGAGCAGATGGCTCTTCCGTTGGTGTTTGGAGGGAAAGCTTCCCTTCCGAGCTGTGAAGAGGGGGTGCCCCCTGGAGGCAGCTCTTGACTCGCCCCAGGGAAGCGCAGGGAGAGCGCTCGGGCAAAACCGCCCCTAGTCCAGTGAACTGCAGCGAGCCACCACGGCCAGTCTACGGACCTATCGTACACACACTACAAGTAGGTGTTTTAGGTGTGTACCTGGCGCGACAGACCGTGAACGGGTTCAGGCCTGTCGGCGACGTCCCTGCCTCGCGGCCACGGGTTAAGGGGGTACGTGTGGTTAGCACGTACACATCCCCACGCCGTATTCTGGTCTTCTCAACCTGAGAAGTGAATTTTCTCATCGTCACACAGCAATATACACTGGGACATTGCTAGTAAAACGCGCACTATAGTCTTAGCTAGGGAATCGAACCCGGGATGGCATAGTGAAAAGCGAGCACGCTGACAGATAGGTTTTGGGAAAGGGTAATTGAATTTCGAGCAGAAGGAAGTGAGTTTAAAAGATGATATATTTTAGTCCAGGTCTGTTCCCACGTCTAAACACACAACACCCATGCCCTGCGCATGAAAGCAAAAGCAACGGTCCAGTGCAAAGCTCTTTCAAGCCCTGTGCTGTCTGATCGGCAAGGAACGGAAAAGCGATGGAAGCTAGGCCAACTCCATCGAGCCACAACCCGCACGCAAACATCCTGGCCGACGTCGGGATTCCAAACTTCGCCTGGAGAACCCTCCGTCTCGCTCGGCTGCACAGGGAAGCCTCAAACCACCAGCAACAATAAGAGAAGAAGAGACGAGGGAAGGAGGAAAAGACGAAAAACGTTCTAGATCTCAAAAGAAGAGTTACATTCCTAAAGATTTCGGACGTTATAAGATTATTATATTTTTATTACTACAATTATTATTAAAGGTGAAAAAATAAAATTTTAAATAGTTTTTACTTTGCTTGCGCAGTATGTAATGATACGGGGAAAGTGCGATTTTTCGATACAAAACCTCTTAATTCCGGGCCCTGGTAACCAAAAAGTGGATAAATCTTCTTGGTACATACAGTAAATAACTTCCTCTAACACCTTCTGTACTCAGAATTTGCATTTGGTGGGTCTTGAATGCCGAAAAATTGGATTACGGTGAAACGTCTGTCTATAAACAACGCCAGTGGCTAACCCGTAAGCAGGATTTTCAGCAAAATTGATATTTCACCACCAATTAGACTGATGTTGTGGCCCCTTGAACTTCAAATGCACATTTTGATTTTGAATGTATTTTATATGTAGCGTCAACATTTTCAAAATTTTATAAAAACAGCTCTAATTTTTCCCTCGAATAGAGCAAAAGGCATTTAAAGAAATAACATAGGTAGCTTTTCGTTTGTATTTAAGAAATTTCGAAAATTTTCAATGTTCTGTTTTCCTCCTACAACCGTAAAATTGAAGATTTTTTCTGAACTAAATATAATCATTAAAACAGATCTTCAATAAGAATGTGTACATTATATCACAGATTTCACGTTTCAATTTTTAAACTATTATTTTCTCAAAAGCGGCTCCAATATTTATTATTTTTCCACTTAAGTGCGGTAAAGTAGTGCTGTCGCAGCTGGGGGGAGATACCTGGTTGGGAAATACAGCAAGTTGAAGTACAAGTCGGCTCCAGATATCTCCATCCGGGGTGTGAGATCACTGCCACCTCTCGAGATTGAACATGCATTACTTACGTAAATTATAGCAATTGACGCAGCCCGAAACATAGAATAATCAATGAATCCTGTTTTGTCATAACTGTCAGGTACTCTCTACATAGTATTTGCTGTTACTGAAGCCAGAAAGTGCGGGCTTTTGTACCACCACTAGTTTTCTATCGTGTTAATAACCGTGTGGAATTAAAGGCAGTTCAGCTGTATTGCTGCAGATGTCTCCCGCGCAGGGGCGGGGGGGGGAGGGCGGAGAGGAAAGAGGGGAAGAGAGGAGGGGAGGGGAGGGGGGGTACAGTTTCCTCTGCGACGCCGCGTCAATTATCCACAGGGCGGTGACGAAGGTAAATGGGATTAGCGCCAACCTTCCCGTCATTTCAATCGGACACCGCCGCAGCGGCAGCCCTTTCCTTAGACGCAGTCGCTCGCGCACCGCCTCCCCCTCCCCCTCCCAGGCGGGGTGGGGGTGGGGGTGGGGGCGGGGGTGGAGGGGAAGAGGCAGACGAGATGTTTGCGCGTGGCGGAGTCGTTCGTCGCGGGAGGGTCGATTGGAGAAGCTTCGCGGCGGCGTCGCTGACTGAGTGCGCGCCTCGGCCAACCAGCGCTACCAAATACTTCTACGCCTCGCACGACGATCCCAGATGATGTATACATATAATATTTACCGTTTTACTTTCACAATAAATCGTGATGACACATCAATTCAAATGTGGCGTCACGCTTGGAGCTCATTCATTTTGACAATCCTTTGAGGTACTTACGAAGAAAAGACCGTACATTTCAAACCTCGCGCTTTCGAGATAGTATTACTTTAGCAATAAAACGCGCGAATTTTATCTCACAAGAAGCAAGAATTCATTTGTAATGAAACTCGTTGATACAAACCAACTGCTTCCAAAAGTGACCGGTAGATCGCACCACCTCCTGGCCTGCCGGATAGGAAGGTTTACACATTGTAGTAATTTCCAGGAATCTCATTTTTTCCACACAAGATGCACAGAGATTGCATTGTTAGAGAATCTGGAGCTGCGAGCAGTTTCGTAGCGGTCGTGAAGAGAAGCTACGTAATAAGCGTATTGGGTGCATTGAAAGTTGATTTTGTATGTTGGCAAGCATTCCTAGCACGGTATGCAGTCTCCGTGACCCAGCACTTTAAGACGTGGCAAAAAACAGCAGAAAGCATGAATAACGAATAGAATCTTAATCGATAACATTTATTTTCGTCCCAGGCGAAGGTAAATATGACAATTTCTTCAATACTTGATGATTTTTACGCCAAGTTGTTAATCGTGTCATTTCATAATCTCCTCTTCTGACGAGAACACAGAAAGGAGATTTGCAGGACCACTTGGTGCACTTTCTGCCAATGCGCTCCCAATCATCAAAGCAATATTTTGCTGCCACGACAAATCAAAACATTTAAACGTAAAATGCACGAGTGCCCGTACAGGGTGCGACGTCGGCAGACGGCCTGCGATTTCCTCCGTCCCTCCGTGCTTTTCCAACCCGCTCCCGCAACCAATCAGCCAACGTTCCCTGACGTCACCAACGCAACCAGATAGCTCCAGAACCATTCATGGATTGATTTAGTGATTACAGACGCCTCAACTGCTATGGTAGTTAGACCATTAAGTGAACTGCATGTTTTATCACCAAAGGTGGCGGTGTTCTCCACCAGTCACGAGTGGAATAGTCATTGTAAATCTACAAAAATGATAATATTTTTTACCGAATCAATTCTATTCCTGAAAATTAAATATTAAACTCTGGGGTCTTCAAGATCCTCCCGATTTTCTCCCTTTGCAGTACTCGTGTAATGTTCAAAAGATGAGCCGTCTCGTCCACTGATTGGTTGATTAGAGATTCAGGGCACGTCAACTACTAAGGTCTTCAGTCCCGTGAAGTGTAGTGCATGTTTTCCCCTGGGGAGGTGGCGGTGATCTTCCCCCGATGGATGATGAGATCCGGCGCTTACTTACATGTCTGTTATCCCCAATCAGGTGTCTCCCACCAGCGATGCCCGGCCCCGATCGGGTCAAGCTCCAAGTTCCAGATCGGTACCCGCCGTGTGTAGGGCATGTGTGTGTAAGTAAGGGGTAGGATAGGACAAGGAATGGGAAGGAAAGATCGCGCACGGTCCGAGGACCATTTGTTAGGGTACTACTCCAGCATTCGCTTGGTGTAGATCAGATAAATGACGCAAATCTACCGATCAGAGCAGCCAGTGCTGGTTTTTTCCTGAACACTACAGCTGAATTCGATGTACCTACGTACCGTGTGTCGAACATTGGCCATCGTCGGGCCTCGAATCTGGGACCTTTCGGTCACAGGCACTGTAGTGATATCATTTGGTACCCTGAGACACCTCCCCCGGTGTCTCGTCCACGTGACGTGAGTTTAACTGATACTTTAGATTCAATTCTTTTTCAATGTGTGTGAATTTGAGGCGTCACGTGAAATATAATTTGAAAAGATTTCTATGACCTAGAGATATGATTGTTTTTGTTTCGCAGTCGGTCCGTTTAAATCCGGTGTTAGTGGAAATGAGAAGAATTTCAAGAAGTTGAATGATCCCGTGAAAGTACATTGTAGTGTCTGATGGAGGGGAAGTAAAGCCGGCTGTCCCATGTTCGTAGATTTACTTGCATGTAAAAGATCCTCAAGCCTAAATGACGCCTCTGAGCTAAATTCAAATCGCCTGTTTCTCGCCCAAGAAATACCTCCTTTCTCTGCTAGTTGGTGAAAGGAGCGTAGCGAAATTTGCGTGGTCAGACGGAAGAGCGGGCCTGATGGCCCGAGTCTCGCCACGTAAAACAAGGCAAATTCAATTCAATTCAATTCAATTCAATTCAATGGTGACATTGCTTTAGATAATAAGCAAAGAATATATTACCAAAAGCTTATGTTTACACAGTGACATGTTTAGAGGAACGAAATGCGCTATGGGAATGTCTTTTATTTTTTTTCGAGGGCCTTTATCCAGCCGACAGCCGACCACTCGTTGCGCCCTGACGGGACGCGTATTCGAGTATACACCAGACACCAACACACTCGCGGGCTTTCATGTCTTTTTTGTAGAAGTAATAAATGGCTACGGTTCCTTGCTAATCATTGCTGATTCGCACCACACATTCTTCGGTTAAATTGGTTTGTACTTTTACAAGTGATTGCTGAAGTGTTCGATGTGCAGAAATTGCAATATTATATTACATAAAAGTTCCCGATAATTCGATAAGGTTTCTCATGATATAGCGTCAGAAGTTTTAAAGCGTTGGAAACCTTGTGTTCAGCTGCGAGTATGGGGGTAAGGTGAATGGCATGGTGATTCTAAGAACCTGAGATTGAAGTCCATACACGGAGATAAAATGTTTGTTGGTTGGAAACAGCTTTGCAGCTTCATGTAGGAGTATGAAATTACAACATAGTGGTTACATTGCAGAGAATTTGCTGAAAAACTATTTCCAAAAAATTCCATCATTTAACATGAATAGGTTGGTTAAAATTACAGTACGTAAAATGAAACTTGTCTCATAATATATCAATATTTCATTATTTGTAATGTATAATTTCAAAAATCTAATCTTAATGTATAATTTCAACAAGCTTTACTTTGTAAATTAGGTTTATAAGAGTGATTTTGTCAAAAATCCGAATGGTAGGACAGATTCAACCTTATTATGCAGACAAAGAACGTATATAAATTTATTCAGACCTTTCTTATTAGAATGAGCAGGTTTTGACGTTTCTAGAAAAGCTAATTTGATTAACCATCGGAGGTACACAAAGTCCAAAAGGTGGTAAAATGTTGATGAACAAGTCAGTGTTCAAATACAATTTGAATAGCTAAATACAATACAAACCAATTTTCCTCTTAATAATCACTAAGATCGTGCCGCTATCCAGCATGTCTAAAACCGTGTCGCATATTCAGATAAGCGTCTTGAAAATTCTTTCTCCTCTCAAACACTCAAGAGCAGTCAGGGAGCCAACGTTGCGCCGACCTACCTCACCATCAGCTAGCGAGATGTTCCTCTACCAGATATCTCCCACCAGCGGGGTACCGCCCCAGCTGGGACAAGCTCTCGGTTCCCGACCAGTCTCCAGGCATGTGTGATAATGTAGTGCATACGTAAATGTATAACGCACGTGTAGTGCATGTTAGTGAGCAAGAGGCGACGATAGGACAAGGAAGAGGAAGGAATGATGGCGCAAGATGTGTGGCGCGATTTGGGGGGGGGGGGGGGGGCACTGCTCCGGTTTTCGCCTGGTGTTGAATGGAGAAATTTCGGAAAAATATTGATCAGAGCAGCAAACCGCTTATGCTGTCCTCCAGACAGCAGATGAATTCCACGTAGCTGTGTGTCGAAAATGCTGCCACGGGCGGGACTCAAAACTTACGACTTCCCGGTCAGTGGCTCTGCAGTGATGTCAGTTGATGCTCTCCCGGTCAGTTCGTGGAGAGAAAAAATGGGGGTCACCGAGAAGGACGTGGCTCTGGATGAACGAAGCGCTACACACACGGCACATCTCGAACCCCGAAGGAGTCGCAGAGGTAGGGGCGGGGAGGGGGGATGCTCTCATTACAGATGCTAACAGGTCGAGCGTCCGTGTTGCCCGGGCAACGGCGCTGCGCCTCCGCTTCCTGCCCCCCTCCCCCGCCCCGCCCCACCCCGCCGCCACCGCCGCCAGCCGCCCCGGGGCAACTGGGCCGCGCGGCGAATTCGAGAGAGAGAAACGTTGCCTTTAATGTCAGGCGAAATCTACCCTTGAATTAGGAGTTGCATTAAAAAAGCTGAACTCTTCATATCGAAAAAGAAGGGAAACGGAACGGTATTTTGATGTTCTCTGTGAAGGAATTCTGGTCGAAATTATCATGCAAAAAAAAGGATAATTCCATTAGCGCTACCATACGCGATACACATAAAAATATAAAACTAGAAACCTGTAATTTCCCAAGGGGAGAGCACGCTCACGATGAACTTCTCACTTCTCCTTCCTAGTGTTTCAATAGCGGGGGGGGGGGGGGGCACCGCCCCATCCCAAGAAAATTGCATGCACTACACTTATGGGACTAATGACCTCAATAATGACCTCGCCGGGAATCACTAACAATCAATCAATCAATCCGAGTAATCCAAGCCCAACACCGTAAAATGAAAACAGCGAGATTCGGGCAATGCATTCTCTGCGCTATTCACCTGTGTAATTCGAGAGACAGAAATATTGCCTTTAATGTCAGACGAAATCTACCCTTGAATTAGGAGTTGCAGTTTAAAAGCTGAACATTTCATATAAACAAAGAAAGGAAACAGAATGGTTTTCTATGAAGGAATTATAACTGTGATTTTCAGTCCTCTCAATATTGCTACAGTAGTTATTTATGTGCTAAAGGCGCTATAAGGGTTCCAATGTAGAGCGGTAACCAAAAGCCCGAGGGATTTTTATCGATTGCGATTATTAGAACTAATTAACTCCCGTCAAGATTATTATTTTATTACCAACTGTAATGATTCAGATTTTCTTATTTACTGATTGACCACATGTTTACTTGACTCAGTTTGTCATTTCAAAGTTCCCCCCGGAATCCTTTTCACAATTTCCTTTCCTAATTCCCTCTATAAGAGAACACGTCGCATCTTTCAACTGTTTTCATATTTCTCTCGTATCGATCCTCTCGATGCAAGTACGTTATGCAGGGTATATCGAGCTTCGTTTCCGAAGGCACTAACAAGCAATAACGTACCAGTAAAAAAATTGAAAATATTAAAGAATCCAGCAAGTGCATTCTTCTTGCATGAGGGTAGTAACAGAATTTCAAGATACTGAAGCGATCTTGGCTCTGCTGGAGTGTAATTGCTGTTGCACTTACACAGGTAGATAAACGTTTTGCGACATAGAATGCAGAATGATTCTATTAAGATACTTTAAAAATTAATGTTATGTCCATCAGATAATGAAGTACATAATTATTTACAAGTTCAATAATTTTAAATCTTTCATTTATAAGAGCAAAAGAAAGTTAACATTGCTGACCAAAATAGAAACACTAAAGTGATGAGTGATGTAAAAAAATTGTATTTAATTTTAGGGATGGCCATAAGAACAATATCCAAAAGAGTAGTAACGTATTCGTCAACCTTACAATGTGGAACCAGAGGTTATTTTATCTGCAGATAACCCTTCCCAATTCAATGCACAAATCGAAATGTACGCTTCTTTGTTAGTTTACTTGTAAGTGCTATCATTGCTCTCGCTGAAGTCGTCCTTCTTCGCCTCGCCCGAATAATCGCGTGTCATTTCGCGTAACAAACCAAATCTGCCTCTCCGAGAGCCCCGACTTTGGAAGTATTTCATCACCTGCAGGCAAAAGTCTGCGGCGAATTGACGCAGAAACAAACGAGCATCCGGCCGCAGCGCGCGCCCGCCTCGTCACAATTAGCCAGCCATTCAGACAAACGAACACCGGCGCCCGCTGCAGCGGAAACGGGGGGGGCGGGGGTGGAATTAATACCGGAGCGAGCGGAGGGGACCTCTCTCCCACCTCAGCCAGAAATTAATTACGGAATGCAGTAAGCCGTTTGAGGTCAAAGGAGCGAGGTGATTAGGAGAGGAAAGGTCGCGCCGAGAAGCGGCGAGGATTCTTAATTCCATCTTAAACAGAAGAATTAAGCTGCGCCAGGCTTATCTGTCGCGGCGAAACAGATGGAAAATAATTCGTGTTTCTAATGGAACTCGAAAATTACGTTTGTTGTGGGAGTAATCAATGGGACGGTGCAGCAGTTTCATTAACAAACAACATTCATTCAGTTAATTTTAATAATAATTAAGGTAGAGACGTATAGCAGGAGAATTCTGCTCACAAATTCAGACATACATTAATAAAATTACAACCATTGTTTACATTCTTAATGTGGTGGCGTCATCCTGATTCGTAGAGGTGGATCAGGGACCAACTGATGTCACTGCAGTGCCTCTGACCCGGATCCTACGATCGAGACCCGACGGTGGCAGGGTTTTCAACACTAGCTACACAGCTAGGTCGAGTTCAGTCGCTGTCTGGAGGAGAATTCTCGCGACCGGCTGCTCTGATCGGTAGTTTTCCGTGGTTTCTACGATCAACACCAGGCGAATGCCCGGGCAATATCCTAACAAACGGACCGCGCGCGATCTTTCCTTTCCCTTCCTTGTCCTATGCTCACCCCGTACTTACGCGTACTCTAACATGCACTACACTACCACACATGGCGGAAGACCGGTCGGGAGCTTAGCGCTTGTCCTGGATGGGGCGGCATCTCTCTGGTTGCAGATACCTAGTTGAGGGAAACCCCACTAGCCGACGGTAGGTCAGCGGCGAATCTCGCCACCCAGCGCGCGTGGGAAGATCACCGCCACCTCCCGAGGAAAACAAAACACGCACTACACTTACGGAACTAATGACCTTAGTTGACGCGCTCGCGGAATTACCAACAACCAAGCAATCTACATCATTCTGATTCTCCGCTTGCACTCACATCTACAAAGAGGGAGACTCACAGATTTCGAGATCGGGGCACGAGCCGAGCCGTACGCCAACGGGGCATCGCTGACCACCACGTTCAGAGGGCGGACGGGTTGGGAAGGAAGGATCGCGGGTAGGCCGTGGTTTAAGGTACTGCTCTAGCTGGATAGAATTTACCATAGGGAACCACAAAACGACCACAAGGGCAAACTAGTGGTGCTACAACAGCACATACCTTCCCGCATTATTTATTTTTTCTCTGCTTTATGAACCTGCTCAAAAGTTTTCAACCAGCAACATTTTTCAGCACCGAGATTCGAACTCAGGGCCTCCGAGTTAGCTCGCCGTGCGCCTTACCTCTCTTCCAAATTCGGGCCGACACTTAAAAATCTAATTGTCTCAACCCAATAATTCAAACATGCAGTTTTAGAAAATTCAGAAATATCAACGAAAATGAGACCTACCGTAATTTTAAGCGTCCATTGTTTTAAACAAGAAAAAAATAAACAAAAAATTGAACCACTGTTAGAAAAATTGTTCTTTTTACTATTTACATTGATTTCAACCCAAAAATACGGGAAACTACATGTTTTTTTCAAAAAATTGTACATGACCTTTATTATAAAGCTGATTTTTAAAACAGTTTTGTTTAACGCAAAAATCTTTACCTTCAATTTTGTCAATTTTGTAATGTTAAAATGTTAACTGTAAAAGTTTTTAATTGTCGAAAATACATATCTAACTTCAAATGACACTAGGACCCATTTATACTGTCTTTTATACATACAAGGAGAAAATGTAGAGAGAAAATTAGATTGTTTTTAAAAAAACAAATTGTTAAAGATATTAAAACTGCCTATATGTCATGCAAAATTATCAAAAACTGCAATGAAAAAGAGATCGAGATTGTGCATATTCAGAAAATCTCAAACGACGTATTTTCAAAAACAGCTCTAAATATTTCAACGAAAATGTGCATATAGGACCAAGTTCTACTCTCCTTAAATATCCTTAGTCACATTTCAATTCTACTTTTTGGGAACCTAAATATTGAGATGAGAAAATGTAACCATTTGGGCGGCTAAGAAGAGGGTGAGGCAAAGCCAACAGGGCATCCCAAACAAAGAGAATAGAAAATTAACTATTACAATAAATGTTGTACCATTCTGTTGCAATACTAGTGTAAATTGTTTTAAAGTTGCAATAACTCGCGATTTCGTTTGCGACCTTATTTAAATATCTTGTTTTTTGAACAGATTTCGTTGAAAAACGTTTGTCATTAATATTGTGTATTTGCAATGAATTTTTTTCATTTTTCTAAAACAGATTTCAAAGTTGGGACCCCTGTTATTTTAATGTGCGTCTAACGCTCCGATCCTAATCCTCCGATGCTAATGATCCGAGAAAGAATTTTACAGAAACTTCCCGAGTTAATTTTGAGAATATAATTGTTTACAAATTGCCTATATTTTTCGCTAAATTACAAAAAACTCATGTAACTGAAAACATGTTTTAGAACTTATTTAAATATTTGATAAAACATTTTTCATTGAATAAAAATCTCTATCTTCAATAAAAATTGTAGTTGTAAGAATACGCCAAAAACATTTTGAAATTTTGCAATTGTCTAAATTTCAATGACATCAACGGCAGAGAGATAGGCGTTTTAAGACGCTTCGGGCTATGCGAGGAAAATGGTTAATCAAATACTTCGAAGCCATTTTTTGAGTAAATTTGAAGAATATTGAGACGTAATGTCAATTATTCCTCAAAACAATATATTCGTTTTAAGCTCTGAGGGGATCGATTTCGTTCATATGAATCGGAAAATATAAATTTTCCAGAAAATTTGTCTCAACTATTTATGCTCTAGTGTGGACCACAGACAGAAATTTGTGGTTAACCTTTTTTTTTTGTACCAACGTCCTGCAAATCGTGGACTCTTGACTTCACAGTGTACTTTATTACCTGAAGGAACAATTCGTTGGCTCTACGGCATCCAATGGGAATTTTTCTAGCGAAAAATCACCGATTTCTTTCTGCCAGAGCATTATTAAATTTTCTCTTCACGACGGCGGTACGTAGTACTACGATAAATTAATATTGATTCTGCCCAGAATGCAAGCATTTCCCATCACCGTGAGCCCCCCCCCCCACCCCCATCAGCGGGCGTTTTCAGTACTTCCTCCCACGCACTGTGGAGTCAAGTGATCCCGCTTGCAATCCCTTGTGAATTTTTCACCACCGCAAGCGTATACGTATAACAGAGCGTCGAACGCAGTACACAACAAAAGAAAACACGGTATGATGGCGAATATTTCAACAAGTTTCCGATAGAGGCAAACAAATACGACATTTTTTCGTGTGATAAATAAACCAATGCGCTGGAATATTCACAGCGCAATAAAAAAACAGAATGGAATTATTCGCAGCCACTCGTGACGCTCCCCGCACTGTGAGTGAAAGAGGGGCTGATGGATGGCGGTTGCAGGGAATGTTACGAGGAATTTCGTCTGTTTTTCACTGCGCATTCCATTACAACCCGTTTGGGCAAAGCTGTTGGAACGTTTTATTTAAACGCAGTGGTGAATTTTAGCCTTTTTAGAATGTGCGGTAGGTTACCGTTACGTGATATAACACTTGTGTGATAAACAAGAATTAGAATGCCGGTGAGACGTGTCTAACGCGAGTGAAAGACAAGTCGTGTAGTTTGGAGAATTTTGTTACAAACATCTAGGCAATGGTGAAAGGTTGACTAGATTTTACAATTCATTCTAGGGTACTCTGGGAGGATTAAACAAAATAAACGCATAATGTTTGTACTTTGTGATCTGTTTTAGCTATTACTAGCTTCTAAAGGTTTCGGCAGTTAGTAACCAGCGTTTCCTGATGGTCACCCATCAAGGAGTCCGAGGTGTCTCGAGTTGCTTAACTTCCGTAACTTCATGGAGCGCAGCTAAGCAATTGGGCTAACGATGTCGACCGCTCCAAATTCTTTACCCAGTTCAATGGGGGGGGGGAAATCAGTTATGAGGAAAACCGTCTGGACGGCATTATGTATACTATTTTATCTACTTCTCCTTTTTTACTTACTAGCCTTACTGAGTACTTACCGAGTAAAGAGAGAGAGTGGTAAATCTACGACAAAAATCATAAAAAATGCGATTTTTCAACAGGAAAACTCGTATTGTGGGGACCTTAATATCGAAAATGTACAAAAGCGAAATCCTTTTTGCAGTAAGTTAATTCCTTTACTATGTTGAACTCTTTACGTAAAGTACACGCATTACATTATTTTGTGTAGTTCTACCAGAGTTTTCTAGATTTAATTGCAAATTCTAGTCAACCTTTCACCATTGTCTAGCTGTTTGGAACAAAATTCTCCAAACGACACAAGTTGTGTTTCACTCCCCTTAGACACTTTTTGCCACCATTTTAAATCCTGTTTATCACATAAGTGTTATTTCACATAACCGTAAACTATCGCACATACTTAAGCCACCTCGAGGAGGTTAGTGTAAACGTCATCCAGCCATGGTCTGAAGTAAGCTTCGAAACGTTTCCTACAACGGATACTATCCACCATTTTTCGATATCAAAAACATTTACCAGCTAATTTTTGATTAACGAGAAACAACACCTTATCCTATATTGCACTCCTACTTAATAGGAGGCAAAGTACATATGCGCCATTTACTTATGTTTTGTCGGGTGAATACGCGAAGTGATCCGTGTATCCATTTATCACAATCAACTATTAAACTGCCCTGCCCGTCTCGTCCACTTTGACCGCCCATTACACGCGGTATGTGCATTGCGGGTTGCATAATGATTTTGTTTGGAAATGTCGCTCCCTTCCCGTCACCTCTCTGGGGGTGTTACCCCCACCGTATTATATTCCCCGCTGTAATTCCAGAATAATAATGTATATCAAGGTTTGCTGAAATGACATTGTTCCCGAGTTGCAGAGTTAAGCTGGAACACGAACACACACACACATAGTCATCGATCGTTTTTTTATATATAATATTTTTCGGTAATGGGTTCTTTTGTGAGGCAGTTTACTCCAACGATGAGACAAATAATAGTATTATATCTATATACAACAACAATAACAATTATTATTATTACTATTACTACTACTATTATTGTAGATAGTTGAGTATAGTATAAGAAACATGCGTAGTCTGTTTACATAAATGTTTACATAAATTACTAACTAACATGTGTAGGAAGAAACCATGTTTTGTTGGACCTTCATATCGGAAAATCGATTGACGGCAAAATGTTTCGGAAGTATGAGTGTTTTTGCGTAATATTGCGCGAAACATGCGGAATTTTCACAAACAGTTTTTTTAAACAAACGTCAATTTTTCCCCTTTCTTGTGTGTAGGAAAAAATGGAAAAGAAAGTGGTGCTGGTCCCATTTTCGTTGAACTGTTGAATTTCCGAAAATCGCACACGTTGACAGTTTTTTCGGCGTTTTCCAACAACTACAATATTGAAGATGATTTTTTTTGTTTAAATTAAATCTGTTCATCAAAAATCGATCTTGAATATAGTCATCTTTCAATTTTCGAAAATTTGAGTAGTTCTTGAAACACAAAAATTTTTCTCAGAAACGGTTCCAATTTCTTTTCTATAAATGTTATAGTCACTCGTAGAAAAGAACGACAAAGAAAGGAGGCTGGCCCCGTTTTCGTCAAACGTCAGTTTTCGAAAATTGCAAAAACAAAAATGCGTTGCTTATGATGATTTTAACACTATTCCCAGGAAGAATGCAAAGGAAAACTTCGGTACCGACAACAAAATTACCTTTGAACATCTCTGAAAAAGCGCAACTTGGAGCTCGTTTTCTTAGAAAACTTGTGAGTCTTCCAGAAACTTCATACGTTATCATTTAAAGCCCCCGTACTCACATATGCAATAGTCTATATATTCTTAGGTGAGGAGAAAAATTTGTACCTTGTAAGCATAATGCGTGCACTGAGTTGCGCGAGATTTGGCATACCTAAGGTTCATATGCAGAAAACTAAAATTTATGTGCAATATGACTTACAAATATTTTAAATAAAATTAGATAGCGTGCAGATGCCACCCGCTCCAAAACACTAAAAATGCGACATCGATCACGATGTTTTCAAAACATCGATGTGTAGTGCTCGATGTTTTTTCATTTTCGATTTTTCTGATGAAAAATTCCCCAAATTGCAAAAGAGAAATTAACAAATAAAAATTGCTATCACTATTAGTTTGTGTGTTCGAATCAGCCAACACTATTCGTACCGCCTTCATCGAGCAAACAATCTGTCGTCAGAGTTGACTTTGATGCCGTGGTATTTTCAACGTCTTTCGTATTTCGCACATGGAGCAGTGGAGGCTGATATCCCAAATACACTGGAAGTTGCAGCTCCATCGAATGACGGAAATGTAATTTCCAAAATCCAGAACACTAACGTTTATTATAAAATGGAAGCAATTCATGTAGATTAATTAAAATTGATGTTAATAAAAGACTATATTCAAACATTACATACATTTATGCGCAGTGTCCGTGTCAAATATATACACCTCTTGCGCTCGCGCATTTATACAATTGACGGTAATACAATTCATACAAAAAAAAGACTTAATTTCGAAAATACGTTGATCCCACTCCAGCACTTTGCAACTAGCACTATTTTTTGGACACGTTTTACACAAATAAAATTATTTTATTTATAAAATTTCACTACCCTGGTATATATTGTTGTAATAAAGAAAGATCTTCCACACACTCGTATTCACACCAGCGCTCTCACTCTCAGAATGTAACTCAGTGGGAAATGTGTACCGCGAGAGAAAGAAAGGGACTTCCTTCCAGAACGGCCAACTTTACACAATTGTACATTTTGAATCAACAAACCTAATATCAAAGGGAAACAAATTCTCCAAACCATAAATAATGCATTCAATACTGTTAATGATTCACTGAAATTGTGTACTTTAAATGTCACACGAAATCCGTAAAAGTAAGTTACAGCTAGTGTCAAGTGTTAGAAAATTGGTGTCCTCTCAGCGTTCGGCGACAAGACCCACACCCTTTGATTGCGCAACCAAAAGCCCTGTAGAAACTTGTGTTGAAGCATACAGCCGAAGAATAAATGCAGTAATAGAGCCAAAGAGCACGGCTATGCACGAGCTATGTGCAATGACTGGGAGAGCGCTCGTTGGGAGCTCTTTGGTTCAAAATGATTGCATGTACATACATACTGCTGCAAAATCGTGAATATTGAATGAGATTAAACGAAAATGTGAGGAGATGCGGTCAACGCATAAGCTGTGGCCCTAGAGGGCCTGCCCGTTCTCCCCTTACCCTTCTTCGCCGAACTGAAGACTGGTCCTTTGAGATGTCACCGGGCGCTCAGACTTTGTCTTTTAGTCCTTTGTTTTAAGAAATTTTTTAAACTTCGTTTTGGTTTAAATATTGAGTATAACTAATAAACATGGCCACTGTCAAATAACATTTTGTTGCGGACGAATGTAATATTAGAAGTTACTAAACCAGATTTAAAACGTCGATGGTTTGTGGTCGATGTATTATTCGCACCGATGTTTTAATTTTGAACAACGCTGTTTGGTAACATCGATGTCGCATCACTACCACACACTACTATTGTACATGGTACTTAACTCGGAAACGAAGCTTTTTAGAGCCTTAAAACCTTATTTTGTTGTCCCTAGGGAGCCCAGAATTGATGATTTCCGATTTCGTGATAATTTTCAGTTTTTTCTTTTATTTTGTTGTTTTCGTTTAAATAATTTCAAGATTATGATTCTGCATAAGCACTAGCTGTCACTATATGTGCAAATATTCCCCTTCGATGAGTTTTGTTTTGTTGACATCTACTTCAATTTATGTAAATGATAGATTCTACTTAATCAACTACACTGTAGCAATATTATTAGTAAAATTGAATTTGAATTTATTTTCAAACTTTTTTGCAGGATAATTCTGGCAGTGGTGCCGATGCGGAGCAGAATCCAGTCATTTCTGCAATTAAGTCACTTCGTAGGTGGTTCCCTGAATTGATAATTGCTTGTGATGCGAGTATCATTGAAATTTTATGAATACTTTTTTCTTTGATAAAGAAAAATACATTGAAATAGGTCGCATTTTCGTTGAACTCTCTGAATTTTCGAATATTGCAAAAGTTAATTTTCTTTTTCAACGTCTTCCTAAAAATGCAATAATGAAGATAGACTTTTTTCTTAATGAAATCTGCTCTTGAAATGCAGGTCTTCAAATAAGGTTATATTCAATATTTCAAAAATATGATTTTTCTGAAAAAGACAAATTTTATTTTCTTAAAAACTGCTCTACATTTTTTCTTTACTTTTTTACACGTATGTAGCAAAGAACGGTAGTAATGACGCTTCCATTTTTCGGCACACTCTGTATTTTGAAAAATTGCATCAAATAATCGAAATTGTAAATTCGAATTTTGTGCGCTTCGTTTGATCGTCTGTCCACTAAATCGCAACACGACGGTTGGAAAATCTTCGAATATTTGTCATTGTTCGCGATCGGGGTGATCGTATGGTATAGATAAAATATTATTATGAGAGGAAATAAGAATGAGGAAAGGTAATAGATTTAACTTAGAACTAAGAAGTTTTGACCGCTGATTATGTTAATCAAAAATTACATGTTCACTTCCTTGTAATCAATGCATGTGTGAAATTATTCTTCCTTCTCAGTTTAATGTGTTGCAAATACTGTAACAGTTAAATTTATTTATGCTTGTTTCTTTTGTAAACGTAAGAAATGATTACTGTTCCTAACAATCGAAATAAATTCAGATATATAAGCACCAGAGGCGCTTCTGAATCAATAAAGTCTTGGCTATCCGGGAGACGCCGCGTCGTTGGCTGGGAGGCCGACGTTTCGCCTGACATGTCGCAGGCTTCCTCAGGGCAGTGACACTGCGGCGCTACGCGCCTGGTGTTATGTACTATCCTGCCTGGGCGCTCGGGAGGGGCAGGTGCGCCGTGATGAGCGCTTCTTAATTCGTTGAAAAGGCTAATTCGTTTCTCAATACATCACACTCCCTGTTATATTTTTGATCTACTTTGCATTTTCTAAATTGCATTGTGTGGTACAAAATATTAAAGCGGTTCATTATATACTTATTTTTTTCATTGTCGGTAATTGTGGAATTATCCATTTTTTCTATGCATTAAAATTCCTCATTTAATTAATAGAAGATTTAAACATGTCTTGTAGGTTTGTTAATGTGATTACTCCAGTCATGGCCATTGTGGTATCCTGAAGGACGGTGTTATCGCCAATGAAGAGAGCATTGCCCGGTGGCACAAGAGGCTGTCAACTACGCCAAAGAAGGTGGGTAAAAACCTCAGCCGAGTGGGTGAACTTACGAGTTTCCCGGTCCTTTGGATATCTTCCTCGTAATCAAATCAAGCCCAAATCCCGAAATTAAGGGAAAAAACGGAAACACCTCAATTCGACGTTTCTTTCTGAAATCACGTATGTAAGTACAACTCTCGACGAGAAACTCAATTGTGCAAAGCAGACATCAATCCGACTATTTGTTTCGCAATTAAACGCCTGAAATCAAATAAAGCTCAAATCCCAAAATTGGGGAGAAATTAGAAAAAAAACTTAATTTCGTAGTATCTTCTGAAATCACGTATATAAGTACAACTCTCTACGGGAACTTCAATGCTGCAAAGAATACGTCAATCCGACTATTAGTTTCCAAATTAAACGCTTGAAAAGAAATGAAGCGCAAATCCCCAAAATGGAGTAAAAATGGGAAAAAACCTAATTTCGTAGAATCTATCTGAAATCACGTATACAAGTACAACTCTCGACGAGAAATTCAGTGGTGCAAACCAGACTATTAGTTTCGAAATTAAACGCTTGAAAACAAATGAAGCCCAGAACACGAAATTGGGGCAAAAAATTGGAAAAAAACTTATTTCGTAGAATCTATCCGAAATCACGTATACAAGTACAACTCTCGACGAGAAATTCAGTGGTGCAAACCAGACGTCAATCCGACTATTAGTTTCGAAATTAAACGCTTGAAAACAAATGAAGCTCAGAACCCGAAATTGGGGCAAAAAATTGGAAAAAACCTAATTTTGTAGAATCTATCTGAAATCACGTATACAAGTTCAACTCTCGACGAGAAATTCAATGGTGCAAACCAGACGTCAATCCGACGATTAGTTTCAAAATTATACGCTTGAAAACAAATGAAGCCCAGATCCCGAAATGAGTGCAAAAAATTGGAAAAAACCTAATTTCGTAGTATCTTTCTGAAATCACGTATATAAGTACAACTCTCGACGAGAAATTTAATGTCGAAAGCAGACCTCAATCTGACTATTAGTTTCGAAATTAAACGCTTTGAAAACAAATGAAGCCCAAACTCCAAAATTGGGGCATAAATGGGGGAAAACCTAATTTCGTTGTATCTTGCTTAAATCACGTATATAAGTACAACTCTCGCCGAGAAATTCAATGGCGAAAGCAGACGTCAATCTGTTTCGTTTCGTAATTCGTTTCGATATTAAACGCGTGAAATCAAATGAAGACCAAATTCCGGAATTGGGGGAAAGATTAGAAAAAAACTAATTTCGTAGTATCTTTCTGAAATCACGTATGTAAGTACAACGTTTTGATGAAGTGTGGATAAATATTAAATAAAAGATACGGTCAGGTTAGTAATAGAAAGATGACGCAACTTAAACAAAAAACATTCAATCAATAACTCGTTCACAGCCATATTTTCTCCTCTCCCTAGTATGAATATCTTAAGAGTACTTCGTCCTACAAATACATCAATCCCTCTCGTGCTCAGAACAAGTCTACCGTGGGCTTCTCTCGCCGTCATCCGGTTGATTCCAGTGGACTCGCATGTCGCTCATCATACTCAGACGTCGCGATAAAAGTGGCGCGGCGGGGCGCGGCGCGTGCTCGTAGGCACAACGAGCGAGGAAGGGCGGGCGCCCTGCTGGGGCCCTCGAGGCGAGGAAGGGCGGGGCGGGGCGGGGCGGGGCGGGGTGGGGTGGGGTCGGTCGTGGCGGGAAGAGCGGTGCTCGTGGGCGTGGTGGGAAGAGAAGGCGAGGGGCGGAGAAGGGCGTGACGGTAAGTGGCGTGGCGTGGTGGGTCGGAACGAGACGGCGCGGGGGAGGGGCAGGGCTGGTGGAGGAGGGACGGAACGAGGCGGGGCGGCACAGGGAGGTGCGGGGAGAGGCACCGCGGGGCTGAACGTGACGTCTCGGAGCGGGGAAGGGCGGGGAGAAGCGACGAGGGGTGGCGAGAGGTGCGCCGCGCAGGTTGAGGGGGCATTGGTGAGGAGGGGGGGGCGCGGCTGGGAGGAGGTGTGACGGGGAGGGCCAGCGAGCAAGGCGTGGCGGCAAGCGTGGGTGGTGGGAGAGGAGCGGGGGCGGGGCGTGGAAGGGAGAGATGCGTCGAGGCGGGTTGAGGGGGCGTGGCTGGTAGGGGGTTGGTGGGAAGGGGCAGAGGGCGGCGCGTGGCGGCAGGTGTGGGGGAGGTTCGGGGCGGGGCGTGGCGTGGAGGGCGCGCGGCTGGGAGGGAGCGGGGCGGCGGCGGCAATGAGGACCTGAGAAGGGCCGGGGGCGGGGCAGGGTGGCGCGGGGCGTCCGAAAGCAGCGCCAGCCGCCCCCGAGTGGCGCCGAGAGCGGTGCTCGTGGGGCGGAGGGCGCGGACGCGAGTGGAGCGGCGATGTCGGCGGTGGGCGATGAGGGGCGGGGGCGGGGGCGCCGGTGGAGTGGCAGGCGGACGTAACCCAATGTATGGTGAACGCACATTACGTCAGTTCCTACTTTCCGCCTCTCTCCCCCGCGCCCATCGCCCTCGCGCGGCGCCCTTTCAAGCCCCCCCTCCCCCCCCCCCGCTCTCACGCGCGACTCCAACTCGACCGCCGCCTCCGCTCCCGTTCGGCGCCCCGGAACAAAAGAAAATGGCGTTGCGGAGAACCAAGAACGATGTACGGAGAGAGAGATCAAGCATTCTAAATAACTCGAGGACCCTGAAAACCACAAATGTGGGAAGAATTCAAGAAGATGAGAAATAATGTATATAAATTAATTGAGAGAAAGATAGTTACATATTATAGATCAATTCTATTGAAAAACAAAAAAAATATAGGAAAGAATTGTGGAAAGTATTTAAAATATTAACAAAAGATAAAAACTGAAACAATGACTAAAGATTTATTCGATGAAGGTATTAAAGAAATGAACAATACAGCAAACAAATTCAATAAATATTTTATAAGTAAAATTTAAGTATAATAAAAAAGGTTGACGCAAGGAATCAAAATATTTACAAGCAAAAAGAAAGCTGCTGTGAGGTTGAGTTTTATAAATTTGCATTCATCAAAAAAGGAAGAATTATGTAAAATTGTCTGTGGAAAAACAAAAAGAAAAGGAACAACAAAGTTATTGCGACAGAAATGTTAAAAGAATATTACGAAATATTGCACGTGGTATTATCTGAAACTAACGGAAACCTGTGCCAATAAATTGCAAGGAAAGTTTAAAGCCGAATCTCTTTACTTGTCTGGTTATTTATTTACCACATTCATCTATTCCGACAGAATAAGGAATGCATTTTACCTATGTCGTATCCTCTCCCTGGCGTGGCCTGCTAGGGCCTGCTCTGCTTTGCCCTGTTATTCCCTGGCCTGCCACTGGCGTGCTGAATCTTACCCTGCTCCTTGCCATCCCTCGCCCTATACTGTCATGCCTGATGCGCCTCACCGCCTCAAAAATTCAAAAACTTTTTTCCCCCTATTAATGTTTATGTAGTAACAAAAATGAAAAGTACACATGCAAATATTGGATATTTCCAGCTATCAAACGACAACTTGCTGCACCTGTCTGAGCAGTTCATCCGGGAAAGAATTGCAACACATTATAAAATAATATATACATGATAATAATTCCTTTGAAAAAAGAATTTTTCCAGAAATCGAAAACTTCCACAGTTATAACAATTTCAAAAGTGACAAACATAAAAAATTGAAACATTTATAAAATTCAATGCGATAATTTTGTACGGGCGTTAATTTATTCTGCAATAATTTGATATTACCATAGTACCACACAATGTTGCGATATATTCGTTTGAGGAGTAATTCCGAGAATTTCTTCGTGAATGGGAGAGGAATCAGATGTGGAGGCTTTTTATAACTAAATGTAAATGGTTCAGTGTCTCTACGTACAATAAAGTGGTAGATTCAACTATATAAATGTCGGCAAAAATAGATTTACAGATATGCATGAGATGGACATTACGTGCTAATACCGTAGTATCGTACGCATTCATAAGGCAATATACTGATGGGATTTAATCTGTATGTTCAAATTATATGTGAAATTATCCTTGCTTGTCTGTACAGTATGCCGCAAATATTACAAAATCTATTCTTTCTTGTTTCTTTTGTAGTAGAAAGAAGGCTACTATTCCTGACTATCGAAATAATTGCACTTACGAACCGCAGATGCTTCGTTGGAATTGGTTTGGACTATTTCAAGTGATGGCTAAACTGAGGTCAGGAATTTTAATGACTAAATATTACTTAACCGTTCCCAATTATACGGTAAAGTATGTGCTGTTGTAGCGCCCTAGTTTTCGATAGCAAAGGAGTTGTCTGCATCGAGTATACGCGGAAGGGCTCGACCATTAATGGTGCGTCGCACTGCGAAACAGAAGAGGTTTGCGTAGCGCTGTGGAAAACAAGTGACCTGGAAAATTAAGAAAAGGCTTTGTCCTCTTGACGACAATGCAAGATCTCACAAGGCACGACAAACACAAGATCTGCCCCGCAGTTTTGGATGGAAGGTCTGGCAGCATCCACCCTACAGTCCCGATCTTGCGCTCTGCGACTCGCACGTGTTCGGTAAGTTCAAAGAACATTTGGGAGGAAGACAATTTTCCAACAATGACCAGCTTCACACAACTGTCCTTGGCTGTCTCCAAGACCAAGGTGCGAGTTTCTATCGTAAGGGCATCAAACTATTAATGCAACGCACAGAAAAATAATCTGCAGCGATTGAGAGAGTATGTAGAGAGATATTGTTCTATTTGTATGTCATACAGTAATGTATCACACTTCCCAACAAAATGCTGTTTGACGTAAATTGTTCGAATGTAACTTTTGAATGCTCTATGTATATTGAACATTTTCTATTTGAATTCAAATATCACATTCGTTCTTTTAGCTGCAACGTAAAAATAAATGTAAAAATACCCAATATCACAAAATAAATAGACGTATTAAAACTGTGTACAGAAGTCTCAACGTGAAGGGAGACCAACGGCCATGAATGATCCTGAAAGATCTGAGATTTACATAATTTCTATTAAAATACACCTATTGGCATCACAAGACATAATGTGTAATGAATATCAAACACCTATTCCTTTCGACTGGAATAATTTACTTAAATATCTACAATTAGTTCATTTCTACAAACGTACATTTTCTCAACGTGAATTCGCCCACGTGGGGTTTTGTACCCAAATTACTTTCAGATAAACTTAATAAACATAAATACGTATTAAAAACATAATTCAATACATATTAAAACAAAAAAGGATAATTAATCAACAATATATATTATAGCGTATGTTACAACAAATTTAACTCACTCTTTCACAGAGCCAATGGCAATTTTCCGAAACGAATGTACGATTGGGCACCCAGCGACTTCTGGTGACCACAATCCATGATTTTCACACAGACGAACTATTATATCATGAACTGTAAGTAATTCTCGTTACTCAAAAACGTTCGCCGCACTCAAAGACGCTCGTGTTTTGTTTACGTTCACCGAAGAAAACAGAAAACCAACCAGCACAGTCAGAAGAATTGTTAAAAGTCAGAGCGGCTGGCCGATCCACAGTCAGAGCGAGTAGATGTAACACAGAAAGATATGGAGCCACCAAAAATTCAAATAAGAACCGGAAATGGCTTATCTAGTGGCATACGACTGGCATTGACCACGTAGGGACGAACGGACAGACAGACGTTTTGCCGTTTATCGATTATTCGGTATCAGGGACTCACAAAGCATGGATTCTGACTACTTAATTCGTTAGAGGAAGAATCCTATGGAAACAAGGTTTATCCACTTCTTTTTACCAGGGCCCGACTGTCAGAAAATCGTCGATTTCCGCTGCTCAATCATCATACTTAATCATGCGATTACCTTACCTACGTAGTAAAAGGAAAGAGTTGGGAAATAAAAATATTTTCAAATACATGTTTTTCTTGCTTTTTTTTTCAATAGAGCAAAGTAGGCATACAAAAAATGTGCAAGAAACAGTTTCGTTGAAATTAATATTTTTGAAAATTTGAAAAATAATTAACATTGCAAAACTACAACACTGAGGACAATTTTTTACATAATAGTATAGTGGTGACGTGCGGTCTCTGACACTTCTGTGGAAAAGTCAATGCATAGCCCTCTTCTCTGGCGCGTCTCGGAACGTTTTTGTTTGTAGTACCTTCTTGTGTCTTTTCAACAACACTGTAGCGATACCGATTTCCTCATACAAAATTTCATAAGGCTGAGGGCAGTTGGGAAAATAAACAGACAGCGTTGCACGTGCAACCTCGCTTATCGCGACAGCCGTTCGCGCCCCCGGCACATTAAGAAAGTCGTTACAAGGGTCAGTCGTCGAAAGATTCACTGCAAGAAGCACGTGGCCGCGTGGCCAGCTGCGAAATTTCTAGAACGCCCGATTACATCCAGGGAATCCCAGAGCGATAAATTCTTTCACGGACAACGCCTACCTTGTGCAAGCATGGCCGGTGTTCTAGAAGGAATAAGAAAATTCTGGACGCTCACAGTGACGCAAAGAGTTGAAACTTCCTTCACTACTCCCGTCACGATTGGTTGAAATAACGTAATGCGCCATTTCCTTTGGCCAATAGCGACGCGGCTGTCATAAGGAGCTGGAACATACGAGAAAACGAGTGGGGGCAAAAGTTGACCTAATACGATTCGACTTATAAAATTGGCATTCAAGGCAGGGCAGTCGGGAGAGAAACTTCTCTGGGGGGGGGGGAGAGCTATTCACCGACCAGAGGCAAGTGCGCCTCTGATGGACTTAGAAAAAACTTCGGTGTGGGCTATTGTAAAAGGGCTGAGTAGAGTGGGCAGAGAAAATTCTCTGAAGCGGGAATCAGTTGCAAAGAGAGGCGAATGTGTCTCTGCAGGATTTCTAGACTTTCCAAAGTTGTAATTGTGAATCATCACGAGTATCAGAAGAATCCGTGATTGGTTACTACGCTCTTGAAATCGAGAGTGACTCCTGACCGACCCCGCGTTCAACCAGACAACACTACCAGACGCCGTCAACGCAGCCACGCGCTGCCACCCCTTTGGTGACGTCACGACCCGACCGCCAGCTGTTGGCCCCGGGAGGCCACCGACCTCCCCTGAATTCTTCCGAAGGACGACAGCCGTTTCCTCGACCGCGCCGCGCCCCCCCCCCCCCCGGGCGCGCAGAGACCCTTCTTCCAAGGCAGTATTATTCAATGGGCATTCGTCCCGTGTAAAGTTTTGTAATGCGGCGCCACGCTATGGCGCATCGATTTGTAACTTTTGTATTTTGCCATTGTAATGTTAGTAATATTCCTTCCTAATTTTTAAGCTTTACTCTGAATACTAACTTTTCATCTCCTTTTCTTCCCACCTAATTTTCACATTTTTTATTCTATTTACAAGTGTAACTTCCCTGGGGCATTTTAATTTTTTGCCCAGGAATAAAAGTGATTTTTACCAGTGATCAAAGTGTTTGTTTCATGTTACCAGTATCTATTTAACAATTCCTTCCATCACCGACTGAGCTATTAACCGTGGCCGCTAACCGGGCGTTCTCTCACGAGACGACCGGGGGTGTTACAACACGCAGACACGGGTCAGAGGATGCAGTTCAGGGGTTCACCTCTTAGCGTCTGTTGAAGTTTCAGAACGGTCTCACAGACCTCACATCACCGTAATAACCACCGCAATAAGCCTTTTCCTGCCACTGTGAATACTTTGTCAAATATAGAATAGGGGGGAAACTGGCAAGCAACCATCTACATTAAGGTACAAGCAAAAATCAACAACTCTGCGCAATGATACTTCATGATCATTGTGACAGCTGACAGATGCACAGTACCAAATCTACGTTTTGGACATCCGAATTAGATTATAACCTCCATAATTTCACGCATTCCGCTGTGTGCTTATTATTTAAAGAAGTCACAGAAAGAATGTAGGTAGGAGAAGAATCAAATGGCAATTTTATTTTAAAAAAAAACTTTTATTATAGTATTCATAAAATATATTTTGAAAACAATCTCAGATGATCATATATAATACAGGTACAAAAGAATAATCTGGTACTCTAGAGACATTATGCTATTCTAAACAGTTCTTGACACACGAATCTATGTATCTTCATTAATACAATTATAATTTTATCTCCACTAACTTAACAAGTAATATAAAAACATACCTTCATTTTATTGGAATACATAGTTTCACATAAAATTGGAATGAATACTTTTAGATCAACATAATAGATTGACTTGCACATTAGATTAAATGTAGTTTGCCTTTAGAAATAGTTTTGTCATGATTGTGAAACTACTATAATTGTACTGAAAATCACTGCGACAATGTGCAAATATTTGATCCCACCTGAATTGGAGCATACGTTACATGAACATCTCTGTCATATGAGCTGTGGAATCAAACATAGCTTCCATGACAATTTACTTGCAAGGAAAATACAATTTACCTACGTATTTGCACATTGTGATAATCTACGTTCAAAAGTTTAAACAATAACCGTTTAATTAGATCTATCATTTACATAAGCCGTTTATAAAACAAGTACAATTGAAATTCGTAATGAATTCTATAACGGTGACATATGTGTATTTTATTGCGGCTGATTAATTGGTGTTTTCTTAATCTGTAATTATTGAATTACATACACAGTCCATAATTTTGGCAACATCATTAAAATTTATTCCAAACGCCCAGAAACTGGTTTTTCTAGATTGTAGATACGCACCATATGGTTTTTTGCAAATTTTCTTCCAAGTCTGGAGTTTAGTTTGAAAAAGCTAATATCTAAATATGAATTACGAATAATACTTGGGAGTTTAAAACACACGTTCTTTCTTCTAACGCCACATGGTTGACAGTACCTGTTCAGTAAACAAGTCAACAGAATTAAGCGTGTCAATGAATGAATAGATCAAGATAATGAATCGTTCGTTTTGTATTGTGAAAGTTTGAATATAAATTCACGTTGCGTATTGTATCGTTTCTAACGGTAGGTAACGAATTTTCTTTATTGGTGTAATATTTCACGAGTTTGTGCATGATGTTCGGTGAATATGGTTTTTGAATTCGCGTTTCTTGTATTTTACTATAGATTTGTTGGGTTTAACTGTGATGGAATATTTGAATGTAGGTGAATGATTTGCGAAGTAATTTTGAAAGCAACACAGTGGTGTCAAGAACCCTGGTGTTTGAGCATCCCGACGTGTTTGTGAAGCGCCGAAAACAACTTCGACTCATCTTTATGAGTGCATGTGCTGAAGGAAATCCCGTGATGTGGATAGAGTGAAAGAATTTATTCTCGGTATCGTAACCGTTACTACTCCAATGATTAGGTACGTTTTGTTTTTTTATTTTTGTTTTGTAGTTTCTGGCAAGTAAATGTTCTAGTAGAACGTCACTACAATACTATTCCCTTAAAAACCTCCTAAAAGTGAGGGAGATATATAAAGGCAAAACGTTGTTTGCAAAACGCTGAAAACAACTTCGACTCATCTTTATGAGAGTGCATGTGCAGAAGGAAATCCCATGATGTGATATGATGAAAGAATTTCTACAGGTATCGTAAACGTTACTACTCCAACGATTAGGTAAGTTTACTTTTTTAATTTTGTTTTGTAGTTCCGGGTAAGAAAATGTTCTAGTAGGGGTGCAGGTCACTACAATACTATTCCCTTAAAAACACCTTAAAAGTGAGGGAGGACTATAAATCTAGGTTGCGAGGGCGAGGCCAGGGAGGCCCTCGCAAACGTTGCACGTTGCATCCGTCGCGTGGCGACGAGTGTTCGCGCGTCGAGATCCATTTGGTGTCGAATTGCTTTGGTTATAATATTGATATCTAGCATGAACAATACGAACTGGAATAATCAGTTCATAGATTAATTAAATGAATGAAATACAAATAAACTCGAAAATAATGTAGTTTGCTTAAGTAATAAATTTATATTATATTATTTGTATAATTTTGTGATTAGCGGGATAGCAGTGGTTTGGTGGCGACAACCCCCAATACAGCACTATTAAATTAGCAACATATAAATAGAATACTATTACATTGAAGTAATATGTGCTCTTGTGTAAAACGAATGTTTAAATGTACCTCGTAAATGATGATTGACGCATCACATATTCATCTGTTCACATTGTTAAGAGCCGACTCCATTCTAATGAACAATTGTTTTCGTGACAAAGGAACCGGTACCATGAACGTCCGATTTACCCAACTCATACCTTCATTCAAACCATACAATTGTAGAGTAATAAAGACGCAAGATTTGAAAAATTCTACAAAGAACTACACATTTGTTGTGGAATGTTGGTGGTGCAATTTGTGTACGAAACAAAAACTTATTTATTGAGCGTCGAATACAATTGATTTCCATATCCATTTATAAATCAGTTGCATTCTTGAAATCTGACTTCCGCATGGATAATTTCATGTAATACAGATCTCTTCCTGACGTCTCCAGCTGACTGAATCTGTTTTGCAGGCCACAGAACAGGAGCCACTAATGGCACCTGTAATGACACAAATATTTGAAAATGTAAAACAGAAATCAATACATTGAAATTTCAGAAGCCTCATATAGTACGAATAAGTTACAGTATTACGCAAAAAACATAAAACAGTGATTAATAAAGCTTATAGCCGATCCGGTGGCCGAGATCGCTGAGGCAGTAGTGCCGAAGCGATCTCGGACCGAAGGATCGCGGGTTCAAGTCCCGCCTCAGGCATGGTTGTATTGTGCTCGTCCTTCCACCCCCTATCATCATCATATTGTGTCATCCTCACAATTACCATACCGTTTCAAGCAATAGTGGTCGCTAATGAGGTAGAAGTTTATGCGACCTTAAAAAAAGCTTACTAGTTGTCTCAAACGCACGGAATAATGCATAAAATAGCACAATAGTTGATAGAAATTCATGAAGTTACGCACTTAACTCAATCTCAATAGTATTATTGGTATATAATAATAATAATAATAATAATAATAATAATAATAACAGACAAATAATCAGTTTTTCAATTGGGTTATGGATAACAATTGCACTATTAGTTTATGAATTCTATAAAACAACCAAAGGCAGTAATTTATTTTCTATTCATTTACAGTAACTCATTATCATCAATTAAAATATGTCACTCACCTTTCCGGCTCAGAGAGAAACTTGAAGAATCGTTTTTCTCCACCCTGTCGAACAGCGTTGGCGCATCTCGGAGACCAACATTTCGCCATCGTCATCTCCAACACTTGATAAGACCGGTCACCGATATACGTTTGCAAATCAAATTGCGCCATTATCAGGTAGATTGCCCTAAGCAACACTCTCCACCGGTAAGTTGATTCCGTGGTTGAAATCGATGGTCAAAGATACGTAAGCTCGCTATCTGACGAGAAAATGAGCGAAGTAGCGTTTTAAATTACATCCGCACCTCAAAACAGTCGCCACCACACCAAAACGACGCTGGCGCATTCTCTCGTCTACACTGTCAAACAGCGAGCACTTCCCCTGCCGCAGTATTTCCTCTGCGACGAATATGTGTGAACGTGCTGCACTCTCTGGGAAAGCGTTCCTCGTGGATTCTACTTTCGAGAGTACAGTAAATCGGGCAATAATGGGAATCGCTAGTGGTATTGACGGTCATTACAACGGCTATTCGGCCACTGAATGTGAGCAGAAGCGAATACCGAAGAGGAAGTGCTTGGAGAACACGATTGGTGCAAGAAGGGAACGGGAAATATTAAATGAAATAGAAGAAGACGTAAAAACGAAAGATGGAAACTATAACAGTTCTGCACAAGATGGAATCGTGCAAGGAAAACTAGTGGCGCTGCTACAATAGCACATTCTTTTTCGTAGTGTTTGTAACAGCTTCGAAATACTAAACTACTACATGAATCTACTGTTTCCAATCAGCAAAAACAGTTTCCTTCAGGTCAGGACTGAAACCAGGTCCATGGAGTTATCTCGCCATGCGCTTTGCAGCTATGGCTTATTTCGACCGCCGCTTAAAAAACTAAAGGCCCACATTTCTAACAAGAACTTTCGAAAACTCAGGGAGTAAAACGAAAATTAGACCGCCATCTTTATGACTCCTTTGCCCTATCCCCCACAAAAAATTAAATAAAAACTAATCAGATCCGTTTATGAGAAAATGTTTTCGTTTAGGAATTGCATTAACTTTACGCAGAAATAAAGCTAAATCTACTCGTTTTTTCAAACAAATGTATTAACCTTTTTAAAGATATAAATGTTTAGAACATATATAATTGAACCTAAAAAACTATCTTCAATACTTTACTTCTCCAACGTTACCTTTTGCCAATGTTCAAAAATTCAAAGAGTTTGCCGAAATTGTAACAACCTCCATTTTTAACCTTCGTTAATACATACGAGGAGTAAGTTTAAAGACATTTTTTTGAGACGTTAGAAACAATGTCTTTTATGAATTTCAAAACCTTCAAGAAGAAATAAAGTGAAAATTGATCTTGTTTCAAAAATATTACATGTCGTTTTTCAAACATCTAACATTTTAAGAGATCTCATTTATTACAAAAATCTCTATCGTCAATATTGCTTTTTTACAATTTTTTAAGGAGGGGGAGTTTTAAAAATACAGAGACATTGCCTAAAATAAAACCAAAATCAAATATTTTTATCGTCTTTGATACACAAGAGGAGAAAATTTTTACAAAAAAAAGAGAGCTGCTTTTTTAGAAAATAATTTTTCAGAAATTGACTATACTTCACGGAAAATTACATGAAAACACACATGTGTAATTATTATACATAACCTTATTTCGGATGTTTAGAAATAATATATTCATTAAGGAAAATCTTTATCTTTAGTATTGTAGTTGCCAGAAGTCGCCAAAAGTCTATTTTTATTTTTAATTTTTGAAAAATCGCGGAAATAAACGAACGTGAGACCTGTGCCAGTTTCAAGTTTCAAGAGTTTAAAATTTAATTTTTTTAAAATATTCCGAAAACGATGTTGAGGCTTCGCAGTCGCTCCCAAAATCACCGTATCAATTTAAAATACGCATGTTCTCCTGTTCGTTCATATCGATTGGGGAGTATCAACTTCGGAAAACGTCGTTTCAACGGTTTAGGTACGAGCGTTGACCACAGACGGACGGGCAGACAGACGTTTTGTCTTCAATCGATTTTTCAAGGACCCACAAAACATGAAAGGTGAAAAAGGAAGTAATTTACTACTTACAGCAACAAGATGTATCACATTACGTCACCAGGACCATATAAACATTTTGAATGCTGGTACCATGCAGCAAGCTAACCTGGCGAAGAAAACAAGATTAGCTGTTTTTGTCTCCCCGAGGAAACTGGAAAAGTGTGCAAATTTTAACGACAAGCAGGTAACATTAAGCTTGTTTGGTATTATTTAGTGTTTTTTTACAAGATTCCAACGCTTGTATGTGCTGACAACGTAATGTTGCAGGAAACAGAATCGTTTGTCGGAGCAGGCATTACAGCGACAGTTACATTTTTTCCACTCGAGGCTGCACATATTTCATCTTATTACTCTTCCAAAACTGATGAAGACTATTTCGTAGTCCTAACAGGTCATTTACATTTTTTTGAAAAAGCAAAGTATTTTTCGCGTTATTAATGCTTGAATTAAAGTAATTTTTTAAAAAATTCTCAAAACATGCTGATAAAATCACGTAAGATTCAGCAAACACTTAACACTGGATTGAAGGTCAGTGTGAGTGATTCCGGACGCGTCAGCTACTGAAGTCATTAGTCCCGTAGGTTGAGTGCATGTTGTTCCTCAGGAGGTGGCCCCACTTGCTGGCGAGATTCTGCGCAGAACTACCGTCGGCTACGGGATTTACCTCAACCAGGTATCTCCCACCAGACAGGCACCGTCCCAGCCGGGACAAGCTCTAAGCTCCCGACCGTGTTAACATGGGAAATTACAATATTTATGAGAGAGATTTTTTTTATTAAATGAAATCTGTTCAAGTTTTTTACATAATAAAATGTACATTTTTTAAAACATGACCAGTTTAACTTAATTTTCGCTATCTTCGAAATAGCTAAATCTAATTTCTAGCGCTTTCTTGACCAGTCTTTCACGAGTTATCAGGTGACATCAATGACAACGCCGTGACACAGCAATATGAATTTTCATTCTCACCTTCTAATTGTTGAGCAAGAACGTTCCTCGCTTATAAAACGCAGGTTTTGATAGTGGAATTTGAATAGATGTATTAGCTTTGAAAAATTAGTTTTCGCACCTGATGGCAATGTGAGCAGAAACGGAGTTATTACAATATTACTTTATCGTTATCGTTGTGAGAAGAGAAGAGCTCTCGTGCCATAAATCGTTTTGCGTACTGTCAAGAGCAATGATCTTACATGAAATATTATTAATTAAAATTGTGTTTAGTCGTCTGTTCTTTATACCTTAAGTAATGTGTATGAATCGTCATGAGTCTATAGAGTATGTACTAAATTCTTTGTATATATATTTTGTGATGTCTTGTGATTCTGTAATTATCTGTAACATGCCCCAGACTTGCGAACATACATGCTCACCTCTTGCAGGTTCTAGAGATAAATGAAGCACTAAATCAATTTTTTTCTTGCAAAACGCGCTTCATCTTACTAATTGAAACTCTGCGTTTGGTTCAATTTGTCCGCCGTGCTTCGACTCATTCCGTGAGGGAAATTGATGCTTTTGCTCACAAACGGAGAATAATTCTTGCTTGTTAACGCGTTCCCGCGCCGTTCGCAAAGAGAAATCAGGGAGAGGTTGCGAGCGCTGGAGCGGCCGCGCTGTCTCCCCGCGCGCTTCTTTCGCAGCCTCCGAGTGAGGGGCTCCCTGCGCGACTCGCGCCGCGCCGCGTCGCGTCGCGCTGACCCGCGCCCGCCCAGCGCCGCGACGCCGCCGCCGCCGCCGCCACCGACGCCGCGACGCCGCCGCCGCCGCTCGATACGAGCGCCGCAACGCGCAGCGCCGCCCCACGCGACGCCCCGCGACGCCCCGCGACGCCCCGCGACGCCCCGCGACGCCCCGCGACGCCCCGAGCCGCCGGTGCAGGGGGCGAGGGGGGGCAACGGCAGACGCCACCCTCTGCTCTCTCCTTCTCTCTCTCTTTCTTTCTTTCTTTCTTTCTGTCGTATCCCTTCTTTCTTTCTATCGTATCCTTTCCTTCTTTCTTTCTTTCTTTCTTTCTTTCTATCGTATCCTTTCTTTCTTTCTTTCTTTCCCATCCTTTCTTTCTATCCTAACCTATCTTTCTTTCTATCCTATCTTTCATTCTAACCTATCCTATCTTTCATTCTAACCTATCCTTTCTTTCATTCTAACCTATCCTTTCTTTCATTCTAACCTATCCTTTCTTTCTTTCTTTCTATCCTATCCTTTCTTTCTTTCTATCCTATCCTTTCTTTCTCTCTATCCTATCCTTTCTTTCTCTCTATCCTATCCTTTCTTTCTCTCTATCCTATCCTTTCTTTCTCTCTATCCTATCCTTTCTTTCTCTCTCTCTATCCTATCCTTTCTTTCTCTCTCTCTATCCTATCCTTTCTTTCTCTCTCTCTCTATCCTATCCTTTCTTTCTCTCTCTCTCTATCCTATCCTTTCTTTCTCTCTCTATCCTATCCTTTCTTTCTCTCTCTCTATCCTATCCTTTCTTTCTCTCTATCCTATCCTTTCTTTCTCTCTATCCTATCCTTTCTTTCTCTCTATCCTATCCTTTCTTTCTCTCTATCCTATCCTTTCTTTCTCTCTATCCTATCCTTTCTTTCTTCCTATCCTATCCTTTTTTCTATCGTATACTTTCTTTCTTGCCATTCCTTCTTTCTTTAAATAATGAGTTACTGATTCATCGTTTAGGACTTTTATCATTAGAACCTTTCTGAACCCGAAGGGAGTGTTTCGTCTTTCAACGCTTCTCAAATATTTACAAAGCAATTCGAATCCGTCGCTTCGAGGGAACCCCAGCATTCTCTTACATGCGGGTAGTCCCAGAAACAGGACACAAATCTTAAATTAGTGCCTCTCGATCTAGAGAAACAATATTGTGCATTCGCAGTAACAGAGATATGTTGAAATGGGTCTTTCAAAATAGGACGTGGTCACCTGCGACATTGCGAAACGGACCATAAGAAAAAAAAAATTTAAATGTATGTGCCCATCCCGTACCTCAAAAACTGAAAATATTTCAACACAAATGTAGGATAGGAACAAGAATTGTTCACTTTTTGGTGACTAGGGTCCGCCAAAAAGAGAAAATTCGTCGTTCTCCAGCGCATGATTACAATGTATTCTCTTCTTACAATGTTAGGGAGAGAAAATAAAAACGTAAAGAACACAACAATTATACTGAATTGTCTTATTTCTTTGAAACATGCTGCGCAATATATGTATAATATTGCCATTAGCTGAAAAGCTGGGATCACCAGAGATCCATTGTCAAAGAGCTAATGCTTTTAAAAGCTTTGGATCGGATATATTCCTTCACTCGAATTAAAAATGTAACTGCGAAATTAAATACGCACATTCTCACATATGCTGCGCAAAAACCTCAACTCGCTAAATGCACTGCACTGCAATGCAATGCATGCAATGACTCCACTATCACCAGTGAGTTTGCGCTGCTCTCGTGATACCAAATAGCCGCACTTTGGTGGCAGTAAAACGCAACAATAGATTTCTCAATGTGTTCGATTTCTCTGTAATCTACGGGATAGAAACAAAAAAAACGTACATTTGATTAATTTTTGATTAAGGATAATTGCATTTTGATCATTAAATACGAAAATAGGCATCACGTATGCATTTAAACACAAAATAGGCATTTATTTGGGTATTAGGCATTTCTAGGTTCTATAAAATTCGCACATAACTTCCCTGATGCTTCAAACTGAATAAGTATCTCAAAATTAGTTAAACTGTATTTGTCCCTTAATTTAAAGACAGAAAATTGTTATAAAATAACTGTTTTATATCAATATGTTACATGTGATACATAATAACAGCAACGTTTCGGAAATTACTTCTATCTTTAGGCAAACTGTCAAAAACAAATAACTTATAGAATGTTTTAAACAATTGACAGATGGTCAGATTTTAACAGAAGAATTTCATAAACTAATGTACACAAGTCACAATGGAACGCATGTTGATAAAAAACTTTTGATTAACTGTTAATTTTAACTTTTTTCTTTCTGTCTTACTTTATTTTGTAATGTTCCTCTCAACCTCTTTTTATCTACATCATTTCATACAGACGATACCACATTGAGATGATCAAAAGCTTTTGTCCATCTGTCCACTGTTTAAAATATATTGATTATTTGTTTTTTACAGTAAGCCTGAAGCTGGAAATAATTAATATCGGATGAATATAATTAATTTTGCTGTTATATATCACATGTAACATATTGATACCAGGACCTACTTCACTTAACAATGTTCCTTAGAAACTATAATTTCCAGATGAACCAATGATTAATGAGAAAAAGAGATAAGTGGCTCAAGTTTCTTCACAATTATTTAAACCTGCTATGTCTTGCGAATTAAGAACACGGCTTACTACTCAGGTCCCGATAGTTATTTTGAATACTGGGGATTATTAAAAACGAATTTGTTGGATGTACCCATTTAGAAATTGGAATCTTATACACATAATGTTAAAATTAACTTAAGTTATTCGTTTACTACTATTTTAATAATTTTGTTGTAATATGAGCAAAATGAGTTTGTTGATGATTTGCAAGACTGTTCCACTACAAACACAACATAAATTATATATTTTATTTTTATTACCTATATGGTAACTTTTTTATCACACACGCTCAGTAAAATTCTAACCATGTTGCAAGCAGGCATTTGTTCCAAGAAATGGTGGAAATTTCAATTTTTCCATCATTGTTGCAGGGTATTATTTCGTTACGGAGGCATATAGAATTTCGTTTGATATTCGTGTGTTTTTTCAATCAAATCACAATGGCAGCCACGTGGCCATTACAGGGAGGTGTGAGTTTGCTTGGAAGTGAGGGCTTGTTGTAACTTTACATGTTTATTTTTAGTTATTGACAGACTACAATTCAGTTTCGGAACGGGAATATTGTGGTGATGAAAACGAAGCTTCAAGAAGAGCAGTTTCTTAAGAGACGGTTTTTTTATTGAACAATTTGGATACAAATAAGATACAGAGAAACAAAAATGTACTGGGCGTACACGAACATACCATCCCAAAACTGTCACACGGCCTAAGCCTCTCACCAAAAATGCAATTACTCCATTGCAATGCATCAACATATTTTTAGATAATCACATTATTTCGTTAATTATTCACATGCATGCCCTGAAAGCAAGGAAATCTTCAAAGAGAAAAGGAAGTTCTTCTGATGATATTAAAGCGGAGGTACTTTTTAGAATATTGTATTTTATTCCTATGAATATATTATGGCTCATTTGGGCTGAAATGCATTTCGTGATCCACGCGGAATCAGAAAACAAACGGGCAGAATGATCTTGAGATTTATGCGAGTGTATGTGGGAAAGAAAACCCGTGGGCCAAACGAGGAAAGAAAATAATGACTTTCCTGTAACACATAACGACGTATATACTATGTCGTAGGCTTCCGCGGCCAGAGTCATGATCTGGGCTGTCCGGGTGACGCCGCGTCGATGGCTGGGGTGCCGACGTTTCGACCGACATATCGCGGTCCTCTGCACGGCTCTACAGCTACTGTACAGGTACAGAGGACCGCGATATGTCGGTCGAAACGTCGGCACCTCAGCCTTCGACGCGGCGTCACCCGGACAGCCTAGATCACGACGTATATACGCCAAACAGTTTCAAGGTGAATATTCGCATAAAATGCGTTTGATAGACTCGAAGATGTTTTATGTTAACCCGAAGGTCCGAGCCTCGATCTCAACTTGGACACGCAGAGTCAAGCGTCACAATTCCGCGGAAAAGCGCGTCGGTCGCGCCGCGAGTGAGTCGTTCTCGGAATCGACAGCGCGTGTGAACGAATCCGATCGCAAACTACATATCTACCCTGTTTTGTTATAACATTCATGTAGTCGAAAATCAGCAGCGTCTGATGACTTAATTTTTTTTGCTCAACTTTTTTTGACTTGCTGAATCGTTATTAAAACATTAAATATTTATTCATTCAAAGGTCACCATTGCTATTTAATATGGAATAATTCGCAGAGGGAGATGATCTCTAAGAGAAAGCGCAGACTTCGCTTCCCCTTGCGTTGCCGACGATTGGATGTCTCCATGAGACCTTCAACGACCTCTATCGACAAGCTAGCTGCACTTCCAGAAATGATTGATTTCCTACAGATTTCAAAAATAATTTGAAGTTGGCTTGCCTTATCGTTGATGAACAAGTTAGTTTGGGGGTAAATTGTTAATTCATGATCCATAAACATCGTCGATGATTTATTTTCCTACTTTTTTCTGCTACAGGTAAATAACCCTCCCGAAAAAAAATATGTTCACGTTGAAGGGGTTAACGTGAAAGGAAACGCGCAAACAAACCTTTACCTCACAAATATGTTATTCTGCGCCAGCACTTAGCGACTTCTCTGCGGAAACCGAAAAAAAATAGAAATGCATAGAAAGTAAATCAATCACAGCCGATTTTCACCTCTTGTCGTGATGCATTTTCGCTAAAACCTGAAGCTTTCTTCTTTAATACTTGTCTAAGCGCATTGATACATACAATTTTAATCCATCACTTTTTCAATGTTTTTCAGGTTAATCACTTGAATAAGTTGATGTTTCAATAATTTCTATAATACAAGAGATTTTTTGCAACATTATATCTTGAACACATGTTCTGCAAAGGATAAATATCAGTATAATATTGAAAAAATTTAGATCATCGTCTTAAAATTATCTACGAGAAAATGTAGAACTGGCTTAAGGAGAGGCATTTCCTGGGATGAGAATCGCAACTCGCACAAATGTAGCTACCAGTGATGTACGAGTGGGGAGCCCACAATTTGTGAATCATCTGAATCTTTTTGACAGAATGACAGCAGTAGAGAGGAGGCAGTATGACAATAGTAAGGGGAGATTCAGAAAAGTGAATGATGACATTGTTATCATTTTATAAATAATTATTTTTATTCTATTATGATAAATAATAATTAAATTTATTCATTATATTATTATATTTATATATTATTATAATTATTCGTAATATAAGATTATAATTATTCAATTTGCAAATTATGTCCTACTTATTTCTGAAAATATAGAATTCAACATTTATGTTATTCATTATTATTATTATTATTATTATTACTTTCTATGTTATTAATTGTTATATCACAGAAAACTACCGATCAGAGCAGCCGGCCGCTAGATTTCTGCTCCGGACAGCGACTGAATTCCACCTAGTTGACAAGCTGTCGAGACAAGTGCCGAAAATTCTGCCACCGTCGGTGCTCAAACCTAGAACATTTCGGTCAGAGGCAATGCAGTGACATCAGGTGATGCCCTGAGCAACCTCCTCCAATTAATAGTTTATAATATTGCAATCCGTTCAACCCCCAATAATCAAAATATAATTTAAAACTCGCAGGGCCGGGACTTTATTCAAATAAATTCGGGAATATCAATTTGAAGAAAATCGTCTGAACGGTTTATGCGCTTGCGTTGACCACTACACCCACAAAACGTCGATTCTGACTACACAAAATGTTGGATGAAGTATTTTACAGCATGTAAAGGATTTAGTAAGGAGACAAAATAAAAACGCAAGTTCATTTGCTCCCGCAGTGTGGCGGTGAACGGATCTCGAGTATTTCTGGTTCATAGCTCGAGAGTCGCTAAGAAAAAACACGAATTAACTCAAAGCTGAAACGTTTTGAGAAGTCAGCGAGTGTTATGAAGAATAGGGAAACGTAAGTATGGCGTCCTGTAGATGTCTGCGTCGCGCTGCACAATTTTCTTAATGCCTACAAAACGAGTCTGGAAGTGCCATACCGATTGGAAGTCTCGAACGTGAGAAATTAACCTCTAAAGTTGTAAAATTGTGGGGTGATGTAAAAAAAGTACATTTGACTCTGGCATGACTTTTATGTTTTTGAGTCATGTTTAATGTCTGAAATAAGAATATAACGTACTAGACTTATGCTATGTATCTAAGGTGAGGAACCTGTATATTTCTAAAATATTTTTAAAACATAGGTAATGTAAATAAAGTTGTAAGATTTTGTGTATGTATTAATGTTTGCAAAAGAAAGTTACTGTTAGAATTGTATGGCAACCAAAATTTATCACTCTTGTATTTTTTTTCTTTTTGGTCAATCAATGTCCGTTTTCAGAAACCATAATTTTGCATATAGTACAGGCATTCTCAAAATCTCTCAAATCAGACACGTTGTTTTGCATAATATTTACACGCAGCATCAGGTGCGAACCAAAATACAACACACTTCTCTGTAAATTAAAATAAATTTTGATGATGGTGTTTAGAAAGAAAATAAAAGTACACAGTAATCAAAGATGAAATTATGGACTAAAACAATAAGTTAAATATATGTAGTAAGAAAGAAACATACACAAACTGGAAATAAATTACCAAAATATGTTAATATTAATGCAAAAAACTTATAAAATTAAAAAGATAAATCCAAAATAAACACAAATAATTAAAACATTCCCATTGTAAATATACTCTACATCATCCCTTCAAGGAGAATGTGGTAATTGTGAATCGAGACGGAACAGATAAAGTTAAAAGTATTCGTTATCATTTGAAAAGGATGACAATGATATCAAGTAAAATACAGGAATAAACAGATATGGAAGGGGAAAAACATATCAAGAATAGAATACTCTTACAAATGCAGGAAAATGTAACATATCTCAAAATATAAAAATGTTTTAGAGGAGTATTATTAGTTTAGACACATATTTGTCATGAACATGAATAAATTCGATTCCAACATGACATTAATAGATTTGTGTTTTTATACGTAATATCTCCGGGATTAATCTTTTTATTTTTATTTGGTTTCATCATTCAAAATGTCAAAATGGCTGTCAAAAAAGAATGAAAATATCAAGACTATGTCGACACATTGAATTTAATTTTGTGCTAGTTTCCTTAATGTTATTAATTTGAAAGCACGTTTTATCTGTACCTCATTGGAGACAGAGAAATAACAATCAAGCCAAGTATTTTATCTGTTTAAGAGACGTTTTGACAGCCCTACCATTTTGGATAATGAACCCCGGAAAATATTGAAGGTTTATCTCTGAGACATTACATATAAATCTATCGAAAAATGTTTAATAAAAATACTATATTGTACTTCTTTTAATAAATTGTATTACTCCTTATTTATCACAAAAGTTGCAAATCAACCACTCTTTTACATTTTTTACTGGTGTTATGATTATTGAATTCTTTTTGGGCTGTTACCAATGACTTCATGAAAATTTTGAGAACATTGGTGTTTCAGAATAGCGGCCATTTAATGGCGTCTTATCAGTATGGTATTGCATCTATTTATCAAAATGGACCATGGGGTCCTGAAAACGTACCGCCATACTTGTACGTATGGTACATTCGTACACGGCCTAGTGACAAGTTGGACGTCTTTGAATCAGTAGCTACTTTGAGGCGCCGAAACGGTATAGAGTGGTCATAATCGGCAATAAAAAAGAATTTTCTGCCATTCGACCAAAAAATAGCTTTGAACTCGTAATCCAAGACTGCATAAAAAAATTGACACTTTGCACTCAATATGGCGGACAGTTTGATATGCCATATCGCTATGGCACACAACTCCTTCACACTTTTGCTATCTAATGAACAATATACAAGAATTAGATGTGTACTCATTCTCCAAGGGCATAGATATTTTCGACACGTTCAAAAGATTGTGCGGCGTAACACCGACATTGACAGGCCGCTCATACTTGCGATTCTTCATAACACTGGCAAACTTTTCAAAACCTTTTAGCTTTGAGCCTATCATACATGTTTTTCTTGCTGATTCCTAGCCTATCATGTTTCGCAACTCAAGTTCCATGTGTGTTTATTGACACAGTGTGTTGTCCCATTTCTCTGAAGAATAATATTTCATTTCTTGTTCATAGTAGTCTAATATAACACGTTATATTTAAACCTTCTTGGTTACTTCCGTGCTTTTCGTGGCCAGCGCCCTTGGAGTCCGGCCCGCCAGCGCAGCATTGCTTGTGACAACATTAATTCTCAAGATTTACTACCTCTCTTTCAGATACTGTCAGGATTATGAGAAAAAAAGGCTGATGATCCAGAGATTATTCCCCCTCCAACAGAGTAACTGCTGTACGAAGTGAAAACAGCGTGGACCTTCAACATTATCTCGTCAGTAGTTACCCAATTATGGCCCAGTTATGGCCCAGAAATTTCTCAGAGAAAGTCAAGTTTTTACAATTGATCCCATTGATGGAGTATTCCAAAATGAATACATTACAGAAATTTTCAAAGTAACTGCAACCAGTAACATTCGATTCGTTTCAATAATATCAGAAAATATTATATGCTGTTACCTAGCTTCTTAAAAAATTGCACTTTTCCCATATTCAGTGGGCCTATAACAACACAAGCTTGGAAGCTTGGAAGAACAATAACGCTACGCTCTGCAAAAAATTTAATAGATGAAATTCTTTCTCGCGAGTATGGGTTTGTCCTTTATCCTGCTTTGGCCCTGGGTATCTAAATCATTGTTAAAATGTTGTCCCTCAAGTTTGGGCATGCATTGACTGGGGGAAATTTGATTTACGTGTCCAAGATAACGTCCAAATAATAATTCTGGCCGATATTACACAATCGCAGGAACAGAATTTGTAGTGAAGCATTGTTTAGTACTTCAGAGTGCGGCGGGTTGCATGAAGCTTGTGTTGAGGGGCGCTTCAGTCAACATAAGCGTATAAAAAACATCAATGCACTTCTTCGTGAGCACATTCCTATAATATGCCTATATTATTCTCGCGACCGCAAGCAATACGTTATTACAGTTTTATTCCGATCGGAAAAACGGTAGGGCAGCGCATGGTGTACGAACAAACAAATATTAATGTTTACCTACTAGATCACACATCAAGGAAATAATTATCGTTTGGATCTCAACGCATCGCATCGAGATATTACCGGTAATATATTACTTGAAAAAGTACTCAAAGACACCAAATTCACATAATTTAGAACATCCAATTTTCCACAATGACATCAAAACAGAACTTCACAAAAGAAACAAGACTTTGAAATTCTGAATGGAAGAAATCACCAAACCACTTATATCGGATCAGAAAAAGTATCTTAAATAACCTTCTTCCTTATCATTGCAATAGAAAAAATGAAACTATGTATCATTTTTCATTGTGGTCGCAGTTCATGCGACCCTTTAAATAAAGCATAAAAAACTTAAGATTATACACATATTCGTTTACACCGTGATGATCGTACGTACGAATATCAATCATGAACCGCATGGACACATTTTGTGCTATTTGCAACTTTTATTTTCCTCAGCTTCTAGGTCTCTTATTAAAAAAATTGACAGTAATCGAAACGAGACATAATCAAAGAATATATTAGGTTAATACTCATTATTCTAAATAGTAGTTCTCGGACGCGTGTTAGATGATTGTTACTTTTCTCACAAACCTTATCTACTTGCGTAGTTCACCTAAGGGTATTGTCCTTGTGGATTCTTAGGATCTGATTGATTGATTAGCAATTCCGAGCTCGTCAACTAAGGTCGTTAGTCCCGTAAGAGTAGTGCATAGTTTATCATGGTGGTGGTGATCATCTCCATCTGGTTAGCGAGATTCAGCACTAACCTACGTGGACTTGCGGAGATTTTCCCAAACCAGGTATCTCCCACCAGCGGGGCACCGCCCCAACCGGGACAAGTTCTAAGCTCCCGACCCGTCTCCCGCTATGTGTAGTTAGCCAGTGCTTCTAAGTGTGTGTGTGTGTGTGTGTGTAAGTACGGGCTGAGGGTAGGACAAGGAAGAGGAAGGTGAGATCGCGTCCGTGGTCCGTTTGTTAGGGTACTGCCCCGGCACTCGCCTGGTGCTGATCGGAGAAACCACGGAAAATTACCGATCAGAGCAGATGGCCATTCGAATTTCCCCCCAGACGAGAGCTTAATTCGTACTAGGTATCTGACTAGTGTCCAAAATCCTACCACCGTCGATGCACGAAGTCTGGGTCCTCCTGATCATCTTCTGATACACACGGTGGCGTAATATCTTCACTTTAAATGCATTAAGATTACATTGAACAATAATATAATACTCTACGAAATAGTTAATACAAAATAATAAGTAAGAAATAAAACATAATAATTGACCGCGGAAATCTTCACAGCACTTCACTTCAGTTCACTTTACTGCACTGCAATACACAGAAATGTAATAACTCTCTTCCACATTCCTTTCACTCTACTTCATAACAAAACACTGCATACAAATAAGAATAAAATAATAATAATAATAATAATTATTATTATTATTATTATTATTATTATTATTATTATTATTATTAATATTATTATAATTATTATTATTATTATTATTATGCAACTTATTCTATTGAAAATACTAATAGATTACCAGCAGTAAATTATCATTATATACACATCAATGTAATATATGCATCAACGGCTAAAAAACTAATTTAATTAAGTAATTATTTTTAAATTTGCTCAACCTTTGAAGTTAGGGTGCAAAGATTGTCGCAGGCAAACTGTCTTAATCACTATTTGTTTGGTTTATGAATGAAATTTTCCCAACGTCCGTTTTCTGTATTTTTGTCTTAATTTTGTGCAAGCGATCCGCTCTGCCAATGTAGATTTTCCTAAACGACGATGAATTTCATTTTAACCTGAATAGCCTGCGTACGCTTTGTACGCAGCATAGAGTCACGACTTAATCCTCCTTTTTTGGAGTGACTCTCATACTAAATTTTTAGTACCCTTAAAGTAAAATTAAATGTTCTACGCTGGACCTTCTCGAGATTACTTCGCTGCGAAATTCTGTATGGGTCCCAACACATCGCGCTGTATTCTAACACGGGTCACCCTATTGACATATAAGCTATTTTTTTGCCAATCACGGTATTCTTGCTCAGGATCGGCGTAATAAAATGTGAAGATCTCCAGACTATCCCACAATATGTAAGTATGTGCGCGCGTGTATGTACAGATTCTACATAATATTTGGCACTTTTATACTCCAACCGTACGTGGGACTTGTTAATAAGACCGAATAAGTCCTCAAAACGTTGTCTTCTGCAAACAATTATTATCAATAAATCTAAAAATTAAACGAGATAGTAAATAAAATGACTGTAATAATCCTGGACTAATCTTATATTATTATTTCTATAGTACATGGTGTCTGCTCAATCGGCTGGCACTTTATTAATTTTTATGTAGTAATTTGTTTTCAACATTCCGCACTTACATTCAATTATAAACGTTATATTAGGAACCAATTTCATTCAAGCGGTCATGGGCACAAGATAAAAATACCACTCGCGGTTATCAAATTATTTAGTCAACATGGGTAGGATACGCACTCAGCACGAAAAGACATAATTTGTAATATTTATGCTTTTCCCGCCCTTCTTATGATTCAAACTTCAGGTTGCAATACACAAAAGTGACACCCGCGACATGACAGTTTAATTATTTCTAGTTTTCGGGAGCGTTAGATGTTATGGTTGTTGTTCCCGTAAGTGTACTGCATGTTTTTATCACCGATTGCTGTGATCTTTCTCCATAGGATTGTGAAATCCAGCGCCGACACTCAGTCATCTTTTGGAGGTTTTTTCAACCAGGTATCTGCCATCAGTGGATTACTGTTGGTGGTATAGTGGGATGCGTGTGCGGTGGTATAGTGCACTTACGAGTGTGTACGTAAGGGGTGAGGATAGGACACGGAAGATTAGGAAAAATCGCGCGCGGACCGTAGCCCAGTTGTGAGGGTACTGCTATGGCATTCGCCTGATTTTGATCGGAGAAACCACGGAAAACTACCGACCTGAGTATTTCAAACTGCCATGCTCCGAGTCACATGGCAGTTTGAAATACTCAGAATCAACTTTCCTTTGTTGCGCAGTGTCCCTTGGTGAATGCAAAGGAGATTTGGATTGTCGAATGAGAAGCTGGATTACCTTTACGTTTTCGCGACTAATGCGCTAGGATTGGTAGCGAGTTTTACAAATGATGGCTGAGATGTGTTAATATGGACTGATATTGTGGTATTACTATGTTGTGTGTGTTATTATTATGTAGTATTAAATTTTACGCGACTTTTACTGAGGCGAGAAAATACGTGCTGTTTGAACCTGAACAAAATCTTCAATATTGAAGCTAGCGATTTCATTATTAATTAAATCTATTTATAAATATTAGATCTTTATATCATTTTAATACTACTTTACTTTTAAAATATTAGTCGGTATTGCGTAAATCTTCTATTGTGGAAAAGTTCAATTTTTTCGAATGTATACTACAGTTTGAATACACAACTCGGATATTATTTTCTGAATGCAATGTTTTATGATCCTTATTAAGTAATTGAATGAATAATAATAGATCATTAACTAAATTACTTATATTTCTACAATTTCATACCTTTTTGTTTTCGAAATGCAAGTAGTTAGTTACTGAGATTTCGGAGCATTTAGCATTGTGAGTTGAGACAAGGAGAATAATGTATAACTCATGTTAAAACGAACAATTTGAAGGATATTACAATATTAGAGCCTTTAAATATTATTATAATTTTTATTATTATATATCATTCCAATCATTTGTCTTTTATTTTCAGAACTATAAAGATTCCCGAGTTGCGAAATGTATAAGCAAAACGAATAATTCTGTAACTATGACAATAGTTTCAACGTCAGAAAGTAAATTTCACTTAAAATATTGCATTAATATATCGCGTTTCGTTCAAGTGAGAGCTGAAGTGTAAGAAGGAAAGAAATCGTCACACGCGATAATATTCCATAACCGTTACCAATATTGCGAGAAAGTATGCGCGGTTGCAGCATCACCAGTCGTGCCGTGTTGTGCGATGTCGCAGGGAACGAGCCCCGCCGCAATGTAACGAGCGGCGAGGCGCGTGTCAACTGTAGTCCAGCGCCGCCCAGCGCCGTCCAACGCCGCTTCGGGGGCTCCGCGCGCGGCGCAACCCACGCGGGCGAATTATCATCTGGTGGACGCCTGTGATTGAAAGTGCCGATAAAAAAGTCCCGCTTCCGATGGGGACGAGCGTAATCGAATCGATTCCGTCAACACCGCATCGCTCTCAATACAGCTCCTCAGCCGCCGCCGCCGCCGCGCCAGGGCGACCGCAGGCAGATGCAGCCGGCCCGTGCGGGCGGCGGCGGCGGCGGCCGCGTGGAGCCGGGGCCGGGCGGGGCCGGGCGGGGCCGGGCGGAGCGGGGCGGGGCCGGGCGGAGCGGGGCGGGGCCGGGCGGGGCCGGGCGGAGCGGGGCCGGGCGGGGCGGGGCGGGCGCGCACAGAAAGAGGCGGATTTGATTAAAGATGACCACGCGGAACGCGTCGATGCCGCCCATTCGCGCGAGTAACGCTCGGCGGCAGCGGCAGAAAACGGCGCCAGGTTTGGAAATCAAGAAGCGCGTAATCGTTGCAATTACCGCATCACTCTCACAGGAATATTGTTTGGCCCGTACTGACCGTCTGAAAATAATATTTATATATAAATAAAAGGGAATTAGCGTATGTGTATCGTACATACCGCGCAAAAACTACTCGACCAATTTCTAAGAAATTTTCTCACTTATTTATTTTTATATTAATGTTCACACTGCTCTTTTTAGCAATGGAGTGTTTAAAAAGTGTTTGAAATTAAATCAGATATGTGGGGGCGTGTTTGATGATTCATTCGTTTACGACAACTCAAGCGCCCCTGAACTCAACGCAACCCGCCGCACAGTCAAGGATTGAGCGCGTCATCGCTGCAATACAAATATTCTGCCCTTCCGCTTGTGAAATATCGGCCGGAATTATTACTTTCATTTCGGACACACTAAACAAATTTATCTCGCATAGGGTCCTAGCGAACGCATGCCCAAACTTGAGAGAGAACGTTTTAACAATACGATACGTGACAACCATGTCAAAACATAGAACAGATCAAAATTTCCGAGAAAGGCTCATCAATTAGCATTTTCGCACAGCTTAGCGTAAAACGTGATTGACATTAACGTAGCCACTAGTGTGATGTGTAATAGCGAGGCATTTCCTGGTCCATTAGTTTAAACACAAAAATACAAAAGTGAATTATTTGCTTACACCGTATTGCTAGTGTTATCACTTCCATCGTGTTTAATACAATCAACTTCTTCAAAATATTTCTTCTTTTCTCTTGCAGGTTATACAAGAATATCTAAACCAGTTTCCATTAAGTAATATTTGACGCTCTTGAACTCGCTTCTCAGAAACCTTATAACCATGCGGGGAACTAATGAGAGGTCGAAGGTGAGTGGTGTTTATGAAAAGAGCCAATGGAAAGAAGGGTGGAGAGTCAAGGGGAATGGGAGGGGTGGGGCAAATGTCCTTAGAGCACGCGAAGCGCTGTCACTCACAATCCACAAAAAGATGTTGATTGTTATACTGGCAAACATTGGTACGCGTAAGTACTATCAGTTGGTTACTACGAAATTTCCATTATATCGATACATCTAAATTTATTGAGTCACTGTAAAAGCTCTGATGCAGACTAACAGCCTCTAAGGCTCGACTCCCGTCGGAAGCGTAATTTTCGAGCTAGCTGCACAGTGAGGTCGCATTTATCCACTGTCTGCAGGAGAATTTTAGTAGCCAGCTGCTCTGATCGGAAGTTTTCCCTGTGTTTTCCGATCAACATCAGGCAAATACCGAACCAGTCCCTAACAAACGGGCCCCGAACCGCGCACGATCATTCCTGCTTCTTCCTTCTCCTATTACTTACACTACACTACACTACCACACATGCTGGGAGATCGGTCGGGGACTTCGAGCTTATCCCGGCTGGGGGTGCCCCGCTGTTGCGAGATACCCGCTTGAGATAAAGCACACAAGCTGACGTGTGGAACTCAGCAACCATCAGCACTAATACATGCACTACGTTTAGGGGATTTTTGAGCTAAGCTAAGCTAAGCTAAGCTATCGGAATCAAACTCGTTGATGCTTCTGTATTTTTATGCAGCTAGGTTTGTCACCTGATATTGTATCAGTAGAAAGTGACAATTCTTTCTCAAGAAGGTATTTCAATGAACACTGAATAAATGGCTTCTTTTTTTGATGTGGCAAGTACTTTTGGCTCTTTCTTATTACTATAAGGAATATTAAATTTAAATTAATCATTATTTTTGATAAAATGCATCAGGAACGGAAATTATTTCGCTATAGGACACGAAACTTGTTTACTGTGAAGAGTCTACTGTTAATGAATGTTCGAGTACCATTTCTAAGTATGATGGTACGCTTGCATTGCACGTATGTTCATGTTTATTCATATGCTCCTACCTTATATGCTCATATTCAAGCACGCTCATGTTTACAAAATTCAGTAATTAAAATGCCTCAACACACATTGGAGATTAAATTTTCGTCAACTTTCATTTCCATATCGCGTTCTGACTTGCTAGTTCCGAATTCAACCGTTAAAAATCATCTAGCCGCGTGGTTGAGCAGAACCTAATAAGTTTCTCCTATTCATTGTGGAGCGTCTTATTAGCAGAAGTGTCCGTATTTACATGTCATTTCCCACTGCCAGTCTGTGGAAAAATAGAAACTGTCGATGCATTTCAGTTAATGAAGATTTATCCCTAAAACTTTGAACATTCCAATTTGGAAACTGTTATAATTCGGAGAAGATATTTTACATGAGCTTCTGGTCTGCAATTTCAAACAATTGCAGCAAGACCCATGCCAGCAAATTTCCGCCACTCGGTTTAACATTACTACGTTTTAATGTAAAGTTGACATTACTCTTATTCCTTCAACATATCATGCGCTAGGGAAATAGTAATAAGGCCCCACAAAATGAGGAAGCTCTCCAACCCCACACAGAGTATCACAAAAGCGCGGCATTGTGACCCTAAGAAGAAGTTTCGTGAATACAGATACATTTGTGATGCGACTTATGAATCTACAATACGCGACCTTTTCGAACGTTCTATTAAAATTTTTGAAAGGTTCCTCAATTTATTCCTGAAATTCTCAGAAACGTTGGAGGCTGTATTGCAATATGAAGTTATTTTCAGTTTTAAACAATGAATTAAAAGGCCAAGTTGTAGTATTTCATTATTTTGAAATCACTCCACGTGGTGTGAATGAATAAAAACACAAACGCTATATAAAATGTGTTTTTCAGATGTTCGTGTGAAAACAATGGTAACATATTTTAGTCGTTTTCTATCAATAGCAATTTGTTACATTTACAAAAATTTTAGATGCCAAATAGTTTTATTGGGTTCACACCTGCTTTGAAACCACCGGAAAATGTTCTCCCCACATGTTACGCGGGAAGGGACTGGTGTTGAATCGTACAGCTTCCTGATATTATAAAGGACCCTTAAAACTGCGAAATGGATAAAGTTTGGAAAACAAAAAGAGTTGGTTGTAAAGCAAACGCCGAAAAATATATTTTTGGTTGTTATGCAATCTACGACCGCGGTTTAATCCGTAAAAAAAACACTGAAGACATCAAGTACGAGAGAATTAATCGTGTTCTGTGTTGCCTCTTTAAGAAACCACATGGAATAGAGTCACTCCTCCCTTATTAATTAGAGTTGATAAATTGGATGTTGTTGGAAATAATTAATTCCATGGGTATTCCTCGTGTATCACTTATTTCGGCGTGAGCTGGAACGGGAGTGATGTGAACAACTGAACAAGGGTTCTGAAAAGCGAGGCGAGCCTCCAAGCAACAACAGCCGCCAGCCAGCGAGCGGGAGGCGAAGAGCCGGGGTACTCACCGAGGGGCGAGGCGCGGAGCGGCGAGCGCGTCCGTGGCGGCGCGGAGTGGGGCGGAGCCGCGAGAGAGCAGCACGGGGCGAAGAGAGAGAGAGAGAGAGAGCGAGGGCGAGGGCGAGGGCGAGGGCGCGATCGCAGCGGAGAGCGCAGGCAGCAGCGAGCAGCGCGTGCGACGCGAAGGCTGCAGAACGCTAGAGTGGCGAGCGACTGCAGCACGCGGTGGCGGCGGCGGCGGCGGCGGCGGACCCCGGCGCGCGCGCGCAGCATCCGCACATCCCCCCCTCCCCGCGCTGGACCGCCACTCCCCTCCCCTCCGCCCGCCCCGTACAGCGTCCGCGCCAGCGCGCCCCGCGCTCACGCCCCTCCATTCATTAGCCCCTCGAGGTGGTAAGAGACGCGCGCGCCCGCGCTCCCACACACACACACAGGCCCTCGGCCTACACTTTCATCATTCTATGAACATGTTGGAATGCTCGCTTTCGACTTATTCAGCGCCGTCAACAATGCTTTATAGCGCGCGCTCGCAGGTCGATGAATTCGCAAGTGCGAAGCGTCATGGTATTTTACAGCAATAGTTGCTGGTAAAAGTTGAAGGATGCATCTCAAAATTGTAATTAAAAGTTGTTTTTCTCCATTGCATTTTGTAAAATTTCGAAATTTCCTTGCCCGTGAAAGAAATGTGCATAAAAGGAAGTTTATAGTCCCAAATCGGAATCTATCTTTCAAACTATGCAATTTTTTTTTCTCTCAAGAGATCTTGTTTAAAAAGTATGTACCACTTCTAGGAAGACATTAACTTTCATTAAAACAAATACACCTCATCCATTTTTACTTTTTTTATATTTCACGTGGTTATAGTGATATCTTGTTTAATTAAGAAATGTATCAAGACCCCTTCTTGGATATTCACATGCGTTTTGATTAATAGAAAATACTTCCTTCCGAAATTCCTGATTATTTCCAGTACATGACGAATAAAGGCGTCACTGAACAGCCTCACAGGCAGAAAAATTAGAGGTCGGAAGAGTTATCAAATAAAATATTCCCTCCTTTCTCAATAGCCACATTACTTTCCATTTTCTATAGTAAAATTAACTACAAGGATTACAGAATTTCAAAAACTTTCTCATACTAGTTACTTTCCTATTCTCGGTATATTACACCTAAATATAAGGGAAATCACATAAAATCCGTTTTTTGAGTTAAGAGAATCAGAGCCTTTGATATATTTTCTTCAACATGGTGAAACCCGTTTTATTCTTCGATCTTTCGTTTTGCTTATATTTGGATTTATAGGTAGCCTCGCGTTGGAACCACGCCGCTTTCGGAAAAAGGGGACGTTCTTCCCCTAAAAAATAAAACAAAGCTAAAAACAGACATCGCCGAATAATAATGATAGAAGAAGACATTTCAGAGAAAAAAGTAAGAGAAAAATATGTCGACAGAAAAAAAGCGTATCCTATGGAGCTTACCAGAGCATTACACACTTTAAAGCAATTTCCCCGAAAGTTGACTTTTTGGCTGTCATTGGAAACCCAAAACATATCGCCAGTTATATGCAACTGCAAAAAGTGCGCAATTGTTAGCGTTTTTTGTAATTTTCCCCCGAGAAGGTGACCTTTTTCGAGATATCAAACATAAAATTCGAATTCAGCACCCCATAAAGTATGGAACCGTTGAACTAAATTCCAGAAATTTTCCTGCAACGGGATTTTTGAACACCAAACGACAAGACTAATACGTCAAAAATTTTAAAGAAATATTGCTCAGTTTGTAAGTAAAAGCAACAACTTCTCATCTTGTTTTTTCCCATATTCGTAACGCCTAGTGAACTGTGCACCCCACTGCACTGTTGTGGTTCCTTCCAACATTTTGCATAATATGAGATGTGCGCTTCCAAGCCTATTCGAATCCAACTTATTACCACGTCATCATTTCTTCAGGGCTCCTGTTCCAGAAGAGCTCCTGTTTCGTCTTCAGGATGTCATCTTAAACTTGGGCCGTCAACATCTCTTTTACCACGAGGTCGGTAGTGAAATAATTATTTTGATATTCACTACTCATTCTATTTGGATTCTGGGATCATCGGGTCTTGTATTCTTGTATTTTATTAATGGGAGTAGTTCTAATTCTTCTCTGATTATCTCACTTTTTTGTCTAATACAGTGCAACTTTTGACTTGCCTCAAGAACCGCATTTCAGACGTTTAAATTCTGTTAAAATCTTCCGTTATCATGGTCCACATCTCGTATTCATAAAGAAGTATTGGAATAGCCATTGTTTTATAACATTTAAGTTGGGTTTCCTTTCTTGTTATTTTTCACAGGTATTTTATTATTCTTCTACAGATACTTTGCAGTCCATTCCAAAACATCCCACAAAATTCGCATTGAAATTTCCACAACTATCAGTTTTTTATCTTATGATAAGTGATAACCATACATAAGTGTCACCAATATCTTCCTTTGTTTATTTTCTTTTCTTTTTCTACAGAGAATCGAATTATTTTTTCTTACTGTTCCCGCACTATCCTTGCGCCGACATCTTGCAAAAATGACGAATGACTCGTTTTTTTTAATATTCCATTCAACATAAATGACATACGGATCCTATACATTTACGATAATGATTTTAATGAAATATTCATCTTACCACTTATTTTGAGAAAACGATCAAAACTTCACCAGATATACTTTTAGATGATCAGTACAGAATTCGATACAGATCCACATTTAACATTCTTTGATGCTAAGAAAAATAAATCTTATCGTGTTGTACCTTCAAAAACGTAATTAAACTCTTAGTACTGTGAAAATGTGATCCTGTCGACTCGTAGTGACCAAATGGTTTCCTTTTTTATTTTTCTTAGTATCAAAGAATGTAAAAAATGTCGATCTGTATCAAATTCTGTGCTTCATATCTGAAAGAGAATCTGATGATGAAACCAAAATAAATTACGAAACATTGTAATAATTTTCTCAAAGTAAATTATGACATCAGTATTTCATTAAATTGAATGATTTTCTTAAATATCAAGGATACATATTTTGTTTATCGAAGCTACGGACAATAAGTGTGCGTATTATTACATTTTGAATTTCTGCAAGAAATCCCATGGAATAATTGCCCCATGGGATAATAAATCCCATGGACGAATTAAAGACTCGCTTTAAAGCTAATTAAAATTATTTGTTTTCTTCACCATCGCAAAACATAACACTAGATGTACTGTCAATAAATCAATTGGAAAATGTGCTCTTTACAAGTCAAAAGATATTCAATCTTGCTGAGCTTTAAAATATCAAATTAACATATTTTTTCATATTAGGATAATATTAACTTTACATTATTTGAATTAATATATTATTTTAAATAAATGCAATTCATTGCACTTTTTTCCACTTTTCTCAGCAGAGCAAAAAAAAAAAATTTTCATCAAAAGGGCGCCATTTGTCGAAATTTTTAACACCCAATACAGGAGGAGGAGGAGGAGGAGGAGGAGGAGGAGAAGAAGAAGAAGAAGAAGAAGAAGAAGAAGAAGAAGAAGAAGAAGAAGAAGAATGGCTTGTATATGTTAGTTGCATCGCGAACAAATAGCACATTTATTGTACACAGAAAATATAAAGCAAAAACAAACCAGCAGTGTAATTTTCTGGCAAGTTTCAAGATTGGATTTACAAGTAGTTCCATAAAAGTCTCAAAACAGCATAGAATAAAGAAAAATTGCGCAAAACATGGAGTCATAATGTTACAAATACAGTGAATTGGCTAGTAATCAAACTCCATTTGATAGGCCTTCCTCCATCACATAATTTTAACATGAGAATTTAGACATAATATTAAGTATTGGTTCTCATGTCCCAGCCAAAGAACACGCATAATTTTAAAAGTAGTATTATGTACATTAAAATATCATTGTCGGCGAAGGCTCATTTTTATTACACTGACACTTTTCAGTCGTAGTAGGCCCATTTTTATTACATGATGACTTTAATAGTTTAGAGAAAATAAATACAACCGAATACGCTGGCAAAGTTTGGAATATGAGTCCACAACTAGAAAAACCAGCGGCGTCGCTTCTTCGATGTGGAACGTCAACAGCTTCGCTTGCACACTGTGGCCGCAGCCACCCCAGCCTCTGCGCCAGCTCGCTTTATGCTCTCATCGTCACCCGCGAGTATACATCAGAGCGCCTCTGCCGCGCGCTGACAGCCACGCAGATGATCGCAGTGCGAAGGGGAGGGGGGAGGCAGGGCGGCGCCCACCCCTGCGCGAGGCTGACCCCAGCGGCGCGGCGGTGGCAGCCCAGCTAACCGCGATGGCCGATACGTGCTGACCTCTTGCGGCAGCGCAGGGCAGTTGCAGGGAGCGAGGGTGTGTTCTCGTGGTCACTAATATATACAGTACACCCTCGTTAGCACCAACTCGCTTAGCACGAAATTCGTGGCAAAACGAAAAAACTTTTGGTCCCGCTAAAGAAACGTAGTAATGCTATCTATACAAATCGGATAACACGATTTTTTATGACAAGAACACAGATTATTTCAGACCCTTGAAATTCGTGTTAACATAGGGTTTACTTCATTTAGTGAACTCTCCAATGCTTCGCTATTGCAATGTATAACACTTCACACACTACTGGTCATATGACTCTTAATCACGTTTTACGCTTCACTCTGCAAACATTTTAATAGACGAAAGACCTCGCGAGTGTGGGTTTGTTCAACGTCCTGGTTTGGACATGGTTGTCAAGAATCATATTGTTAAAACATTCTCCCTCAAGTTTGGGCCTGCGTTCGCTATGAAACTGTTTTGGAGAAATTGTATTTACTTGTCCCAAACAACGTTCAAGTAATAATTCCAGCCGATATTTCCCACTCGCAGGGGCAGAATATGCAGCGAAGACGCACTTAATACTTGGGAGTCCGGCAGGTTGCATAGAGGTTCTGTTCAGGGGCGATTGAGTCAGCATAAAGGCATAAAATCATCAACGCGCGTCTATGTGCGACAGACATACACACATTCCCATTGTACTATGTCTACATTCGTTAGCAAACGCAAGCAAGACGTTGACAAAGTATTATCGCAATTGGATGAACGGTACGGCAGGGCATACAATACAAACAAATAAACATTGATATTAGATTACTATAGGGTGGGAAATTAATAATGTGGCCCATAACATATTAAATCACAACAGATATTCCACCTGCAGATTTTTAGTTTTCAGCCCCAACTCTGATGTTTAACAATGACATACAGATATACCAAATGTCCCAAGGTATAATTTGACATACATTTAATACGACAGTAACTTATTTCAGAACACTGAAATCCTGGAGGAGAAAATATGAGTAGTAGTACTACATATTTACATATAAGACATAATGGTAGCCATGTTTGTAGAGATGAAAATCAAAAGCAAATATTACAACGCGAATTTCAGGGCTCATGTGTGTTCGTTATAATGCGTCATTTAGATTTACACTTATTTAGTCTAAAAACAGCAAAAACTTTATGTGACTATGGGGGAGAAGATTTTGAAGGGATGAAGAAGAAACATACAAATGATGGCGAATTGCTTTAATTCCAGTATAGACATCAGATCAAAATAAGTGCCTGAAAGTGTGTAAGATCAATGAAAAAATTCCTTTTGGAAATTAAAAAAAAAACAATTGGAAACGGAGGTGTTATGATTTTTAAATAACTGATTTTATCTAACGTGATTCAGATACAGAAGGTAACGTACATAGACGAGATTCAGACGCGCAAAGCGACGCAAAGTACATTAATAAACTTTGGGAGTTGGGAAGACAGAATAATTGATGGGAGGTTACAAAGTTTAAACTGCAGTGGTGATTTCATTTAAAGTTTTGTCAAAGAAATATTTCAATTAATGGCATTGTTCGGAAAGCAGGACGATTAGACAACACTGATAAAAAATGTCGAAACAGAAATGTCCAACCCGCAGATCCGCGGATTGATTCAAGTGTAAATAGTTTGCGTTATTCTTAATATTATTAGGTTTAGGAGTTTAAATGTTTGAATTATTTCATTATATCATTAATTTATTTGTTAATTGTATAACGCATAATTAATAATTGCATTTGAGGGGCGGCAATTTTAAATTTTAAAACCAAAGATTCCTGCAGGATTCCAAAGATTCTTGGAAGATGGAATTTCTTCTCGGCGGCGTCAGAAGCTGCATTATCTCAGCCAATTGGAAGCGCCGCAAAAACGTCGTGCAGTCAAAATTATGAAATATTATTTTAAAATTATCTAAACATTTTAAAGGCCTTAAGAAATAAAAGAAATTATTATTTTGAATAATTTAGTAAAAGTAATTGGAAAAGTAATTGAATAAGCTCTTAATTATGTAAATTCAATACTGAGATTGATAGTGAAAGAATACTTCAGTTGTCAAAAAATGTTGTGAAAAATGTTGAGAACAAAGAATTTTGCAGAGAATTGTTCTAGTTATTGTTTGAAGAATCCTTTAATTTTGTTTGTTATTAATTCGATAATGACTCCTAAAACTTAGCTTGAAGTTTCATAAAGTTTTGAAAGTGGCATTTCGCCGCGTTCTAGATGTGTGTAGTGACTATTGCGTTCTAGTGGGTGCACAATTTTATGTTATAAGATGCGCTAATTCTGTGAGTTGTGGGCAAACTAGGGAATTCGTTCGGGAGGTCTGGTAATACTTCGTTTTATGATAGTTTAGGTGATTTTGAATTGTTTGAATCTCTGATGGATTTTTTAACAAAGTCACTTGACATAATTTGCTTTGTGCATTCTTGGGCAATTTAGACATCTAGGAGGTACCTCTTGAGATTTCTTACACTGTGAATAGTGGTGTGATTCAAGAAATTTTACACATCTGGATTCTCGATTACAATTAGCATGAGTGTGACTTCTCTCTGACATTAAACTGGCGTGTTGGATCAGTTTGTTTGTGCAACTTTGACAACTGCTGAAAATAAATAGTTTGAGTTGAATATTTGAATGTTAATTTAATAAATTTATCCATCGAACGAAACATTTCTGATGCAGGTTCGCAATATATATTTCTAGAATCATCTTTCTCACAAAGCATTTCAACGCACTTCTATGACAACCGGATTTTCTTCATGAAATGTCTTGCTTACTCCGCGCACTCAGGATCAAGGATGAGCAAATGTACGTGAAGCAGACGTAATATCAACCACGTGACTGTTTCAAACTGAAATAGATAACTCGTTCGAAAAATAACAAATATTTTTTACTGATCGTTGTCGCGTTGATGGATTTGGGAGGGGGGTCCACCTCACCAGAGATCTATCATTGAGTGTCTACACGGTATTATTTTTCATTAGAGCAGCGGCTCCTTGTAAACAACAGTGTATGCACGCATACGTACGTATTTTATTAAAACTGTGCACGATTAAAAACACCAACGAGTATTATAGATATGTTCCGAAAAGTTTCTATATGTGGGGGGAGAACACTATGTGTGGTGGAGAGTAGTGTACAATTACGTTTGTAGAGGTAGAACTTCCTTTCATTCACTCCGCTCCTGTTAATCTGCGACATTCTGTGCTGGACAAATACTTGAATACAGTATAGTTAAACACTAATATATTTTTATTTTACATATTTTCTATGTTTCCTTACATATTTCAGAAAATAATACATATAAATGTACTACATATTTCGCTTTTCTTATTACAATAAATTCCGTTCCCTATTTAAAATTACTGTTAAAATCCATGATCGTATCTGTTCGTAAATCTTAGCGAACGTATATTTTATCTCAACGTCCCCATGAAACTCCGAGCAGCTGTTTTGATAAGCTGCGTTTCCGCAGACAAGTCGAGTTCGCTCCGCCCTCTGGGATTGGGGCGACGAAGGGCCGGGGCAGGGCGGAGAGGGGCGGGGCGGAGCGAGACGTGACAGGGCGCAGCGAGGCGGAGCGGGGTGGGGCGGAGCGGGGAGTTGTGCGGGGTGGGTGGAGCGGGGCGGGGCTGGTTGGGGCGGGCCGGTGACGCGATGGGGTGGGGTGGGGCGGGGCGGGGCGGGGCGGGGCGGGGAGCTGCGGCGGAAGGAGCGAATACTTGCGGAGTACTTCATAAGCAGACGCCGCGCGCGCATAGTTCCCGGAGCGGCCGCTGGGCTGCGGTGGGGCTGCGTGCTCGTCGCGCGTATCGGACGGAGCACAAGAATGCGCCTCGATCGCCTCCCACCCCCACCCCCACCTCCGCCCCCGCCCCCTTCGCCCTCCGCCCTCGGCGCTCGAGTGCCATGGACGAACAACATTGCTCGCGTTTCATTCGAAGGGGTTGCAAAATGTGCGATTGGATAAAACTCCGTGAGAAAAAACCCGTACGCAAATATATTAGCCCCGTATGCATGTTGGTCGACCTCTAGATGAATGCCGTTGGGGAATGGTGACCGTTGCGCTCATCCATGGGCTTGTCCTAATTCGTCATTGTTCTTTCCAACGTAAATTTTTTCAATTACAAAATATAGAAATAATAATTATTCTTTAAAAAGCAATGCACTGGAAATTAAAGTAGTGGTGCCACAACAGTTCACTACATACTTTCTCGCATTTGAAATTTATATATTATATGCATACATAATTCTATATGATATACATACATTTATATATTATATACAATATATATTTATATATGTTTATCGAGAGAGAGAGAGAGAGAGAGAGAGAGAGAGAGACTGAGACAGACAGTCAGAGACAGAGAAAGACAGTTACAGATAGACGTAACGGGTATACGTGGTCCCATGAGAGCGATGAGTGTAAACCTAGACAAGTGGAATTAGCGCGATGCGGGGTGGATTCAGTTGCCAACGTGCGGCAACGCCGGAAGACGACAGCCAGGGGAGAAGTGCGACGGCGGCGGGGAGCCGCCCCCCCCCCCACACACACACACGGGCTAGGCAAAACTATTTCTTTCCTCTCTCGAGAGCTGCGGGTGTGGACGGTTTGTAGAGCAACGGTGTTTTGAAGTGAAGGGACACGGCGCGTTAGTGGACAGGTATCGTAATTTATCAGAGGGATAGTCAGCCCATTATAGACAGATTAAGTATAAGTGGTTCAAATTGTTGCTGATCGCTGCGATTCGTTCGTTTCAGTCGAAAGTTTATAAAAGGAAGTTACCACTGGAATTCGAGTACGGCAACAGCTCGGGGCGGATATTAATATTACGCTATCCCGAGCTCTCGCCAGCGAAGCCAGACTTATGGAATTGAATTAAAAATTGAGTAGTAATTCTGAATAGCACCTAGTAGTATTTGAATGGTAAAATATGAAATGTTTGTGATTCATCTATCATCGTTTCATTCAAAAAACAAACGTAGACACAAGGGCAAGCGGAACACAAATATAGGCCCCCTTAGGCATTCACTAGCCGCCTGGGTAGGAGAAGAAAGAGGAAACTACGGCGATGACTGGGAGCAGAATTAGTTGTCGACTGCCGAGAGGTTTGCCACGTTCAGGGATATCGGGACGGCTCGAGTGCTTTATTTATTTTTTTACGCCCAAATAGTTAAAAACTGTGCGACGTAAGGAAGAAATATTTTCTGTGCACGTTTTCTCAATTCTGAGATACCTACCCAAAACCGTATACGAGTGTAAGTTGAATTCTGAATACAGTTAGAAATTCGTCAAGAATTGCCTACAAAATATTCGCTCCCATGTAATAAAACGTATTTCCAAAGGTAAATCAGCTATGGATTTGGGCTCTTATTCCTCATCATTTCCCTGTGAAGGAATATGCTTCCGCCGCGACAACTTGGAGAATAGCTATAACTGAACTCTAGAAGACCTGCACATTTAATGAAGTTATTTCAAGTTTATTTCCGTTTATGCCCACAAGTAAATGTAGGGACCATCTCGGCATTCGCTGAAAGGATAAGGGAAACTGGACGAAAAACCTGATCGAAATGGAGATCATTGCTGACCCCGATGTGGACCCAGAAACTGAGGTACAATACTAGTATATCTGTACTGTTACAGATTGTTTAGAATTATATATTACAAATGGTAAACAACACATTAAATATCATTGTTAAAATTAATATTACTTTCAATTTTAATGCTTTAACTGTACAGAAACAGTTATGCAGCAGCGAAGATTTTAGTTGGGACTTCAACTTTTGTATCGATTTTAATCGGGGCAATGCCAGGCAAGCGTGGCAATCGGGCTGTGTCGCGCTCACCTGACCGCCAGCCTCGCAGCTGCCTTGCAGAGCCGGAGGAGAGAAATACTGCCAGTAAATGACCTCGCCCGCCGGCCTGTGAGCGCGGAAGACAGCGTGCAGCCAAACGGTACCTTACTGTTTCCAAAAGGTTATCGGTTTTGCCTGGATCAGATAAAAAAGGGGCGGACTACACTCTCAAAGATTTGCTAATGCACAATAGTAAAATTTAAAAAATACAAATAACGTCTGTCTCCACACATTTATATATACTGAACTATATTGTAAAGTTATCATATTAAAATTGTTAAGTTGTATTTAAAGTAGTCGCTAATGACCACAGTTGTTGATGCGACTATAATAAAATTTTAAAAAATAGTTAAATTGGTTCTACCTTCACTTCCGAGACGGAAGTGACGCAAAGACTGACCAGAATTTAAATGTTGATTCAAAATTCTAAAAGAAGCTTAGTTTTGGAATTGGGTGTTTACTGAAAGTTAGCGATTTTTTTGTAGGGGAAGTGCACGATTCATTAATTCAGGGCATTCATTTCTCGGTAGCAATTATTCTCTCATGTTGTGGACCGGACACTTTTTTGTTCAAAAAATTTAAAATTATGAAAGAGCGTAGTATCCAATAAACCCACAAGAGAATTCGTATTCTACCCCATCCCAATGGATGTGGTAAATGCGATCAATTCAATATCGGAATACTTTTGTGGTAGGAATATTGATGTTCTTAATGAACAGAACATTCTATTGCATTTTGTATTATGTTAATGTTTGAGTTGGCGCAGAGGCCACATGTATTTGCTTTTTTTTATTTGGGTAATGAAATCCAAGTCATTTGGTTTACTAAAGTGGACCTGGATAACGTCCTTATTTTACATTGCGATCGCAAACGCTAGGCTCCTACCTACAAAGAACCCTGGCCCTAAGTTTTCGACCCCCGAAAAAAATCGACGTGTAACCAGGTATTTTTTTCCTTTTCAGTTGTGCGTGGTCAATCGTCGAATACTCTTTACATTAATTTATATACGAATGTATAGAACACGCTTTGGTTCTTCAGATGGACATGCATTGACTATGCAGTTTGAATAAATTTCACACACCGAACACAGTAAAACTAAGTTCAGAAGTTGAGTTTGTGATGATGTATTTGCTTTAACTGAATTCGGACAAATCTTTCCATTGTGTTCCTGGAATAATTGTATGATAAAGACGATTGATTTAGACTCTTATCACCTAGCAATCCCCTTAATTTTACACGCCCAGATATGTTGCACGGAACCGGCTAGTTGGTCCTGTATCGTGGTTCATATACAAAACTCAGTTTCTCGATGTTGGTAACTTGTGTCACCTAAATGGGTTGGTTGTTAGCGATTCCGGACGCGTCAACTACTAAGGTCATTATTCCCGTGAGCGTAGTGCGTGTTTTTTCACGGGAGTGTTTCACGTTTGAATTTAACTGAGAGTTAATTTTTGAATATTTCACATCATACAGTTCCTTCTCCTATCGGGTCTACTCACTTGAAGACGGCGTAACGGATCCGCCGTCCAACACCAGTGACTGAGCGCCCAGGGTCAGCCCGAAGCAGCCAGCGACAACACGCTCGTCCGGCGAAGTCAACGGCCCCGCCGCTCTGAAGCCAGGCCGCTACCCCGGGCAGCACGGCGGCTCTGCCTGCCACACGCGAAATGGCTCGTTCCCATTACGAAATCCTAAGGTCCCGCCCTCGGTGTTCGTACGGAGAACTACGCAGCCACTGTTAGTCAACTGGCTGAGCATTGTGGAATAGCACTAATAAACATTTCTTTTTTTTATGAATGTCTATTTACTTTTGATAACACAAACAGTGCCACGATCTTTGTTGTGTACTAAATAATTAGCGTGAGAGACAGAATATTGTGCTGTTTACTGCGATTCATAAATATTCTCCTAGCAATGAAGAACAATACCAAAGAAAACAAGAACGATAATACCCCCCCTCAACAAGAACGAACTATTTTTGCAATTGATGACACAAAGAGTTCATTTTAAATTAAAGACATCCAGCTTTAAATACAAATTCTGTCCTCTTTAAATTTTCATTATGTTTTAGGCAGTCGGCAACATTGCGGGTAAATAGATACCTATGTAATTTTCTATAAATAACTCTGTATTTTCTATAAAACATAGGTCTGAAGATGGCTATGAAATATTTAGCCGAAACGTTGGCGACTGCCTATTTGTAATGAAGATATAAAAAGCACAATAAATTACTTTTGTATTTAAAGCTCAGTGTCTTTACTTTAAAAGGAACTGTTTGTGTTATCAATAGCAAAAATAGTTCGTTCTTGTTCTTCGTGGTGTTATTATCGTCCTTGGTATTCTTGAGTATTGTTGTATAGTGGGAGAATGTTTATGAATCGCACTAATCAGCACAATATTCTGTCTCTCGCGCTAATTATTTATACACACCAAAGACCGTGGCTCTTATAGCATGGTACAAAGCTCACTGGCATGGTATATTCATCCTCTATCACCTTGATGTTCGCGCATTAATCAATCTTGCATTAAATGAAAAATTTCAATAAGTTACGTGATTTCACATGCGCGCGGAAGCGACTGTCAAGAATGCGTTCTGAATAATAGTTACGGGACGTTCGCTTGAGTGTCTCGATGAAGATTTTTTTTTCTTTTGTTGCCTCTTCTGGCATCCCGGTCTTTAAAAGAGTTTCCCGCTGGCGTCTTAACTTCGACCAAAAAGGGCGTTTACTTTCATTTCATTGGAATAAATATCGTTTGTGGTTGGTCGGATCTTTTGGCGTTGCATGTGACAACACTTTGACATTCTCATGGTTTGCAAGAGGAGAATTGTGGTGCGGACACACCCCTTTTCCCCTCAACGTGGTATTCAATCTCACCCGTGCATACTCCTCCTCAAAGGCGTAACTCGTCTGTTACTCAAACTATTGCTGGCGATGGCGATCCATCGATGGTTGTATAGCTAACAATCGAGGTCTGTCACAATGTATTGGATGGCCTTCAGTTCTGGATTTTTAATTTATACACTTTTACTTTTAAAAACTTGGATCGCGGATTATCGTCAAATTATTCACAAATTGGAAGCGTACATTGACGTAATAAAGGTAAGTTTGTTTCGAATTATTCTTGCTTGCCTGTATAATGTGTTGTAAATGCAGCATCAGTTGAGATTTATTCATGTTTTTTTTATTGTAGAAGTGAGATTTTGCTCCTGTTCCTGGTTATCGAAATAATTGCAGATATGAAACGCAGACGCATCATTTCAATTGGTTTGTGTTTTTACAAGTGATTGCTGAAGAGACAGTAAGTCAGAAATTGCAATACGTTACATTACGTAACCGTTCTCAATAATGCAAAAAAATACGTGCTCTTTTAGAACCCCTAGTTTTTTAATATCTCCCAAGTCATTAATATTCACATTACAGACGCTTTTATACATTGTTGCATTTGGGAGCTTCAGTCCTTCAAATATAATGAATTTTCTGAAAAAGCAACTTTGCTGTGAAAATAAGCTAAAAATTGAGCAGTTTTAGAAATGCTCAAACGACGTTTTCTCAAAAGAAAGTCCCAAACTTTTCAATGACAATTTGCAAATAGGTCCATGTTTTGTCAACTCTACGAAGCCTTTCGCCGTGAACGCTAGGTGTTTCTCTACAAAGCTTGTCACCGCGACAGACTAAAAGGCCGAAGGGCAATCATCCATTCAGATATTTCATAATCATTGATAATAGTGACTAGGAAGTCCGTACATTCAAGATTCTTTAAATGAGAAAGTAATGCTGGCCAACGTTGGTATTTGAAAACACTAACAATATCTGGGAAGAAACCGATAAGATATATATTTGCTTGACATAGCATTTTCTTTCGAAAAATAAACTGCATCCTCCGTAGATTACGCTTCCTGATTCCAAATCGGCTTCAGTTGCTTGAATGCCTGTTATTGATAACCTTCTCGAAGACTTTTCCCAACATGTTACGTAGGCATATCGGTCTATAAATTTGCTGCAGAAGACATATCGCTGAAGCAGGATGCACGCGTGGTCCGAATTATCCTATACGCACAGACACATTTCAGTAGTTTAGGAAGAGCCCTTGACGAAAGTAGTCCTCAACTTAGTCTTCCAGGAGTGGCGAGAAACTTGTTGCAAGTCCCATAAGAATTTTCTTGTCTGGATTCGCGATTTGCTTCTCTTCGAACTTGGAACTATCTGCCCAATAGCTTCATCGTTTGTCAAAAAGTTATTACAGAGCCTTCTTTCCTGAACGGCACAACACTCTCTCCAAATTGACTTTTGCACTTCATTGTACTTCCTCTCTGCCATGCAGTTCACTGTCATCTAGACGAGGGTTTCATCAGATTCCCTTCACCCGAGAATAGTGATACATTTTCTTTCTAAATAGATGGATTGCTAAGCGTGGAAGCACTGTGGGCTTAGAAGTTTCATATCCCACCGTCCAGGGTTCTCTCATTTGTTTTTGCATAAGCTTCTTCTTCCAGCAGTCCATTTTCGTCTTACTGATGGCCAGATAATATCTACTCATGGCTTTAGTAATGAAGATATCTGAGAATTTCCAATCGAGATTCAACTTTGTTGTTTAAGTGCCTCCTTCTCAGTCTACGAGTTGTTCTTAGTTTATAACCGCTTTTTACTTTATCATACTCTATAAGAAGAGAAAGTATTACAATACAAGGCGCTGGAAAACAGCGGATTTTCGATAGAAAAACACTTATTGTCGGGTCCTCGTAACGAAGAAGTGGATACATCTAGTTCCAACTTGTAGCTTATTACTTTCTCTAACACGTTGTGCAATCAGTATTCATGTTTTGTGGAAAATGGATACCGAAAAATTGATTGACGGCCAAACGTCTGTCTGAGGTCAACGCCAAAACTGTTCAGCAGAATTTCTCCACAACTGATATCGATTCAAGAAACTCGAAGCCCCGCGAGTTTGAAATCGATATTTTAATTTTCGGTGATACTTTACATGAAGCCTCAATATTTTCAAAAATGGCTCACATGTTTTTTATTAAACATTATTGTCGGGCAGCGTAAAGGGCACTTAAGAGAATGGCGTGGGCCTCATTTTCGTTGAAATCGCTTAATCTTTGTTGCGGCGCTTTGTCGAGTGGTGGACAACCGGGAGCAAACCATTGAAAATGAATCTCTGTAGAGGAACTGCACTTGTCTCAGAGGCAAACTGCTTTCTCGCCCTAGTTTATAAGTTTGTGAGAGTTATTAATCCAATGTTTGCCCAGACAGTGATGTATTGTCAGTTACCCTTCACAATTACCACGCGAAAGCGGCTTGGGCGACAACTAGCAACAGCTGCTCCACACGAAAATACAAACTCGAATAGTAAATGAACAACTGACAAGATCGTTTCTGAACCTATCTTAATGTTTATGACAATATTTAATGTTTCAGCGCTCAGCATTTGGTACAGTATTAAAGTGCTGAATTCTGCGTGTTGCTCTTCACAAGGCTATATTCTGCCCCAACGAGATAAAATCTTTTCTTCGTGTGTTGGACTTTTATGTGTGTGCGTGTTCATGTTCGTGAATGAGTTCAAATGTTCTCTCAAACCTATCACTAAGTGTCTAAGACAGAGCAATTTTTAAAATTGGGCGACACATTGAAGGCGGCCAAATGGGAGACCTTCTAGCGTTCGAAAGTCAAGTGGTGAAATAAAACAGAATATTTTCGAAAGTAAATAAAGATAGTTCACAATGACAGCTGTTACACAGACACAAACATTTTTGCGAGAAAGTATAATGTGCTTGGGCAAAAAAAAGTCTCCATGTACGTTCATTATGAGTTTATTATTTATGTTGATTACATTTAAAAACGGACTTCATAGATGCTAACGTGCTAAATTTGTTGGCGCCTTAGCGAAAGCTCGTCTCGTCTCGTCTCATCTCGTCTCTCCATGCCCCATCTAGCTACGCCCCAACAGAAATAAGTGTCTCAGGGCATCAACCGATCTTACTGTAGTGTCTCTGTTTAGGTAATCCCAGGGTTCGAGTCCCGACGGTGGCAGGATTTTCAACACTAGATACATAGTACGAATTCAGCCTCTGTCTAGAAAAAAGATACTAGCGGCCGGCAGCTCTGAACGGTAGTTTTCCGCGGTTCCTCCTACTAATACCAGGCGAATGCCGGAGCATATCCCTAACAAACGGGCCACGGACCGCGATGTTTCCTTCGCATTCCTTGTCCTATCCTACCCCCTACTTACACACACATTCTTACATACACTACACTACCACAAACGTCGGAAGACCAGTCAGGTGCTAAGAGCTTGCCCCGGCTGGGGCGGTGCCCCACTGGTGGGAGATATCTGGGGAAAACCCCGATAGCAAACGGTAGGTCGGCGCCAGATCTCACCATCCTACGGGGGAAGATCAACACTACCTCTCGAAAAAACAACAATATAATTACACTTACGGGAATATTGACCATCGCCGATCACTAAAAAAGGCAACCACGTCACGCCTCGCCCCGCCTCGCCGTACGCCGCCACGCCACGGCTTGGCCTCGTACTACGCGGGTGGCGTTCCTTATTCATGAGGCGCTCATAAATATTTTCGCATCCTCCGCCTGTTTTTGGACCCCCTCCCCGCTGCCAACCTCCCGTTCACTTCGAAACGTAATGAATGCTAATGGTCTCTCTTACTAATTGGGGAACGGGGTTCGGCTGAAAGGAAAAAAAGAGCAAGTGAGAAGGCACAGTACCCAAGTCGAGTACCTAGTTGCGTTTAAGTACGCTTTAATTATGAACGAGGTCTCTTGGGGGGCGGGAGGGGGGGGAGGGGGGGCAAAAGTTTGGCCGCCCGAGTGGACCAGTGGGGAGGCAATGGCCCGGGGCGAGGGCGTAAGCCGTTCCGTACCTTGATCTTTCGCACGCCCTAAGGGAGTCATTTTTCTCAAAGTTTCAGTTTAAAAACAAACTTTCGCGCCGGAACGTGCCGGCGACCCGCAATGCCTCTGGAAATTATGGCCCTCGAAAATCTTTAGGGTCTCGCTACAACACCAGGCGGGGGCGTATTTCACCTGCGGCCTCGCTACGAGATGCTAATGAGTCTGTATTGAGAGATTTTTTAAAATTCTGAACAAAGTAAATTTACAATATATTCTACGCTACAATAATTAGAAAATATGATAACATTGATAGTCGACAATGACAACTTGTGGGTGAAAGTATCCCAGTGGTAAATTTCACCGTCTTCTTACGTCTAGAACAAAAAAACCATTTTCTTAGTTTCGGATGGAGTCAAAGTTGAAGAATATAATGTAACTAAATATTGTGCCTAATTTGAAAATCTATAATGATGTTTTAAGAGTTGACGCGTGTGTAATCGGTTGATTTCTTCCCTATTATCTACTAGGTTAACGGCTAAAGAATTTGGGTGTTCTTCCAGACGTTGAAGATAGTTTGAGCTGCTTGTTTCGATTCTTTCAAAGACTCTTTAAGTGTCTGTGTAGCATGAAATGAGAGAAAGGCTAATACTGCTATTTCTAACTTAAATTTTTGAAAAGATTCTTTCGATCACTATTTAAAACGATAATTACTTTCAATCTACTGTTTGTATGTATCTCTTTACTGTTTCTGGGAGTACCTCATTCATTTTTATTTAGCTGAAGCAAATAAAATATCGTTAACGATTTAATTCTTAACGGGAATCATTGTCACGTAAGGATGTGTGTAGAGCAGGCCCTAAACCGACTCACGCAGCGCACGGCCTGGCACAGCATGGCAATGTACGGGGTGACAGAACTGTGACGGGGCGAGGTGGGGAGAGGAGAGACGTGGCGGGGTACAGAGGCGAGGCGAGGAGGGGAAAGGACGTGGCGGAGCGAGGTGTGGCAGTGTGGCGTTGCGAGGCGGAGAGGGGCGGGGCAAGCCAAAGAAAGACTGGAGGGAACAAGCATGGTTGGTAGGGGAAGAAAAGAGAGAGTCAATGAATACGTTCCGTCCAAGAAAAAATAGCTGGATTTAATCGGCATTAAATAAGCTGTGAAAATTGTTACATTTACGCAATTGTCGCGTTTCTGGCAGGTAATTTGATCAGTAAAATAATTATTATAGATAGTGACTTAATGCTTATGGGACCATTTTTTCGCAATCTGGGTAAGTGGGAATTTGAAGGCCACCTGACATACGGTGTCATAAATTATTCACTTTACATACAGGCGTAGCAGTGATCGGTGCACTGTTTCGGGGCCCCCGAAGTTAGGGGGCCTTGAAGGTCTCCTCAGAAACATTTTCGAGAAAACCCATTCTGTATCAAAACTCATTTTTCTAACTTATCTCATCTAACTCATATGTAGATCAAGAAGGGAACCTTCTATTACGTGACGAAAGACATTGCAATTCGGTGTGGAATCTTTCAATGAGTCAGTCTTAGGCAGCTTTGGTATTGGATAACACTCCTTTGAGCAGAATGTTTAGACGATCGGGATAAGAGTTAAGTGAAGAAAAACCCTGATGTTCGTATCTCGCACCAGGTCTACAAGATAATCTCAAATTATAGGCATCTAATAGAGATCACTTACAAAACGGAGTTCGAATTTCTCACGACTTTCAGCGATGCAGTTTGTGTGGAGTCTGGGATAGAAACTGCACTACCTTACACGTTGTTCATGAGCTAGACCTAAATGGGGAACAAAATATGCTAGTATTTGGGGACATGATTATTAACAACATTGCCCTGAGGACTCTTACAAATATCTGGGAATGTAATAGTTGCCGGGAATTTTCGATTCAGACGTGAGGAACAATATAATATAGGACGTGCTATCGAGAGTAAATGAAGTCTGCAAAACATGGATAAATTCAAGAAACAAATTATCTGCTTTTAAACTTGGTCTGTTCCCATAGCAACTTACACATTTGGTGTAACAAAATGGACAGAAACATCTTTAGAGAGTTTTGGCAGTTTTGAATAAGAACTAAGTTTACAAGGCACCGGCTTCACCACCCTCAGAAATAGGTGCAGAGGCTGTACTTACCTCGAGGTAGAGCAGGACGAAGTCTCCTTAACTTAGAGGCACTCTGCCGACAGCAAGAAAAGCTACGCCAGTACTTTCCGTCCATCTGTAATCAGGATAAAAAGATGACCCCATTATGTCTGGTGCAACTGAGCGAAGATTTTGATTACCTGAAGCCTCAAGACCGCGTGAACGTGTGGCAAAGAAAATAACTTCATGGTATATTTTGCGCCCTTAAATTTGGAGAACATAGATTAAAAAAGCTCAGTGGAGTGGCTGCGAACCGGGCCCTCTTCGGTGAGACTGAAAGATTCATATTCTCCATTCAAGACCAAACTGTCAAAACCAGAGCATATAAAAAGTTCATTACAGGTCAACAAATTTATAGCCGATGTCACCTACGTAAATCTACCACCGACTCCATCCCGCGTATTTGCTGTAGATGCCCCGTATTGACTCAATCTTAATATCTTATAAGACACAACTGCGTCTCCAAAGTAATTCACACACCCCTATCGAAGAGATACGACATCGTAGAGAGTGAGCATCCCTATTACAAGTGCAAACTATTGCAAGTAATTAGCAATGCTCGAGTTCGAATTCTGTGGGAGAGTGCAATCATCATTGATTGAAAGTTGAAGTGAATAGACCAGATATTGTTCTGATTGATAAAATACCTAAAATAGCGTACATCATTGATGCTGCGTTTCCTGTATATGATATTTTAACCCCACCGTACAACTACAATATTAAAGGTAAATATTTTTCTTTTAATGAAATTTGTTCTCCACAACTAGTTCTTTACTTAATGTCATGTACATTAAAATAACGATATCAATGAAAGGCGATCTGTAAGTGAAGTGATAGGGAAAAGCGATAGTAAAGTGATAATTAGATATGAACAAAAAACAGTGAGAAGTGAAGGCTAAAAGCTATCTAGCTTATTTTAAAATTCCTTACAATGTAACATTATCTTGCCCTACTAGAAGATACGAACAGGAAACATAATTAAGGAACGAATTTTGATGACCTAATACATTGCCAAAAATTATCAATAAAATGCTCATAAAATATAAAATGTCCTTAAAGAAAAGAAAAACCTTTTTAAATTTTGTAAAAAAGTTATCAAAACCAGTTCAGATGAACAGATGAACAACTCATACTGATGGATATGTTACTGATGTAATCGAGTCTTCTTCTATTCGTTCAAGTGAACTCACCTTGCAAACTTTTGGTTTGGAATATTCTTTGCCAGAAAATATGTCTTTAGTTATTCCGAAATCGACTGAACCGACAATGACGCTGCTAGGCTTACAGGAATTTTAGATTACGTACTGACAACGGCTGACATTACAATTTCTGAACGAAGACATCGAATACACTACTCAGGAATTCCGTGGAGAAAATTTGTTACATCACGTAAATATTATTTGAAGCAAATTCCATTAAAATAATATTAAAATCTATTAAAACAGCGAAAATGTATTAAAACGAGAAAAAAGAGTACACAATGATTTCTTATTCGAAATTAACGAAAAATGCAAAAAAAAAAAAAAGAGACAAAAATAGGTAATTTTTGTTTGACATAACATAAAATTAATTTCTATATTAAACGGCATTGTTCAAAAAGGCATAGGGGGAAAAAGGCATTTCCTTAAACTTCGCCACCTAAGAATAACATGTTTTCTAGTGCGATGCGAGTTCCTGTGCTGTGGTACATGCGTAAGTGGCGGCTGCGTGTGTTAGCGAGGCCCGTCTTTGCGGGCGGCGGCGCGCGGCCGAGGTCAAACCCCAATTGATCGGCGGGCGCGGTGGGTGAGGGGCAAGGCGGGCGGGGCGGGCGGGGCGGGCAGTGCAGGAAGTGACCACGCCCCGCGCGTCACGCGCATGAGAACGACGCGTGCAGTTTGCGCTCCGCTCATCCACTTACCCCGCACGCACTCGCTCGTCCTCGCCCCCGCCCCGGTCCGCCCCGCCCCGCCCCGCCACGCCCTCCCCGCCCCGGCACATCACACCACGCCCCGCCCCGCCCCGCCCCGCTCTGTCCCGCCCTGCCCCGTCCTTCCCTGCCCTGCCCTGCCCTGCCCTGCCCCGCCACGCTCCGCTCCGCCCCGCCACGCCCCTTCCCTCCCCGCCCTGCCATCCCCGCCGCGCCACGGCACACCACATCACGCCTCACTCCGCCTCGCTCCGCCCCGCTACTTCCCGCCACGCCACGCCCCGACCCCTCCCCGCCCACGCCTACGCCCCCGCCCCGCCCCGCCCTCATTCGCTGCTGCTAAAACCCCAACGGCCGCGTTTCCGAACGTGTAACTTCATCATTGCGGCTAATAATACGGACTGTATTGCTAAATTTACACCGTCACCTCAAACAGCTAAATGGAACATATCATCAATAATTTACCATCGAGTTTGGTTACAAATGAAAACATTCTAAACAACAAAATAAAACGAAGCAAAAATGTATCTTACTACATCAGAAAGATTATTCTACAATTGGGCTTGCGTTGCCCGCTATCACAATAGGAATAAGAAAAATGTAAAGAAATAAATTTACAATAAATTATTCTTCGTCTCCTACCTCCTACCTAGCAGACGAAGATATAATTCAGAAACGTACGCATACAGATGACATAAACTTATACGTATATATATATATATATATATATATATATATATATATATATATATACGTATATATATATACACTCAACATACATACACACATGCGTGCTACCAAGTACATAAAATTTTCTCAAATTACAAGCTGTTATAGATGCCTCTTAATGAACGATTACAGGAAACTTTTCCGGTACATTGTGATGTATTACATTTAAATAATTTGTATGTAATTTCAGTGTTGAGTCATCAAATGATATTGTAATTTATATCAAATAATTTGTAATTACGTTTTGTGTGGGCACAGGATGCCTTTCTCATATTGTGTTCCTGGATATAATGGGAATTACAAAACTGCGCCTCATGTTCGAGTTTTCTCATTTCCCAATTAAGAGAAGCATCCGGAATTTTACCGGAAATGGCTTCATGATATTAAAAGGGACTTTACACCTAATAAAAATACCAAGGGGCATAATGCTAATAAAAATGTATAGGTAAAGTTCATTTTGTGTTAATTAACTTACTGCTTTGATGTAAGTTATCGCTTTGAAGTTTTTGTTTGGCGTCATATTCTATATCGAGTACGCACTTTCAAAATACTTTTCAAGCAGAAGGTTTCAAAAGAAATTACTGGTGAAAATATGTCTGCCGGTTTTAACACTATATCTATTGTGCGGTCCCAGAAAAAAAATGTAGCTAGTGAATTACTGTGGCTGTTATGTTAATATATATTTTATAAATTATTTAATTACCTTCAGTTATTTTCATGTAGGTTTGTTAGAGACATTTTTAAAATAATGATTTCGGGTGCAATCTCAGTCCATAGATGAAAGGACAGTGACTATACTGAAAGTGCCTTTACAAGTGTCTCGATTACTTTGAGAAGCTGTTCCTCAGTATCGTGAACTACTAACTAATCTGGTCCCCCTACCACTTCTAGTGTCCAGAGCAAAAGAGGATAAGACGAAAGGGTGCTGTCATTGATCAAGCCATCAGAGACACCTTTAAAAAGCAAGAGGAATTCGAAAATTCAAGAAGTTTCTTCTAATTTGAAGAATTCCAATTCAAACTTCGTTTTTTAACAACAGCGAATGGAATATACTCTAAGAAAGTCATACAGTTACTTTTTATAAAGTTTATATTTATAACTGCGATATGATAACACACCCTAGTGACACAAATAGGTCATTGTTTTTTGAATTTGCAAATACATTTATTAAAATATCTAAGAAATTCCTGGCTTCGACAAAAAAAACGAATATCGGTCTACGTTGTTTCCTAAATTCACCAAACTTGATAATTAGTAAAGTAGAGAAATTGCATTGTGTTGCAATTTGGGTTATTCATTGAACTTTTTAAGCCTTTACTGGCTTCAAGTAATTTGAAAAGTCAGAATGTAAAATTAGCTCTTCAGATTTTTAATGAGTATATTGTTCAAGGATTAATGCAAATGGCTGCTAAATGAAATTTAATTCATTATGAAAAGAATGCAAATTTTATTCGGATAATTTGTACATGGTGGAAAATTGTTAATGTTCGATGCCCATTTACCACAACATGCTTGAACAATATTTATCTGAAAATGTAAGGAATCCTTAAATCGTTGTTCAGTCTCAACTGGTGTTGCATAGCTTGTAATAATTACATTAGCTAGATTAAACATACAACTTGTAATATAATATAGTGTAGTGACTTTGACATGTTTACTTAGTAAAAACTGTTATTCCTATTTTTATATAGTTTTGTAAATGATACGGGTCGCTGGCTTTGTTGTTAAAGAGCGACCTTAAATAAATTTAAATTAAATATTCAACAGACTCCATTAATTAATGATATTGGTGATGTAAAATACGTGTACCTCTGTAAATTCATTGATTGATTGAATGTTTGGAAGAAGATGTATTTCAGTAGTGGTAAAGTGAGCAGAAAAACACACTCAGGAATAAAACATTCAACGTGCGCTCTGATGAAAATAGCTTCGTAATGTATTATTGCGGGTACTTTACACAAAACCCCTGGGACATTTTCAAAATTTTCAAAAAAAATGGCACCCTTTTTTTATTAGAATTTGTTGTCAGCGTAAAGGAAGCTTAAGAGAATTGTCATCCAACTAAAATATTGAAGAAAGATATTTTTTCTTAATGAAATCCATTTTCTAAAGACAGATTTTCAAATAAGGTCATGAACAATTCTTCGAAAATTTAAGTCATTTTCGAATAACTTGGCGTAAAATAAGGGCAAATTTTAACTGTTTTAAACATTTACCACTAAGATTTTTGTTTACCTTTTTACCTTAAAAAGCCTTAAAAACGCATAACAGAATGGTGCAATCTCCTTTTCATTTAAATCCCTGATTATTCGAAACTTGCAAAAATTAAAAATGTTTTCAGCGTCTTCCTACAATTACAATTATGAATATATTTTTTCTCTAAATGAAGTGTGTTCATCAAAAACAAGATATCTAAATAAGTTGACGTTAATTTTTTTTGAAAATATGAGTATTTTTTCGTAATTTGTCCTCAAACAGAGAATTTTTACATTTTAAACAATTATTTTTTCAGAAATCGCTTTAATTTTTCTCTTGAATTTTTTTCACGTATGTGGAAACGAACAGAAAAAAAGGGGCCTGTACCATTTTCGGTTGACCCTCTGTTTTTTTCGAAAATTGGAAATATTCCAAATGGTAAATTAGAATTTCCCACGCCTCGACTGAGGCGTGGTCAACCTGTGACAGAAATTTGAAAGGTGCTAGGAGGTTTTTGGATATTCTGAGAATCTCTTCTCATTGTTGGGAAATGTTATAGCTGTAATAAATGCTGTTTTAATTGTCGATTTTGTGTTGATATTTGCTTTAAAAATAATTATTTTTCGTAACTAATTGTCGGAGATGTAATGAGTAGAGACAGAATTTCCACGGAAATGCGTGCTTTTATGGAAGTTTTGTAGAGCTTCTAAACTTTGTAATTATATATATATATATATATATATATATATATATATTATATATATATATATATATATATATATATTTCTAAACTTGAAATTTTTTCTGCAAAAAAATGCAGAAAGTAAAACAAAAGTTAAACTCACGCCACTCTTTTAAGCGACCTTCCTTCTATTTGCGGAGAAAGTTTCAAGAAAAAATGTGGAGCAGTTTTTTAGACAACCAGTTTTTGATTAAATTTTGTCCTTCGATAGCTTAAAGGAGTGTCCTCGAATTGCCTTCAGAGCGTGCAGGTCTCACGTTCGTTGAAGTCCCAGATTATCTGAACATTTTTCTGTACCTTCAATACCTAAACGTCCTTGTGCTGATGTTGCCTCTAAAGCAGGATGCGATGCACTTATGATGAAAAAACGCCTTCAACTTATATCATTGGGCACTGTAATATTCATTTTCATTGAAACAAGCTTTTACGTAGAGACTAAAGGAGCGATATGTGAAGAGCAAACCTTCAGAAACAAGGGACATATCAGAAAAAATTAATCCTTAAAGCAGAGTAATGAGTGACGGGTAGTACGTTTTCGTAATTAGGCCATATTGATTTAATTAGACCTATAAAAGTAATTAAAAATGGATGTTCAAAATTGCTAGTATAAAATATAGGAATATCCAAACAACATATTTTTCCACAGTATTTCTCATAAAACATGTATTAACCAACCAACAAAGCTAGTCTTTAAAAATAACAGCGCAGAGACGCACTATGTGTATTTTGAATATTGGATCAGTTACATGGTTAATTAGTTTTGTGCGCCGGTTCCAGTAATTGATGAATAATTTAGCATTTCCTTTTTGTTCCGTGCAAAGCGTATCGACGGCATTTGATTTCACAAATCAAAAGGAGCCATGAGTCACTGAGGCGTGGGGCGATACGCGCGGGCGCGGGCGTGGGGGCGGGGGCGGGGCGGGGGCGGGGGCGGACGGGCGGAGACGAGCGTGACGCATGCATCACCCGGATTACCTGTCACGTCCCCGGCGCCGCCCGGGAGCAGTCTGGCAACGTCGCAATAAATCCGCGCCCGCTCGTAAAAAGCCGCCGCCCCCGCGCGAACGCCGCCGGCCCAGCGGAGCGATCCGCCCCGACAGCGCGGCCGTCGCTGCGAATATGAGTGGCAGAAACAGCGATCTACCGCTTTTTGAGGTCGCTCAATTCCAATACTGCAATACCCGATCTCCGTTCACTTCCCCCTCCTCTCCTCTCCTCTCGCTTCTATCCCAGAATCCTGCGTTTTCCCTCAGCTGAAAATCGGAAAACAAAATCCTCACCGAACTATGTAGACTAAAGCGAAAACTACCGCGAGTGTTCTTTGACCCACCTTGACCATCATGTATCTGATGTGGCCACAAACAATTATTTATTGAATCTACTTAACGTGTCCACGTACTACTACACATTTCCTAAACAATATTAATATTATTCAATGCACTCTAAATGTATGTATGTGTCTGATGGCAGGACGTCCCAGTCTGATGGTAATGGACTCGGAAGAACTGTGCTGATCACGACGCAACCCCTTAAGGTGGCTCCATACAGCTGGCATCCAACGAGCGGGGAGCTAATGCTCGCCCAATCCCGAACAGCTGATGTGTGAAGCGAAAGTTCGCTTTCATGGATACGTCCAAAAGACGGACATGCGGTGGGTACGTCGAGAACCGAATGTTCCTCACTCGCAAGTCACCTCACTCAATAGTAAGCAACTCATCTACACTACTTGGGATTGCGGCGAGCGGTTGCTCTCTACTCGCCGAATAACGGAAGTGTGGAGCTGCCATTGTGCCATCTATTTAGCACACTCACTCTGCGAGAAGCGTTCAACCCCGAGCTTTTCGGGAATCGAGCCGGGGAATGTAGCAGGGAATGCTAGCTAGCTACCCATGAGTTTATAATGTGTACAAAGTTGAATCTTGATTAACTGGAATTAAATTTAAGAAAATAATTTTCTTTAAATTTCACACGTTTGAGACAGAAGGCTTTCAGTTTGGTTTTGGCCTCATATTAGAGCTTTCAAAGACCTCGTTATCAGTATTTACCTACTTATTTTTTATAATTTTTACATATTTCACCAAATATCTCAAATCTATACGTTTGTGCAACCAGCTACGTGCACGTCAAGAAGGTGCTGAAAAATGATGCATTGTTAATCTCTTCTGAGCAATGATTAGGCACGAGTGTATTGCAAAAGTATATTTCGAAGTGACGAGCCTTTCCAACAAGCCCTTAGGTGAGCAGGCCCTTGTCGCGCGCTAGTAAGCCGCTTACTTGGAGGGCTGTTTGTTATATCGAGGAGCCTTGGCTTGTTCGCCAAGTAAGCGCATTACATTGGCCAACGATTCAAACCCCCCTCCTGCCTCCCATTCGCCCACATACACACAGCGGCAGGCGGCGGCCCAACCTCTTTCCCGCAATAAAATGAATGTTACGTAATCTTCTTACGTGTGAAGAGCGGGAAAGCTGGAAATATACAATTAAAAAATATATAAGGAGAGTTTTGGAAAATGAAGTTGATTTTATCAATGTACACATTTGAAGTAAATAAATATGTGACCTAAAAATCAGTTAGTCTCTACACTGCCGTGGTTCAGCTGGTTTTAACACTACTGAAAGGCCAATACGTAATACTAAAATGAATGTTATGTATCTTATGTCTGAAGAGTGGAATAGCTGGAAAAATAAAATTAAAAAATGTATAAGGGACGTTATGGAAACTGAAGTTGTTTTTAACAATGTACACCAGTGAAATAAATAAATATGAAATTTCTAAAAAATCAGTCTGCCTCTAGACTATTAAGGTTCAGCTGGTTGTAACACTACTGAAAGGCCAATTTATTACTTTCTCACCCTTAAGAAGAACGTTGTGAAATCGTACGCTGGTAAACGGCATTTTTTCGGCGGAAAAACTCTCTTTGTTGAGCCCTAGTTACAAAAAAGCGGATAAATTAAGTTGATAAATACAGAACAAAATCTTGTAACACTTGGTGTAACCAGAATTCATGTTTTTTTTGGGCCAGAAGATCGATTGATGGCAAAACGTCTCTTTGTCCGTCTGCCTGTGAGCAACGCTGGCGCCTATAGCGTTCGGCCGATTTTCTCCAAAATTGATATTCCCCGATCGATCTGAAAGAACTCGAGGCTTTGGAAGTTTCAATATGATATTTTGATTTTTGAGGTACTTTACATGAAGCGAGCATTTACATTTTTGTACTTGCCCGCGTGTTGGATCCATACGGCGCTTCTCTAGCGTAATAGTAAGAGTGACAAAGAGTTAACTCTGAAGGTCTAAGTTCGGGTTTTAAAACTTAAAAATATATTTGCTGGTTGAAAAAACGTTTGCAAGTTTATGTAGTAGTATAATATAGCGGATCAGTTAGAAATAATATCTGTCTTCCGGCATGTGTGGTATGTGTAAGTAAGGGGTTGGACAAGACAAGGAATGGGAAGAAAAGATCACGCGTGGTCCGAGGCCGTTTGTTAGGGTACTGCTCCGGCATTCGCCTGGCATTGATCGGAGAAACCACGGTACACTACCGATCAGAGCCGACAGCTACAATTCTCCAGACAGTCGCAGAACTTGAACTAGCTATGTAGCTAGCGGCGAAAATGCTGCCAACGTCGGGACTAGAACCTAGAACCTCCCAGTTAGAGGCATCAGTTGATGCCTTGAGCCACCTCTCCAAGTGCTGTGCTCAGGAATGATGCTCTCCCGAAATATAAGGCACTTTGCACGAAGATTAAAGAGGCTTACTGCAGGCCACCGCCGTACACATGTGCCTGTTCCCTGCGACTTGCATCGCAATGCTGTTCTCTGATTGGGGACACAAGAATGGGCTCACTGGCAAATGCAGCCCAAAGGGATAATTTATTTAATTTTGATCACGGACTAATTATAATTGCAAAAGGTTTGAAATAGAGCACTACGAATCATTAAACTTTGAACTCCTGACGGCCGCACGTCGCTTTAAAACTGTTTGAATTTTGTATTAAAAACTCATTATTTCATTCTGATTTTGGTTGATGTGTTCGTAGCTGTATAATACATATCATTGGACGCACGATTCTTGCATCTTATACAGAATGCTGTTGTCGGGAAATACGAGATTTTTAGCACTAACAGGACGGGGGACGGAGCGATGATTAGAGTCCTGTTATTCTTGTAGTTGGAGACACTCCAATTTTTTTACAAGTTTTTTTTGTTATTTAAGATCCCATCAAATGCTAGGTCATTAGCGACCATTATTGCTTGTAACGGTATGGTAACTGTGAGGATGACAAGATATGATGATGATAGGAGGTGAAAGGACTAACAGAATACAACCATGCCCGAGGCAGAACTCGAATTCAATCCTTCAGACCGAGATCGCTACGGCACTACTGCCTTAGCGATCTCGGACACCAGATCGGCGTTTTCACAAGTTTGGCCCGATTATTTTATGTGTTAATACCGTGAAATTGTATTTTTATCTTTAACAGTGCAGGTGAACGTATTTACATTACATGCAATTTTATCAAGCGTTCATTGCCCTAGTGCCCGGAAATGCAAGGTGTTAAACTTAAAAATATAGAATCTTTTGATATTTTATTTTTGACTAAATCTTTTCTCCGGGTGCAACCATCAGGTTCATTTCTCCCATGTGATTCGTCATTCCGCGTGTGCCAGTGTGCCTTTGTTTCCCCGCAGCGTGGCTCGTGAGCCCATCGCATCCCACGTGGGGAGTGCAGGACGCGCCTAGCAACAGTTAGGGCCTCGCGTCGTCCACAGTGCAAGTATCTGTCATGCGCCTACCTCGCACTTGTCTTTTAGCACGGGGAATTCACTCCGAATGGGCACCTAGGCGTTAGGCTCCATCCGCATCCCCCACCGACGCACAAGTGCGTCGATAGACTGGTGTCCGGTCCCTCCAAAACGCAGTTTACCCTCTCGGTAACCTTCCCATTCAATGCCTGGGTCGGGCCGCCTTGCCAGCTCAGAGCTAGCGGCTTTCCAGGCCGATGATTTTAGGCCTTATTTAGCAGAACGAAGTTGTATTACGAATGTAGTGTCGCATGAAATCGGTGACGTGTTCTTTTATAGCCACGCGGAACCGTACAATCGCTGATCAAGCGATTCAAGCAATCAGTTCATCCATGCACTGTTGCTGAGTTAATCCACGTCGAAAGTTGAAAAAATAATCGCACGAAAATGTTCACGATTTAATTCCATTTTTGGGCCAAGATGAATAATTTAAGTTACTTTAAACAACACAAATATCGCTCGTATGTCAAAACGTTCTGAGAACGTAGAACCTCAAAACATCCAACTTTACGATAGAGCTGTCAGTTGCCAGATTGCAACACCAGAGTTGCCAAATCCCGAAACAAAAAAGGCAACCTTCGTTCGTATGCTGTGGTTCTACCGCAACCCTGCTGGTCTCTGGCGGAATGTATAAGGAACCAATCTTCTTACCGAGAGGCGAATAATAGTAATCGTCGAGCATCTACCAACATATTATTTACATTTTTTATTTTCCGCATTTGTGTTGTATTAATCTTTACACACTTTGGAAGCGCACTGCGACAATCCTGAAGAAAAACCTGTAAAAGTTTCGAATCCAGTCATGCACTTCTTTTTGTGGTACCAATGTCGGTTGTCGTTGCATTCACTTTTATTAGGATAAGATTCGAGTCTCCCATAGGGGACCGGAGGCCGCGCAGATCGAGCATTGCAGCCCACTGTGCAACTGGAGAAGAGCGGTCGTTCGGATAAACGGAGAGGCCCGGAACGGTTAGTTCCGGAAAGCACCGCAGGGCGCAGATCAGACGCAGAGCGTGCCGATGGAGAGGCCCCGCGTAGCTGGAGGGCGAAGTGGCCCGCCAGGACGAGTCTGGCGGGAAAAGGACGTCACGGCAGAGACTCGCCGCCGTAGCTCGAAGCTGTATACGCTCTACCCAACGGAGGGGGAGCAGTCGTCGCGGCGCCACGGACGCTTGAGCAAAGGCGGCGCCGTGGCGAATAAAGTTCTGTAAATATGTTTAAATCGTGCAGTGTGTTCCTGAGTGAGTGAATGTGTTTGTTAATATTGTTTAAGAATGAATGAGATGAGAAAAACGAGAAAAATAAGAGAATGAAGAATAACATGGAAATATAAGAAAGTTTAAAGAAAGTTTAATGAACTATGTCTAACTAAAATAAGCTCAAAGAGGCTTTGAATTTAACTATAGAATAGTATATAAGTTAATTTTAGTTTCTTATATCCAAGATAGACCCAACTCATTCTGCAGAAGCCAAAACAATTACAGTTGTCTTTGTATCTCTGATAAATGAAGAAATTCCCGCCTCTCCACGGCTACTGGAGAGAGGAAAACTGAAAAAAAGCTCACAAAAAGGTCACTCGACTTTCTGATGTGTACCGAGCTACCTGAGAAGTAAGTGCCTGCTGCGATAGTTTGAGTGTAGACAAATACTTTCTTTTATTTGCAACTCTGCGGTAAAGAGTCTTTTGGTAAATAGTGTTGTTTGGGGAAATCCGTAGCCATCGAATTTGCTTGTTTATCATACACCGTTTGACCCTGGTTTCAAATTGTATTACTTGTATATAATAAAATCTGTTGTTGAATGGTTGTACAGTAAAACCTGTCTACATCGGAACCTGTACAGCCCGAAACCCTGCCTCAACCACAAATTACCCCCGTCACATGAAGTTATATACCATTTTACGCAACAATAGTAGCAGCTTCAAAAACACTTCAATAAACTTTATTGAACTCTTCTTTTGTCTGTAGTAGTAGGACTCCAGGTAAGGGCGAGTTTACTATTTTGTCAAATCTACAGTTTCTTTACCACTGCAAATAAGTTTTCTATAACTCGGGACCGAAAAGTCTAGTTTTTCAAATGTTGCTAGTCTCGAGCTTTTTTAAATTTTATTTTCATTCATTTATTTATCTTCAACTTCTACTCATCTTTCAGCTATTTAGAGTTAAAATGATGGGAAGGGATTCTGGTACTCAAGAAAACGTCACATACAACGTTTACTGGTTTTTTTATTAAATAAATCTAAATCTAATCTAATCTAAATCTTATAGCATCTGCTGCAAGCTGCTAGCAGCAGCGTTGCTGGTAACATCGAAAGCATTGTTGGGTCCGCAACTGACACAGCGCCAGCTTCAAAAATCATACCCGAGTACTGCACCTAGTTTTCCAAAGTTCGACTCGGAAAAAGAAGTATGGAGTTGATATTACGGAAGATTAAAATAACATTTGTTACTTTCTCGCTACGAAGTAGAGTGAAATTTATGTAATGATGTGTGAAAAAACGGCGAATTTTAGGCAGAGTAATAAGACAAAAGGCTGCAATAAGAGGAAAAGTCTTATTGCAGGACCTTGCTAACGAAAGAGTGGATAAATATATTTGCTACATTTAGAAAAAAAACTCTAACACGCGGTGTAGCCAGAATCCCAGTTTTGTGTGTCTTTGATAACGAAAAATCGAATAATGTAAAAGTCTGTTTGTCCGTTCATCCGTCTGTCCGTCCAACCGTCCGTCCGTCCGTCCGTCCGTCCGCCCGTCTGTACGACTATGAACAGCACTAGAGGTTAAACCGTTCAGACGATTCTCTCCTAAATTGATATCCCTCAATCGATCTGGTTGATGTCGGGGCCCCTGGAATTTGAAACCAATATTTTAAGTTTGTGTGTACTTTACATGAAGTCCCTGGGACATTTTCAAAAGAATTGGCTCCATCGTTTTTTATTAAATTTTGTGTTGGATGGCGTGAAAAACGTTTAAGGCAATGTGGCAGGTCTCATGTTCGTTAAAAACCCTGATTTTTCGGAAACTGCTAAAGTTCAAATTTTTTTTTGGAACTCTTCCTTCAACAAAAAAGTATTATTAAAGATAGAAATTTTTTCAAATGAAAACTGTTCTTTGAAAATAGATTTTGAAATAAAGTCATGTACAATTTTTCAAAATTTTGAGTATTTTCTCAAAATTCTGGGTGAAAATACGGGGAAGAAAGAACGTGCTATTTTAGTATCACTAGTTTTAATTGTGAAGTCACAGAAGGGGAGTACAAACGAGCTTCCGAATAAGTATTTATGGATGTGAATTACATGAGCTACTGCGGAAACTTTTACCGTCGGAAACAGTGGAGGAAGAGGAATTTTCAGAATTAATGGAAAAGTTGGCAGGGCACTTCGAGAAGAAGCCCCATATAGCAGCAGTGTGTTACAGTTTTGTGGGTCATCTTACGCGGAACCTCTAATTAGGAAAATGGTAGTCCAGCACACCGCGAAACATAAAGTCAGAATGTAGGCGCTACAGCTCGATGATTTCTCGTTGGCGCAGGTTCAGAAGATAGCGGAATTTACCTGTAATGAGGCTAAACATTCTGGAGTCGGCGGAAGAGATGCAGTTTATGCGAATTCCAAGAACATACCGCACAAGTCCCCAAGTCGTATTTGAGCAATTCCAAGTCGAATTCGTGCAATTTCTGTGAACTGATTCATTGACTGATGTTTCCAGGCATGCCAACTGCTACGGTCATTATTTCCGTAGGTATATTGCATAATTTTATTGTGAGAGATGGTGGTAATCTATAACCAATAGATGGCGGCCTACTCGTCGTTTTGAGGGATTTCCATCACCCACGTACCTCCCACCAGCGAGGCACCACATCAGCCTGATTGAGCTCTAAGCCCCTGACATATGTGGTGGTGTAGTGCATGTAAGTGTAAATGTGTAAGCAAGAGGTGAGTACAGGACAAGAAAGAGTAAGGAAGGATCGTGCGCGGTTTGTGGCCGTTTGGGAGGGCACTGCTCCGGCATTCGCCTGTTGTTGATAGGAGAAACCACGAAAAACTATCGGTCAGAGCTGCCAGTCGCTAGAATTCTCCTCCAGACAGCACCTGAATTAGACGTAGCTAATAAGTAGTGTCGGAAATACTACCACAGTCGGAAAGTGAACTTAGACCCCCCTCACTGACGCACTACAGAGATAACAATAGATTCACTGAGCCCCCTAAGTTTGTGCAAATTATGTGTATTATCGCACTCACGAGACAGGTGTGGGTTTAGAAACGTGAAATGTTTCTTTTGTGGTCCAACAGAGCACATCCAATAAGTATGTGGAGAAAATAAAACGGGTGCAGCGTTGGAAGCGAGAGAAGGGAATAGAGAAGTGAAAATGGAAGTGAACACGGTATGGAAAATTATAGTCGTTTTGTGGACCTACATGCGGCGGGGGAAAAGGTCGTAGTAGGCTAGGGCTCACCAGTCACTTTGATTTATCTTGTAACATACAAAAAAGACGTCCAAGTAAATTTAGAAGCTTTCTGTGTTTGTAAATAGTAGTTAAATGTATTACGTATTTGGCATTCTGGGTCAATAGCCCGTCTTTGCTGAAAAGTATCCCTCATACGTGGGCCTAGTTTAATTTTATTGCTTGGAATTAAGAGTTACATTTGGTAAACATGATATACTCCCTTCACCGTAACTAGCAAGATCTGCCTTCCTGAGCTTTTCTTGGTCATATAGCTACAGACACTGGAACGATTTTAAGGGAAAGCTACAATACTATTTTTGCCACGACCGGAAATAAAACCCGGAAGCTAGTACGCCGCCCATGAGACATCTTTGAGGTTACTGGGAGTTAATTATTAGGTTCTAATTAAGTAATAATTGTTTTTTCACAGAATGTTCCACTCCTTTCCTCTGATGTGATTTACTTTAACGCCAATCTTTACTAGTAGTTCTAATGATTTCCCTTCAAATACAGTTGCAGTTCAATTACAGTTGCCCGTAAAGAATATACAACCCATATAAAATTAGTGTGTTTAATGGAATGTGTTTCATTCACACTGATGTTACTACTTCAAATTCTAACATTGATGTTAATATATTGACGTCATTTCTTATGCCACAAAGACCACATTTAGTCTAAACATTTTTAAATTTGGAACTATTGTTACCATGGACAATGTGACTTAGTTTTGCAGCAGTCCTTGCTTGCATCTTGTCAATAAATTGTTGTATTTGACGATCATAAGGCGTGTTCTGAACGCTTGTGATCAGTGGTTTGACATTTTGCCTCTCAGCCTGGCCCTTACACAGGTGCCTATGGACAATGTTTTGAGTTTTGACCATTGTATAGCCTCATTTATTTTCGTCTGGGCCCTGGCCCAAATTATCTCGCGATGGACCCACGTGCTCCAGCAACTCCATGTGGAGTTGAGTGTGGAGGCTTGAAATGACACGGTACCTATATGATTATTAGTAAGGTGTGTACTTCCTATATATTTTTGGTGTTTTATTTATCCTAGTTTGTAATTTTAAATTTTAAATATTTTTTTGTTTTATTTGTGTTCATTATTCAACAATCAATTTATTGTAATGTATGCTGTCCTCATTCACTGTTCACTGTTTACATTGTAGCCCTGAGGAAGAAATTATATATTTCGAAACGTTGGCGTAACTAATTGTTTTTCAAACCACATTGATTAATCCCGTGAACTGATTTTAATTCTTCGTTTTGAGTTTTTTTTATTATAGAAGGAGCATGTTGAAAACCCACTAGCGCCGAGGAACCCACACATTCTAAATAACGTACCCTCACACAGAACTAAGAAATGTATAACAACTACAATGTTGAAATGTATGAAAAACAATGAAATGTATAACAACTTCAACACACTACAATGAAATGTATAACAACTTTCCAAGTGGTGACTCGTGAACACAATACAAGACAAAACGATATGTCACACCATTTAAGGTTATAAACATTTCATGAGATGTGGCCTAAGAGTACTTAGTTTTGAAATTCCACGTAGACTTGAAGTTCGTAAAATAAAAACTAGTTATGTTCCAAATGCACAGACTTTCTTGTGTTAGTTAATTTCCTCATCTCCTTAGTCTGGGCTATCATTTCGGTCTTGTCACACCTCCTTCTCAGGAGCCATCTACTGACTCCTAAAGGACATTTTTGCACATTTTGTCAATTTTTCGCCCCCTAATGGTAAATTTAAAAAGTACTATGGATATTGTTCGAGTGTAAAACGTGGTTATATATGAACATTTTTGTCGAAAAAATTGGAGCCGTTTTTGATGTTGTTTGAGCCTTTCTGAAAATGTACATTTTGAAGCTCAAACTTTTGATTTTCAGGGAAACTTCATAAGAATTATTTGAAGCAATTCTTCTCATAAATGCGATATTGCATAAGAAATGTCCAGAATATAAATACTAACGAGATGTGACATATTAAAAAAATCCATTTGTGTAAAATTTGAAATAACAAATTAATACAGCATAATGAAGTTTATGGCATCTAATAGAGTGGCTTTAGCACCATACGAGAATGTAAATTTGGTAATTGGTCGGGATATTTTGGAAAGTAAGCAAGCACACAACCATTTTGGTGTGGAATGGTAATCGCCAATATTTGCTAATTTGGGGATATTTAATATGCTATCGGTTTGCCTACACTAGGTACTTAATAAGAAACAAAAAAATTTCCAATATCTGTTGAGTAGATTCGAGTTATTAAATGGTAATTTAGGAGTATGAAACAAGATATTAATTTCCCTATTTCATATTTATGATAATATTAATGTGTCATTACTAGTTCTATGTATGTGCTTATATTAAATATTAAATCGTAAATCAGTTTGATTTCACCTTCTGAAAATTTTAACCCTGTATAAAATATCAATGCAACGTTTTATTGATGAAGAATTTTCGTATTGATGCAATTAAACGCTAAATTATTTCAGACCGTTCATTATTTTTTATGAACTTGAAAAAATATTAATCGCCTAGTTTGTTTTGGGTTTATGATGTGCAGGAGGGTTAAAGGGCATAATTGCGTAGAGTTAAACACTTTTTTGTGTGTGTGTTTAGGTTGAATATTGTGTTTACTGAACTAAATTTACTGTCCGCGTGATCATTTCCGAACTTCCGGATTTTGACTAAGGGATTTTCTTATTAGATTTATTCTCAAAAATGAGTTGGTCACTATTTTTGAATCTTGAACTCGTTTTAACTCTTTTAGATTCTGCAAACATCTTCGTTAATTCTCTATAATTGTTTATTACCAGATCTGCGTGCGCTGAACTTCGATTTCAGTGTTTCAAAGATTCTTGACGGTCCCTTATTTTCACATCCCTCTCTGAAGCTTCGTGTCACCCAACATTTCACTGTTGCTTGTGTCTCCGACATGCATGCACAAATTATAGTTTGGAAGCTGTCTGCAGTTGAATATGTTTTTAATGAATCAGTGTGAGTGTGAACAAAATTTGTTGCAAAACTACACTAAAGTGCTGTACTCGCAGGCATACGGGACTAAGAGCAATCACTATCTGGTAGTAGTGCATTTTTCTTTTCCGTCTTATTTCGTAAGAAGAGAAAGAGTTGTGATCGTGTGTCGAACATCGGCAATTTTTCGACAGAAAAACGTTTATTACTGGTTTCTAGTAAAGAAATGTTGTTCATAGTAGTAAATTATTTCGTCCACGTTGTATTTTGAGGGTCCTTGATACTGAATAATTGATTGACGGCAAAACATTTGTCTGTCCGTCTGCGAGAATGTCAGCGCCTAAACCGTTCAGTGACGTCGGGCTATGTGTATATTAAATTAGCAAGAGATTAACATTGCAAATTAACAATATTGATGAAGCAAACTTTTTCTTATATGAAATATTATCAAATAAATTAGGTCATAAAACGTCATGTACAATTTATTACAAACAAGTTGTTTTCACGTAATTTTTTCTTCATGTGCAAAATTGGTTTCATTTTTTTCTTCATTTTTTACCCTCTGAAAGTGAACAAAGAAAAAAAAGGAAAAAAAAAGCTTAAAAACTGCGCAGGTCCCATTTTCGGGAAAATTAGTTCTTATAATCTATACCTTGAAATTATGTTTGTATTTGAAATATTTTTTACAAATGAAAATCTCTGAATTTCTGAAAATTGCAAATGCCAATGTATGTTCAACTTTTTTAAGCGTCGGTAAGGGAAAGTTCGGTTTGAGTCCGGTGAAGTAGGGGTAAAGTGACTTGTGTGTTAGCTCTACGGACCTCACTTGGAATCCCAGTAATTGCTAGTTGGAAACACTTTTGCAAGTTCATGTATTATATTTTTTCGAAGCCGGTACAAACATTGCGAGAAAATATGTGCTGGTGTAGCAGCACTGGTTCTACTAATAAGACGTTCTCAATGATTGATCGACCCAAGATATCAGTAAATGGCCTTCTGGAATTAGAAACAACCTGTCGATCGACAGTAACTTTAGTGTCGCTCTTCTGTTTCAGACACAACTCTTCCTACTTCTCTACGGAGTGATTCCATGAGCTCCATAAGAGGTTCATTTTTCGAAACTCTTTTCCAGTTTCTTTGCTACAGCTGTTGGTGCGGCTTCTTTCCGCACATTTTGCATTTGGCCGCAAAAAGGAATAGTATACTGCTATTACTCCTGCTTCGTAATATATCGAGAATAATCCGACACAATGAAGAGGCAAACCAATAAGAGGAACTAATATTATTAATTCCCGATAAAAAAAATATGTTATCTAAATAATCATCCAAAATAAAAGCGTCGCAACATCGATTATTACATACGTGCATCTCTGGGAAGGCGCATGGACTTACAACGGATGCCATCTAGCGGTAACCAAGGAAACTCATTGAAACCATGCTGCTCGAGCATCGCTTTAGCAAGTCATATGCGTCACCTTGAACTTGTAGCCCCGCAAGATGTCTCTGGTGAGATCTGTGTGATTTCCAGCAGAACGTAAATATAATAAATGACGTTTACGATAGTGAGAGATAAATATATTTTATCTTCCTTAGAAATTTGATCAAACAGCATATTATATATTTATTTGCTTACTTATTTATTTACGTCAAAAACAGATAAAAACGGTGTGTGTCGTGCTACGAGATTAAGTTAATTTGAAGTTGCATTTACGTCTACAAGCAAAACAAGGGGCCATCTCAGCATTTGCTCAAGGATCAGGGAAACTGGTCGATTACCTAATCGAGTTAGGGATCATTGGCTCAGAAGCTGAAGTACAATACTTGTTACAGGTTCTTTAAAATTATACAGTCCAAATGGTAAATAATACATTAAATGTCATTGTTAAATATGAATATTACTTTATTTTGGAAACTCCGTATAGTCTCTAATTGTATAGTAATTGTGTTGAAAAATAATATACATTGTATGAGGAATTTCTGTAGTGCTGTTTGACCTGATGAATATGCTTTCTACGTGGAGTATTATATACATCGCCGTTTGCTGAAAACATATTCTCGTTCTAAAGAGAATGATTTTTGACAAAAACCAGTGATTCGTAAATCAAGAGACAAGTTAATGGTAAAATATCAAGATTAATAAAGAAAGGCCCACAAGAATCACGTGGGTGGGATTTACTTATTACTCGTACAATACTTTTTTTAAATCTAAATGTTTGGCAGCTATGAGATGTACTTCCCCAAAATATCCCATATCCCAGGCGGGAATGAACATTCGCGAAATAGAGACGAGCAGAATGAAGGCTGACCGAATTTGAAAGAATTCTCAAAGCAAATGAACTTAATTTTCTGTTCAATTCATTTAATTTCACGTTCCATTTAACGTTTGACGGAATTGAAAGACCTAAAAATTTTGTTACTTTAACATCAATCAATAGCACACAGTTCGTTTGCAACGTAGTAGAAAATTATTGAAATGAAAAACTGCATTGAAACCGTTTTCTTTTCATTCACTATTAATTTGTTATTTCGGAACCAATTTGAAATATCTGATATTGTAGTATTTACGGTTTCTTTATTGCAAAGAATATTCGTATATCGCAAAGAGAACTTCTTTCGTTTCTAATCGTCGAGGGCACATCCTTTACGTATAGTAGGAAGAGAATATGGCCTAAAATTGATCCCTGTGGGGCTCAATGTGCAATTAACAAAGAATCGGGAAGGTGTTTACACAATGTCCCATTATTCCATTAAGGTATTTCTACTCCCTGAGATCGTTGTTTAAGGAACATAAGCAATCTAGAGAAATACCTCGTATTCCATACGAACGCCATTTTGAAAGTAAAATGTTATGATCAATGACGTCAAAGGCTTTTGAAAGATCTAAAAATATTCCAATAGGTGCTTCGTTTTGATCCAAGGATGAAGCGACATCGTTAACAAAAGAAAACGGCTGTTTCGCTAGATTTTGATTTTCGAAATCCTTAATGACAACCTGAAAACGTGTTGGGTTTACTACGAAAAGTTTCCAAGTCTAATGTTTTTGAAAATACTGAAAAAGAGAATTTGGCCAATCATTTTGAACTTAATTTTTCTGGACTTTTTGGAAGAGCGGCTTAATCTTAGCTGTTTTAAAAATATCTGAAAAAATTCTGGTGCATAATATGCATGAAATATGTGGGTTAACGGGTGTATACTGGCAGGCGTAACAGACAAGTCTTTAATACACTTAAATATTGCATTCGTGAATATATTAAAGTAATATAAAAGTTGGAACTAGTCGTTGAGAAATTCAGATTTAAGTCTGGCACTTCTGTATCTTCTATCTCTTTTCTCAGAATTATTCATATTAACATTCCTCCAATCTCTTATGTGCTCATATTGTGTGTGTGGAAGTAATGTAATTAATTTCACACATGTGACAAGTTTTTTGGTAGTCATTGTCAGTAGTTTTAAGAAGCATTCCAGAAAATGGAGGAAAGACAAGAAGGATGCGTTATTTCAACGGCCTACTCATTTTTTTATTGTGAAGAAACTCTGACAAATCGTGAGCAGGAGCAAAAACAGTCATTACGGTTTCCAGTGGCGAGCCGTGCCATAATTTTGTGGGCAAGCAGCAATTCCGTGCTGTGTACCCAAATTTTCAAATACCATAATATAATTCAATAATAATGTCACAAAAAGAATTGCTCTTAAATAGTATAACCTTCAAATCAAATGTAACGCACATCTGTGATAATTAAAATGAAAGCATTTAACACATATAAGAGACACAACTATTCTTATTTTACTTCTACAGAATTATAGATATTGTTTAAATCAGAATACTCAGAACTTACAAAACAGATTTTGATTTTTCTAGAGGAAACAAAATTCGTGGCCAACAATAAACCTACTGTTATTAATGCATCATACTAACCCCAAAACGCGTATGGATTTCATTGAAAAGATCCCATAAATTGCTTTTACCGACATTCATGCTGCAAGATTGGTAAATGAAGAAATGGTCGCACTTCGTTTACTACTCACACTTCTACTCTGATATGGCCGAATCAGAAAAATTTCTTTGTTATACAGCGACACTATACAGCCCCTTGAAACACTCCATGAACTACCTATTAACAAAAAATATAACTCCATCACGAAAACCACCAAGAGATTAGACATTATTTGCTGAACTCAGAATTGTGTCAATGCGCAGCAGTACATTCCCTGAGGCATTGATTTGTGCTGGGCTCTACTAGCCTGCATACGATTTTAGTTATTCCAGAGCCTTTGGCTCCACTCCCTCCCAAAAAAACTGCAGGAGGTGCTAAATTTTCGTGACCCAGTATATAAAGTTCATATACAGGTAAGCGAAAAGCCCCTTTACATACTATAACCAGAATGTTCCTATTGTACAATAGATTCATTATTTATTTATAATATTTCTGATAATGTCTAACGTGTTTCCGCATTGTAATGTTTTGCATTCTTACACATTAGATATTGATGAATTGCAGGTTAATAGGAATATAGCTGATTCCTGTTCTCTATGGTAGTGCCAGACGTACAGGCGGAAGGATCATCTCCTTTTCGGAGAAAGAGAGAGAGATAGGGGTGGAGAGAGGTAGAGAGATGGAGAGAGAGAAATGGAGATAGAGATGGAGACAGAGAAATGGAGATAGAGATGGAGACAGAGAAATGGAGATAGAGAGATGGGAAGGGAGATAAGATGGAGAGAGGAGAGAAGGGGAGAGAGGAGAACGAGAAGGAGAGAGGAGAGAGAGGAGACAGAACGAGAGAGAGGAGACAGAACGAGAGAGAGAGAGGAGAGAACGAGAGAGAGAGAGGAGAGAACGAGAGAGAGAGGAGAGAACGAGAGAGAGAGGAGAGAACGAGAGAGAGAGGAGAGAACGAGAGAGAGAGGAGAGAACGAGAGAGAGAGGAGAGAACGAGAGACGAGAGGAGAGAACGAGAGACGAGAGAGAGGAGAGAACGAGAGAGAGGAGAGGACGAGAGAGAGGAGAGGACGAGAGAGAGGAGAGAACGAGAGAGAGGAGAGAACGAGAGAGAGGAGAGAACGAGAGAGAGGAGAGAACGAGAGAGAGGAGAGAACGAGAGAGAGGAGAGGACGAGAGAGAGGAGAGAACGAGAGAGAAGGAGAGAGGAAAGAGTGAGAGAGTGTGTGTGAGAGGAAGAAAACAATAGCGAGGACAGTGGCGTTATAGAAGCGTTTGGTGGCTGCTGTGGTCACGATCGGCACCACAACAAGAAGGCAAAGTCAGGCATTTCGATGGAATTCGCTGTGCGTTGTGGAAAACCGCCATCACAACCAATATTACTAACATCCAAGCAAATCATTGCTTGGACCAAGTATTTGGTGGTCCTGTGAACCATCACATACATTTTTTTTAACGTGGCGCATGACGTAAATCAACTGTTCGGTGTAATTCAATCGGGAGCTCGAACGCCGTACGGTGACGCCAATGTGACGTTTAAGCTCTCGATTGGACGACACCGTCAACAGCTGATCTACATGCGCCACGGTCAAAAACTAAGTATAGCTCCCTGCACATAATTTTCACGTGACTGCTCTTGGAATTCACAGCCAGTCACAGTAGCAGACACAGTCACACAAACAAGACACCGCTGTGAGTGCTCGCACACAGCTCTCAGTGGATTGTTCCCCAATCGCTGGGTGAGACGCCGATCACACGACTTCCCCCCCCCCCGTTGCCATGGCCTCCAAACATCGCAGGCCTCACCGCGCCTGGCGATGCTATTTGGAGTGTAATAAAAGACGAGGTTCGCAAACAAGGACACATGAACGTTGGCAATGACGATGGAATTGAAATACGTACAGTAGACTCACTGAGAGCGCTGCGGTCGCAGAATAATTTGAAAGCCGCCGTTGTAGTGGAAACATACGTACGTACCTCATAAACATCGTTTTGTTCCGACTGGGATAAGAACAAGTTAGCGGTTTAAAGTAAAGATATGTTCTTTTAGGCGCATGGACGATTTAACCGTAAGAAAATATACCTAATTAAATATGGTTAAGAGTTGTCCGGCGTACACAAGTATTAAGTGTTTCAAGTTTAATAGTGTACAACTGTACAAATTCGTACAGTTTCACTTTTCAGAACGAAATATTACGAGGGAAACATCTGCGTTGTAATTAATTAAGTGTTAATTTACAATTATTGTAAATGTTGAAGACATATCGTGTGAAATCATGCATATCTGCATTGTTGAAGAAAATGGTAGCTGGCTTAGAAAACATGTATTTAACCATTATTCATATACAGCTAATATTTTGGTTTTTTATTTTATATTTTTATGTTTGTTATACTCACTCAAAAACAAAGGTAATGTTTAAAAAACGAGCGAAAATGCAGAGTCAAATTTGGAACTCGTGCGCAAATCATCCACAATGGTGACTACGGCCCTTTTAATGTATCCTTTGAGCTGAACTGTCCGTTCAAGGAATTGTGTAGGTGCTCATAAAATACTATCAAGCGAAAAGAGGAGTTCGCGTAACACACAAACTCTCACAGCATTCGAACATCACTCGTACACAATTCACAGCCCCTCACACACCATACTACGCGCTCACAAATCGCTCGCCACTCGCACGCCACTCGCACGCCCCTCGCACGTCCTTCGCACGCCCCTCGCACGCCCTGCACACGCCACACCGGTAGTTCGAAAGTTGTCTTCAGCTAGTTTTAACTAGTGGAGCTAAGGCAGCACGTACTTTCTCGCACATATTTTCACCCAAAATTCCGCGAAAAGTACTCAAATTTGTGCATGACCTTATTCAAAACCTATCTTTTAGAAACAGATTTTTTAAGGTAAAAATATTTATTTTTAATATTTTAGTTGTAGGAAGATGCCGAAAAAAACTGAATTTGCAATTTTCGAAAAATCTTTCTTTGAATAATTAGGAAAATGTCCCAGTAGTTTCATGTAAAGTACCACCTCAAATGAAAATATCGGTTTCAAATTCCAGGGGCCGTAACATTAGCCAGATCGATTGAAGAGTATCAATTTTGGAGAGAATTGGCTGAACGGTTTAGCCGCTGGCGTTTGTTTACAGACGAATAGACAGACGTCCCTCGATTTTTCGGTATCAAGGCTTTAAAACATGGATTCTGGCTACAACACGTGTTAGAGGACTTTTTAATTTTGCAACTCGATTTACCCACTTTTTCGTTATCAGGGACCAGGAATAAGTGCTTTTCGGCCGAAAATTCGCCGTTTTTCGCGCTGCATTACATAACTTTCTCTCTACTGCATAAGCGGTAGCGAGAAAGTAAAACGAACGGTTGTTTACAATAGTGTTGTTGTTAAATAAGATGTTAGGGATAAAAATAAGCTTTTAGGGTTAAAATGAAGTGTGACGATTAAAATTGTTTAGAAAGAAAATATGATTTTGGGAATTAAATATTTTGTAATATTTTTTAAAGAAATTGGTTTGTTTACCATGTTGTTTTGGTTTTAGTACATTAATTTTTAACCTGTTACCTTTTCCAGTTGTATCGATTTTCTGAAAATAAACTTTATTTTTTTGCGTTTAGTAAAACAGTTCACAAAACCGAACAGATTGTTTACATTGTTACATTGTTTACATTGTTGAAAACAACTCATTATTTCAGTAAACACGATACAACCAAAAAAGTAGGCGTGTAAAATATTAAAAACCTTTTTTGAACTACGAAAAAGTTCAGTTGAAATGTTAAACAAAATTCAGCAATGGTAGATTTTTTAGATAGGCTCGTGGCCATTGTTCAGCGTGCTCGCTTTCCACTACGCGGCCCAGGATTCGATTCCCGGTCGAGTCAAGAATATAGTGTGCGTTTTCCTTGCAATGTCCCGGCATATGATGCTGTGTGACGGTGAGAATTTCACTTCTCAGGTTGAGAAGACCGGACTACGGCGTGGGATGTCTACGTGCCAACCACACGTAGCCCCTTCACCCATGGCCGCGAGGCATGGACGTCGCCGGTAGGCCTCAGTACGTTCACGGGCTGTCGCGCCAAGTACATACGTGCATACATACATAGATTTTTAGATATTCCGATAATATAACATAGTTCTGACAACGAAAGAACAGTAAATTAAACTACCAAAATAATAAAAATAGTACTGGTAGATTGAAAGAATGCCAAGAACACTTGTATATTAGGAATACTCAAATTAATACATTAAATACCATGTGTTTCTTTTCCTGAAAGGCGGAATAGGAAGAACTGAGAGAAAAAACATTTAAGTCATACACTTCAACATACTTACAATCATTGTAGAGTTTAAAGTAAAAAGCGTACGTGCATTAATACGACTTTGTCTTTAAGAAGATAATATTATTTTTTTTTAAATCGCATTCAAAAAAATCATGAATCAATCAATGACGCTTCACGAGTAAAGTGAATCGAGGCACTAAGAACAATGATAAAAGAATATCAGGGGCTTCCACTAATTTCTAATGACATTAGAGAACATCAGCATAAATGGTTCAAACGTGTGAACAGGATGGAGCCAAACAGGCTACCAACGTTAGCGCTCTTGTACAGACCTAGGGGCTACAGAAATGTGAAGAGACGTAGGATGAGGTGGTCAGCTCAGTTCAGAATCTCGGAACGGGTCACTGACTCTCAAGAAGAAGAAGAAGAGGAGGAAGAAGAAGAAGAAGAAGAAGAAGAAGATGAAGTTATTTAAACTAGCCAATATTTCACAGGGGAGAGTCCATATAAAGCGCATTGAATCTGAAACATGACCGCGTACTACTCCACATTACGATAATTACGGAATTGAATTCATTTGAATTAAATTTAGCCTTATCTTACGTCGCGAGACTAAGGCCATGAGGCCTGCTCCTGCCAGGAGGTCCGTCTGACCACGCAAATTTCGCTACGCCCCTTTCACCAACTAGCGAAGACGGTAGTATGCGATGTAGGCGATGGAACATGCGATTTGAATTTACCTCCGAGGCGTCATTTAGGCTTGAGGATCTTTTACATGCAAGTAAATCTACTAACACGGGACAGCCGGCTTTACTTCCCCTCCGGAGGAAGGCGTACGAATGATTTTTTCACCCTTAAAAATCCACAGCTTCGACCGGGTTTTAACTCGCGAACTTGGGCATAACAGTCCGATACGCTAACCGTTACACCATCGTCGCAACAAATTATCTCCACACCTCAACATTTCTTATCTTCTTGAACTCTTTTGATTGGTTGGTTGTTAGTGATTCTGACCGCATCAATAACTAAGGTAATTTTCTGAAGGAGTAGTGCGTGTTTTCCCTCGGGAGGTGGCGGTGGTCTTCGCTCGCTAGATGGCGAGATCCAGCGCCGACCCACCGTCGGCTAGCGGGGTTTTCCCCACCCAGATATCCTCCACCAGCGGGTCACGCAGGGTGTTAGCAGGGACACGCTCTAAGCTCTCGATCGGTCACCTGGCAAGTGTGGTAGTGTAGTACATGCTAGTGTAGGTGTATGCAAGGGGGTGAGGATAGGACAAGGAAGGGGAAGGAAAGATCGCGGGGGATTCGTGGTAAGGTACTGTTCCGGCATTCGCCTGGCTTTGATCGCAGAAACCACGAAAAACTACCAATGAGAGCAGCCGGCCGCGAAAATTCTCGTCCAGACAGCGACAGAATTCGACATGGCTGACACGCTACGAGTGTCGGAAATACTACCACAGTTCGGCAGTTGAATCCGTAGCACCTCCGGTCCGTGGCGCTGCCGTGACATCAGTTGATGCACTGAGCCACCCCTCCCGGCCTGTGGCTAGCCCTAGAATGGGATGGTCAGAACAGTTCTGAATCTCGGAACGGATCATTGACTCCAAACCCTTGCAAAGGAAGAAGAAGTTACCAGTCCATCTTTCACCACGGCGAATCCATATAAAGCGCCGTAGATCTAAAGCATGACCGTGTACTACTCTCCTTGACGAGAATCCTCCTGCCACCTCAACATTTCTTTCCTCTCACTCGCGGTTCGTTCGCACTTCACCGAGCGCGCGAGCGCGGGCTTTCTGGCTCGTGGGTGCGGCGTTGGGCCGCGTGTGGGCCCGCAAGGGCCACACCCACACAGCGCTCTGGTGTAAATCACCCCCACCGCGCCGACGCAAAGAATAAAATAAAACGCCCCCTCGGGGAGCGGTGGGCGGACGGGTGGTGGGGAGGGGGGCGGAACGGGTGTGGAGAGGGGGCAGGAAGGAGGAACGCTATTTTCCGCCGCAGTAAACGCTGGCGATAGCGTCTAGAGGCGGAAATCCAATAGGAAAGCAATTTGAGGCGCAAGGTGTCGCCCCCCCTCCCTCCTCGCTTAGCGCGCGCGCCCACGCCCTGGGACAGGACGCAAGGGGGAAGGGGGGGGAGCGGGGCGATGTTGCAGGGAATTACTGCGGAGTTGCCACGCGCATGGGATTTGCTTTGCTTCCCCTCCGCCTTCGTCCTGTCGTCGACTGCCGACCTCGCAGCCGGATCGGGGCTCAAGATGTTCAAGGTGCTCAAGATGGGAAAGCCAGTGCGAGTGGCTGCTGCGCGTCTGGAGATACACGCGCATGTTTCCTTGAGACTCGTGTTACCTGCCATCATTCGTTTACTCACATTAGTTCAATTCTGTATAAAGGATAGCAGCAGCAAAATCTGAATTCCAGAAATGTTCCCTTGCGTGTAATTGAAATTATTTTGCGCCAAAAAGCGAGCTACAGATGGGATATAATCAGTGTTTGATTTTTATATTACAGGTACCGGAGTGTGCCCCAAATTAATTATTAATTTAATACAATGTTTATATATTTATAATGTAATTTAATAATGATTTCCGATGTACCGGAACGACCTTCCATCGCGTTCCGCCAGAAATCAAGCCACAGTCCTCTCGTTATAATAACCAAACCCCACTTCTCTCGCATCGAGCAAAATGAGGGCACAAGGAAACGTGCGTAGATAGTACGCATACTGGACGTACGGAATTATAACGCAAATTTGCCATAATTGTTTGTAAGCATTTGCGAAGACATTTCTCACGGAAAAGGTTAGCCGTCGTTCTCTTCGATGAATTAGAATGTTAACTGATCTACAATATAGTTATAACAAATGAATTTAATAAAATTTTAAACCAATATTTAAGAATGTCATATCAGAATATTTTCTTCTAAATAGCGTATATTTTCACTCTTACTAGAGAGCCTGTATTCAAGGAGTGTATACCCTGCCGTATGTTCCAGGTTAGGTACATTAGAAGAGAAAATAGTAATGGAAATAGTCATCAAAAAGTTTAATTTTAATTCGAACATTCCGACACACACTTCACCCAACCAAACACTCTGACCAATCAACCAAGACTAAAAGTGAAAACGTGTGAAACCGTTTCGCTCTGCACTTGCAAAAACACTGCAATACAGTGACAAAATAACGTTACCATGGTAACAACAGCAGCGGAGGAGTGAAAGGGCAGGCGAAGTTTCAGTTCGCTTCGACGAGAGCTAGTCCCGACAAAGGTGACCGAAGTCTTTGGTCGTATTTGGTGTACATTATTATCCGTTTCCCGCCGGTAGTCGTTTGGAATAAAAATGAAATTTCAGTGATTTCACAGATAAAATGAGAAGTACACATAAAACACTATGAATATACTCAAGAGTATGGCAAGCTATTACAGACAATTACTCTAGTTTAAATGAAAACAGAGGTACACAAGGCAACACTAAAGTTGCCCATAATATTCATGTAAAAGGGAGGACGCTCGGCAAGCCAAAAAAAATGAACCAACACATTTCTTTTTATAAATATTTAATTTAGACCAACATCAGCTCTATTTCTTTCTTCTCCCCGTTCGCGATTCAAGTGAAAACAATACAAGATGCACATGATGATCTGAGCGTCTCTTTTTTTTTATTTTAGACGCTAGACAGAGACACTATCATTCATGCGTGTGTCAGCGTTCAGAAAAGGATATTCATGTTTTCTATTCTAAATTAAACAGTAACCGACACAATGTAGCAGATGTTAGTCATGTGATGTGATAATGGTGTTGTGGTGAGTTATCATTGGCATTTACAATGAAATAATAATATGAGTCGTCATTGCCAATAATATTGTTTATTACAATAGCAGCTTTCGATGGCTTAGCCATCATGTTTTATGCCAAAAAACTCGCTGATAATGATGGCTAAGCCATCGAAAGCTGCTATTGTAAAAAACAATATTCTTTGCGATGACGACTCATATAATTATTTCATGTGATGTGATGTTAGCTACGTGAAATTAAACGACAACAAATGTTAAAAATTTGCAGGAGGAGAGGGCAATGTACGTCAATGGAGGACTGTCCTAACTGCAGGACGGTTGGCTACTCTAGGAGATGCCCTGCGCCGTTGCGAAGACAGGTAACGAGGCTGTAACGAGGCAGCTGGTTACCATTTCGCGCCCATAGTGACTTTTAAACCAATTTTCTTCCCGAAATTGTTTTCGAAAAAACTACATCTGCTTTCTTCATGAAATTCATCCAAGAATCAGGGTAATTTCTTTTCTATGAAGCTTTCGAACGCTCCTTTTACAATTACACACCTGAATATTATTTTATTTAATTAAAGTCCTTTTAATTGAGCGAGAGAATCATGTTATATGACGCATCTAACAATTGGCAACAATGAATACACCTACCCACCAATATAATATTCACACGTGACCATTAAATTTATTTTAATTGAGCTAGAGAATCATGTCACATGATGCATCTAACAACTGGCAACAATGAATACACCAATATAATATTCACACGTGTTCATTAAAGTTACTTTTAATTGAGCGAGAGTATCATGACATATGACTCATCTAAGAATCGGCAACAATGAATACTCCTACCACCCAATATAATATTCAAACGTGTTCATTAACATACTTTAAATTGAATGGCGACTCCTCCGTGAGAAAGGGCGAGGGGGAGTGGCGCAGCACGAGGGAGGGAGCGAAGGGCTCCCCCCCCCCCCAACACCGGAACGGTGGCGTTAATGGGGATCCTTAGGAACTAAAACACTTTCGCGGAGCCTCGACCCTCTCCGTCTGCTTCGCCTGCACATAAATCTTCTCCCTCACGTGTTTGGGTAGAGGGTTCGCAACATTCCTTTATCTAAAGTCGCATTTATCACACAACGTTAGTTTTAAGACTGGTTTCAAAATAAAACGGGCAATAAAATATCATTCTAGAATGTTTATTCATTAGTTTACATTTATAGTTACATGGCATAATACGTGTCCTAAAAGTTACAAAAATGGAGAAGAAATAGGGAGCAACGAAAAGAAGAGAGGGCACCAACAAATTGAATAGAACACGTTGTGGCGCAGAATGGCACATATTCTCGTACTAGTTGGTTTTCTAATGTATTTTGCTTTGGCTAACGTATCAGTCTTGTCACCTGCCATCTAGTGGTGCCTAAAAGACGTTTTTTGCATTTCTCTAATTTTCGTTTCCCAATGATATATCTGAAATATGAATGTAATAATAGAATAGAACATAACAATCTGGCTCTTTATACAAATTTTTGATGAATAATTTGGAGCGGTTTTTGAGAAATATCATTTTAGTAATTCTGAAAATCCGAGTTTTCCAGAAAATTCTTTAAAACTTATTTGAAGAATTTCTTCTCAAAAATGCAATGATGTGATACCTACCCGATGTGAGTGAAGAGATAATGTGATGTCTACCTGATATTGTAAATATTAACGATGTGAGAGATATTTCAAAATAATTATATTTGTGAAAATCATAAAAAAATCAAAGGATATACCAAAAATGACTCATACGTACTTTTATATAGAGTATCCGGCACTGCACGTACAAAAAATTAAATTAAAACTTTGGAGCCGTTTCCGAGGAAATGAAGTTTTAGCTTTTAAAAAAAAGAAAGCATTTTAAACAGCAAAATAATACAGCAACGTGGCGACATGGTGTCTTAACTAAACGATTTTTATTATTTTTATTGAAAGCTTTAGTGTATTGCGTCATTAAATTTCTTTGATCAACTATTTATTAATTACTACGTTTACAAAAAGTAATACAGTGTACATTAAGAATTGTCCTTCAGATAAAGCGTTATTGACATCTGTACTACATTTTTCATACGATTACTGACCCAAATATGCTCCTACTCCTTTTCCAGTCAGATAAGAAGCCTATCAGTTTCTGATTACCCAGTCCACAGGCAAGGGATTGGTGTCTTTCAATACTGCAGGGACTCGTTGGGTGGAATTGACTCTGCGGTTGGGGTGCCGTCTTCATCATAGGTTTCCCATATCTCCCTTATAGAAAAAGAGGACATTTCTTATAAAAGGAGAGGACACTTCATATAAAGTGTTTTATTAAAATAATTTATTTTTATCAAAGACAAAATATTGACAGTTTTCGTTAGAATGACATGGGGCATTACCAATTAAAAGCAAATTTTTCCGCTTTTATTGTGCGTTTTTCATTTAATTTGCCAAGCCAAGAACGAAAAATTTCACATGTCGACCATGCTTTTTTATTAGCATGCCACAAGCATTGGTAGATCCAGAGTGGACCATGGAGGAATGACTCCTCCCCCCCCCCCAACGCCTAGTTTTCGTATACCTTCCTTTATTTGGCAAAAATGATTTAAATATTTATTTATATTCGATTTATGTAATTATTTAAACATTAATATTAAATAGTACCATACATACGTTATAAAAACATTATACAGTATATTAACAACTATGTTTATTATTTAATAAAAATCTACGATGACCCCCTCTGAAATGATGGGCTGAATCCGCCCCTGGCCTCAAGACGCCCAGAAGAGCTAATAAGGAAACAAAATTATTTTTAAATGCGCTATGAAAAATAGTCATAGACAACTCTCTCTCACTTGCTGACTTGCAATAATGACAGTTAATTCTGTTTCTATCCTTCTATCCTGGTCTGCTTATCGAAATCCGGGAGTATTAATTTGCCTCTGCGAAACAATCTTTCAAATTTAAAACGACATAGTTTCTCTACATTTCCTGGAAGGTCCCCTTCGGAGTTATCGTGAAATCTCATGCGCTCGATCGCTGTTGCTTATCTCTAAGACACCGGAAACGGCTTGGCTCACAGCAGTACGCGAACGCTCGAGTTCATTTCAGTGCGAGGTTTTCGTATCCACTTAAAGGGAACGCGATGTTACGTTACGACAAAAATGCATGGTCGCTGATCGGGAAGACGGGTGGTCGTGGGTGGTGTAGGAGGGTAAAATGCACTGTAGTTATGGACCGTTTCATAGAAAAATTGTTCTGAAAATGGATGTCCTCTTAAAGAGGTGGTCTTGTCGAGTGGTTTCACTGTACTTCTGTGATGTGTTTTATAATTCTTAATATATATATATATATATATATATATATTATATATATATATATATATATATATATATATATATATATATATCGAAAACAAAGCATTGCCGGGTCCACTAGTTTTATTTGTAGGAACGATATTAGAAGCTGTGTAAGGGAGATTTAAGACTTCAAAATTTGAAGTCTTAAATCTCCCCTACACAGTTTCTAATATCGCTCCAACAAATAAAACTAGTGGACCCGCCAATGCTTCGTAATTGCAGTGTATTAAATAAACCATTGAAGTTCTAAACCAATTTATTCAATGAACATTAACTTCGTATTAACTGCACTTTAACTACGTTTAAATACATTTACACTGTAAAAATCAGATATTCCAACAATATTGGACACTGCCAACATTTGATTCAGACGTCTTGCCTTCTAAATCGCAACTTCGGTGTTATTCGACATTATGAGTCGAAACGAGGCGTGTAGTAGAAAATGATATTCTTAGAAAGCACTTCAAGCACGGTCCTCTGGGAATGTTGTAAAGCCCACCTCCTCGATTACCTTTGTAAGTCAACGCCCTCACATATCCTATTTCAGTCAAACACTGATTAAATAATCCTGATACAAATAACATGAGCGAATATTTCAGAGAAATCGGTAGAGTCGTTTTAGCGTCTATATGCGACAGACATATGGATATTCCCTTTTATTATAACGTAAAATTGCCATTCGAAGTATATTAATCCAAAATTGATTTCTGCAACAATTCGATCGGAAATTGAGCTATCTCAGACACGTGTATCAACAACGCTTAGATCACTTAATATATACTTCAATTTCCAAAGCTATTGTTTCCTTTGTAGAGAGGAGAATTTGGTTGAATTTATGGAATCGCAGACAAGGCTGTCCTACGTTAACAAAAACACGAAGTAATTGTGTGCACAAGGTTATGAAGTTTGCAGCCATCAATAATCAAGGCCTTGCAAGTTTTCCTTGCAACCATCAATAATCAAGGCAGCTGGAAAACATAATGAATGGGATCAACGAATTGCTAACAAGAATTAGATGACAGAAGAGGCTCGATTACAGTTTAAGGAATTATTGTCATTATTCCTCCATGGTATGGAATGTACTAAGGCCACACAATTTGTTCACATTATAATCTGCGTTGTCAAACATGAACTGACAGCAAGCTTCGTCATTTCGTGTTGACCCTTTATATAATATTTAGACTAGAAAAAAAATCAGAAAGTCATGGAACTTAGAATTTTTAAGGGTAGGACAAGGAAGAATGTGCGCGATCCATGGCCCGTTTGTTAGGTTACGGCTCCAGCATTCGCTTAGTATTGATCGGCGAAACCGCGGAAAACTACCGATCAAAGCGGCCGGCCGCTACAATTCTCCTCCAGACAGCGGCCGAATTCGACCTAGCTAGCAAGGCAGTGTCGAAAATCCTGCCACCGTCGGGACCTCCCGATCAGAGGCACTGCAGTGGACATCAGTTGATGCCCTGAGCTACCTTTCCCGGTGGAAGAGAAGGGAAGGGAGGGGAAAGGGAGGGAGAGAAAAGGAAAGGAAACCAGAGGAAGGGAGGGGAAGGGAAGGGAGGGGAAGGGAAGGGAGGAGCAAGGAGGAGAAGCAAGAGGAAGGGAGAGGAAGGGAGGGGAAGGGAAGGGAGAGGAGAGGAAGGATAAGACGGGAAGGGAAGGGCTCGCGCCTACACGCGTCGTAGCAATGAATTCCCTTTACCATTGCCATCCGTCGCTCCTACTTATCCAGCACCACATTTCTAGTGCATATCCGTTATTACTAACAGATAAGAGAGGGAAAGAAAAACTTTCAGAACTACTGCTATAACTGCACATACTAGTTTCCAGCATTATTTGTAACTTTTGCAAGTTTCGAAAATTTAGAGAGTTCAACAAAAGAGATCTCCGCTATTTTTATAAGAGAACATTGCTCTATCCAGAAAAAGTTTAATCCAAACATTCAGAGAGACATTTTTGAGAAAAGTTTAGAAATCTTGTTACAGCTTTATGTAAAGTACTGTTCCCCCAAAATCCAAAAAACAATTTCAAATTTGTAATTATTTGTTTGATGTATATTTCAAATTTCGAATAATTGCCTCTTTCAGCTACAGACGTAAGTACGTGGTAGGCGAAAAAGTAAGAACTTCTTTGCATTGAGATTTGACGTCGCCAATTAGTAAAAATTTAATTAGTATGGATACGATTATATGTATTTTTATTTTATTATTCACATTCTCAATTTATAGAGGGCCGCTCTAATTTACTCTAATTTATAGAATTATTTGTTTTAACATTCTTATGATATGGGGCTAGCTTCATCTACATTTCAAATAGGATCTGTGTAGAGAACATGTGAAGTAAAAAAGAAACATTGTGTCTGTTTTTAAAGTGTAACTTCATAGCTTTTTAGATCGACGGGTCGTGTCATTCAAGCTCAGCTCATCACCTCCAACTCTTTCAAGACAGCGCCTGTGAGGGCGAGCGGGGTCTGTGAGGAGGGCACGAGTCTGAACAAGTGGCGGCGGCGAAGCAAAAACTCCCTCCCCACCCCCCACCCTCCTCCCCTCCGAGCCAGCGGAGGGCGGAACGAGACGCCAGCAACCTAAAGAATTCCAAATTAAAAGTTCGCACTCTTCCAATTACACGGGCCGCTGCGCCCCTCGCCTTCCCCGCCCCCGCCCACGCTCTCGTCCTCGCCCCGCCCGCGCACCTCGCCCCACCCATGCCGTTGCCCACACCCTCGCCCGCGCCCTCACCTTGCCCACGCCCTCGCCTTCGCCCTCCCCCCCGCCCACGCCCACGCCCCTCGCCTTCCCCGCCCCCGCCCACGCTCTCGTCCTCGCCCCGCCCGCGCACCTCGCCCCACCCATGCCGTTGCCCACACCCTCGCCCGCGCCCTCACCTTGCCCACGCCCTCGCCTGCGCCCTCCCCCCCGCCCACGCCCACGCCCCTCGCCTTCCCCGCCCCCGCCCACGCTCTCGTCCTCGCCCCGCCCGCGCACCTCGCCCCACCCATGCCGTTGCCCACACCCTCGCCCGCGCCCTCACCTTGCCCACGCCCTCGCCTTCGCCCTCCCCCCCGCCCACGCCCACGCCCCTCGCCTTCCCCGCCCCCGCCCACGCTCTCGCCCTCGCCCCGCCCGCGCACCTCGCCCCACCCACGCCGTTGCCCACACCCTCGCCCTCGCCCGCGCCCTCACTTTGCCCACGTCCTCGCCTTCGCCCTCCCCCCCGCCCACGCCCCTCGCCCTTGCCCTTGCCCTTGCCTTTGCCTCCGCTTCCGCCCCGCCCTCACACTCGCCCTTGCACCACCATACCGTCTCCTAGTTCTCTACGTGCAAAGAATAGCTGTTATATAACGCGACACGTAAACAAAAATAATGGAGTTACAATAGCACCTAATCGGTCTCATTTCTGTAACGGCTACGCAATATTATTACACTATATGAACCTTAAAATGCAGCAAATTTGGATTCTCCACCCCGAGATTAGAACTCATGCTCTTCGAGTTAACACGCCGTTCACGTTAGTCGTACACCTTTAGCTTCACCCAATCATCCCGGCGCTTTAAAAAAGTTGAACATTTGTATTTGCAATTTTCAAAAATTCAAAAATTTTCATCTGCATTATTTCATGATCTAGTTTCAAAGAGCAGATTTCATTTAGGAAAAATCATCATCATCATCAACATTGTACTTTTGCAATGTTCATACATGGTTGTTATTTTGGAAAAAAATAGATCTCCAAAAATGAAGCCTGTGCCATTTTTAAGCGTCCCTTGATCTATCCGAGGGGGAAAAATTGAAGAAAACATTTGGAATCGTTTTGAAGACAATCTTGAAATCGTCTGAGGCTTCATATTAAGTAGCCTCAAATCCGAATATCCGTTCCAAACTCACAGGTTCTCGAGTTCTTTCAAATCACTTCAGGAACATCAAATTTAGAGAAAATCGTGAAAGTGGTTTAGGCGCTACGGTTGAACGCAGACGAATGGTCGGACGGAGTGATGTTTTTAAGTCAACGAATATTTCTGTTGCTGTTAAAAACGCAACACCTGAATAGCAAATATTTAATCTTGGACGGCCACTGAGTTGTTCCTGAGTAGTGATGCAACGAGTAGGAGAATTTAGTCGCTACGTCGATTCGAGAATATGCGAAACAACACTATCGAATATTTGAATTTTAGTATCACAATAGACGTTGTTTCATTGTTTTTGGAACTTTCCTACTTTTTGGGTATCTCAAAAAACCATAGACCACTTACAGAGGTCAGAGGCTTCAAATTTTCCTTTCATTTTTTCGCGAATTGGAAATTAGTAAATTAGATTATGCTGACTGGCTTTCGTAACTAACTCCGGATGTTGCTCTCAAGCTACGTATATTTCATTGATCATAGCGTACTTTTTAAACATTATTTTGAAAATCAAGTTCAAAACCCATAAACTAGGTTCATGTGATTACTATATATTCTCTAAGAATGCAGTATTTGAATTCTGTAGCAAAATGAGAGCATACCCATTTCTAGACAAATTGATCTATTTTTTTGGTTCGTAAAATTTTTGCCGTTACCTTTAGGAAACCTCTTGGCAATTTTCAATTTATTTATTACGATAAAAAAAATTCCACTACATATTTCAATTAAGTCAAAGGCTACTCCATTAAATTATGAAAAATAAGAAAATAATTTATTCAATCCAATTTAAAAAAATATATTTTGTGTTCCCGTGTCTTATAACACGGGAACAAGTACGATAAATCTCAAAACTTCATCTCAAAAAATCAGTTGTTTTGAATGTTTTCAGTGTTCAATTACCGGTTACCAGAGTTACACATTTTTAGCACAGTCAAAAATAAAAAAAATATTTTTACCTTTTCTCGGCTTTAAAAGCACTTATGACTTCATACTATGAAAGAGACTGAAACACTTCTGTAAATTTTTTTTAGTGTTTATTGTACATTTGTTTACATTGTAGTAGAACCTAATATTTTTTGACCTTGGAATTTACATACAAATTATTATCTTTTTAATGTTTCCAAAATCCTTTTTATAGTATATAATGCACTACGAAACAATAACGATTTTCGGGAGTTTATAACACCATCTTCAAAAAACTCTGCAAGTGTGTTGCTAATGGATAGGGTCATAGGATTGATAGGGTAGATAATCTCTTAAGTCCTACGTTCAAAAGATTTCAGTCTAAAATAGAAGTTTGCAGATTATGATTTATAAACACTCATTACGTTCTATGCGTCCTAGGCTTTTGAAAACAGGTTTGCGAGTCCCATTTGGAAAAGAGTATTTTTTCAGTTTTGACGAGTTCTGGCAGTTCAAACGTTTTGGGGGGGAAATGGAGAAATGAGAGGGGACGGGTGGGAAGACCTTTTTGGACTTTCTTTTACAATTTAGCAGATTGTGTTCTTTGGGGTTTCTACTTCATGTTAAGGGTGGTCAGAAAAATACACAAGTCGAAGTACATGTAAAAATTGTATTAAAACCGAAAATATATTTCACGATTGAATTAAAGGGGTGAATTATTTTTCTGCGCGTTTTAATCTCAACGCTCAGATACATTGCATTGATTTCTCCCTATGACTTACTGAACCTGTAACGTTCAGTCAGGGGATGATCGTTGGAGGTTGGGTTGGAGGTTGGGCGAACACCCGATTCAATTCAATTCACCCGAGGTTGGTGGGTGCAGAGGTCAACAAATAAACCAAATAATTGAACATCCGCTGCCGCCCCTGTCCGGAAGGCTAACACAAAAACATCCCAAAATTATATCATATTAACGACAGGCTAACCCACATTCAATTTGACTTTTCTTATCAATCGTGCTTCGTAACACTCTTTTGAATCAACTATCCTAGATTGGTCGGCCGTTCTTCCGACATCGCCCAACAGGACAGCGCCCCTATTACAGAACCGTCCCAGGTAACCGTCTGGCCTCCAATAGGCAGTCTATTTTACTGCATGTAATGTTTGTTCCAGTGGCGGGATTCGGGAAGTGGGTGCGGGGCCAAAGTAGGCATCTGGAGACCTTCCCCATCCCCACAATGTTATGAAATTTTTTGTTTTTGTATTTATTTAGCGTTTTAGAGTTGGAACACAGCCTGTTTTAAAGCATGACATTCTAGTAGACACATCGAATCGTAAATTTCAACCACCCGGTATCAGCAATTTAATTGGCTTGAGCACTTCATGAAGTTAGAGAAAGCTTTCTTTTTCTTTGTTGATTTTCTGCTGTGAATAATAGGGTTCGAGGACACGTAGGTTTAGCTTTTATTAGAAAGGGTTTCAGTACGTGTACAAATGGTGTAAAAGCGTACAAAAGGTCGATAAATTCCAAAGTCATGTTTCTAGTTTATGTTTTTAGGATTAATATCACCTGGGGAAGTGTATTGACTGCGCAATTGAGGTTTCTCATGAAGTTATTAGAAAAATTTCAAGTTGAAGCAAAAGGGAAAACTGAAAGCGGAATAGTAGAGGTCTCAAGATTTACTCTCTCACTTCGATCACAAGAGGTAAACATTTTCTTGAACACAACAGAAAGGAAGACAGTCGCGATCGTGGATTATCATTGTTGAGTTGTCAAACTAATTTCTAAACATTACACCTCGTTGAACAACCGTATCTATAACAATCCAAATAACTACCTAAGCAATTGTTCTCAAAATATATTTATTATTGTTTTTGGTGAACTTATAGCAAATTCCAGCGGACACTGATAGAAAAGCAGTACGTTTTATTTGTGATAATATAAGTGATGTATGCCATCATGAAAAATGTCGATTGTTAAAATATGTTTCTAATGATGTATTGTAGAAAGATTGGTGGGTTTGAAAAGAATTCAATATTGATGCTGAAACAATCTTTGACGACCTAAAGAGTCTTGCTAAACACAAAACGTAAACTGGAAGACTATTAAAGCTGTCTGCTGTCATTCGAACATGTCTTAAAGTTTAAAAAATGTACAATCCAGGTGCAAGAAGCGAAATCTAGCAATATTGTATGTACAGTTATGCACATTTCTGATTCTTACAGTTGTTTGCCGGAATCTTAAAACCACGCAACGCTCCTTCGACGGCAGACAAATCAGTAGGCGGATGTGCGCATGAGAGGGCAGAAGTAAGGGGAACCGGAAGTTGAGGAGGGCGAGCAGGCGGAAGTGTAGACCGGCGGATAGATTGCCGGGCAGACTTGCGGGCTGGAGCGGGTCAGACGCACGCGCAGCCTGCCGGGTAGACGGCTGGGCAGGGGGGCGGACAGTTTGCTGACGAGCGGTCAGGCCGACGGGCTTTTAACCTTCGTGGACATTTTACCCGCTGGAATATTCATCATCCTCTACCTAATTTTCAGAAGCACAAAAGACGGCTTTCATTCTTACGAAATGTTTCTTTCGTATTCGACCGTATTCACAAGCCAGCTGATGGTTGTATGAAGACCTTGATGACTCGATGAATGACATATTTGAAACATTGAGTAACAGGGTAGAACCTTGGGCAAAAATATACATTATTTGTATTGCCAACTACTTGGTTTGAAAGAGAATTATCGATCATGGTAATATTTTATTGCAAAAGTCGATTTTTCTTATTTATAATCTGGGAGTACAAATGTTGGGATTTGGATTAGTGAAATTTGTAGAATTTTGCTAAAATCCGCATTCGAGCATGATCTTTACGACGAATAACTCACATTTTTTTTGAGGGGTACTAGTATTTTGAGAAAATTCTCTATTTACGCTAATGCTATATTTCCAAAATAACTTGAAAATTGTTTATAGAACATTGACATCTCTAGAATAATTTTCTCAAAAACTATATTTTTTTTCTTCGTCGTTATATTAGAGTTAACAGTAATTTATAATACACGTGGCTAAAAGAGAGTATTGTGTGCAAGTTGCACGTTTCTTCTCGGGCACGGTAGAGCGACGAAGAGAACATGATGGTCTTTTGGCCATTTTTTATCTTATCCGATCGTTTTTCTGCAAACAGTTACACGCCTCGTTCTTCCGGAAAAGCAAGTGTCCTCCTGAAGACCGTTTCCAATCGTGTTTGTAAATCTGAAATTCTCCTTACTTTTCCCACATATGCGGATCGTTTCCACAGATTGTTCAACCATCCTCATTTAAGTATAAGAAGTATCACCAATGTCGACTTTCTATAAGACGGCCCATTTACTCTTAAAGCAAAACTTCTAACAGACGGCCCGTTGTGTGCAAGGTCTTTTCCGTCGCGTGGGACGAGGGCTGTTGTCGTGGGTTGGCCGCCATGTGCGCGCGGGTGCCGCCACCTGCCGACACGCTCCATCGCCCCCGACCCACGAGGCCTACACGTGCCACTTGCCGCTTGCAATTTATATATATACATACAAATATATATATATATATATATATATATATATATATATATATATATGTATGTATATATATATATGTATATATATATATATGAGAGAGAGAGACCCAGATAAAGAACATGATTTGATAGATAAGTGATTCCGGGCGCGTCACAAGCTAAGGTCATTAGTCCGGTAAGTGTAGTACATGTTTTGGAGGTTATCTCCCCCGCTGGAGGGTTGGTCCGGCTTCGGCCTACCTGTCGGCTTGCGGGTTTTTTCGCAACCAGATATCTTCCACCAGCGGGGCACCGCCTGAGCTCTAAGCTCCCGGTTGGTCTCTTCACATAAGTGTAGTGTAGTGCATGTAAGTGTATGTGTGTGTGTGTGCGCGTGTGTGTGCGTGTGTGTGTGTAATGGGTGAGTATAGGGCAAGGCAGAGACAAAAACATCGCATGCGGACCGCGGCCCGTTGGTAAAGGTTATGCTCCGGCATTCGCCTAGTATTGATCGGAGAAATCACACGAAACTACCGATCAGAGCTGCCGGCCGCTACAATTTTTCGCCGGGCAGCAACTGCTTTCTAGTAACTGCAATCGAAAGTCCCGCCACCGTCGGGTCTCAAACCTAGAACCTTTCGGTCAGAGGCACTGCAGTGACATCAGTTGATGCCCTGAGCCTTCTCTCCCGGTAGAAGAAGAAGGTTGTCGACATGAGTTTCTTCAAGAATATAGGATCGTTTAAATGATGTTGAAAGCAGACATCTCTATTACTAATAATTATAACCTCTTTTTTTCTTGTTCTGCTTTGTATTGTAGGAAAGCAGATAAACAATTTTGTGAACTGGAATTCGTTACAAATGTATTTGTCAATTCATTTGCAATACAATTATGCTCTGTAACAGTTTTTTTAGAAGTCTGTAAGATTGGGATTAGTTCTACTCACCAACATGAAATCTATGGAAATGAATCTAACTTATATTTTATAATAATGTGATAGTTTTGGATTTATGTAAGATATATATTGTTGTGTTCACTATATTGTTTGTTCACAAATTGTAGCCTGAAGATGGAGTAAAAGTCACTCCGAAACGTGATAATAGGGATTTATACGAAGACAAACTAATATGTAACTTAGCTTTGTGCATGAATAAAGTTCTCAGTTGTCTATACAAAGTCAAGCATTACATGTAATTTAATACGCACTAAGAGACAACTTCCTGTATTTCATATTAGCACACACTTATTGTTAGTGAGGATTGAATTTTAATTTCCACAGCCTCAATCTCCGTTTGTATGGCTAGTTGTTCTGAAGGCAAATATTCTTTAACAAATATTACAACACCAATACTAGCTGTATTGGAAAGTCACGGTTTTTATTGAAAATTGGTTGACGCCATCGTATGACACGGATGCATCTAGTTGTGCTCTTGCATTTTTGGGACGTTGCCGACTAGTTTTAGCGATTTGAATACATTTGATGTGTTTAAGTGCTTTCATTACTTGTTGCAAGGTTAGCTGGAAATATAATTTCGACTAGTTTTTTTGCTATAACCAAGACAAACCAAAAGATAACAAATTTTAAACCGTTACTGGAACCTTAACGAACTTAAGATTCACGAGTTGGTGATAAGTGTCAAAAACTTTTATTACAGCATTGTAATAAATCTCTCTCTCCCTCTTATTCTACAATTTCCTTAAAATTGGTCCCCTGCCAGCAGATAATTTGAGGATTGTAATTTTGACATAGTAATTGTAGACTTTCAGATCTTTTATAAATGCCATTAGTATTCCATTGTAATACATTTATCATTATTATTGTGAAAGACTAGGTTCCTATACTTCCATACTGGCGTCTTATTTATCGTTGGTTAGCTTTAACTTTTTAATGAGTTTCGTGAATCTATTTTGATTGCTCTTTCATTGAGAAAAGAGTATTCGTATGATTCCGTCATCTTGTGAATGATGTAACAGATGTCACTAGTGGCGTCTTTAGCTATTATGATGGGATTGTGTGATCCAAGGGTGTTTTCTACGATTTGTTTAACTTGAACATAGTTTATACACTATTTAACGGGGTTTTCATTATTAGGGTTTTTAATGAGTGCGATAACTTCTTCCACACTTTCTGGGTGTAGATAATCTTGTGTGATACGGTTTTCATTTTTCTTATATTGTTTTGTGACTTTATTACTTTCAGTATGGACATTGTTATTCTGTAATTTATTTTGTGATGATGTACTAGAGGAATGTGATCTCTTACAAATGGCTGTATAAATTGAAGTTACAAATGAACAAATTCAGTACAAAGAAACAATATCTTTACTATCTGAATTCCTGTCAAAACTTTCTAACAATCGATTAAACATCCTAGGTCAAAGGCAAAGCACAAAAATCTTGAATCTCAATAGCAATGGTCCAAAAAACCCTAGAATTAAATCAAAATTTCCCAAACATGTATTCCTGCTCCCCTAATAAAAGATCCATTATAAACCAGTTGTGTGATAAAATCCTCACTTCCCTTTCGAAAGACAAATCCCCATGTTGTAAATAAAAGTAATTGTAAGAATCGGTGATAATATTTATATTTTCTTTAGTAGAACTTGTAGACAAAAATAGAAGAAATTTTCCTGATTGACAGTTATATTTGATTCAATAAAAAATCTATCCACAGTTTTGTACGATAATCATTTATTGTTTGTAATTAGCACGACGTTTTATAGCTAGATTGGGTACATCATTAAGTACTAAATATTACGAGAAGTATAGAAAACAATTACCTTATCTACATGTCAATAAGTGCAGTTTAAAAATGATTACACATTTTTGCATCTGTGATGGAAAGTAGGTTCGATTGAACCGTTTGTAGTTATGATCTCGTCTATTGGAAATGGTCTCTATCCATGATATTGAATGAACCAAATGAAAATACCTATGTCGATACAATTATTTACATTTTATAAAGGATGAGATAACATGGTTGCAAAAGCAATTCGAAAAAAATATTGACAATGTTACAATGGAATCTATCTTAGGTTTTATCGCTAGCGCTTTAATGATAACTTTAGAAACTGGGTTATAACACACGCAATTCTAACTGCATTTTGTAATATCACGAAATTGTAAATGATAGTATAGATGCGTGAAAATATATTGGCATATACACATTATATGAAACTGGTAATTTCATAATAAATCAATAACTGGAAAATTGGGTCGAACAAATTGCAAAACAATTTATACGAATCGACAAAAACCGTAAACCTTCAGAACACAAATAGGTTACCAACGAGTCAAGGCCAACAATGTATACACGAATTTCTCCATAGCTTTTATCAATCTGGTCTTGGCAATGTGTTCTAATCACTCGGAGAGACAGGGTCTTTTATAATCCTTCTGAGTTAAGTAACGTCTCATAAGCTGATAGTGCTATTGGATTGAATACTTTTATTTTTATTTCCAAGCGCTTTAAACATATGCTGTATCCCAATTTATAATTATTTAATATTTTTAAATCCCTATACCATATTTATGAACACAAGTATCACAAAATGCGCTACATTGCAGTGAAGTATATCAGATTTTCGCCTCTCATGACAACACGAAACAAAGACTAATCTGTACCACTCGATACTTGTGAGTTTACTAACTTCGTCATTCTTTGAAACTAAGGATGTGAAGTTCCGCCTTTTCTCATACTGCGCGTACCGACTGAATTCTCATTCTCAGTGAGACACTGTTTATGACACTGGCGCGGCGAGGAAAAAAGAAGCTTCAGTATTCACGTGTGCTGCTTCCACAACACTTAAATTTTGCTGCTCCAGAGCTCGGTAAAAGTAGTTTGGACGAGTGCTTTGGAAATATTGTGGAGTAAAACTATGTTAAAAGCAACGAGGTTATATTATAGTACATTTGCGGTTTATTGCACATCGTCATAATAATCGATTAATACCACATCCTAACAAGTCACATCTTATAATTGGCCAGTAGGGAGGAGCGGTAAGAAAAATCGAATAAAGAAATAGATAAACGTTTTGAGATACACCGCCCTGATTTTTTAGAATAAGCCCGGGTCATTTTATTAGAATCGTTAAACACTATTGGATTTCATTTCACGAGTGGAATAGTTACCATACCATATATATATATATATATATATATATATATATATATATATATATATATATATGCACCAATAAAGAAGTTAGATTGAAGTTGTCGGCAGAATTGTTCATTCGGTTGATCCCTGGATTGATGACACAAGCAGCGTATTTTTTTAAAAGTGTTTGCTCAACCTTTTCCGACCAGTGGCCCATGTTGCGCACAACAGCCAACACAGGTGTTAGCGGGGCAGGTGGGGGTGGGGAGGGGGGCGGGGCCTTAAAGCGCGGCGCGCGGGCGCCGGCGCACACTCCGCGTCGCCATGAAGTCCTCCGCGCGCGCCCTGCTCTTCGCGCTCGCCACGGCGGCGCTGCTGGCGTCGGTGGTCGCCGACGGCGACTGGCCCGGATTCCCTCGCAGGTAACGCCTGCCACCGCCGCTCTTCCCATTCGATCATTGGCTCATCGACTCATGACAATCATTACTTTACCTTCTCGTATATAACATATCTGTATTAAACGTAACGCTGAAGCGATTTTCGGCACGAAATTCGTATTATACTTCATTGATACCGAAAAATGGGTTAATTGGTTGGGTGGGTGGGTTAGGATTCGCGTGCATCAACTGCGAAGGTCATTAATCCCGTATGTGTAGTACAGTTTTCCCTTGAGGTGATCTTCCCCCTCTGGATGGCGAGATTCGGAACCAACCTACCATCGTCTTGCAAAGTTTTCCCCAACCACCGAAAAATGGAAAATTCTTGTTCATATGTGTAGTAAATTACGTCCTGTAACATGCTATACAGTCGGAATTCACGGTTTGTGAGACATTGATACCGGAAAGTTGATTTACGGCAAAAGCGTCTTTCGTCCGTCCATCTGCCTGTCTGTGAAAAACAGCGGGTAAATCTTAATCAGGATTTCAATTAAAACTGATAATCCTCAATGGATCTGGCTGATGTTCCTTAATGTAAAACGCATATTTTAAATTTGGGGCATAGTTTAAATTTATCCCCAAGGATATTTTCAACATATCTCAAAAATGACTCAAAATGTTTGGATTAGTTTGATTATCGGATAGAGATAAGTATGCGTAGAAAATGGCCAATTTCATTACATTCTCTGAAGTTTCGAAACTTTCTTTTGTTCAGATAACGTAAAAAACTTTAAAATGTCTTCGTCTCATTTCCGTTAAAATTTCTATTTTTCGAACATTGCAAAAGTTCAAAATTTTTTCGGCGTTAAGTCTATTACTTAGATCCAGATCGTGTAATTAGTTCATGTTCGAAAAAAAGCGAGTAGTTTTGTTCACCTTTGCGTGAAACACAAGGAATTTAAAAAAAATATGTTCTTGAAAGTCTCTCCCATCTTATGTACGAAACAACAGATAAAAGTATCGTTGAACTCTTTGAATTTTCGAAAACTGCAAAATATTTTCAGTGTCACTCTATTACTACAAAAATGAAGATTTTTTTCTCAATGAAATTTGTTCATGAAAAATATATCTTGAAATAAGGTCTTGTTCAATTATTCAAAACTATGAGTAGTATTTTTTGCGTAGTTTTGCATGAAACAAAGGCAATTTAGAAACAAGTTTAAATAATTATTTTTTCTAAAACTGCTCCAATTTTTTCCTTACATTGTTTCTTTGTATGTAGCAAATAACGGTAAAGAAAGTAGTGCTTTTCCCATTTTCGACAAACACTGTATAACTACAACTCCAAACAATCAAAAATTAACTATGCTAAAGTACAGTACTGATAATATTTTTTTTCCAAAATGAAATAGGTAAAAAATTTAGTTCTTTAAAAAAGATCGTGTACAACTTTTGAAAAATATTAGTAGTTTTGCAAGTGTTCGAAATTGCAGATTTGAATTTCCCGCATTTTTGCTAGAATCTTTCAGAAGATATCAGGCTACATTGCGAAAAAAATACGCCGTGACACGACAACTTGAAATTTTCGTTTTTAGCGGAGTTTCTGGGTGAATGGAACGGTGATATGGATTGTCGAATTGGCTTAATTTACGGGCCTCATGCGCTATGATTGGTAGTGAGTTTTACTCGTACAAGAGGTAGCTGTAATGTCTCAGTAAGGACAGAAACTGCGTTATTAAAATTTTACATAACCGTTAGTGATGCTTGAATGCACATGATGTTGTAGCACCACTAGTTTCAAAACGGCGATGTACCTTAATAGCTTTCCCGTAGCTCGGACCTAGAATAATAAACAAAAGTATAGGTGAATAACCCAAAACACTCATTATTTTAAAAAAGTCGGACTGCGCAATAAGGAATCCGGGTGCCCTGAAACCTCCTAGATGAGAAAGACTACTCCCCAAGTCATTAAAGTAGCTCTCGCCGTTACAGAAGCTCTTCACTTCAGCTTTAGAGGAGATGCGCGCGCGGGATGACTTTACGAGGGCGTTAAAATCGCTCGCTTTTAGCCCGTTTCTGTAACGAATGGTCCGAGAAAGGGGAGGGGTTGATAAACGATCGTTCCCTCAACATTTTGTATAAATTTTGTTCTTAATTCCTAATTCTATTCTCGTTTGCCGTCATTCTGGCAGCTTTCGTATTTGCGTAGCCATTCTTTGGGTATATCCCAACGCCACACTTGGACCACTGCATGAAGTTCGTGAGTGGTGGTGAACATGTTACTGGCAATGACCTCTTCCACTGCGCCCAAAAGGGCATAATCGCTAGGAGCCAAATCTGAAGGCATGTGGAAGCACCGTGACATGGCAACTGTGACCAGAGCCGAAAGCACTCCGCTGGATCTGCACTGTATTGTTTAAATGACTGTCTCTGTAGTGTTTGTATCTGTTCTGCACTGTATTGTTTAAATGAATCTCCGCGCGCGTCTGTTTCTGCGCAATGTGAGGGCATGAGGCTACAGAATGGAACAGACTTTTTCGTACCAGTTTTTTTAATTATTACATTAAAATTTTAATTACTACTCTTATTACACTGAAGAAAGTAGTGGGGCAGTGGTAGAATGGCACAGACTTTCTCGTATTCGTTTTTTATTTCCTTTGGTCTCGGCTAGCTATACGAACTTGCCACACATTCTTTTACTGCGCGTTTACTACGTACATTACTCCGTATATACGTATGTACATGGGAAAATAAAATGTATTTTTGCACATTAATATTTCTTGGAAAATAAAAATGAAAATAAGTTTATGGATTGGGTTTTATAGGTTTATTATTGAATCGTTAATCAACTACATACAAACGTTACTTAGTGGTTTGTATTGCGTATGAAGTGATTTTATATTTCAAACTCATGCCCAATTGAATGACAAATGTTGTGTTCCAGAAAACGAGATTCTTCCGCAAATATTAATGATTACATGGATCGAGTATTGGACCAAGCTCGAGTGTTTCTGGTGGACAATCATCTGGAGCCATATGAACTTGACGATAAGATCTTATACAATTTGACTTTCGTAAGTATGAACGCATGGAAAATGATTTTCCACGGCCATTTCTTTTTTGATTTCCCCGATCAATATAATATAAATCAATGTATGTAGTTGGCATTTTAGGGTCGGATTTATTCGACTTTTGTCAACTAACGGTGATCCCAGGCCTGGATCTTACTTCATTTATTATCCACGCCTGGGGGTAAGGGAGTCATGTGGCGAACATGACGTAATCCCATCACTATACATAGCTTACGCGACCGCCTGGGCTTTTTCTTTCGTCACCCAACTGTAGAAACTGGAACGATTTTTATTCCAAAGCTCCTACATTTTGCCCCGGCTTGAAATCGAACCTGGGACTGCCACACAGCAAACTAGCTCGTTCTTCATGAGCGACCCGAGGAACGTAAATAAAATATGTCCAGTTTAAAAATTAGATAGTATATAGAAAATATATAATATATTACAATATGAACAATGAAACAATATTATATAATAACAATATAGTATTAATACTGTGATAATATCGGAACCAACGAGCTAGAATATACTACATAGAGCGGCTGAAGCGCCTCCATCTTTGAAGCAAATTGAAGCCATGTTGTTTGCAGTCAAAGCAGCGCCTCTGGGAAACAAAGTATTTTATACTGCGATTTATCCAACTCTGCTCCTGGTAGGTCTCAGCTGTTCACGGTTTCATCCAATCGGAAGCTTGTACGTCGCAATAGTGACGTCACTATGGTAACGTTTAAGCTCCCGATTGGATGAAACTGTCAACAGCTGATACCTGCCAGGGGCAGAGTTGCGAAAAACGCAGTATGGCATTGCGTCAGGCGCTGGTTACGGACGGTTACACCGCCACTTGTAGGCTTTTTTTTATCAATAAACGAGGCGGCCACTAGTTCGAAAGCTTCCACCAAGGGCGCTGACACTATAGGAACAGTCACTCCATCTACTACTATATTCTAGCTCGTTAACCAGAACAGTTCCATAACAAAAGGCACACGGACCTCGCTCAATATTTAACGTACTTTAACTTATTATCTTAAACGTAACACATTACGACGGAAATAATACATACATTCCTTACAACTACGGAAACAATGTCGATAAAAATTAATGCGTCAGAGGACACTAAATATTCAACCATTTTGTGCAAAAACTCGGAAAGAAAGTAGACGGCGTGATGCATCATCATTCTACCTTTGTTTTTTATGACATTAACCCATTAGTGCCCAGAATGATTTTGTGAGCACAGCGCTCGCCCATTGTTATCGCGTTCGTGGGCGCACCGGAGCCATTGGAGCCCTCTGGCAGCAAGGGTTTGCGGCATTTAGAGCTAACCAACTGTTGTGTTGCTAAATATTTGCTACTAGAGCTCCAAAGCGCAAACCGTTGGTTATATGAGCTTTTAGTTTTACAAAAAAGTAGGAAAACTGTTAGAACTTAGCTGCATATGCCCCGTCAACTTCGGTGCGGACCAACCGCCGTTTGCTTTAGCCTGGCCGCTCCCTCTGACAACCACAGGCATATAGCAGATATGCACGGTTTTAGACAGTTCGAACCGACATAAGTCATATGTACACCCTGGCCAGGAGTATACAATGCCTTAGAGATCACGGCTAAATCGACATCTGGTATTCACGAGTGAAAAAATTTGATTAGATGTTGCGTTTAGGATTCCTACTTCTATGGAAGAAATAAAATTCGCAAATCATTGCACACACAACGCCCCTGCGCCGATGTCGGAATTTTTGTTACGCTGGGCACTAATGGGTTAGTACTTTGGAAATTAAAGTCGAGTAAGTTATTACTAGTTGGTTTCTATAACTTATCAGTAAGCCAGCTACATCAAAACAAAATATCAAAGTGTCAAGTTACTGATGAATTATTTAATATATTGCAAAAGAATTATTTTCAGAAAAGAATGCTAAAATTGATTTACTTCAAAACAAGATTGTATACGAGTAGTAATCGGGTAACCTGTTCCCGTGCTGCACGGTTAGATCTCTCCCGGTCCAGAAATCTAGACAAATTACGTGACGTTCGACACGACTCGCTCATCTGAAGGGTACTGATAAATTTTTGCCTATCCATCCAGGATATTCAAAGAAATTGTCCTAGAAATCATGCCTTTTGGATTTTGCCATCAGGCTTTTTAACAATTTAAACACGACTTGGGTGGCGGCTCTTGGAGAGGTGGCCAACCTTTCAATTCCTCTCGACAAGACAATTCGATTTATACGTACTTTAAGGGGTTAAAAAATGCCACGATCACCTCCCACCACCCCACCTGCCACCTCCCACCCTTATCCTAGTCCTTTCCCCCCCTCATCACCACCCCATTCAGCATTCCCTGCAAAAGGCAGGAGGCCCTTGCCCTTAACGCGATCTTAGTTGGCTAATAATAGTAATAGCTGCACCGGAGACGTAAGAGCTCTCTGTGGCGTGCGCAGAAGCTGCTCCTGCCGTGGCGCACGCGCCTGGGGCTGTACGGCGGCGAGGCGCAGAACCTGACCACCCTGCGGCGCCAGAGCGACGCCGAGCTCACCTACACCAGCGACGCGCGCTCGCTCAACCTGGACGCCACCGTCGCCTTCGACCGGCTCGTGGTGAGCGCAGCAACGCCCTTCGCCTAGTGTCTTCTCTTAGTGATAAAAGAATGTTTGCGAAACAGAAGCGATAGTATCGGGTTTTTCGATGAAGGGAGGCCAATATCTCTTGACGCTTATGTTCATTTTCTTTGCTAAATAGATTTCAATGTTTCCATTTTCAAGTAAGTTAATGTCGGAATTGGAAGTTTGCTTTCGAGTTGAAATGCTTTTGAATGAACAGTGATGACCGAACGTTCTCTTTAGGAATAATTTAATTTTGAGTTTCTTGTGGCTCTTGACTCCACAACAGGAATGGTAGAGGTGAACGATACAAAATCCACGTAAAACTCTGCCCTCAGTTGCAAAATTCAGATTGTTTCGTAATTAATTGCAGTGTTTCAGGAAAACCCGTTGAGATATGGTTTGTCATCTAGTTAAAATCACGTTGGGTGAAGAGTTCATGCAAGTGAAAGTACGTGACTCCTGTATACCACATTAGTCATTTTCATATTTTTCTAGATTAACTACAAGTACGCAGACCAGCTCTTCAACATTGGACCGCATGGAACTGTGAAGGCCATACTCAAAAATCTTACTGCAAATTTGAATATTGATGTGAAATTACTGTCGGGGAAAGCAACGCTTAAAGAATTCAAATTGAACTCAGCCAAGTAAGTAATCTGAAATTCAATTTCCAATATTTCTTCAAAATTTGTTATCTTGAAAGAAATATTTCTTCGGTGCCGATCGAATTCACCAACGTCGACCGTTGTTAACACACTAACGAGGACGGAGGAGCTGCTAACTGTCGTTAGAGAAAAGTTGCTTCAAATTTTAACGCTCCCTAAACTTCCTTTAAAATGAGTGACTGATATAAGTAACTGTTAACGCCTTTAAGTCGTGTTCGTAGATTTCGGAAACTACGAGTATTCGTAAATGGAGAAATGTCTAGACCTTTGAAGTTTTAAATGGGAACCTCCTAGTTTTATTGCAGATTTGGTTCTTGCAACTTTCATCTGAGATATATTTTTAGTTTTGGAATAGCTGATGCGATCAATTGACAACAGGCCACCTTCACTTCTTAAAGAATCTACGATAAACAACATTATTTTGTCAATGTTTTCGCGATAGTTCGGTGGAAAGTTCGGAACACTTTCCCTTTTATAAAGCGAGATCTCTTTATTTATGTAAAACGTTATAGAATTTTTACTTTCTGGCATACTTACATACTACTTGCAAAAAATAAATCAAAAGTGATTAATACTTAAAATTATTTAAAATATGCAAAGGCACAACAGTCTATTATTAAAATTTCCCTTCGTTTAAAACGTTATTGTTACTTGTAACACGTGATAATGGGTGTCTTGATATCAATCTTTCTTATAAACCTAATTTATTTTTGGAAAGCGAAGAAAGACGCTCATCAAATAGTGACTGAAACAATATTTCTTGACAATAATAAAATTGATAATTTTAGATTTTCCCACAACAGTTTACACTCATATTTCTATTTTTATTCAAGAATGTAAAGCAATTATTAACCCTGTAGAACGTATAATTCATGTTGGTTATGGGAAGTGAGATATTTTCTTCTGATATATCGGCCAAGATGGTTTTGATCCCTATTGTTTGTTTTAAGGAGACAACTAATGTAGTTTTTCTTAAATGTATTATCATTTTGATATTAAAAAATAAAATGCAATATATAAGTACGATTAAAATATGTCAAAAAGTTTGTTAGTTTTAAGTTTTTTGTAATTAAGTTTTTGACTTTATGAGTAACTGATGGTTTGACGCATTGTGCATTATTTCCATAATTGTATCCGGACGTATAACTAAGGTTAGAGCCCATACATTGTTATCATTATTATTAAAACGTTCTTGCTACAGGAGCATCAAGGTTGATGTGACTGGCCTGACGTTCCTGGGCAACCTCATCGTGGAGTCGTTCGTCAACTTCTTCACGCTCATCCTCAAGGGCCCCATCCTGAAGGCGGTGGAGTCGCAGGTGACGAGTGCGCTTGCCTCCGCAGTCAACTCCACGAGCATTCCCTTCAACCTCACCGTCAGCAGCTAGACCACGCGCCCTCTTTCATCTGCGTGTTTTACTTCTGAACACTTGAACATCGCGTTTATGTAGTTGTTGGACAATAAAATGCATTATTTCTCTCGTATTCAACCATTTTTATTTTCCCGTATACTTACGTATATTGCTGTCAGTCTCAACGACTCCCGCTTGTCCCAACTCACCCGTTTGCCACGGGAATTAAAATACCGGCGCACGCAGAGCAATACATCCCCTATTTGGCACGGCCGCGTGCAGGAGGCGCGCCCGCGCGCCCCCGCCACCCCCACATATCCTCAAACCCCTCAGTCCTTCAAAGCGGGAAGGGACCCTCACAATCCCCCAGATCATTCTTCGTTCCCGCCGACTGTCGGAAGAAGCAGCTGAACAGTCGTGTAAGGAACCCAGTAGCCCTTCCCCGTAAAAATCCTAAAGGAGGCGTCGTGAAATCATCAGAGGCACAGCGTAAAGGAGCTGACGTCTGACCCCGCAGCGTCTCCACGCGCTCACGGCGGCAGAATTGCGACCAATTAAACGTTCTGGAAAGTTTGTAGATCAGGGAAGGGGTTTCCTAACACCTATTCGCGGTCGAGATCCGTGGAAACTTGTAGAATCTGACGAGATGACTAATAAGAGTTAAAATTTCACTCACGTGACGCGGCTTTGGAACCCTTAGAGGAGAGGGGATAGGAAGAGAGAAAGACGACTAGCAAAGACGCACTTCAGAGAGGCAGACGCAACGAGTTAGAATACTACACAGAGTGGCTGTCCCTATAGTTTCAGTGCTGTTGGTGGAGGCTCTCCGAACTAGTCGCCGCGATGTTTTTTGAAGTCAAAACATACGAATAGCGGTGTAACCTTCGACCATGTCTTATCTGTAAACATGGTCGAAGGGTGTAACCGTTCGTAACCAGCGCCAAACATAATGCTAGAATACTTTTATTCCCAGAGAACGCTGCTTTCACTGCATAAAAATGGCTTCAATTTGCTTCAAAGACGGAGGGGCTTCAGCCACTCTATGTAGTATATTCAAGCTCGTTGGGCCGACGTGACTTGGCGACGAGATCAGCTGCAGACGCAATTGGTCAGCGCCTGCCGGCCTAATCAATCCAACCGTCCGTCAGCAGTCGAAATTCGGAATTAATTCCATCCGACGGACTGATTAGGCTGGCATTAATAGAGCACTCAAAGAAGTGCACGGCCTGTCGTATCGGCTGACGAAGTGCCGAAGGGTGACGTATGACGATCCAATCTGTTAATTTTCGACATCGAGACTCATCTCGAAAAGCTCGCGGGTAGCGGAGAGGTCCTGGGCGAGTGACAAGAGAGCACCAGATATCGCCCACGCTGCAGAGACAGCATCGACGCCACGCCAGGAACTGCCCAGCGAGACGACCACTGTACGCGCAATCCTTCGAGGCTAGGTATTTATCTCACCGTCATCCTCGCGTAGGTTTTTCCATCTCAAAGAGAAATATTTGTGCATTTAAGAATAGGAATATGAAATAAAAATTAGAATAGTCCAGTGAACACCTGTACTGAAAGTTTGATTCTGTATATTCCTATTTTAAAATAAACGGGTTCTCGCCACTTAGACGGGCAACAGTCATAAATGTACTACTAGTGTATTGTTTAAATAAGAGTAGATTAGTAAACCATATGCATCCATTCCACCCCGAGCGTCTAACCATGAAGTTCTCAAAGCCGGCACCACATCAGAGGTAAGTTGAAGGCTTGGCGCCCCCTCAAAGAAATTTAGCGTGCACGCCTGAAATCTGCTAACCACCGACAGACAAGTGACGATACGCCCCTCTCTATAGTAGCTAGTCAGCGGTTCATCACATAATTTCGGCGATCAACATGTGTATCACCACAATATTCCGAGTAATATACGTAGTATAAGGAAAGTTATATAATACTGCAGAAAATCGATTTCGAGATTTCTGTTCTTTAATATTCTTAAAATAATATTTTTGTTCTACTATTACGAGACCGAAAAATCGACAATTTTTTTCAAAAGTACTTTGCGCGGTAATAAATAGCAGCTGGCAAGAGTATGTGGCAAGTCCGAATAGCTTGCCGAAACCAAAGGAAATAGAAAACGAAAACGGGAAAGTCTGTGCCATTATCGACCACTAGTTTCTTCTTTATCCTCAACCTGCGATGTAACGATCAAACTAGGGTGGGCTTTCTCATCGTCACACAGCAATAGATACTGGAACATTTGTAAGAATAGTGTACTCTCGCCGGCCGGCAATCGAATCCGGGGTCGCGCCATGGAAAGCCATCGTGGGCGTGGAATATCATATATCCAAGAAAAATATGATTAACAGTTTAATTCAGAAAATTATTTCCACTATGTTTCAATTATATGGTAACAAAACTTTCATAAAACAATTATTTAAAAACTACTTACAATAACATTCATTAAAAAGACAATTACTTAAGTTGTAGAAAGTTGTGTTTTCCGTGTCTGAGATTCCAAGGAAGTATTTAAAACGGAAGACGTAGTAGAAGCTAAAATAGCAGCAGAATTCGTCAATTTTGATTGGATTCAACATACGTTTGTACTAAATCAAGTATTTTCCTGTATAATTTTGGCTGTAACGCTCCACGCAGTTCTGATAGCATATTCTTTGTACCCTTAACCATAGAATCTTCGCGTATTAATTGCCCAATCTTTTAAAATTATCAATGTTACAATATTAACACACCAACCGTCTCATTTGAATATCGATGCTCACAAGCTATTATGAACATAAAACAATTGTTATCAATAACAACAAAAAAGTAAACAAAATATGGGCAGTCATGAGTGAAATAATAATTCTATCATATCTTTATAATCACTTCTCCATTAAGAACATACGCTCAGTGATCTCAACGTTATAGCTGGATGCGCAACTGCAATGCTTTAAAATGCTGACAATCATGACGATCGTTATTCTTTAGGTTGGCTGCTGTGAACAGAGAGTATATATCTGTGAACGTCTACCTACATACTTTTTTCGAGTTAAATATATCTTGTGTGTTGTGATACGTACAATCGTCTGTCACCGAATATTCCAAAGTTTTGCATATCATTAGGTTGTAAACAACGCCAAAGTATTGCATATCATTAGGTTGTAAACTAGATGCGAAAGTTGTTAGATGTGATATTATTTGGTAGTCATTACTACAATAATATTTTTATTATTGTTTTCTAACGTTGATCTAACGGAATTATTAAAGATACACAAATCAAGAACACTCCTTTCGAATATCTTAAGAAAGTTTCCATGAAATGAAGTACTGGATTTTGTTAAAGTATTGTAGATAAATTGCAATTTCAAAGTATTACATATTGGCTACTTTCCATCTTTTATTAAGTTTTAGTGTACATTTTTATAATATAATAAAAGTTGAAAATTGGAATTAGACGCTAATTCCTGCTATTGGGCTCTGATATAACGAGAACAAAATGGACATCCACTATCATGGCGGACCTTTGTGATTTCAGAGCAGAGTGTCGTCTCCAGTCTTCAGTAGAGCTCACTGTATGCGCTTATAGGCCACGACTACCTTCAGTCTAGGAAATCATATATAGACCAAGACATTGCATCACGTGTAGGTCCGTGGAAAGAGATGACGTGGTAGTGGACCTCACGCTAACACCTCCAGCGCCCCCTCCAGCATCACTCAAAGAATTAACATATTTTCATTCTAACAGCAATAATTGATCATTCGTACGAAATAACAAATGAATATTCTTCGGAGAAAATCAAGAAGTACACAAAACTTGACATTATACAAGTTACAAAGCGGAAAATGAAAATAGAACACCCTCTCAAGAATGAAACGATTACGAAATTCAAGAAATATTGTAAAACAAATATAAAATTACTTCAAATGTATACATTATAATGCAAATTAAGCTCTTCACCTGTCAAGCGTAAAATCTTCACAAATTGAAGTTAACGTTATCAAAATGTGAGAAGAACTGCATTAATAACAACTATAATGGATAAGTGCCTAGTGAAGACCCTGTTCGTTTTACTTCTGGTGTATGTAGTGCTCAATTTTTAATAGTGTATATTGCAAATAAACAGTGAGATAGATTAATTTTTTACTACCTAAAATATGTTATCAACAAAGTTTATTATGTCCAATTGTTACGACAAACATTTAACTTTTAGATCACGAACCTCAGGAGTAAACATCAATGAATTCTTTGACTACGTGCTGAGGCGCGTTTGCATGTATCTACAGAAGAACAACTACGACCCATACCATATTGACGCTAATTACGCAATGAATATCTCTGTTGTAAGTACAAATAATTCTATTCAAAACAGTTTCAACCTTTGACACCAGAGAGAGAGAATGATATTTAACGCAATATATAAATTTCATATTGCTTTTCCTCGTGAACACTATTTTGTTATCATTCAAGAAAGCATTTTTTAGAAATGTCTGAATTTACTTATTCCCCTAACATCCACTTCAATAATCAAAATTGATCTGTTCAACACATGAAATATATACAGTGGCGGCTGCGGCAGGGAGGCGCTAGGGACCCTGCCCCCCCTCCTACTGAGATCAGTATTTCTCCTCTTGCACTGTTTAAAATAATGTGTCTGTATGGTTGTTTTCGAATCGAACGCATCTTAGGTCTCATACTCCCGCTTGTTCCATAGAACGGCTTTCATTGGCTGCGGTCACTCGCCTCTGTGTCCTAAACGCAGTGTTGTTTCGGAACGTACTGATATAAAAATGACCGACATGAGTGCTCAATTGGCAACGTAGGTTCGGCAAATGGCGTCTTGTGACGGCCGCCGCCCAGCAGCCTGATAGGGGAGGTAGAAACCTCATTGCCCGGCGCTATCTATTGATCGATTTTTAAACTTACAATATTCCTTTCGCTTGATTTACGTCCAGGCCAGTGCTATCTGCTGGTGTTCTGTTTTACTGATCTCCCCCTTCACAAGCATTCAGTGCAGTAGTGTGAAATCGGTATGATTGGCATCATCTTTCCGATCCGTAGACAAACTATGTGAGTGCTCTGTGTTTCGAGCTTTGCGTCCGGTCCGTGTTGTGCGTTGAGATTGAGAATGGTTTCCAATTCAGTAAAATGCCTGAAAACAGTCAATCTTTGTTACGATACAAGGCTGTGCATGAAGATAAGTGGACCACCTAGGTCTGATATGAAAATAATACAATCTGAATGAAATGGCAATCGTCCTTTTGTACGGAAATTTCCCAGGGGTGAATGACCGTCTTAATTTTACGGGGCTTTTAACCTTGTATTCTCTCTTTGATTGTAAACTGTTCCAATAATATCAAGAAAATATCCCCCTACAAATCGCGTTTCACAGTACTCTCCGTTCGTGAGCTATGAGTAGCAAACTGAACTGACTGAATGTGCAAACTGAAATCTGAACTGAATGTGCTATATAAAAGAATCCGAGAGAGCTTTCTCCACTTTGAAAAGATTATAAACATTTTTAAGGAATACCATGTCGGAAGAGAGATTGAATGCACTTTGTGTTTCCATTAGAAAGAGAGTTTATTAGAGAACGAGAATCAGTTCATTTTAAAGAATTAGTAATAGATTTGCAGAATCTAAAAACCGACGACTAAATTTAATTTATAGATCATGTGTTTAGCCTGTCTTCCTGGGAGATAATTCGATTATTAATATTACTTTTGTGACATAATCCAAATATAACAATTTTTCAAATGCCTAGCTTTATTTCATCCTGTAACTTTGGGTGTCCTCCCTGTTGCCTAATCCCAGAGCCGCCACTGAATATATATACAATTATTTATATTTAATTTATATTTTATTAAAATTATTTATAATTAATTATTATATATATATATAATTTATTTTATCGTACTTTGGGTAGTTGAAAATCAGTATAAAAATGAGTGTGATAATACTCTCGAAAACATTAAGAACTTTATTTAACTTAACAGACTTTATTTTTCAACCGAAATTCCTTTCTTCTCAAATATTAATATGAGAAGAGTAAGGGTTGCGTTCAAAATCAATACTTTTTAAACGCATCCCAAAGATATTTGACACGAAAAGGAGTTAGTGGGGCTAACCTTACACAAGGATCCATCGTATTTAAAAATGTTCAGGTTTTTACTCTTTGTGAACGTACGATTATTTATTTCTTAAATCGTAGTATTTTATTTCTACATGAAGTCCATTGAGGTATGGCCCTTCATCTCCGTGACAAAGGTTTTCAATGGAAAGCTATCTTATCGATAATTGTGATGGAAAGCAAACTTAACCCGTTGCTGCAGAAATGGGACCTCCGAGTCTCTGAACCTTCATTATTGAGCTGTTTACACTTTCTGATGAAAGTGATGTATCTGGAGGCATTGGTCTATTCACTTCGCATCTCCTTCAGCTGTGCGCACCTGAGAGTGTGTGTCAGTGGCGGGTGGTACCCCAACAGACTGGAGGTTCCACCTCCATCGAATGACGCAAATATACTTTCCAAAATTCAAAATATAATAAAAATGTAAGCAATTCAAATTAAGTTAAATGAAAGTCTATATTGAAACATTACTTACAGCATTGGTGTGCTCGTTCAGGTATATATACACCTGCCACACACATGGTCACTTACACTGGACTTTCACTGGACTTTAACTTAACGTAACCCCACGTCTACACACACAATGGTACGGTTTGTGAAAGAATATGATTCGGCCCTCTTTTCTCCACGGCCAATTACATCAGTATCGGATAATCACTGACGTGGATATTATGTTTCTACATCAGCCATTGAATAATAATGACGCCATAACTAATTATACAGAAGCAAATATCATCCTTTCAAAAACTAAACCATACATCAGTTGTGGTTGGAAGTGGTGGTGTTTGGCAATTTCCTACCGCCGTATTATTGTATTTATTTATTTCTAACATGATGTTTATATTTCCCAATAGTATTTTTATAAACTATCTCTCAAGCTTTTTGCTTCCTTCATATATTTTTTCTCTTTAGATTCATTCTTACATTTTCGTGCTTAATTTGGCACATTTTGGCAAAATGTATTAATGGTACAAATATTAACATTATTTATTCTCCCAACTTTTCTTGTTCTTATATTATGATTACATACGGCTAGGTTTTACAGATACTTTGCGTGAGTAAACACATCCCTACTGATTCCGCGACTGAGACCAAATCATTTAACAATGCAAGTAATCCGTTAACAATAATTATTTTTAAGCACTGTATAGTGAAAACATATCACAGCTGCCAGGTAGGCCGGCAGGAGTGAGCTATTATCCCGCTTGGGCCAAAGGTCCAACGTGGTGCTAAAACGGTGTTATTTTCTCGCCCGTAGATTCACGAAAAATTATGCGAAAAGTACACAAATTTTCGAAAAATTGTACATGACCTTATTTCTTTAAGACATAGATTTTATTAAGGGAAAAAATCTATATCTTTATTAATTTAGTTGTAGAAACACTCCGAAAAATATTTGAACGTTTGCGATTTTTTTCTTTCTTTCTTTTTTTTTTTTTTTTTTTTTTTTTGTCTTCGTTCGAAAAATTGGTATTTCCAATGTTTCGCGCCGTTGCAACGGTTGGGTGGGGGCCATAGCCCCGAACTGAGGTCAGTATCCGGTCTTCGATAGCTCTTCCTACTTTTCTTTCGCCATGATCTGCCACGACAAGCTCTAAGCTTCCGAACGGTCTCCCGGCATGTGTGCTTATGTAGTGCATGTGTAACGGAAGAGAACAGGACAAAGAAGAGGAAGGAATGATCGTACGCGGTCCGTAGCCCGTTTGTTCGGGTTCTGCTCCCGGCATTCGCCTGGGGTGATCGGAGAAAACACGGAAAACTACCGATCAGAGCAGCCGGCCGCTAGAATTCCCCTCCAGAAAGCGTCTGAACGCGTCGTCGCACGTATCACATGCGTATTACTCACATTTTGATATAAAAAAGAGGCGGTGTATTTCACCTAAACTCATTAAAATTCAAATTTTTGTTGCAAAGTTGGAAAATAAAGTTCTTCGAAATTCAATTTTACTTATTTTATAAGAACCTTTGATAAATATACAGTATTATTTGACGCGACGCCTTCGTTCCAGGGACCGCGAGAGGTGTCTCAGCGCATCAACGGATGACACTGCAGTGCCTTTGATCGAGAGGTCCTAGGTTCGAGTCCAGACGGGGCAGGATTTTCGATACTAGCTTGTCAGCTACGTAGAATTCAGTCGCTGTCTGGAAGAGAATTCTTGCGGCCGGCTGCTCTGATCGGTAGTTTTCCACAGTTTCTCCGATCAACACCAGGCGAATGCCGAAGCACTACCTTACCAAACGGACCTCGGTCCGCGCACGATCTTTCCTTCCTCTTCCTTGCTCTATCCTCACCCCTTACACACACTTACACTAACATGCACTACACTACTACACATGCCGGGAGACCGGTCGGAAGCGCAGAACTTGTCACGGCAGGGGCGGCACCCCGGTGGGAGGAGATACCTGGTTGAGGAAAATCCTCTAGCGGACGGTAGGTTGACGCCGGGTTTCGCCATCCGGCTGGGGAAGACCACCGCCACCCTACGAGGAAAACATGCACTACGATTACGGGATTAATTGTCGTAGTTGTTGACGCGCCCGGAATCACTAACAATCAAACAATCAATCAATCAACCAATCCGTTCCAGGGCTTCATGCACGCGCGACTGAGCCTCTTCGCCGGGGAAGTGCGAAACCTGTCCACCCTGCACCGAACTGGAGACACCAAATTGGTGGCAAACTACTCCACACTAACACTGGACGTTCACGGAACGGTGCAAATCGATCACCTCCAGGTAACAAACGACTCGCTTCCAAGTTTTCATCAAATTAAACGCTGTCCTCTCGTCTTCGAATTACATTTTAATTTAGTAACTTGCAAACGTTTCCGTCCGGACTTGGACCTTCCTCAGGGTTGTGTATCCACAAACAATGTAGCATAAGATCAACTGAAAAAGTTTTACTTTTATTATGCGGCACATACAACGACAAATGACACTTAGACCACTTTAGAACGTATAGATGCTCATCTGTTCAGATCAAATTTACCATAACGTGGATTTTAGCTAAAATGTTTCACAGACAACTTTAGTTCCAGGCCAGCCAATTAATAAGATCGCCGGTGAGGTAAACACCTAATAATTAAATAAGTAAAAGATTTTGTCCGGTATCAAATATACATTTAAACTTAAGACATTTTCGATCGCGTGGCGATCATCCTCAGATCTTGCAGTTTCTGGGCGAAGAGCTGGCAGCGTCGTACCGGAAATCGAAGTTCTGCGGTGTATGGAAAGTTACATGGCACAACTTCGCTTCTCGCCCTGGCGCTGCAAGCTCCGGGGATAATCGCAGCGCGGTGGGAAAGATCTTAAGTTTAAATGTATATTTTATACCGGACAACATCTTGTACTTATTTCATTACTTTAAGGCAAATTTATGTCGGGGCCAGTGTTACCAGATGTGTTTAGAGGGATTCCGCCGTGTTCGTTTCAGTTTCCGCCGAAATCCGCTGAACTGGTTTTAAATTTCCCGCCTAAATCCGCTAAACGTAAAATGAATTATTTTTCCATATTTAAATATTGTATTAATTTATTCTATTAAAACAAACGATAGAAAAGGACAAATTCTTATGAATGCATGAAATAGATAAGGACAATTGCTTATTCTTGGTCATAGCCGTCGTTATTGGCGTATTCGAGCCCCAATATTTTAAAATAATAATAAAGGACGCACTTATGTAGACTGAATTGTCTGTCTTTTATTGTTATTTTAAAATGTTTCTGCTCGAACTCGCTATGTGTCCAGGTCTTAACAGTGAAGATATGAAATTCCGCTTATTTTCCACCGTCTTTATTAATTTCCGCCGTTTATTCCGCTGTCCGCGAATTTTTTTTTCGCCGTACGAGCTCAAAATCCGCTGAAAACGGCGGGAATTCCAACGATATGGCAACACTGGTCGGGGCTGGGGGTCGAAGATGCTTTCGAGAGCCTTTTCCCAACCAGATTGTCTACTCCTACGCCATTCGGGCAGCCGGCTCGGGTCCTCGCGGCCACATCCTGGGCAACATCGTCGACCTGCAGGCGCCCTTCGTCCTCACCGTCTTCCCTGCCTTCTTCGAGATGAAGCTGTCGAAATTTAAGCTAAGTAATCCCGGGTAAGAGAAAAACAGCAGTAGGAATATATATTAAAGAAATTATTCTTTTTTTAAATGAAAGATGTATACAAAGGTAGGGTAAAAAGTAATGAGAATTGCTGTAACTTAAAGCCGGTGAGTAACGGCTGCCATCTGAGGTGACCAAAGGAAAGATTGTTAGACGAGGGTGTGCAGCGATCGGGAACAGTACTCTGTCAGTCTGCTGTAGAGTGTAAATCGTAATGTTCAACTTCGTAGCACCTGCGCAAGCGCCCTAACGTCACGTTACAAAGGTACAGCAACGTTCGTGTCTCCAAACCGAATTGGCCCGACGTCGGAGCCCGCAAGAACGTCTCAGGGAGTGCGCAAAGCGCGTGGCGACGCGGCGTTGCCATTTCTCCAGTTGCACGACGGTGTTACACGCGGCAGAGGTCACGTAGGCCACAGTGTCGAAGCAACCCCCTTCCCTGACCGCCGACCCCTTGAAGCACCCTGACGAAAGCACTACTATAGACAGAGGTCACGTAGGATACAGTAACGGAGCCACCCCTTCCAGGACCGCTGACTCCATGATGGACCCCGACGAATGAAGCACCCTGACGAATGAGGCACCCTAACGAAAGTACTACTATAGACAGAGGTCACGTAGGCCACGGTGACGGAGCCACCCCGCGAGGGACCATGACTAAACTACCCCCCCCCCGACCTACGAGCCTTAGCCTTTGACTGTAATGACGCCTCATGCCAGCACACGCGGAGTAAGTCACGTACGCTCTGGTATTTAAGCTCTGCGCCCATGTCTAAACAAGTCAGATCAGTTACTCTCTCGCTGCCGTGCGGTTGCTCGTCACGAGGTGGCCGAGGTCATTCTCGCTTGTAACTTGTAACTGTTTTTCAGTATCTATTAAATATTTGTATACGAATCGAAGTAAGTTATTTCTGAGGAAACCTTCTCCGATCCGTAACAACGGGTCAAAGCGATCAGATTAGGCCGAGATGCCGTGAAGCTGAAATATACTTTTTTTTTTCCTTATTCGTTCTAGCGACGTGGTCTTGGAAGTGACAGGCTTCGGCCCGTTCGACAGCTGGGCCACGAGCATCGCCAACAAGTTCATGGTCTTCTACGAGCAAGTGATTCTCGAGAAACTAGAGGCGGCGCTTCGCAAAGAGTCCGAAGAGGCCGTCAGCAGCGTGAACCCCGCCGAGCTCGTCGGCTGGGGAATCCTGAGCCCTCCCGACGTACAATGGGAATAGTGCACAACTCGCAGGCTTCTTTTCTAGGCACATCCCGCCGCTACTCCGTACGTCCTTGGTCACTGTTGTATTTTTATACTAAAACTTTATACTGACACTCATCTGTTCAATCTTGAATAAAATTTTACTTAAAAAAAAGAATTGCAATGAATTTCTGCAATAAACACAATTAAGACATAAAATATTGAATTAACAATTTGTACGTGTTCCCCCGTTGGAATTAGGTTTCCTAATGGTTGGGCAATTTATTTATTTGCAGGAAGAAACAGTAAAATACTTTAAAAATGTTGACATCCGTGATATACGGTTGTATTGGTCAATTGACAAATCTGGATTAAAATTCCCCAGATAGTACTTATTGTTAAGGACGTAAAAGTTTAATCCAAAAACAGGTGGGGGGGTCACTCAAGCAGGGAACGCCGCGAGGAGGAGGAAAGCGTGATACTCCGCTCCTGCTCCCACACGCGTGCCTCCGCCGGAGCGACCTGACCTCGTGCGCGCACGCAGACTTCTGGCCAAGGGCCGCGCTGGGCTTCTCGGCTGGGGAATTTCTTGTAGGCGGAGTGCACGCTCCAGATATCGCATGCGAATGGAGGACCCCCGTCGTCCTTTGGGGCGAAGATGAAGTGACGACGCGCTGTCGGGTCGGGGAGCGGGAGGAACTCGCGTACCCTCGCCCTCGCCGTCTCATCGTTCGCAACCAGCATCTGCTTCTCGTAACGTAGGGGACAAAACGGGACCCGGGTGGGGTTACGTATCAATATGCGTAAACTCGTATTGATAATATAAATTAATTTCCTCCATTTATAAACTTGGTGTAAGGCCCTAAATGGAGTTAACACCACTTCTGTGTGGTGGCGACTATGACGTAATGCACTCTCGACCAATTGGACGCGATTAATATGCTGCCCGGCATTTTTGAATGAACGATCCTTCTGGTTAGTTGATTCAATCAAGACCTTCGGAACTCAATATGAACAGGCAAAAATATGAGAAAATATTAAATGTAGAGAACATTGTATTTAATTTTTTTTTCTTTGTCAACAATGTCAACATTGTCAATTGCATCAGTGGCGCGATGTTTCAAACTCTCAATGTCGTCAAATTTTGGGAAAAGACAAGAACATATTCAATCTCAGATTCAAAATAAATCCCTGGATTATTTTTTAAGTTATATAATTTGGTTACTCGTCAGCCATGATGAACATCAATATTTTCATTTTCATTCAGTAACCTGGTGAGTTCAACATCGTCAAAAATCAGCACACGGTGGTGGTAATGAACAGGTGGGATAAAGGTGGGCTGAAGAACAAAATGTCTTCCATACTTTTTTTTTCTCATTTGTAGCGAGGCGCAATCCTCTGTACAGTGTTCTGGTATGTTACTGAGAAAATTACCGGCATTTGTTATATCTTGACATGAAGCAAACTTTCGAAACGAAATGCACTCATAAAGTCTCTCTAAAAAGAACTGATCATGATCCACTATTTTGGTACCAATTGAATATTCAGAGTAAACTGAGAAAACAAACCAGTTGCAGGCACAATGCAACTCCCCACTACACCATTTCGCCTGAAAATGAACGGAAGGCTCTGCTGAAAGCATAAACTTATTCTTTACATTGTTAAGTAACGTACATCCACACCCTTTGTGCTGTCAATAGAATGCCACATACAGGGCACGATTACGATCCTAATTAGAAAAATACGAAAAATTGAGTTATACTTCTTGGAAGTTAAAGTAAAGCAACTAGCGAAAATATTAAAAATACCTTAATAGTACTTTTTATCAACATACGAGGGGCTCAGAACACAAATCAAGTGACAGTGTCATGATAGATAAAATGCTTCTGAGAGTTAAAATATAATAGAAAGAGGATAAAAAAGAGAAATTATACTTATAAAGTAACACCTACAGAATAGTAATTAATATTCACAGCACATGCAAAATCAGAATCCTTACTTAAAAACTTCTTTTAAAAATGCTTATCTATTTTATCATAAAAAATTTCAGAGCAAAAATCAAGTAAGTGCATTCATCTTCAATTTACTGAGAAAACAATTAGGTGAAATCAAAATGATTTTATTTTATAACATTAGGCCTAATCAAACAGCAAATGATTTTTTTCTGATAAAAATTTATAATAAATATAAATAAATTTAAGCATGTCACTCATTGTAATTACTAGAAAAATGTTAATGAAAAGGGTCTTCAAGGAGGTTAATCAACTCCATTGTAACGTCTTGTTTTGGTTGTGCATTTAAGCATGAGAAGTATTGTTTTAATATGATCAACAGGTGAAATACGCTCTTTCAGTTTCTGCACCGTGTAATACTTCGCTATTTTGATTTTCACTACTCTTAAATACAGCCTTTAAAGGTTTACAGTAGATGTTACCTTGAGAAATTTTCGCATCAAAAAATTATATTCATCTATATGACACGATAATTAACTCAGATTTCGACAAAACGTTACTGACCTGTTTTTTCTTCTGAGTCGCTCTTAAAGGTGTTTTCTTCCATACACGCACACAAACATTGTATCGAATACTACTGTTACGAGCTTCCCCCATTCTTGCTCCTCAGATTCACTCCGTTTCCGAGACTAGCTTTGGGAGCGACCTGAAAGGAATACAAATCGTGAACAATATTTCGTATTTTCTACGATTTACATTTGTGCACTTTCGTAGCATATAGCGACCACATCATATTAATGTAACTTCAAATTAACTGCTCCCCATAGCACGTCACACACAGTTTTTACCTGTTTTTGACGTAAATAAATAAATTTAAAAAACGTCGATGTGTACTCCCCTGCACGTTCGAAGGTTTACCCTTCACACACATGTAGGTTGCTAGCCACGGAACCACAAAATCTGAGGGGTATATTCCTTGTAAATTATAATTTCAGCAATGAAAGCATTGTGAAATAAAGACAGAGAGGCAAAATATCTAAAATTCTTCTACAAACTTACATGACCTGTACAATCTATAGTGACGTTTTGTCAAGATACAAAATGGTTTTCTCTCTCCTTCCTTATATTTAACGTGCAAAAAAGTAAGAACAATTTTCCAAGGAGGTTAAAGAACATTAAAGGCATGCCACTAAGCACTGTTTATGAATATAAAAACTGTATAGCCCAATTGTCCTATTCATGTGCATGTGTGTGTTAAAAGGGCTCACTTTAGTCTACTATTCTTTACTCACAAATAATATTTCCTAATAAAAACGACGTTAAATTAGTCGCTACACGGTGGAGATGCTCATGTATTAGCATGCTGTGCACTTCAAATGTTGCACGGTATTTTTCCAATTTATTTTACTAAAGTAAATAAATAATATCACTGCTTAAATGCGTGCATCACTTTTATTTATACGGATAAAATTAGTGCATAAACGTTATCATACTAGGAAAGGAATTATACTAAAATACTCTGAAATATTACGCAATTTCGGGGTATAAAATTTGAGAATTGTTCAATCACCCTGAATCTCATATCCCAATTTTTTATATTTGAAACAAAATAAATTATCTACGAAATTTAAACCTTGGAAAAGTAATGACCACCCTAGGACCACAAAACACAGTTTCGAAATACTTTTATGTCCAGAACACACGTTTTAGGATGTTCTCTTCGATATAATGACTCAGTCTGTTTGCTTAAGAAATGGGTTCATAATAATCCTGGCACCGCTCTCATACTCGTACAATGTCGCTATATAAATTCGTCTCCACTCTGATTAGATCTAAACAGTACAGAGCTGTACGATATTTTTTAAAATCTTGAAACTCAAACTCTATTTTCTTCAATTTTTGATTTCTTGCAAACTGCTTACGCAGTATAGAAAAAGGTTTGTAATACTACGGGGGGGACGGCGATTATTATTATTATTATTATTATTATTATTATTATTATTATTATTATTATTATTATTATTATTATTATTTTCCAGAAAAATTAATATTCTCGAGTTCTGGGAACGAAAAAAGTGGATAACTCTTGTTCCCAAATAAATGGGTGAAAACCAGAAGGGTGAAGGTGACATTTTATAAATTCTGAGAAAAACGTGTTTATTTTAGGGTATATTTCAGTAGCAATGTAACTTCGTGGTTTTAATGAACAATTGAAATGCCGTGGTTTTAATGATGAATCAGTGCACCACGACTTTACAGTGATATTAAATTAAATAAAAAGTTTTCTCAGAATTTATAAAATATTACTTAAAATTCTGGTTTTCATCCATTTATATGAAGTAAATTACTTCCTCTAAGATGTAGTGTTGCCAGAATTCATGTTTTGTTGGTCCTCGATACCAAAAATTCGTTTAACCCTGCAGAGGTCGCGTCTTGTCCACGAACGTAACAGGTTGCTTGGCTTTTATACATGTATCTACTAGCATTATAAACTAATACGTTTAAATCGACGTCTGGTAACCCGGGCTGCTCGAAGCGAATGGTTCACATTCATTAGTCAGTGGTACAGGGCTGATGTAATTAACTTATTTTGTTACTGATCGGGAGTGCCTGTAATGAACCGAAGAGCGAGAGGCCAGGGAAACACTTAAGCGAAGATCCACACAATCAAGTTCGTAAACAAGTCTTCACGAGCTTCAATGGAATATCACATAATCAGGTTCAACGACTGACAGTAATTCTTTTGTCAAGTCTGTCTCCAAAAGATAGAAGAGGAATGAAAAACAACAGACCTTGTCATCAATTTCAAAAACTTTGTTAAGATTAAAGAACGTACACAATCCTTTCGAACGAAAATTGCACACTATCATCAGATTCTGAAAAGTTTTTGCCGAGTGAATTGAATGTCAAACTATCTTGAAAAGGAATAGGTTATAATATGATATAATATATCCTATAGGTTATAATAGGATATAATATGAAAGTTTCAACTTGAAATTTGGACGACCCCAAATTATATTACTCATGTGCACTCTTACAACAATAAAAGGTGTTATTCCTGTAGTACATTGTTATTTTGCAAGAAATTTTGTTGGTAAATCTTTGTTGACATGAAAAAAAAGGAGAGGACCACAGTTTTGTTTAAATTATAATACATTAATAAAGTTGTATTGCAATTATTTCTCATAACATATTTGTACGGATTGGTACATTTCGTAAATAAGAAAATTATTTAATCTCAACAGTTGTTTGGACGTATCTAATATCTCTTGAAAGTTTTATCTTGAATTATCTCAGAATCAACTTTCTGTTCTAGTACTGTTTTTCCACTCATCCATAGAACTGATAATACTCCAACATAAACTAAGACAATAACAAGCTTACCTTCTATGTCGATTGAAGATGTGTTCGTTCATAAATTTCGTACATCATGGTGTTATAACCACATATCTACACTATTTGGAAAAAGTACAGGATAATCAAGATTATATGGCCTTACCCAGTGTCTCTCCAGCAGATGCTGCCTGGATGCTACTCCCAAGACTGGCTAGGGAAGATTGGGGCACGTGCAGTAGTCTTTTGTCAAGGAGAGTGTATATCCACAGAATACACAAAACGAGAACTGATATAAACATATGTAGAAAGTGTGTCAGTGTGTATGGTACTAACACGTCAGGACCATTAATATAGCAATATTATAAATGTCAGTTTCTGTTTGTAAATTGGTGTTTTCATAACTTTTAATATATGTCATCTCTATGTGGCCTCTTTTATAATGGTTATTTTCAGTATCTTAAAACCATGCCCCCAACCCAACCAAAACAGTATTACGTAACATATGATTAGTGATTTCTGTACTGTGGCTATCATTGTTCTTAAAATTGTATTTATGCTTCCTAATTCTGATTTTTAAGTTCCTTTTTGTAGTAGGGCCTACCAATGAAACTTTATGTCTGCAGCAGCACATTGCCTTTCATAGTCTTATAAAGAACAAGGCAGAAGTTATAAGTATGCTATCTCTAGATGCTTCGCTAAAGATTATATGGCCTTACCCAACAGCAAAATTCAATGCTGCAATGGAAGAGTAAAATTAATTATGTTGAAGAGGTACGTCGCACGATAGCAGAATGGCAGGCGAAAACAGAGAATGTTCGTCAGGAGCAGATTAGCAACATTATCAAATTAGAAGCTACGGTAGTAAATAACAAGCAAGCAATTTGCGCGCTGGAACAGCAGACTACGTGACAGATTACCAAAATAAAGGAGCAGGTACATGAGCGTAGTAATAAAGTAGAACAACTACAAGGGAAGTGGCAACATAAATCAGGCACGAAGGAGATTGCGATACAGCTACGAGAGTTAGGAGAAATAATGCGAAAAGAACATTAGAATATTGGTAATTTGTAAACTTATTTCTAGCTGAAAACTTTCTGTAGAATTTACTTTTAAAGTAAATGCATGGGAAATGCTGCAAACCTTTCTGAAGGCTGTACACGTTCTTCAGGGTAGTGAAGAAGCCTGCGACATGACAGGCGAAACGTCGGCCTATCTGCCAACGACGCGGCGTCACCCGGACAGCCTAGAAGTAACTTTCTGAAGGCTGTAGATAACTTTTCGTAATGAATAGTTTCGAATACGGTCGCATCAAATTAGTACATCACATGTCACAAGGCCGGACTAAGCTGTGGATGGATGCTGTCGGTATTAATTACTTACGAGAAATCCATTTAAGCTTGCAATTGCTTAAGAAAGCAAATTAAGGCTTTCGAATGATTAATGTTGTAACTTTAAAATGTTGGCTTTATTACAAAAATATACAAAAATGTGAGGGTGAGATCATGCAAGAATTGTAAGTCTGTGACCCGGAAAGGACCAGTGCGGTACATAAACGTTTGGTAATTTTGATAACCTGAACCTGAATTTTGATAATTTTGGTAACCTTTGTCATTTTAAAACATCCAAAACAGCATTGACATCTCAAATGTAGATGAATTTTTCAATATATTGGTAAGATATGATGAATCCGTTCTTTCTGCGAAGGATAAAAAGAAAATGAACTTATATTAGAGGAAAATAATTGAACAACGAAAAAGTATCTCAGAAGTGAAGATTTTTTGCAACAACCGGAAGGAAAGAATGGGATAAAAAATAGAGGACGCGAGGAGATGAGTGATGGAAAGGAAGATACTCCAATTACGTAGATAAGCAAATCTGGATAGAAATGGATGTCCAAGGGACGTCAGCTGGCTTGGTGGCTCAGAGCGAAGTCGTTCGCCTTTCACCAATGAGGGCCGGGCTCGATTCCCGGACAATCCCTTGTGAAATTTGTTCAGACAAAACGGGTTTGCATGCTTGACAAGGGCTAGTCCAACCCCTGTGGAGTGTCCTAGACCTACCCCTATCCTAATGCCTTCCCAAGTCTGGCCGCTAGGTAGTGACGCAGAAGCGCGAAAGCGGATATACTTCTAACTGGCGGTCCTCTTGATAACTGAGATGAGATCAGACGAGACGTGAATGGAGGATTACTCCAAAAGCGAGAAGCGCTCAACGCCCCCCCCCCCAAGGGGCTTGGAGACGCGTTGGGTCTACGTACAGCCAAGGAGTTGCTATATTTATTTACAATTAAATTACTACACAATACTCCTAGAAAACCGTTTCCGCTGCTACCCTACCCCTGAAGCAAACCGCCCCAGGATTAGACTCGAGAGAACCCCATCGGCGAACTACACTTGCCCAGTAGCAGGTTGCACAACTCCCAGATAATCAGAAAATATCTTATAATACGAAAGAATATACATTTTCCTTTTAATGATACTCGGGACAGGTTTATTTGAACCAGGTGCAGACTTACCTACTTAGTTGAATCTGTAATTAAAGAAATTCCACATGTCAACTTTTTAAAGGAAATAATTTTATTCCAAATGAATATACAACTACTTATATGCTTTACAAGTGTACTATTTATTATTTTTTGTACAGCGAGTTGAAGTTGACAAACTCCACTTGTCCTGGACACATGTGGTTTCTTTATTACATTGCCTGGTGTTCGAGTCCCTGCACTTGCAGAATAATATTAATATCAGGTAGCATTTCCCCCCCCCAGAGAATCCAGTAATAAAACAGTCAACTATATATTGTTTCTAATGTTAATAGGCCAGGGATGGTTGGTAACTATTTATCACCATTTCCCAATAAGAGGTCTTTATTATGTAATGGTAGTGATTTAGATGGAACAAAAACGACTCCACTGAATTTTTATTGTATTTGGCACTTACACAATAGTAAATTAACATTTAATTGTGAAGAACAAAAAGATAAAATATGTTACAAATATTTTTGTTTCGCCAAAAAATCCGACAGTGTGTTGTTGTTCATAACCTGCAATAGTGGCATCATTCAAAAAATCAGAAGTTGAGATAAAGGAGTGTTAAGTTTCACCTCTGGAATTGAAATGCATTATTCTTGTATTCACACTTCTGCCATTTGATGGTGGCATTCTGGTTGGTGGTAAGAAATGCTGCTCAAAGGTAGACCAATATGCAATTCTGGGGAGTGCATTAACTCAAATTTTGTATTTTCTGAGTTGTGCCACTATTGCAGCCCACGAGCAATACAGGCCGTAGACCACTGTAGGTCTGTAGTGGAAGTCTGCTGCCTTCAGGATTATACCCGTACACCCTGGGTCTATGTGGTGGAAATTGGTGCAAGCCTAGGATACAAAGTCCAAAAAGGAGTATGTTTCATATTCTATAAAAATTTATTAAAACCACTACATTTAATCTGCTGATTTTCTGGAGAAAAAGTAAAGTAGATAGTACTCTCCGACTGACCTGTTGCCAATATCTAATGTACACAAAGCTTAACCATAAGAGTAAAACATAAAATAATTTTATTCAGATAAACAGTTCAGATTATATACCACATATAGAATTAATATGAAATTACCTTGCACATAAACTACTCCAGATGTAAACAAAGAAAAAAGTATAATTAATTATTTAATATAATTATAAAAATTACTTACCATTTTTGCTAATAATGTCATAGATATATCTTAATTTTCTGTCATTTCAAATTTCTAAAATTTGGTTTTAGTTCTGATTATAAAAATTGTAAAAGGGTATGCATCCCAAGTGCCTCCCCAGAATCTCCATACTGTGTTAATAATATTTACATCATATCCCAATGCACAGAAATTATTTCCTTTGCATTGATTGGAAGATAATAAAAACATTACTATCAGCTTTTCATTATTTGGGGATGGATTTGAAATATATTACATCTAGGATTTCAAAATAATTATTTTAAATTTAAAATTCTTATAAATATTTAAATTTTCAACATTAGACCATGTCAATTCTTATATATGAAATGAAATGAAAGGACAAAATATCTGTCTTGCTCCTACCACTAAAAATAGTGTTTTGTGTCTTCTGTTAATACATCGACATGTGGGTTTCTTAAGTCCGAACGTTGCACTAATGTTAGTAAGGTTGTCGAAATAACAGATAACGAAAATATAGATGATCTTTTGGGGGAAATAGAAGTGGAACAAAAATTGATTGACTGAGCAACTGTCAACAAGGAAAAATTATAATATTGCAAAAGAGGAAAAGATGTCACAACTATAATTTTGCTCTTACTTAGCCATGACTACAATAAAATCAGACAGTGAATACAAAAATGAGTCAATGAATACACGGGAGACTGAAAAATTCCATTTTGGTCAACCCACAAACACTTCACTACCTAAAGAAGTATGTTATGTTGTACAAATACCAACATAGGTGGTGCAGGGCATCAATTTGTATCACTCCAGTGCCTCTGATTGGGAGGTCCTAGTGTTCGAGTCCTGAGAATGGCAGAATTTTGAACTTTAGCTATACAGCAAGGTCGAGTTCAGCAGCCGCCTGGAGAAAAATTATTGTGACTACCTGTTCTCATCTGTGATTTTCCTTGGTTTCCCTGATCAACATCCTAATGAATAGACCACAGACCATGATTATTCCTTCCTCATCCTTGTCCTCACCCATTACTTGCACACACTATCACTTACTTGCACTTACTAGTGCAATATTTGAGTAAATACATAATATTATTTAAAAAATATTATTTTAATGCTTGGTCCTCAATAAATTCATTTCTTGATCCATTTTTTCTATCAAATTTTGAATGAAGATAGGATTTTAGGGATTCTTATAATAAGGATGACCATTATTTTTAAAAAAACCTGTTTTATGGAATAAATTGAAACAGGAGAGAATGCCATCTACATAAATTCACATTTAATACATTATAATTTTGTATTTACACAGTAAGTTGCAACTCAGGATATATCCTATCATGCAGTAAACGCATAATAGGCTTAGGTTTGTACATTTTTTTAGAAATTAAAACTCTGAAGATCACATTTAAACTCATTTCTATTGGGTCTGCATTGGGCATGTGTGCTAAGTAAGTACAGAAAGTACAGGCAAGTATGAGTAGAACAGATTATTTATTACGCCAGTTAAACATACACATATGCAATGCTACTAGAGATTGTAAAATTATTGGAGGTAAATAAAGAAATTTTGTAGGATTAATATTAGAGAATATTCAATGAGTAATCCACAATTCATTTGAAGTTCAGGTATGAAGATTGAATATCACCAGTCTCAAAATTGTATTAATGGCACTTATTCAATAGAAATTCTAGTAATGAGAGCTAGGTATTGTAAAACAATTAACTAAAACAGACAATTAAGAACATTTGTGAAAACTAAACAATAAAAGGGATTTTTGGAAATATCTTGTATTTATTTACAAAGTTTTTGGATGCTACTAATAATTTCAAATTTGTAGAAAATAGATGGAGAAAGTAATAATACATTAATACACTGTGATCATTGACTATTATTTTATTTACATATCGTATACCAATAAATATGTATTTACAATAAAATGAAACCTTTCAAGTTAAAAAAATAAATTTGTGTAACTGTTTTTTCATAAAAAAGCCATCCTTGCTGAAATAACTTTCTTGTTGATTCTTGGTATCCTATTCATAAGTTTCTTAAATATAATAGCATAAATGAATTATTTAAAAAGTTCAAGGTATTTTTCAATTCTGAACAATTATGAACCAGAAACTGTGGTGTACCTACAGTCCGAACTCTGTAGAACTCAATAGTAATCTTTGGCTTTTCCAGCCACCTAACACTTTGCATTAATGAATACTCTTGAGTGGAGATATAAGGATCCCTTATTAATGTTTATCGACACAAGATAAATTGAGAAAAAGACCCTACTTCAGTGCCTAGTGTGTTGCACTTTCAAGGCCAAATACAGTGCACCAAGAAAACAATTCATAAGAGAGTTTTCCAAAAACTTGAGACTATCAGTGTACATCGAATTCACCTATTATCAACTTTTGAACCTGCATTTGCTTACTAATTTTTTCATTTCTAATATGTTTTATTTTAGAAACTCTGCAGCTTGTTCTCAAAATATCTATTTGTAGACTCATCAATTTTTCTCTTTTTCTTAATTCCCATGTTTCTGAGCCATACAGTTGAATACTTTGTAAGATAGAGTCAAAAAGTTTCTTAGTAGACTTTGATATTTCTTTTCCCCAGAGCAGTGACTTTAACTTTCTAATAGCTCGTCATCTTTGTGAAATTTTCAAAACAATCTTTTCTGGAATTTTCTTCTTCACTTATAGTTTCTCCCAAATATTTAAATTCATGACATGCTTCTATCTGATTTCTATTTATTGGTATACAATTACTTTTCTTCTCTCCTACTACCATATATTTTATTTTGAGGAAATTTCCAAACCTGCTTTCATATGTTTCAAATGCAAAAATTCCAAATACAAACATATTTTCTTCAGTTAATGTGGATATGTATGTCACAAATATATGTGTAATATGTATATATATTTTGTTACACGTGAACTTCATAAATGTTAAATGAAGTTATTTCAACCAAGTACTATTTCAGAAAATTGAAATATTTTGTAGCCATGAATATTTGTGACCATATTTTACCTATTCTGTTTTACTGGTATATTCATCATCTTCCTCTGAATAATTCCTCGCATGTATTGTATTTTCATTTAATTCTGAGACATATTCTACATTCTTCTTTCAGTGTTCTAAAATTATTTTTCCTGTGGAATCCACATAATTATTCCATTTTTGTGGAGTCACCAACTAGAATATAAAGGATTAAAGAATATTAAGTGATAGGAAACTCAAACTGAAATAAGTGAATAGATGAAATAATAAATTTTATTGAAAGTAATTTAGAATATAACTTATTATAATATCATATTACTTTTGTATTGTTTCAGGGGATTAAAATATATATCATTACAATTATACTGAAAGTTACTTTAGTTAAATTTTTGTATACTTAGTATTGCCAAGCACACCTCCCAAACCTGTTTGGGCCTTTCACTGCCACTGCCTTAGCCTTGAACCTTAGAATAGATACTACTTTAGAATAGAATATTTTTCATTCAGCCCAGACCTCCTCAATGTCATTAAAAAAGCAGCAGTAAGTTGGAAGATGTAAGACATTACGCCCCGTCTTCTAATAGCTTATCAACAGAATGCAAAGAAAGAAAAAAATAAAATAAAATAAAATTTTAAAAAAAATATATTTTCTACATTCTGCCATGTTTTATAAGTAATGTCAACCATCTGTCAGAACAAACCTTTTTATTTGACTGCTATAGGTATGTATGTACTTGACACAACAGCCAGTGAAAGGGCTCAGGCCTACCGACGACGTCCCTGCCTCTTGGCCATGGGTAAAGGGGGTACGTGAGGTTAGCACGTAGGCATCCCCATGCTGTATTCCTGTCTTCTCTAACTGAGAAGTGAATTTTACTCATCGTCACACAGCAGCATATGCTGGGACATTGCAAGGAAAATGCACACTATATTCTTGCCTCACCGGGAATCGACCCCAGAGCAATGGAAAGCAAGCACGCTGTCCAACAGCTTTGACTACTATATAGCTTACATAAGGACTCTCAAACGGATAACTGTGGCATGATTAGGAGCAAACAATCTGTTCCTGTAACCACATTTATTAAAAAATTATCAGTACCTAACATTATTTATATTTTATATTCAGTCTTCAATCATTATTATGCACTTACCACTCATTTTTTCTCCATTCTGATGTTGGAAATTCTTCCACTAATCGACTGTGATATGGATCATTATCCATCAGTATTATGCAAAAACCGAGGTTTTCTAGGCCAGGTATTAATTGTGCCTGGACACTTCTTTGAAAATTTGAAAAAGTATTACAAATATTGTTATATAGGTTACTGCATTAATTTGGATGTATTAATATTAAATGTTGGCCTAAACATTTAAAAATTCTCACTATTCATATATCAATGGAAGCCTTGGCTTCCTTTTAAATCTGACCCTAAAATTAATTTATTCCCATCAATACAGGATGTCCAGGGAGGAAACACTGAAAATTGAAAAATAAGCTCCTAAGACAATTTTAAGCATATTTTGTCTAATAAATTTCTTGGATATTTGGAATGGCTGAGTTGCAATTAACACTCAAAAGTTTGTTTAAAAAAATGATTTCTAGGCAAAAAGTTGCATTACCGAAACATATAAACACTCCAGAAACATGGAAATTGTTTATTACTTACAAAAGAAATGAATATATTTGTTTAAAAATAAAAAATTAACACAGAAATAGAAAAGCGATCAAATTGTGTAAATTGGGTGCTTCCTTGTTTCTGGGTTAATTTTTCTTTCTCAATACATATATTCATTACTTTTGTACGTAATAAAAAAAATACATGTTTCTGGAGTGTTTCCATGTTTCAGCAATGCAAATTTTTGGTTAAATATAATTTTTTCTAACTAACTTTGAGTGCTTATTGTGGCTCAGCCATTCGAAATATCCAAGTAGTTTATTAGACAAAATATGCTTAAATTGCCTTAAGAGTTTATGTTTGAGTTTTCGAGTTTTCGACATTCCCTCCATGGACACCATATTTACAGAGGAAATCATGCACCAACAAAAATTATTAACATTCTTTAATTCCGATAATACATTACTTTAACATTTTATCCTAACAGAAAAGGAAATGAAATGAACCTTGATAATGTAATTACTCCACAATATATTGTATCTCACCTTGGAACAACCCACTTTTACTTCCAGCCAGAGATGATAGTGCTTCCAGCATGGACTGTCACTAAAATGCTGCCTTCATCTGCTTGTTTTACAAGGCCCTTTCCCTCAACCCATGTTTTTCATGATTTTCCTATGATAACAAATCTACCACATCTACCCACCCAGTTTATGTGCATTGTTGTTTACTCTTCAATTAACACTTCTTATTGCGTACACCTACAATTTGGCACTAATCCCATACGTACGTTTATGAGAAAAGTAAAAGAAATAACCTTACAAATATATCTGGGTTTCACCTAAAACTACAACTGTCTTTGATTTATCAGAATTCTTGTTCTTCATAAAACTTCTTAAAAACCCTCTCAAAAACAATATTTTGTTTTCTTTCGCCATCCCTTTCACAATGTATATTAAGAAACACTGAGATACTTCAAAATCTTATGTGGTATTGCCCACTACTTTCGATATAGGCTTCAAATAGAGATACTGAGGCCTATAGATCACACAAAACTTGTTAAATATGTCGTACCATAAATTATGGGCAACATTGTATGGTTTCATAAAATACTATAATAACCAAATAATTAGAAATTTCTGAGGATAACCTGCTCTGAAACTGCTGAAGATTTTGTTTCCAATTGCATCCTTAGCAATTTGGTTAATGCCTACGACAGGGAACTTTCTTCCCAATTCCTTTCAAGAAGATAAGAATGATACTTTCATTTTGGTATTTACTTAATGTATTTTCAACAGACTTCACACCCACCAGTAAACATTTAATTCCTGATTTTAGAAAATATAATTTTATTCATTACTACTTCATGTTAATCATTTGCAAGAAATGGACTCCTGTTTAATTAGCAAATGATCTATTATAATCAGTTAAAAACTTTAAACTGGAAACATACAGTGTTCACTTACTTGCAATAATATTGCCTCCGATGATGTTATAAATGTACGGATGACATGTATTCTTTCATCTACTAAATTCTTTCCATAATCCATATCATACATAATATTAACTATGTAATTTTCAGGTAAACTCAGAATCCTTGAATTTTTACAGGCTTTATATTGAGAATAGGCCTAGACGTATTGGGACTACTAGCCATTATTTTGTAATTTTAAAATAATCCAATATATCACAGAACTAATAATAAATAAATTGCACAAAATTTTTAAAAAACTGAAATAATTAGACCCTAAACTGAAGTTCTAAAATCTAAAAAAGTACAAACAATGCGGCACTAATCAATTATAATCGAAAAGGTTTACATTGATTATGAAACACGTCAATCAATTTAAAAACATTAAGGGAAAAAATAGCACAATGGCATTGCCCAAACAAAAAACTTCTTAAATTAACTAAAATAGCTTGAAATAAATAAGGATTCCAAGTCAAAACACGCTGGCCTACACGAATTAATTTAAAAAGGGAACCTAACTTAAAATTGCCGAAAGTATAGGATACGTCACTAGAAACAACGGCCATCGATCACAATCCAAACTGATCCAAATGCACAGTTTAAAATAATGTTGGCGGTATCTCCGGAAGTCGTCGCAAACAAATTAAAATCATGTCACTATTCTCTTTAATGCAGTACACATCGGGTAATGCTGGGTACGTTGGCAACAATAGTTGTCAAAAGAATGCAAAAATTCCGTTTGTGAGTACATGGTTACGTGCGGTACAGATCGTTCAGGGCAGTAAACGATTAATCTGACAGCTTGTATAACAGATGAGCGTCGCCTAAGACCGCATCCAGTGGTGTGACACTAGATAGGCCACATCCGGTCCTTATTCAAAATTTCACAGTGGATCCCATTTTAAAAAAGCCAGGCTCTGAACTGTGCATGTGTGAGGTTAGCATGGATAAATAAAATAATTTTGTCAAATATTTATTGACTAATGAAAAACATTTTTAGGTTGCAACTAGTAAAGGTGGTTCTTTCAAGGCATGCAGAGCATGCTAAAAGCTCAATTTTTTGCACTACTGCTAAAAGTGGGACAATGCTCAAATGTTCTGATAAAACTTTGAAAGCAACAGAGAAAACAAAATATGTTCATGTGACCTAATCAGATAATATTGATCTTAATGTAACAGTACATAATTATGTAATTCGTGTTCTTAATGGCTTAAGTAATTCGCAAAATAAAATGGCACTTTTACCCCTTGTATCATAACTATTTCTTTTACCCGGGCAAATGTGCGGTAGTATTTTCATTTGTTTCTTTTTAATTCTGTTATTGTTTATTCATAATGTTTGTAATAATGTAGTATTCCATAGTATTAATTTGGCACATCTACAAGCAAATACTAAAGTTGCAATTGTGCAGGTGTACTTGTTTATTTCTGTAATTCAAAATTCTTATTACTAATGAAATTACAAAATTGTATAATATCAATATGGTCAATAAATACTAGATTTTACTACCCCAATTTGACTTTTTTTCTTCCATAAGTCCTTATAATTAGTATTGTGAATTTTTTAATGAATTATGGCGTGGAAATATGGGAGTGAAATTTTAAAGTTCCCGCGCCGCTGGTTTATTTCAAATTTACCGGTTACTTCTTCGCTATTGGTTGTCCGTTTACCCAATAGAAATTATACAGAACAATGTGGCGGCACCGTAAGTTGGGCAAATAAGGCTTTTCCTTTTAACATTGAGTGCCGTCTCTGATATATACTCTTTGGGAGAAATATAATTTAGGAGGGGAAACTTGCGTGGCATCATCTACAATAAGGTAAATGAGTTAAATCCACAACACTGCACTCTGTGCCTATTTAAAAATAACAAAATAATTGGGGTTGGGAAGAATCGGTTGGCAATTATAAAAAACTAAATTTGTTTATTGTATTCTTAAAATGTATTCTGAAAACCATTTTACATAATATTATGGAGCAATACAACACAGGTTCAGAAGAATAACTGGTATTGCACACATATCATTACATTATTATGTGTGTATGTATATATATTTGAATTATTGAATCAAACAGCTTTCATCACAATATACTTGTAAGGAAAATTCAATCTATTTGCATTTTGTGATAATCCATGTCTCCAGTTTGTCCAATAGTTAAAATAAAAGTTAATATGAATAAAGTTAATAGTTCTTCTTCTTCTTATCTTCAAGTATTTAGGCATAATGCCTGTTACGCCGCTTAATTTTGGTCCCTCCAGCGCAATTGCTGTGGTCTGTGAGAAGTTGATTTTTCGCCTGATAGGGTTTCTAGCCCATATGCAGGTTAGTTTGGTGATGGGTATGCCATCTCACTGCCTCCAAACTTGCAGGGCAGTTTTTCGGGTTGCTCGCCCTAGATGCATTGCCTTCCACGGCTTTTGAGTTGCATCTACCCAGGACCATCTTTTCCACGCTAACGATGTTCATGCATGGTTCTTCTAGCAATTTCTTCTCGAAATCCTCTTCTTGGCGTTGAGGTCCTCTTCTGGAGTACTTTTTCGTCTCACCCCTATCCCTTGACCTGTCCGGCAAGGGAGGCCCTACCAGTAGCTACGCTACCGCCGGCATAGCTCTCGGGGTCATGGGGGTACTCAAGCTCCGCCACCACTCACGTTTATAGTTAAAATTTAAAATTAGTCAAAAGTTAAAATTAAAAAGTAAAATTAAAAAGTAAAAATTAAAAGTAAAAATTTAAAAGTTAAAATTATCATGTTTTCTTCGCATGTGTCTGACTAAATTGCTTTCATCTGAGGTTTTTTGGCACACGGAGCATTCATGGTGTACTCCAGTGTGGATCCTCGTATGCCTGACTAAATTGCTTTTCAGAGCGAAGCTCTTTCGGCAGTCTGAGCATTCATGATGGCGCTCACCTATGTGGGTCATCATGTGCTTGTTTAAATTCCCTTTAATTTAAAGTCTGCATCTTCATAAGATCATCAATTGCTTTCTGCTTTTGATTTAAATCTTCGTCCAGAGATTGTATTTTGTTATTCAGTTCCTTTACTGACTCCTCAGTTTCAATTAACTTGGTTTCAAGAATCTTTTTTTCTTTCCTCAAAATTTCGTTTTCACAAATCATACGTTCTAAAGTTAATTTTGTTTCACTGAGATTATTAACCATTATTCTCTTTTCTGTCAACTCTTCATTAAGAACAGCAACTTTTTTTATGGAGAGCAATAATTTCATCTTTTCTGTTGTGCAAATCCTTATTTAAGAAACCAATATGTTCTGCTTGTTTTTTTATTTCTCTCTCTTTTTCACATAATAACTTGTCAATTTGACGATGGCTTTCACATAGCTTTGCTTGTAACTTTTTAATATCTTCATCCTTCTTGGTTTCTAAAAAGCCAAAAATTATAATTAACAAGAGTAAAAAATTTCAGAACTGAAGAAAAAAAGAAAAACTTAACAAAACAACAACAACACACACACACACACACACACACACACAAACCACCACCAAAAAGGAAGAGTGTGAAGGGGAGGGCAGAACAGATGAATGAAGGAGTTGCGGTACTAAGAGGAGATGCAACAAGACAAGAGATGATCAAGTCCGGGACAAAGCAGAATAATGAAAGAGATGGAATGAAAAAAACTATACATAAGGCCATTGCCAATGAAAACACGATAACAAACACATACATACCACTCACAACGACCATGAATATGAATAGAAATAACCCGATATTGAAACAACAAATACTTTACACACAAATTCAGTATACAATTGAATGATCTAAAGTAAATGATAATTAGGTATTACTATTTCACATAGTATAGAGAAAGAATTTTAATGCAGCAGTAAGAACAGCAATTTTTTGATAGAAAAACTTATTGTAGGCTTTTGGAAAAGTGGATAAATCTTGTTCTAACATGTAAATTGCTACTGCTAACCAATAGTATATAGTAGGATTTATTTAAATGTGCAGTTAACATAAATCAGCTGTTCATTGATTCATCTATTCGGGAACTTGAACATCCCCATAGCGACATATTAGCTCTTGATTGGATGAAACAGCTGATTTACATCATGCACCTGAAATAAATCGTATTATAGTTTAAAAGCATGTTTCGTAGGAGTTTATTCCAAAAATAAAATTGGTTTATAGCAAAACACTTGTCAGTCTATGAAAAACGCTAGGAACTTCACTGTCAGAATTTTCACAAAGATTATTATATCAGTTACACCACAACCATGGCGCATCTTATTTTTGTTGAATTCTGAGTTTCAAAATAGCAAAAGTTCAAAATTATTTTTCTTAATAATATCAGTTTTTTAAAGACATCTTTAAATAAGGTTGTGTTCAATTTTTAAAAAATCTGAATTTGTGAGAAATATATAAACAATTTTCAAAACTTATTTTTTGAAAATGGCTTCCAATTTTTTCTTTAAAATAGCTGAAAGTATGCTTATAAAAATAAATATGTTCTTTAAATTAGATCTTCAAGTAAGGTCATGTGAAATTCTTTGAAAAACACGAATAGTTTTGTGTTATGTTTGCAAAATCCAACTTCACACATTTTTCTTCAAGAGTCATTCACGAGACAGCAAGACCAATGACAGATGCATCAATGACAACAAAATGACATAGCAGCCAGAAATTCCGAGAATTATTTTTCATTGTTGGGTGAGAAAGTATATGCTGTTGTAGCACCACTAGTTTCGTAATTATGTACCATGAGAACTACAAACAATTTTATGGAATATTTAAGGAGCAATGACAATTTATAACATTCTTAATAAGTGAAAGTGAAATTGGGAGCTTGTGAACTATCATAATCACATCTAAGTATGTTCCAAAAGTACAGCGTTGCGTTTTTTATTCAGACGGGCACAGCAACTTACATTTCTTCAAAGTATATCTCTTAAACGTTGACACATTTTTGCCAGGGTGATTTCCATGCCACATAGCTCCCAGGAAGTCCTCAGCTAAGGAGTCCTTTAGAACTCTCTTCATACTTGCTTCAATGTTGTCCTAAGTCTTGAAATGCGATCCTTTCATGACCCCTGGTCGAAGGAACAAAAGGAAGTCCACCGGAGCAAGGTTGGGGTTACAGGGTGGTTGTGAGAACATTGCCACATCATTGCGGGTTAGGTAGTCTAAAACAACGAATGCGGTGTGGCCTGGTGTGCTGTCATAATGATGCTCCCAGACCCAAGTGACCCTGTCGTTCAGACTCTGAAGACTGTTTGTAGAACTGGGCATGTCTAGGGTATGAACTCCTCCTGGCAGTTCAGCACCTGGCATTTTTCGCAGACTGACAGGCATTTTGCTATAAACTTTTTTCTTTAGAGATACAGGTATGGCATTCTGTACTCAGCCGCTGTTTCCAAGTCATACTCCAAGATCCAAGTCTCAGCCCTGGTGATAAGCGACCAAAAATCTAGGATGAAACATCTCGAAAGTTTCCACCTGCATCTTTCTCATATCCACGCAAAACTTGATCATGTACCTTTTATTCAAAGATTTCTCCATCACAAGTGTGATGTGGCTACTACTCAGGAGCCCATAAACTAACACGAACTAATTTCACCAGGGTACGGGGACAACTGAGCTAGAAGCCATTGGAAAGCTAAACCTCCTCTTATCCTATCCAAACTAGTCCGACTGCTCTGCGACATACTTGCATATTTAAAAAAATAGTAACGTTACTTTTTGGACATACCTTGTATATCATTGTAATGATGGTCATTGAATAACATGCAGCCCGTAAGTATATTATGTTTATATTTCATTGTGAATAAATCTTAGTGATTGAAAACAAGTAAAAGAACATCTTACCCATTCTATCTTTCTCCTTTTTCATTTCTTCCAATTTTTCTTCATAAAACAGACGGGCATCTCTTTCTGTTTGAAGCTCAACTTCTAATTTTTTTATCTCTGAATACCTCTTCTGCTCTTTAGCTGCTGGTGACTAAGAAAGGGAAATAATAAAAAATTAATAATATTCATAAAAAAATATCAACTTTTACATTTCAAAACATAAATTTATGTATAAATTTAACAATGAAATCATAACACAATATGAACTTTAACAGAAGCAACAGAACACAGACATAGTGCATCATGAATCTTGAAAATAATTCTAATGTATAAGCAAACACTGTTGAGAATTTAAATTCTTAATTTTTGAAAATAAAGAAACTTGCATTCTCAATGCATAAGAACAATTATTTTTCAATGTAGCCAAATAATACATTGTTTAAAATTTATTTTACCTGATCAGTGGAATTACTGCTTTACAGGCGAGTATTAGCTTTAATTGAAATAAATAATAGCTATTTATACAATATATACATGTCATATCAATATATACATGAAGTAATGGAGGAGAAAGGATTGGAAGAGGGTCAATGGGAGGACTGAGAATTATGGAAATCGAAAACGGCAAACTCTAAGGGGTAGAAACCTTCGAAGAAGAAGAAGAAGATAATAGCTCGAAGTTACAAGTAATTGTAAATTAGTGCACTATCATATCCCTATTTCGCATTCCCGTCTATGATGATGTAATACTACTAACATTCAAAAAATTGTGTAGAGGTGTTTTTGATTTACCTCTTCGAGAATGTTTTGGAGTGGATTGGTACACTTCAACTGGAGATTTAGCAGTGGCAGTTTCTTGAAAAAATTATATTAATTATATTAATTTACAAACAACCTACAGTTCTAAATAATGTTGGAGCAATTGCATGAAATACAGAAGTCTGTAATTAACAAATCTAAATAAATAAAAATGTAAAAAGTGGTATTAACAGATTTATTATTTTGCATAAAGGTATTTTTAAAAGCAACAGAATACTTAATAGTATTCGTAATAACTAAATAACTATTACTTAATCTGAATAAATTTTAATAATTTTTGAAATGGATCTTCAGGACCATCTTTTGTATATGACGGCCTATAAATGAGAAACATATTCAAACGCATCCAAGCAAATAAGAAACCAGTGGTGTTACAACAGCACATACTTCGGTGTATAAGTGATAACATATACATAATTTAAAACACTACAACTGTTATTCAAATAGTATTTCAGCCACCGCTTGAAAAAATTTGAATGATACAACTCAAAATTAGAGAAAAACTATTATTATTTAGATATTATGAAAAATATTAAAAGATCTAGCATTGAATCAAAATACGAAAATAATATTGAGGAATAAATGCATTAAGAAACTAGTATGGAACTAATAATAGTGTCACATTATCAGTGAACTTAAACGTACAACAAAAAAGATAGAGAAAAACTTTTAAGCTGCTTTTGAGAAAATTGTTTACTTTTTAATGATCGGTTTTCAATCAAAATTGGACAGAATTTTAAAATATTATTTTCAAGAATTAATTTCATTAAGAAGAAAATCTTTGATGATGTAGTTCTATATCTATTTAGCATTTTTTTTAAATTTAGAGTTTTCAATGAAAATTGATCCTATGACTGTTCTATAAGCGTGCTTTGCTCTTTGTGGCAAAAAATCATGGGAAAAAAAAAAAAAGGAATATTCCCAAATATTTTAATGCTTTGAAGAGGGAGCTGTTTTCACAATTTAAATTTACTATGAATATTGAAGATCTCTATACGAAAAACTCTCAAAATAAAAATGATCAATGCATAGCAACTTCTTTCACATATCTCAAATAGTTTAAATTTCACCAAAATTGTGTATAAACTATAATTTGTAAATTTAAACATTTGATGAGAAACAGAATTTTACAAGATGAATAGTATGTTAATGTTATGAGAACAATGACAAAATCACAAGCACAAGTCCTATAAACCACTGTTCAAAAAATTACAAATCCACTCCCCTGCATGTACATATTTGAAATTGTAATCTTTACAAAGAAGTGCCTCATGAGAAACCCGGATTCTTTTACTCTAAATGTATTAGTTGATAACTATGATACTCGACAAAAACTCTGCTTGGCCCACAGTGAAACTTCACTCTTTCAAAAACCTACCCTTATACAAGGCTTTACATTATATAACTCCCTAAGAAATTGAAAATAAACTAAGATTTCCTGTTAAACCATAACATTCTACAGTACAAAAGAATATATATACATCAAGACCAATACAAACTCCAAATAACTTCCCAGGCTTCAAGCTAATTTTAAAACAATTTCCCCCCTCTTTTTTTTTTTTTTTTTACTCTTCTTACACTTATAAAAGTAATATGCATTGTATTATAGTCTTTTCCACTGAAAATTACATTAGAATTTTTGGCAAGGTATGTAATACCAAATTAGTAATTTTGTTTTGTATTCAGATTTTGGAAATATCTAAACTATATATTGTATCATTATGCACATATTTCGGTTTGTCAAACATGGTTTCTACTGTATTTTTGTGACATTATTATAATACCACATTGTTTTCTACATCAAGTATAACCAACAAAATATTTTATTCATATCAAATGGTTCAGTAACATACGTACAGGAAACAACCAAGTAATTTCCCATCAAACAAGTCTTCTAACGTCTCAATGGGTTGCGAGCAAACACCACATACGTTAACCTGAAAAATAAAAAAACAAAAGCAATTAAGTTTCCTTCCATTGCAACTTTCTGACAGCTTCATATTTAGAGAAGTTTTGATAAATGTAGCCAATTTGGATTGAACAAATAGTTTGTCAAAAACAAGTAAATAATTTAGCAAGAAGAAAATGGTAATAAGTTTATAGAATCTATCGAGATTATATAACAAAACAATTTAAGTAGTATATTTATAAAACAATGATGATCAATGATATTGACCTTACAGAATATAATGCAATGATAAGTATCCTAAATTTGTTCCTTAATAATAAAACCCAGGAAGGGATGGAGTATACAATGAACTTCTAAAATATGCTCCCAAGGCAATTAAAAAATGCTTTCTGGATATATTACATTTGTGCTGGACAATTACAGCATCACAAGACAGTGGAAAGAATAAAAAATCATTCTAATAATAATGTCGCGACGGGACATAAGGGGATCAAGTCGAACACGTAGCCCTGGTATAACACATGTTTATTATTAATGAAGCTTACATAGTGGTCTCTGCTCCTGGTCGTGCCACACGTGCCCCTGCGTCTGTCGGCTCCGGCGTGTCTGTCCGCGAAGCTCTCTGGTGCAAGGCAGCGGTCCCAATGACCGTGAAGGCCGCCGCTGATGGGTCCAACGCAGTGGATCTGTTGCTAGCAGTCCGCCCGTCCAACGGCCCGTAGGCTGTGGTCAGGAATTCTACGTAGTATTTCACCACTGTGCGGTCCACACCGTCCCGCTGGTCTTCCCGACGCTGGCTGCTCCCCGAACACGGCAGTACACCGCCACACTCGTACTCGTGCTCGTACACTACTCTACTGCCTCTCAGCTCCGGGCGCGCAGATTATATACTCTCTGACCGCATCGCTCTCCGCTAAATATTCTTCCGCCAGTCAGCTGACTTGCATTCACAGCTGGCCGCGGTTGACTGAATTTTCTTGTTCAATGCAAAGAGTATATTCAATGTAATTTTGATCGCGTGGATGTTAGAAACAGTTTTCACGAGAGATTCATTTAATTCCGTATCATTAATGATGAAAAATTATACTAAGTGATTCAAAACATTTCGAAATACTCTTGAGAACATGTGTGATTGATTGAATTAAGTCATTAGATACAAGAATGAAATGGAAATTACTGCAAAGCTCCCACGTAGGCCTTATAAAAAACTACTGGAATTCTGTCGGTACTTTTCGATCTTGCGTGTTCAGAAGATTCAAATTAATGTGTGTTGTATGTTTTGCAGTTATGATATCTGGTGTTTGTAATTACGATTTCATTTTCACGTTGCTCATCTCATGACTGACAGCCAGTGTATCAATTATTGATCAGTGACTTGCAGATATGGTTAGTTAATTGTGAATTCGTTGTAATAATACTTAAATACTATAATTTGTTCAGTTATTGTCTAATAAAACAAGGCTTAAGTGACATGTATAATTAACATAAAACTACCATGAATTTGCTATTTTCTTTTCATAATTTTGGCTTCTCCTGATTGTACAATCTTGGAAAATTTTCACACTACATTCAAAGATTTCTTTGGGAAAAAGGGTACAAGTTAGTACATATTCTGGAGTACTGTTTGGCAGAATTCTCAGTTAATTCAATTGATCAGTAACTTCAGGTAAATTTCTTAAATACGGAAATCAAGTCAGTTCTTAAAAGATAAAAAATGGGTTGAAAACTGCTATAAATTATTGTACTCACCTGTCATTCAAAAGATATTAAATAGTACATCCAAATTAATGAAAGATAAATGGTTTTTCATGATCACTGTGCAAGTTTTAGCCTTAGAAATGAAAATTGAAATGTTTCGTACCTTCAATAACTTTATTACATAATATAAAAGTCAATTAGAAATTAGGTGAAAGGTAACATAAAAAAGCAAACATATAAGTGAAAAAATAATTCCCTTTATTTGCATGATTATTTATTTGAAGGATACAACACTCCCACCGAATCCATTTGAAGTTCAATAAATTTTATCCACTTAGATAATTTAAAGTCCAACTATTCAAAATCAAAATGAGTTTCCTACGTCCTTTTAGAAAATATTCACAACCTACTATTAACATCTCCAGCCTCAGCCTACCACATTTGCCAGGGTGAGGAGTAAATATAACATACTGCTCAAAAGATAAAACTTTTCACTGAATCTGCATTTCTAATTCTTTTTTATTAAAAGAACTAATTTTTCTATTACTTGAAGTTAATTTTTGATGAGTGTAAATGAATGTTATTAAAATATATTTTCAACCCATTCATTCACAATCAAACCTTTTCTTCAGATACTATCATTCACACATAATTTTATATGCCTGATTCATATTCATAAAAAATGAACTTCATATAACTGAAAAAACTTCTTTCTTTTAATAAATAAAATTAAAATTATACAATAATTACTAAAAAGAATTTACAAAGGAAGTTAACATGTGCAGACATAATGAAGTGTCTAGTTATATCTTCTGAGAAGTACGCCTTAAAAAAGGACCTACCCATACAGAGGGCAAAAAGCAACATTACTTCTGGGAAGCAAGCAAATGAGCATTTATTTCAAAGGCATATTTATTTCAGTAAGCCAAGATCAGTTTAAAAACAATAAAGATTCACTATTTCACCTGGAATGTAACCTCTTACTAACCCTCGATGGAATAATATAAACTTTTAATTCTGCACCTGAGAAGAACAAGAGTTATCTTTTTTCAAACCTATGAAATATACTGCATTAAACATGTAAATATACTGACCGTATCTCTCTTAAGTAGAGACACAAGAGCCCAGGCATGGGAACAGCATGAGGAACGTTATCATCAGAGTCATCCTGAATATTTACTATGACAGAAATCCCTGAAGCATCCTGCCAATCTTCTTCTATAATTTTCTCTTATGTGTGTCATATAATTCTTCCAACTAAAGCAATGTACAGAATGAATAAGTACTTTATATTAACAAATTTTCTGCAAAAAAGACTCTAGACAATATTTTGTTTCTTCCCACATTCACCCACATCAACTGATATGATTTTTCAAATCATGAAAACATTGGCAATCACATTGTATCAAAATCATGCAAAAATAAAACTGCCTTATTCTATGATTAATTCAACAAAACTTTAAGAGTACCTTTTCTGAACAATGACTTCAAAAGAAGACTCTTAAAGGTATGCTCAGGTCTTGTAGTGCTGAGATAGAAAATGCTGCAGGTCACCCACCATTCCTACATTTTGATGAAGGCCTTTTCACTTTCTAAAAAATTGGAAATGACAAAAGGATATTTAAATATTTTAGTTATATTCAAAGACAATATGCATTTATTTTCATTCTCTCTATAAATACATATAAAACATTCTACTGACAAACTTGATGTTCTGTAAGAAAAATTGTATTACTGATATAACTAAAATCACTGAACACCATTGAATGTAATAAATTTTCTATTCCACGCTTTTAAGTGAAACATCAATTTTCACCACAGTGTAGTTACAGTAGTAATACTCGTTTTATAATCGGGTATTTTTATAAATGAATAAATGTATTATTTCAATGAATATTTTTCACATTTCTAAAAAACAATTGATGAAATGTCACTCACCAGCACAGATTGAACAGGTGCATTGTCATTACAATAACTGATGATTCTGCTAATTAAGGTAGTAATTCTTCTTTCATCCACTTTTGGAACATCTCTGCTGTCATAGTTCTATGATATTCATCTACTTCTTTTATCTTCAACGGAAACAATAGTTCTGCATCTTCGATGAAACCATTTGCACCTCATGCATGTAAGACTATATATCTTTTACCTTCATCTAAATTTTTGCTTGAGCAACTTTCATTTTTATCTTGCCATGACCGAGAGGCATAACCTAAAGGATAGATTGTTAAAAACAATTAGTAAAGATCTACTGAAATAATATCATATTGAACCACTATGTAGGTGCTTCAAACTGGACAAACGATATTCATCATACACATAAGTCATTACACACACTGCTATTTCTCAAAAGATGCATTTCATTACATGCAAATCATGCCTTCTCCATTCCCTTATATCTAGAATTTCATACTTTTCAACACTACAAAATTTAGTAGATTTTTTGCTTGCCTTTTGAATAAGACCAAGTTTCATCCAAAACCACAAATTAATAACCTTAAGCGTTCAATTTCATATATTCCATCAAAAAGTCAGATCTTTCAATAACTATTATAATTTCTTTCCATGCAAATATAAATAAATTACTTACCATTCTTGTACATTGAATAAATAATGTGCCTAATCAAGCCCTGTCCAAAATAATCCACTACACATGTTTTGTTCCCATCTATTCCTGGACACTCCTTTCTAGAGTCTGAGCAGTATCAGGGTCTTGCTTCCAATATCTGTAAAATTAAATTCAACATTATCCAAAACAATTTCACCTGACACTTTATTGACATTTTATTGACTTTCATATGACACTTTATTATGATTTTACTTACTTTTGAACAATGTGAGTTTTCAGCTTCAATTCATAGGCAGTTTTGTCAATAACTGAACAAGTTTCTATATTGCATCGCATCATCAGTTCTTCCACAAATCTTGCAATAAAAAAGATGTCTTCTTGGCACTGATGCTATGTCACTTCTCCCTTCTGCGATGGACTCATTGCTAAAGTTGCTTAAAAGCTATTGACTACATTAAATATTTACAACTTAATAGTATATTAATGTTACATCTAATATTTCAATGAATTACATATAATATAAATATTAGATAAATAATGGAAATTCTCCGAAATATGTGGAGTGAAATCGTTCACGTCTTTTCTGCCCTGTGTCGACGATCTCACAAAGGTTCAACAGGCTGAGGAGAAGGGCTCGGAGAGCGCCCCTCTCCGGGGGTGCCAGGTCAAAATACACAAAACAGTCATAAACACGCAACTGTCCTTGAAACTCGGGCAAAAGACCCGCTGGGGGCCCGGCAACATAAAGAGAAGCCATGTTAGCTGCACCTATCTTCTGTCGGGAACTCTCCAAATTCTAACTGAACACAGTATGCATAAATTATTAACTTTTAAAAATAGTAACCTTGAATATAGTTTCAGAATTCTTCAACAACATTTTATCACTATAATAAAATATTTTTCATTGAACCTTCTCCTTTGTCGGAATGACAATACATTATGTATGCGCCACGGCGCCACTACACGTTAGCCAACGTTCGTGAAATGAAATCGAATCATTTCTGCATGTTAAATCACTGGGCCACGCCTCCAGGCATGATCCATGTGGTATGGCATCAGTGGCTGTCAAAAAAACCGGTCACATGACTGAACGAACTGTAGTGACATTTTTCATACGTTTGATTTAGTTTGTATTTTAAGGTGACAGAACCGCATGCTTGTTACAGAGGCACCAAAGAACAAATCAAAGACCCCCCAATATGATGTAAGAAGCAACGTTGCACAGCATTGATTCCGCATTAAAGAAGGAATAGTTGAAATACAGTTTAGTGGGAATTATTGGTAAACATTTATTCCATCCTTGTATCGAACTTATACTAGAAGTAACTACTGCAATAAGTGTGTTTCGAAGGTACACCAAGCTTCTAGTAGACTTATGTTCACAAAGTGGTCACGACATTCAATGCCAACAGTGAATGCTCTCTAGGGGGCGATATAAAAAGAAACATAGCAAACACCAGTGCTAATATATCTTTATTTTATGAACCGTGCTGGTAACGTGGCTACGCCGCACCTCCACAACTTCTGAGGCGTAGAAAGATACAGCAACAAAACAATCAACTTCACAAACTAACGTTTCTAATATTGTTGTTGTTGTTGTTTTTTTTTTTTGTTTTGTTTTGTTTTGTGTGTGTGTGTGTGTGTGTGTGTGTGTGTGTGTGTGTGATGCCAAAACGTAAGAAAGGTACTGGTATTTAAATTAATTACTCGCTATCTGTAAAAGAAGTGTTCTAGTATTTACTATTGCTTTTGGTGAATACAAGCTTTTAAAGAGAGAAAATGTTGCAAATTAATAGTTATTAATGTAACAAGTCCTGTAGATTAGTCTCGGCTCCGCTATCGCTCCGTCTCGCAGTTAACCTTTCGGACTCGTCCTTAAAGACTAATAGAGAACGAGTTACATAATTTTTTTTAAAATTTCTAGTTATTCACAATAAACTTTTCACACTTTCATGAATTTAGAATTGTCATTACTCTCCATGTTCTATAGCAAGGGTAACAAGTATTGTACCTCGGCACTTGTAACATGTGTTGTATACCTCATCTTCTGGGTTAATGATCCCCAACTCGATCAGGTTTTTTGCCGTTTCCCTAATCCTTTGAATAAATGCTTGAAATGGCCTCTTGTTTTGCTTCTAAACATGAATGCAACTTCATTATCAATGCACCTCTTCTAGAGATCAGTGGGAAAACCCTAGTCATTCAAATTATCGTTCTGCATGTCGCGGCCGGAAGTATGAGAGTATTCATTAAAACACGATGAAGGATAAGAGCCCAAATCTATAGTTGATTTGTCCTTGAAAATATATTTTATTACACCGGAGCTAATATTTTCTTATCAATTCTTGCCAAAACGCTCATTTCTTTCTGTATTCGAAATTCAACTTTTATATTGCTTAGGGTAAGGATCCCAGAATTAAGAAAATGTGCACAGAGTACACTTCTCCCCGTAGCACGACACACAGCTTTTAACTGGTTTTTATGTAAAATAAAATTTAAATAATTACTTTTTTTCCCTCATGTTGACACATTGCCGGCCAAATTACTTCGAATTTGGCGCCTTGTCTTCTTTAACAAGGCGTTTGATGTTCCTTGAAGGCGTTTCAAAGGAAAAGATCATACATTTTAAACTTGGCGCCTCCGAGATTTAATTTAGTCTTAATTTTCCCCAAAAAGCCGCGCGAATTTCTTCTCTGTTGTCCAAACATTCATTTCTTCTTGCAAAGTTCCTTGAAGTCGATTTCAACTTCGTTCTATTAGTGCGGAGCGTCACCGAAAGATCACACCAGTTCCTGGGGGAAGATCCTCCAGACACTCCCACGTAAATTTGGCATGGGCGAAATGCAGAGAATTTCTAGCGCAGACGCCTGATCGCCTTGTCTCGACAAGGAGTGCGGAAAGCTGAGTAAAAGCGTTTTGAACGACTTCAAGGTTCGACCCAGAGTGTGCCAGGCACTGGATGTAATAGAAAAACGTAGCTAAAGGCCACAGAATTCGTAAGGAAAGGGTCAGTTTTCGTTTCGACAGAGGTAACTGTGACAACTTCTTTAATACTCGTTAATTCTTTCTGCAAGTAACAATCCTTGTCAATTGTGTGTCATTTATTTTCCAGAACATTCTTGTCTAACAAAAAACTACTGTGATAGAAGAGGCGATGTTCCATTGTCATTTCCAACAACAATGCTCTCCCAACTTCTCTTCGACTATTTCGCCACCTGAACACCTCATAATAATCCATTCAACAAATTTCTGTATTTACAAAAACGTACATGACATAAATTTGCAAATCAAAATCTTCATCAAGATCGCGGGTTCTCGTAAAATCTCGTGAAATCTCGGTCGAATCGGGTCGAAAATGACCGAATCGGGCCGAAAAATACTGAATCGGATCGAAAAATAACGAATCAGGTCAAAAAATACCCAATCGGGTCGAAAAATACCCGATCAGGTCAAAAAATACCCAATCGGGTCGAAAAATACCCAATCGAATCGAAAAATACCCAATCGGGTCGAAACATACCCAATCGGGTCAAAACATACCCAATCGAGTCGAACAATACCGAATCGGGTCGAACAATACCGAATCGGGTCGAACAATACCGAATTGGGTCGAACAATACCGAATTGGGTCGAACAATACCGAATCGGGTCAAAAAATACCGAATCGGGTCGAAAAATACCGAATCGGGTCGAAAACCGAATCGGGTAAGTAGGGGGGATATGGGGGTTCTGGACCAGGAAGTGCTTATCTTATCAGCTTATCTTATCTACTTCCGGTCCACCGCCCCCACATCCGGTGTCAACAACCGGCGCCACCAATTATAATGGCAGGAAGTGCTTATCTTATCACCTCTTATCAGCTTATCTTATCTACTTCCGCCCGCCCCTCCCCCTCCCCCCGCTCCTCCCCCTCCCCCCGCCCCCACCCCACTTCCGATGTCAACAACCGGCGCCACCAATTATAATGCCACCCACCGAAAGTCAACGAGCCAGCCCCCCCCCACTTCCGCCCGATGTCAACAACCGGCGCCACCCATTATAATGCCCCGCCGAATGTCAACAATCCTTCACCCTTCCCCCCCCCGCCCACCCGATGTAAACAACCGGCGCCACCATTTATAATGCCCCCCCTCCCCCGCCCACCCGATGTAAACAACCGACGCCACCATTTATAATGCCCCCACCGACCGGGGTCAATGACCCCTCTCCACCCCCCCTTGCGACCTCTGGTGGCGAAGTGTGGAAGCGTGCGCGCACTCTGGTGGTGAATTGTGGAAGCGTATGTGTCTGCGCTCTGGTGGTGAATTGTGGAAGCGTGTGTGTGTATGTGTGTGTTTCAAAAATGCTGCTGCCTGAAGCGGATTCGAACCAGCCTCAATCCCATTTCCTGTGTGGGAGGCGACCAGCACTTTGGCTCTGAGCTACGGTGACATCTCGAGTCAAGCTGTCTGCTTTGGGGTACAGATATTACACGCGGTCGGGAGGCTGGCGGCCGGGTGGATGATAAGGGGGGGCAGGGGCGGGCGGCTGAGGGTGCGCGCTGCGGAAGTAGATAAGATAGCGGCGGGCAGGGGTCGACGCGGGCCGCTGAGGGCGCGCGCTGGCGACCGGATGTTGATAAGATAGCGGCGGGCAGGGGCCGGCGCGGGTGGCAGAGGACGCGCGCTGCGCAGACTAATGAGTATAGAGATACGCGCGCTCTCTATGAGCGATTCGGGGAACGAGTTGGAGTTGTGAGCAACGTCGGGCGCGCATTTTGAATGCACTCTATATAAGATAGCCAGCCGCGCGTCTCTCTCTCACTCTCTCTCTCTCGAGAGCGCTGACGCTCGCTGCCCCGCTGAAAAGACTTTCATAATAGAAGAAAGGGAAACCCTAAAAGGCGGTGATAGGAAAAACAAATGAAAAACAATACAAATTGAAAGAATGTTTTTGTTTATTGAAATCAAATAAAAATCAAATTATACATAGAATAAATAACATTCATGTTTGTTTGCCTGTTAGATATTTAGCGATTTCCCCACACAATTTCACCGTTAAACTGCGGTGGACTTATCACCAGTGACAACACATCCCCCTCTTGTCGACATATCACACCACCCCTCGTCGAGCTCGTCGAATAGCTCGTTGAGCTATTGCCTCGGCGTTACGTCGTCGACATATTTCATCACAGAGAGCCTCCAGGACCTCTCGAACCGCTACTCTCTCGTTGGCGGGAAGTGTGCACATGACGTTGCAGAGATAAATGTACGCCTGCATAATGATTCTGTCATCCACCATCGATGCCATAATGTATTCATCTAGATTCAGATAAGCTTCGGGTGGGGGAGGTTTTAATTCGCGTCGACACATAGGACATGTGTTGTTCACGTCTAGCCATGTTTGCAAACACTCAAGACAAAAAAAGTGATTGCACGGTGTGCGCGCCATCACAGGCGGGGGAGTGTCATCGTTTTGACAAATGGTGCAACATAGAGGAGGGGATGCAGTGGATCGAACTTCCACAAAAGGAGGTGGAGGCGGTGATGGTGGCGGTGTGTCACTTGTCCATTGGTCTTCCATTTTTCTTCTTTTTGTTTCACATCAAAATATTAAACAGATAAAAGCAGCGAACACGAAAGCAAAGTTCAGGAGGGCTACACCAACAATGATGCTATCTATCCAATTCATAGCACACACACGTCACAATATTCCTCTTACAAAACACACACACATCATTCCGTTTCAATGGCCGAGATCCGTTGTCGTGTTGAGCGTAGTGCTGCGTGCAGACGAGAAGGGTGACGGTTTGTCACGACGGGCAGCCCGACGGTGCGGCAGCGTCCTCCTCCTCAGAGTAGTGTTGGATGCAAGGCTGGCGGAGATAGATGCAAAAGCGACAATTCCGCTTCGACGGCGGCGGTCCATCGATGTGCGTGCGTCCGCGATTCCAATGCTCTTTACACGAACGAAGTTCTTCAATACACGGTAGTTTTTTGATGTCTTCAGGGAGTTTCTCGAAAACGCGCTCAACCTCGTGAGACGCGGGCCAATGACACAAAAATTCGACCGGCAATTGACTCAATGTATCCGAGTCGAGAAGTGTAAGCTTGTAATCGGCTTCATACAACTTTCTGAAAGCGCGCTCGATGTTTTCGCGCGTCTCTCGCCTGATCTCTTGTCTGGTATGCTCCAATACTTCGGCAACGTAGCAGATGAGCGGATGAGCGGATGCGTACGACGGAACAGTCGACATCGTACTGATGAGCGACGCGGTGGAGAGCGTGATTATAACATGCACGAACCTGTTCATCTTATCGTTCTCGAACGGAAGAGGCCGACAATCTCCCTTTTCGACTCCTCCCCTTCATGATGCAACATGCAGGAACTTGTTTATCTTATCGTCCTTGAACGGAAGAAACCGATTACACAATCTCACTTTTCGGGTCCTCCCCTTCATGTTGCAACATGCAGGAACTTGTTCATCTTATCGTCCTTGAATGGAAGAGGTCGATTACACAATCTTCCTTTTCGACTCCTCACATTCATGATGCAATAAGTGCGGTCGATTGACACTCATCCAGTCGTACAGGGCGATGACGTGCTGCCCTGCTAAGCTAACATCACCGCAAGCGTAGAGTTCGCGGTACGCGCGTAAACACTCCTTCAGCGGAGGGCATCCGATCGACTCCAGATCAACAATACGTTTTCCTCGAATAACATCCAGCAGCCACTCTTTCTTCTGTGCTCCCTTAACGTATATCGTTGTGACACCTTCGAAAGCTTTCAACATCACAAACGTCCTGTCTCGATAATCGTAACGGCCGCTACTCCACGGCGGTGTGGCGTGATGGCAGCTTTTGATCCACCACACTTGTCTCTTGTCGTCGCTGTTCAAAGTATAGAAAGGTCGCGGTGGACGAAAGGTGAATTTCTGAACGAACCGTTCCTCAGGATCATCTTTGGGGGCCCGGATGACGGTTAGCACTTTGATAATGAATTGTCCACCTATCCAAAACCCTTGAAGATCAGCGACAGCTGTGAGCACACGTCTTCTTCTTCTTCTTCTTCTACCGGATTCGTTTTCGCGCCACGGGGTGGTCGGCTGTGTTGACCACAAAGTCCCCTCCCCCTCGTTCTCGTTTCGAAATGATTTTTCTTCTTGCGAACTGTTCTGTTCAGGTGAAGAAGAAGCATTGTCTCGCTGTTCGTCTTCTTCTTTCAATAGATTGTATAAAGAATGTTTCACGTAGCGCAACATGATCAAAGGAGCGCAGACACAGTTACAGAGGAAAACAAAAAATCGAATGACACAGCGCAATGATCATCGAGCAGGGTAGCAGCGACTCGCTTTCGCACGCGACAAGAACTGACGATTGTCGTGGTTTCGTCGTCCTTCTTATACAAGTCTGTGACGTCAGCAAACATGTCGAAGTGTGATTGGCTTATCGCGCGAGGATGCAAATCCCTCTTAAGCTTCAATGTCTCTCGCATGTACCCACGAATTATGGCGTGAGTCGAAACCGAGCCATTTCACGAGGCGAAGCGGACCCTTTTTCCGTACGACACGCTCGACTAAATATCGATCGAGATATCGCGTGCGATGCAATTCCTCGGTATAGAAGCGGCCCTTGATTGTTTCACCTTGCAGATCTTCTAGCGAGTACGTGACGGGATTCGAGAGATGCACACGAACGATTTTGAAGAGTTCGGTTCCCCATCGCGCTTCGTAGCCTTTCCGAAACGGTGAGCTTTTGTACGTACTCACCCGAACAATGTCCCCGACGCGAAATCGATTTGTCCTCAGGAGACGCGGGTCGAGCGTTTTCACTTGCCCGTACACCGTGCGCATGAGTCTATCGTCCTTGACGTCCTTCGGCTTCATGTCGATTGTTCGATGTTTAGTATTGTTGTAATCTCGGAGGAGGGTGGGGAGCATAAGGGTCCACCGTCGCGACCCCTCGGCGGTGAAGCGTCTCCACATCCGCTCCTTGAGCGTTCGATTGAAACGTTCGACAACGCCGGCTTTCACGTTGGAAAAGGTGGAATAATGACGAATGTCACGCTCTCGGAGCCACTTGTTGAGTGCGGTATTGTAAAACTCGGTGCCTTGGTCGGTTTGTAGGAAGTGAGGCACTCGCCCGCTCGACGTCACGATGCTGTTGAAAGCCTTGACGACTTCCGCTCCCGTCTTTTTCTTTATCGCTTCCGCCCAGGCGTACTTGCTATACACGTCGATGACGGTGAGAATGTATCGCATTCCTCTATTGCTTTTGGAGTACGGTTGCATGTCGACCAAATCGGCTTGCCATAGATCATCGAGTCCTTTCGTTATCACCCGCCGTCTCGCGTAACGGCGTCGGGCAGGAGCATGCAATTCATCAGCGAGTCCTTGTCGAACGGTCGGCAATACGGTCGTCTTCTTCTTGTTCTGCATGGTTAGAGGCACTAGCCGATAATACCGGCGTCACGCAATTCATCTTCTATTTCTACTATTTCACCATCGAGCCCATTGTTACCGGCCGTTTTCGAAGCGTGTAACAGACTTAACCTCTCCACAAGTGTGTTCGGATCGCGCCAATATTTGTAGTCTGGTGCCGTCACAAAACGTAGACCGCTCCCCTTCTTCTTCTTCTTCTTCCTTTCTTCAAGTCTTTTGCTTTGTCTTTCCCCTCCACCGAAAAGATGTGAGATAATTGTACGATATTTCCATCGATTTCCTTTCGTGTTAAACGGACAACTCGATTTGAAGCTCTTCTTGTGCGCGGAAGTGAGTTCGAGAATTGTTTTGTATTTTTTCAAATCGTCTTCCGTGACATCCTCTAAGTTGGGCCGTTTTTATAAAGGAGTTCGAGAAGACCAGGTTCTGGATAGAATGTGTGACCCTGAACAGAGAATGTTCCATCTTCCGGGTCAAGTTCTAGGATGGAGTTACCGATGTGAGGTCGCCCTCCTTTATAGTACGGTTCGAAAGTCGTATCGCCTATGTCGAGCGCAGCATTCGACAAGTAGCTCCGTAATTGCTCATAATGTTGACTGTGATCATCTCTATTTCTTTCTGTGTTCCCTTCTTCTTCGTCTTCGACCTCTGGGAGAGTTTGGAAGGAGGACCCTTCTTCTTTTTCTTCTACTCTTGATTCCGATTTGATACGCGTGGACGATGGGTTGTTCTTTTTTCCCTCCCTTTGAGAGCGGTGCAGCGCTTTCGAGACGGGCGTTGTGAGATAAGTATCGAGTATTCGATTGCGCATCGTTTCGGCGTCTTTCAAGATGCTCATTTTGTTGCGAATGTTTTCGCGTGCCTTCTCCAACTCCGTTTTCAACCTCTCTTCCGACGTGACGAGTCGAGGGGGAGCGGGTGGTGAGGAAGGACGAGGACGCGCTGTCTTTCCACGCAAGCTCTTTTTCGTTTTCTCAAGTGCATACAGCGTTTTCAAGTCTATGTTTGATTGTTTGTTATATTTTTTAGTTGTTTCACTGTCTACGTTTCTTCTTCTCAAGTTTTCGCGAATCTGTTTTATTTTTTTCACACGTCCTCCTATTTTGGATTTCACTTTCATCACTCCCGCCACACCGAGCGCGGCCGCTCTTTCACCGACACTCGCGTCTCTGGACGTGACGCGCTCCCACGCTGTCTTGGCGAGTGCTTCGTCTGCCCTTTTGCGTTCCTCACCGCTTTTGTAGTTGTGGTAAGCGATGTCATGTTCCCTACACGCTTCGTCCAAAGGATTAATACCGCGGTCACCTCTTTGCAGTCTCTTCATGAGCTTTGTACCGGGCCCACAAAATTGATATCCGCCGGGAATGTGAAGTTCGAAGGGCAGTTTGTCTATCGCCCGATTCAACATCCGTCCTATAAATCCTCTTCCGCGATAGTGTCGGTCCCCCCGTCCCGCGACATTGAAATGCTGTCGCACGTACACCATGGCGTAGAGTGAAGACTATAGCGAAAGAAAAGATATTATATAACCTTAAAATCAACACCACCATCGTCCGTCGGCACGAGAAACCGGTCGAAGCCCGATCGGTATCGACCATTATGAAGTGCACTTGGTTTACAGATGACCACAAATGCAAAACGGTCGGCGTTCCACACGTTGGAACACACCGCCTTAAAATCGTTGAATGTACGGAAATCGTTTCCGACATGCTCTTTGTAGATATAATCGAGGTTGTTATCGTCTTGTCGGAAGATGACAATCATATTCGCGTTATCACGAATCAACTGCTTGGGAATTTTGGTGTACGTTTGACATAGATAGAGCACGTCCGTGTGTTTATGTCTCCCGGCCGCGAAGTAGGCTTTGATGCAGTCTTGTTTTTCGGTGGCGATGTCGTCGAAAATGAAAACACTGTCGGGCAACGCCGCGGCTGGCGGCACGATGCTATCGTGTTGCGAAAACGAACGAAAAGGAAGGAGTCCGTCGCAGACTTGCTTCAAGTACATGTACATGGGCTGCGTGTCTGTGGTGGAATATAAATACACGTTGCGGAACGCCAGTCCGAACTGTCCGGTGAGAAGCGAGACGACCACGTTTGTCTTTCCACATCCGGAAGGTCCCACGATAAGAGCGCGCACGCTATCTGGGAAAAGCGGGCCGTGTCGACTCTTGTTCTCATCATGTTGCCCACGCCATAAGGCCGTCACGTTCACGACGGGCAGTGTCGCCGATTGTTGAACAACGTTCATCGCCTTGCGAAGAAAGAGAGAGACTGTTTGCATGCTAGCGAAGGAGACTGTTTTTAAAACCAACAAAGGAGAGTGGGAGGGGGAAAGGGATACCCTACTCGGTGTGTGATAAGGATAAGAAATGAAGAAAAATATGAATAGAAATACATCATTTTATTGATAATTAAAAAATACAAATGTGACACATTACACATGACAGTTATGGTTGTCTGTTGGGGTAGACATCGATACAATTGCCATCTGCACAGCTCTCGCTAACCAATTTGCTGCGTTGCGCGCGCATTCACCGACGTCCAGTGGAAGAAGAAGATCGCAGCAGACCGTATCCGGTGAAGTGGATGTTGATCGTTCTGTCGTCGTCTTGCGGCGTCGCGATGATGCTGTTTTTTTGATCTTTCGCTCTTTTGGTTTCTCGTCCTTTCTGGTTTTCTTCTTTTTTTTCGATGTGCAATGCATCGGACAGGGATGACCGCATGCAGAAGGAAAATCAGTTGATGAAGACGCCGCTCTCACCTCCATGTCCTCCCCCTCCTCCATATTTTCTTTGATGTCAATAAAAACTGCGAGTTGCGAATCGCGAGACGAAGAAGAATCAACGTCGTCTTCACCGGGCGAAGCAGATGGAGCTTCTTCTTCGTTCATCATCTCATGAAGGAAAGACACGGAATGATGGTAGTGCACGAAACACGCGACGTCTTATACGATCACGTTTTTCTTCACCACAAAGTCGTCGATTGGTGCGTATTGCCATTCCGTTTTGTAGATAATGACACAATAGGCTGTGACGTCGGCAGGCATGGCTGTACCCGTTTCCCACGTGATCTTGATGTCGGTTTGCGAGGGGAGTACGGCAGACGCTCTGGCGGAGACGTCCCACACAATAATAGGAAACCAAGTATTCAGATACCAATATTCCATGCTCGAGATGGGATTGCGATTGTAGTAAGAACGTTCAGCTTTTTGCATCATTTCAAAAAGATACGGGTGCCATTTTTCATCGCCAGTATAAAATTTTACATTGCATTGAAGTTCGGAATAAGGGTAAAACTCGTCGTTTAAATACAGTTTTGCTCTTGTCATATCGTTACCATCGAATTCACCCGAATTCTGTTTCAGATCCTTGTCTCTCCCCGTTTGCATTCCAAAGAAAATGTACAAGGGATGATCCTCTTTTGCGGCAGTCTTCACCGTCCACTGAAACGGTCCCATGCCTCCACTTGGAACGTTGGGGTATTCGTGAAGTTCCCATCGTCTGAATTGCACGGGGATCGGTCGCCGACTGTCCAGCGTTCGCGTCACCGCGAGGGAAGCTGCATCATTCAGTGTCAAATGAGGCATTCTCCAAATCACATCCGTCACGGTAATCGTTGTTTCGTCTGGTGTGTCGATTTTCGTCGTGAGACATCGATTATCGTGACGTCCTCGAATGAGGACGAGGTCGTGTTTCACGCCAGTCATGATACGCGTGTGATCTTCGAAAAATACCATCCACAGTCGCAATGGCACGATACCGTAAAATTTTCCCCCGGTCTTACTGAGCATGAATTTGGTGTTGCTGACAGCAGACTCGTATAATAGAAGGTCTTCGGTCCAACATGCGTTGCCAAATGATCTTCTTTCTGCTGGCGAAAGGAAACACACGTTCTTCATCGTGCTCGTGATCCCCGGATTTTTCACAACGTCGACGATCACGTTGTTGATTTCGTAACGAATTTCGCTAAAAAGAAAGGCGAAGGCATTGTTGATCAATTCACAGTTGGTGCGTGTGGCGGTGCCCGTTTTGACAGCAGATCCCGTGATGACGAGCGAACTCTCGCAAGGTAAGAGAACGGCGTCCTTATTCACGATACTAATGCGAATTTCATCGTTTTGACCAAACGATTTAATGTATGGAAAGTGTTCGTGAACAGCTTCGTTGACGATGTGGTGTTTTATATTCTCCTTGCGGAGAATGTCGATCGCGTGTTCGTCCACAAATTCAATTGAAGAATGATGATTGGTCTTCATTTTCTTCGACGACATTCTTCAGTTTTCTTCTTTTTTGAAAAAATATAGTAACCCAACGCTCGTAAGGTTTGTCGACTGGATGGTGTTAACGTGGTGAGCGGACAAAGCACTCTGTGCCTCGGTCGAGGTACGACCTGCATTTTATAGTGCTTTTTCAATGTTCTTTTAGAAGAAAGCGGCATTGTGATTGCTTCTGGGGCGTACGAGTAAGGTGCACGTCAACGGTGTTTCCGAGTACAATGGAATCAGATGACCGTCCGCATTCTCCAGTCGAATTGATATCTCATCGATCCAACGGCGCGTGACGCGGTGAAAGATTTTTTCAGCCGGCCTTTCTTCGACGATGGCGGCGGGTAAATCGTTCACGTGAAACTGATACAGCACGTGCGCTATGCGATTGTTTATATATCCACTTTCGATCACGTTACACGTCACGAACACTTCGAAATCTTTCACAATCGTCGGCGCAGCATCAGCCGCCACGTACACCCCGAAAGGTGTGGGTGACACGGTCTTTGAAAATCCGAGGAGAGGGCCGATGGACTCGGCGTGATCGAAACGCAGCGTGAATGACGTGTTGACGCGCACTTTGTTCGTCTGCGGGTCCGCTTCCAATTCGAAAAAGTGCTTCTTCGCAGCAAAGTCGCCGGGAAACTGATGCTGTAGATTGTTTGATATACGATGATAGATGTCTTCTAAAGTATACGTACCCGGAGAGACGGACAGACTATAGCTTGCTGGAGCCCCATCCCCCTCGACAACTTCGTAGTGGAGTCGGTTGTGACCGTCCTTCACGTTGCGAATGGTGTGAACGGTGCTGAGATGCACTAAGGCAATCTCATATACATCATTCGAGAGGTCGACACCCGGCGCAAACTTCACCGAGACCTCTGGACCCTTCCCGATTAAGGTGTACGTGCGCATGACACGATCGTCACAAGCAAAATGACAATGTCCGGTGTTTAATCTTCCTTTTTCTTCTTCCATTCGTGAAAAAGAAATTGCAAACATAACTTGCCGCAATTGTTCGCGTTGTATTGTTGAACTTGACGTGTGTTGTACGTCACGTGCTGTCCTCGCATGTATCGAAGGAATTCGGGAGGGGGCGGAAGACCGAACGAATCGAAATAACGCACCGTTCGACCTCGTTTCGCGTACGCGACGAAATGAGTACCGTCGCCGCTGACGTCGTCGAGGTTGATGACGCCGCACTCACGCTCCGCCCTTGTTCTTTTGGGCAGCGCATCCCGCGTAAACACACCACGAAAATGAGGAATATTCAAAATCTTCGCAAAACGTGACATTTCCTCGTGCGTGAGCGCTCGACGCGGTACTCCGCTCATTCGTTTTTTTGGGGTCTCCCCCTCTTCCCCTTCGTCTTCCTGCTCGTTCGAAGCATTTTCGCGGCCCTTAGCAACACGCCCGAGCCTTTTTTGGTCTCTTCCATGACCTTGTTATGACGCACCATTTCCGATAACTCTTTGTTTTTATTTTTGGCGTTTTTCACAGCGTTTGCGATAGCGGTCGCGCCGCCTGCGACAGTCCCGAGCGCGCTCAGTCCGCTGAGGATGGTTGGAATCAGAGGTATGAGGGCGGGCAGAAAGCCGCCTCTCTTACTCTTTCTACCGCCACGCGCCGTACTCGTCGTCTTCCGTCCTCGTACGCCACTCCCCTGCAGACGACGATTCCCCCTCCTACAGGGACCGCCGACGCACCGACCTCGCAAAGAAATGCCGCGACCCATCGCGGTCGGAGTAATCACCGCGTCGGAAACAGGAAAAGAATCAGTTCTTCTCTCTCTCTGTGAGCCTCTTTGTCGTAACTCCCTATCAGGTTGTCTCCTACAATCTCTCGTCGTTGTTGTTCTACACACGGTGCGAACCATGACAGTACTAATACACGAGCGCAAGTGTCGAAATATATATACAAATCCGATCGATCTTTTTTCAACCATCACTCGGGAATGGCGCCCATCAAGGACGTCATGGGAATGGTGCTAAGCAAAGACGTCAATGATGAGTTTGAGGTGCCACCAATCATTTTCCCCATTATCTTTGTAAGACTGGAAACGACTGTATTGAGGTTTTTCAAATTTTCTTTATCGTTATTGAAGTCATCGCGCAACTTACCGAATTGACTTACCATTTGCTCATAGTATCTCTTGAGAACAGTAACATCGTTCGCCACTTCCAACACTCGGCTCTGAGAGCTGTTAAAGAGTTTCTCGAGATTAGAATAATCTGCCTCGAGCTTTTTCAATTTTTCTTCGCAAACGGATGCATTTATGCGCTTATCGACTTCCTCACGCAATGCATTTAAACGAGTCGTCAGAGCTCTACCTAAACTCGTCTTGCGCTTATCGACTTCCTCCTGCAATACTGTCTTCACATCGAGCTTTTCCAATTTTTCTATCTTTGTTTCGAGATTAGAAAAATCGTTTTTGACTAGTTCTTTATGTATATGAAAAAGATTCTCCGCGTGTTTCTTAGCATCCGCCAGCGTGCCATCCAATTGCGATTTAATCACAACGTCCGAGCTGTTTGTGCCAGGGCCTACTTTGCGAATAAGTTTGTCATGAAAATTGAAATTACCGGACGAACCGACTTGCGGTAACATGTTCAAGAGCCTGGGAGGAATTTTACTTTCGTGCGCGGTCACGAGCGCCTTGCATTCGTTTTTCGCGAACACCTTTAATTGATTTTCCTGTTCTCCGAAACGCGTAGAGAGCTTCTGCTCGAGAGCATCGAGGTCGCTTTCTTTGATCACGGTTTCCATAGTCTCATCAACTCTCCTTATACGCTTCACAACGTCATCGATTTGTTCATTGATGTATCGCTTTGTGACGGCGTGACGCGCCCGAACCGCATGTCCGAAGACATCCATCGCATCGATACAACTGAGAGTTTTGTTTTCGACTTGCGAGTTTTATATAAACATTTGATTTAAATAAAGAAAAACTTTTCAAATGCACTATTTGATATCCTGTCACAACCTTGTATGGTAAATTTTGAAATGAATGTAATAATTTACATTATAAATATTTGATACATTTTCCTCTGTAATTTTATCTACTTCATATTGTATTTTTAAGTTTGAGGATTTGGGGAATGGAGTAGGAAAATAAGAAGAACTCTGCACTTATATTTCATATTTTGTTTTATTCTGTAATAAATATACATCATTTTTTCAGTTGTGCAATAAACATTTTGACAACAATTATTGAATGTATTAAAAAATTGATATAAATATAAGAGAGACAATCATTTTGATTTATTTATTAAGTTGTACATTATTTCCTTTTTTTCTAGAAGTCCATATTGCTTGAACCATATTAAGAGATTTTCCCAACTTGTTTGTTTCAATAAATCTTTGTACTTGTATATAAGTACAACACTTGCTTTATTCTTAGGATGAATCCCAAGAAAAGTTAAATGCGGCCTTTCCGCTAAAAATTCTTCTTTGCCTATGGCTTCAATTTCTGATGTAAATCTATAAAGAAAAGTATTATTGTATAATTTAAAAAAAAACCTTTTTACAAACATATTAAAACATATTTTGCATACCTTGTTGGGAGAAATACATCGAATGTATTGTGCAGAGTCGCTACATACGATGATTTTTTATATGCCTCACTGACAGTGAGGTGTATGTCTGTAATTTCGAAGAAAATACCTTTCGGCAACTGCCTCATGTTTACTCGAGTTGTAGTGGCTTCCATCTTTTTTATTAATGCTTCCCACGAACTAAACAATGAAAACAAACATTTTTAATGACAACTCAGAGTAAAACAGCTACAAGGAAAATTATTTCACTTACTCGGTCGTTCTTTTCGATGTGTATATAAATACAGCACTATTACTAATCTGTATGTAGTCTGTGTTGACATTCATTTGTACTGCTTGCATTGCATTGTCTTCCTGTCTTGAAGAGAACGGGAGAAGCATGTTGTTTTTTGATGTTTCTTCTATCTGAGCAATTGTCTGATCCCCCTCATCATCATATAATAACTTCAATGTCTCTTCACACGCTTGTTTCTTTATCACTTTTCTTTTTTCTTTTACCTCTTCTGATATACTTTAAAAAAAAAAGAAACACTTTGAAACTACTCACTGAATGTATGATATATGAAATTGAAAAAATTGAAAAAGACTTACAGTTTTCGTTTTCGAAGTGCTGGTGGCGATGTTTCAACCAATTCTCCAGCGAAGTCCATGGAGTCTTCTGGCATCCCGTTCATGACGTGTTGCGAGCTGCTCATGGTGTCTAGTTAGTTGGGGCACGCGAGCGAGTGAGCGTTGTTCGAATGGAACCCCTTTTTAAGTCGGCGCGTTGAGATTATTAAATTATCAGTGACTTCACTCTCTCTTCCGATGCTCCAATTAGAATGTCCGCTGGACCCCCGAATGCTTCCACTATCTCTTCCGGTGCTCCAATTAGAATGTCCGCTGGACCGCCGAATGCTTCCACTATCTCTTCCGGCGCACCAATTAGAATGTCCGCTGGATCGGCGGATGCTTCCACTATCTCTTCCGGCGCTCGAGGGATATCAATACATCCTGTTTTCCTAATTATCTCTTCCGGCGCTCGAGTGATATCAATACATCCTGTTTTCCTAATTATCTCTTCCGGCGCTCGAGTGATATCAATACATCCTGTTTTCCTAATTATCTCTTCCGGCCCTCGAGTGATATCAATGACATCCTGTTTTCCTAATTATAACTTCCGGCTGTGGTCGACTGCTGTTCTTATCACTATCGCTTGGGGGAGTGATGAATGGCTTCTGCGCATGCGCACTGCACGTGCTGGATGTGATAGTGTGAGATAACATAGGGTTTAAAACTCCATGTCCACAGAGCTCTGCCATTAGTCTGCCATTGCTCTTGAAGCGTGCGGACCTTCTTGTGTACTGCTATTTCAGTGTTGACGTCGTGTTAGTCACGTGTGATTCAACTCTGTCTTGTGTACTGCTATTTGAGTGTTAGTCACGTGTGATTCAACGTTGTGATTGTTAGCATTCAGTGATTCGATTTGAGATGAAGAAATTTCTGTTAAATCGGCACATTCGTGACGAAAGTGAGTCTCATGCAGGTCGACAAGCGGAAGTGTCTTCTCCGCAGCGTGAGGATGGTAAAATAAATTTCTTTTAATAGGAGTGGTTAGTGATGTGTTGTATGATTATCATTTATGTATGTGTTTTCATGGATTCTATAGATGTCCCGTTTCTATTCAATCGGCACATTCGTGATGAAAGTGAGTCTCATGCAGGTCGACAAGCGGAAGTGTCTTCTCCGCAGCGTGAGGATGGTAAAATAAATTTCTTTTAATAGGAGTGGTTAGTGATGTGTTGTATGATTATCATTTATGTATGTGTTTTCATGGATTCTATAGATGTCCCGTTTCTATTCAATCGGCACATTCGTGATGAAAGTGAGTCTCATGCAGGTCGACAAGCGGAAGTGTCTTCTCCGCAGCGTGAGGATGGTAAAATAAATTTCTTTTAATAGGAGTGCTTAGTGATGTGTTGTATGATTATCATTTATGTATGTGTTTTCATGAATTCTATAGATGTCCAGTTTCTATTCAATCGGCACATTCGTGATGAAAGTGAGTCTCATGCAGGTCGACAAGCGGAAGTGTCTTCTCCGCAGCGTGAGGATGGTAAAATAAATTTCTTTTAATAGGAGTGGTTAGTGATGTGTTGAATGTTTATCATTTATGTGTGTGTGTTTTGTTTGATTCTATAGATTGCCCGTACCAACAACAACAACAACGAGACATTGCAAACGCTCCCCAATGGACGGACGTCGTTCAGTCTTTAAACGCCCGTGTATTTCGAGGTGTCATTTTGAATCCTCCTCCCCCACATGACATTGCGAATCCGGTCGAGTTTCTCAACCGTTGTCGTGTTCCCTTCCATCGTAAGATGTTTGAAGAGCTCAACAACACTCTCGGTCGATCTAATTTCAAAATTTTCGCGCAACTCGAGTGTCAATTTTTAATTGAGAAAGAGAACGTCGAGACGCACGAAATTGTAGGGGTGCTGCAGCCTATCTTTCTTTCGGCACGAACGGCTGTGTTAACGCAAGCGGATGACATTTCGGAATTTTTCCTTTCTCATATAGCACAACCTATAAATTCCAAATTCGACGAGTTTTCCGAGAGAGATTCCGGGAAATCGTTGGCCTCTATCGTCGCTCTTCATGTTTCGGCTCACTTGTTTGAACCTATCGCTCATTCTGCCTCATCTTATCTTCCTCTTCCGGCAACCATCGCGAGTCGTCATGCTGTGATCAACGTGCAAAATCGAGACGAGAAATGTTTCCTGTGGGCGGTGGCTTCGGCTCTTTTTCATAAACGTCAGCCCCCACACATCAAAATTTTGCATTCTAATCGTACCGGTACCTATCAAACACTTTTCGATGAATTGGAAACCAGTCTCGATTTGCGCGGCATCTCCTGGCCCCTGCCCGTTCACGAGATCAAACGTTTCGAACGTCAAAATTCTAGCTTTTCATTCAATGTTTTCACGTTAGAGTTTGATTCGGCCAACAAAACTTGGAAAATCGTAGGTCCTGTACACTTTTCGGGGTCGAAGAAAGAGAACCATTTCAATTTCTTGTTGATTCATGGCGATGGCGGACAGTCCCATTACGTTTGGATCAAAAATTTAAGTAGACTGATTCGGTCTCAACATACGGTTCACAACAATAGGATTTTCGTTTGCGACAGATGTTTGAATGTGTTTTACTCGCAAGCGCATCTCGAGGCTCACGAAATTGATTGTCGATCCGTGGGGTCCCCCGCACGTTTGATCCTTCCGTCGGAGACGGGCAAAGAGGAGGAGCGCTTCATGCAATTTCAGCACATCGAAAGACAACAACGATGCCCGATCGCGGTTTATGTTGACTTCGAAGCGCTCACGGTCCCCGTGTCTTCATGTGAGCCGTCGTTGAATGGATCCTTCCTTCAACCATATCAAATTCACAAACCCTTTTCGGCCGCGCTTCAAGTGGTGTGCTCGTTTGATGAGTCGCGAAATCAACTGGTCAACTTTCACGGTCCCGACGTCGCGATACAATTATTAGCATACTTAGAAGGTCTCGCGAAAGATTATGAGCAACTTTTGAGTCATCCTTCTTCCCTCGTGATGAACGACGAAAACGAGGCGTCTTTTCAAAATTCCGATGTATGTCACATATGCAAAGGACCTTTTCTTCCAAATTCCGTTCGCGTCAGGGACCACGATCATTTTTCTGGTGTCTTTCGCGGCGCGGCTCATCAAGCGTGCAACGTCAACTTTCCCGCACCAAAGTTCATCCCCGTCGTCATGCACAACGGGAGCGGTTACGATTGGCATTTTCTCCTTCAGGCCTGGGGCGAAAAGAACTGTATGAACAACGACGGGCTGCGCGTGGTTCCACACAATCACGAGAGATTCGTGGCGATTTCCCAGAGAATCGGGAAAGTGGAACTACGCTTTTTAGATTCATTGAAATTTTTAGGTGCATCGCTCGACTCTTTAAGTCGATCGCTCGATTCGGCCGATTTGAAGTTCACCCGTGCAGCCTTTCCCGACGATCGCCTTTTCGAGTTGGCCAGAAGGAAGGGCGTGTTTCCCTACGATTATGTCAATGACATGTCCAAATTGGACGACACGAGGTTACCGTCGCCCGAGGCCTTTTACAGTCGCCTCACAGACACACCCGTGTCGGACTCGGAGTACGCGCACGCGCAGGCCGTGTGGGACGCGTTCTCTATTCAAAATTTGCTGCAGTACGCCGATTTTTACTTGAAAGTCGACGTGCTGTTAGAAACCGACACGATGGAAACCTTTCGAAATTTGTGTTTGGAGGTGTACGGGCTCGATCCTCTCTTTTACTACACCGCTCCCGGGCTTTCGTGGGACGCCATGTTGAAAACCACCGGCGTTCGACTAGAGCTACTCACGGACATTGACATGGTTCTCTTTTTCGAACGGGGCATCCGGGGGGGACTCGTGCAAGTGATCGGTCGTCACGCTGAGGCCAATCACCCCTTTGCGGGTGAACGCTTCCGGCCAAGCGATAAGGCATCTTATCTCGCCTACGTCGACGCAAATAACTTATATGGTTTCTCAATGTCACATCCGCCTTGGGTGGGCGACTTCCGGTGGATGCCGGAAACCGACATCGAGCGGTTGAACATCGCAGAGGCGGCTGCGGAAGTCGACCGGGGATACGTTTTGGAGGTCGACCTCGACTATCCTGACGCCATCCACGATAGCTTGAGCGATTTGCCGCCCTGTCCGGAAACCCGCGTCCCCCCCGACTCGAAGAGCAGGCAAGCCAAGTTGCTAGCGACGCTGCTCCCCAAGCGTCGTTATGTCATTCACATTCGAAATTTAGTTCAGGCCCTCGAGTTGGGAGTGCAACTCACGAAAATTCACCGCGTTCTCTCTTTTTCACAACGACCTTGGCTTGCCACGTACATGGACCTGAACAATGCACGTCGACAGCGCGCGTCCTCCGATTTCGAGGATAAATTTTTCAAACTCATGAACAATTCAATTTACGGCAAGTCGATGGAGGACGTGCGCAACCACCGACGCATTTATCTCGTGAACAAGTGGGAAGGGAGGTGCGGGGCCAGACGTCTCATCGCCGATCCCGCTTTCGTGCGTAGTCATCACGTGAACGGCGATCTCATGACCATCGAGTTGCGAAAAACGGAGGTGAAGTTCACAAAGCCCATCTATTTGGGGTTTTGTATATTAGAAATTTCGAAGCATAGAATGTATGACTTTTTTTATAATTACTGTCAAAAACATCTTTGTGATCTTCACCTTCTCTACATGGATACCGATTCATTCATTCTTTCTACTTCCACGAGTGTGTACGCTGAGATGAATCGGCATCCATCCTGGTTTGATACATCCTGTTTCGCTCCCGATAACGCATTTGGCGTGACACCTCGCAATAAAAAGGTCTTAGGGTTGTTTAAGGACGAATGCGGAAGTGATCCCCTGCTCGGCTATGTAGGTTTACGTCCAAAAATGTACTCCATCGAAACCCGATCTCGGGCATGTTCTTCTCGGGCGAAGGGAGTACAACGTTCGGTCGTCAAACGCTATAAATTTCAAAATTATTTGGACTGTTTATTTCGAAACGAAAATAGAATTGACAAACAATGTACTATTCGGTCCAAATCACATATCAATTATTCATTTGTTCAAAACAAGCGTTCGTTGTCCGTGTCCGACGACAAACGCTATTGGATCGATAAATTTACAAGTCTTCCATGGGGTCATTTCCGCATCCTGCGTACGCGTCCGTCCGTTTCTTCTTCTTCTTCTTCTTCTTCAGCGTGCACGCTCGTCCCTGCAGGCGGGGTTCAGTTAGACTAGCATTCATTTTTATTTATTTTATGATTTTTTATTTATTTTATGATTTTTATTAACACTTTTAGTAGTATTTTTCAATTTTTTATATATTTTATGGTTAGACACTTTTAGTAGTATTTTTCATTTTTTTATATATTTTATGGTTAGACTCTTTTAGTAGTATTTTTAATTTTTTTATATTATTTATGGTTAGACTCTTTTAGTAGGTGGGAGATTTATGATGAATCACTTTCAACTAGTAGTAGGGGGGAGCGTTTGCAAACACGTTGAGACAGGTCTCAACACGTTTAGACAGGTCTCAACATGTTGAGACAGGTCTCGACACGTTGATACAGGTCTCAACACTCATCCATCGCCTGTCGCCATGGAACAAACTCACTTAGACGAAGAGGCGTATGATGAGTGGAAGAAGCGGATGATAATGAACTGGGACAGCCTCCGCGACGCCGCCGCCGATCTCGCCATCATTGCACACAATAGCAGTCTTCAGCGCCCCTACTACGCTGCAGCCTATCACTCGATCATAGACGTCGCCGTTGATGTGGCGTGTGCTGCCCGACGCTGTCACGAGGAAGAACCATCAGATGCCGAAGAAGATAAGGAAAAAACTCTTCACAATCTCGCGATTACATGTCACGAGAAAGTGCTATGGATGATGATGGTTCTCGGTGAAGTGAACTCATCTCTGTGCTGTGAGTGTCAAACTGATGATTTATTCGTGCGCTATTGCGTCATCCAGAAAGCTTTGAATGCTCCCTGTGATTCCTTCAACATGCCCCCTCCCTTTATCATAGACAATGATAAGCAATCACCACCACCCCACAACTCATACGGAGCGGAAGGAGTCGGTAAAAGAAGATCTCCACAACCGGAAGAGTTTATTCTCACGGTGCACGCTGAAGTGTTAGCTGTCCTCGAAGCTCTCGGTCATCTCCTTCAAGATCCATACGGTGAAGCACTGCGACAGCGCGTCTCTCGCGTTCGTCAAATCATTCAGACGCTGCGTTGTCCATTCGAAAATACGCCACCGACGTACTCTCCAGCCCACAGTGATAGTGACAGTGACGAAGTTTGACGCCCATCTACGTCAGCGCCATTTCGAGATGGAATGTGCCATACAACGTTTCATCAATGACGGGTGTTCTCTTCTCGGACTTGATGATCGGTCTCTGCAGCTTCTTCCTATGGACTTGCTATTACATTGGGCCGCGAAGGACGTGCCTTCTGTCTTCCATCGCCTGTCGAAAGACGTGCAGCCGAGACATTCGTCGCCTCCTTCCTTGTCTTCGTCATTACAACAATGGACACACACATGTCGACAACAAACAACCGTTGCCGAAGTGGAAGTGTTTGCGGTGTCGGCGAGAAGAAGTGCTACCTTGTTTCGAACACACGCATATCGAGTTGCCGCCGAAGTGGAAGTGCATCGAGTGTAGAAGAGAGGACTTTTAAGATGGAGAATTCTATGTATAATTTGATTTTTATTTGTTTTCAATAAACAAAAACATTCTTTCAATTTGTATTGTTTTTCAGGGGGATGTGTTGTCACTGGTGATAAGTCCACCGCAGTTTAACGGTGAAATTGTGTGGGGAAATCGCTAAATATCTAACAGGCAAACAAACATGAATGTTATTTATTCTATGTATAATTTGATTTTTATTTGATTTCAATAAACAAAAACATTCTTTCAATTTGTATTGTTTTTCATTTGTTTTTCCTATCACCGCCTTTTAGGGTTTCCCTTTCTTCTATTATGAAAGTCTTTTCAGCGGGGCAGCGAGCGTCAGCGCTCTCGAGAGAGAGAGAGTGAGAGAGAGACGCGCGGCTGGCTATCTTATATAGAGTGCATTCAAAATGCGCGCCCGACGTTGCTCACAACTCCAACTCGTTCCCCGAATCGCTCATAGAGAGCGCGCGTATCTCTATACTCATTAGTCTGCGCAGCGCGCGTCCTCTGCCACCCGCGCCGGCCCCTGCCCGCCGCTATCTTATCAACATCCGGTCGCCAGCGCGCGCCTTCAGCGGCCCGCGTCGACCCCTGCCCGCCGCTATCTTATCTACTTCCGCAGCGCGCACCCTCAGCCGCCCGCCCCTGCCCCCCCTTATCATCCACCCGGCCGCCAGCCTCCCGACCGCGTGTAATATCTGTACCCCAAAGCAGACAGCTTGACTCGAGATGTCACCGTAGCTCAGAGCCAAAGTGCTGGTCGCCTCCCACACAGGAAATGGGATTGAGGCTGGTTCGAATCCGCTTCAGGCAGCAGCATTTTTGAAACACACACATACACACACACGCTTCCACAATTCACCACCAGAGCGCAGACACATACGCTTCCACAATTCACCACCAGAGTGCGCGCACGCTTCCACACTTCGCCACCAGAGGTCGCAAGGGGGGGTGGAGAGGGGTCATTGACCCCGGTCGGTGGGGGCATTATAAATGGTGGCGCCGGTTGTTTACATCGGGTGGGCGGGGGAGGGGGGGCATTATAAATGGTGGCGCCGGTTGTTTACATCGGGTGGGCGGGGGGGGAAGGGTGAAGGATTGTTGACATTCGGCGGGGCATTATAATGGGTGGCGCCGGTTGTTGACATCGGGCGGAAGTGGGGGGGGAGGGGGCTGGCTCGTTGACTTTCGGTGGGTGGCATTATAATTGGTGGCGCCGGTTGGTGACATCGGAAGTGGGGTGGGGGCGGGGGGGGAGGGGGAGGGGCGGGGGGGGAGGGGCGGGCGGAAGTAGATAAGATAAGCTGATAAGAGGTGATAAGATAAGCACTTCCTGCCATTATAATTGGTGGCGCCGGTTGTTGACACCGGATGTGGGGGCGGTGGACCGGAAGTAGATAAGATAAGCTGATAAGATAAGCACTTCCTGGTCCAGAATCCCCATATCCCCCCTACTCGGGTAGAACACCGAATCGGGTCGAACAATACCGAATCATGTCGAAAAATACCGAATCGGGTCGAAAAAGTTGCAATAGGGGGCGAAAAATACCCCATCGTGTCAAAAAATACATAATCGGGTCGGAAAATACCTAATCGGGTCGGAAAATACCTAATCGGGTCAAAAAATACCCAATCGAAACGAAAAATACCTAATCGGGTGGAAAAATACCCAATAGGTTCGAAAAGTACCGAATCTTGTCGAACAATACCGATGCGGGTCGAACAATACCGAATCGGGTCGAACAATACCGAATCGGGTCGAACAATACCGAATCGGGACGAACAATACAGAATCGGGGCGAACAATACCGAATCGGGTAGAACCCCGAATCGGGTCGAACAATAACGAATCGGGTCGAACAAAACCGAATCATGTCGAAAAATACCGAATAGGGGCGAAGAATTTGCAATCGGGTCGAAAAATAACCCATCGGGTCAAAAACTACATAATCGGGTCGAAAAATACCTAATCGGGTCAAAAAATACCCTTATCGGGACGAAAAATACCTAATCGAGTCGAAAAATACCCAATCGAGTCCAAAAATATCGAATCGAGTAGACTACCGAATGGTGTCGAAAAATACCCGATCGGGTCGAAAAATTTTCAATCGGGTCGAAAAATACCCCCTCGGGTCACAAAATACCCAATCAGGTCGAAAAATACCTAATCGGGTCAAAAAATAACCAATCGGGACGAAAAATACCTAATCGGGTCGAAAAATACCCAATCGAGCCCAAAAATATCGAATCGAATAGACTACCGAATGGGGTCGAAAAATACCCGATCGGGTCGAAAAATTTGCCATCGGGTCGAAAAATACCCCATCGGGTCGAAAAATACCCCATCGGGTCGAAAAATACCTAATCGGGTCAAAAAATATCCATTCGAGTCCAAAAATATCGAATCGAGTAGGATACCGAATGGGGTCGAAAAATACCCGATCGGGTCGAAAAATTTGCAATCGGGTCGAAAAATACCCCATCGGGTCAAAAAACACCCAATCGGGTCGAAAAATACCTAATCGGGTCGAAAAATACCTAATCGGGTCAAAAAATACCCAATCGGGACGAAAAATACCTAATCGAATCGAAAAATACCCAATCGAGTGCAAAAATATCGAATCGAGTAGACTACCGAATGGGGTCGAAAAATACCCGATCGGTTCGAAAATTTTGCAATCGGGTCAAAAAATACCCAATCGGGTCGAAAAATACCCAATCGGGTCGAAAAATCCCTAAGCGTGTCAAAAAATACCCAATCGGGACGAAAATTACGTAATCGGGTCGAAAAATACCGAATCGGGTCGAAAAATACCCAATAGGTTCGAAAAGTACCGAATCTTGTCGAACAATACCGAATCGGGTCGAACAATACCGAATCGGGTCGAACAATACCGAATCGGGTAGAACAATACCGAATCGGGCAGAACAAAACCGAATCATGTCGAAAAGTACCGAATCGGGTCGAAAAAATTGCAATCGCGTCGAAAAATACCCCATCGGGTCAAAAAATACATAATCGGGTCGAAAAATACCTAATCGGGTCGAAAAATACCGAATCGGGTCGAACAATACCGAATCGGGTCGAACAATATCGAATCATGTCGAAGAATACCGAATCTGGTCGAAAAAATTGCAATCGCGTCGAAAAATACCCCATCGGGTCAAAAAATACATAACCGGGTCGAAAAATACCTAATCGGGTCAAAATATACCCAATCGGGACGAAAAATTCCTAATCGGGTCGAAAAATACCCAATCGAGTCCAAAAATATCGAATCGAGTAGACTACCGAATGGGGTCGAAAAATACCCGATCGGGTCGAAAAATTTGCAATCGGGTCGAAAAATATCCCATCGGGTCAAAAAATACCCAATCGGGTCGAAAAATACCTAATCGGGTCGAATAATACCGAATCGGGTCGAAAAATGCCCAATAGAATCGAAAAGTACCGAATCTTGTCGAACAATACCGAATCGGGTCGAACAATACCGAATCGGGTCGAAAAATACCGAATCGGGTCGAAAAATACCGTATCGGGTCGAACAATACCGAATCAGGTCGAACTCTACCGAATCGGGTAGGACACCGAATCGGGTCGAACAAAACCGAATCATGTCGAAAAATACCGAATCGGGTCGAAAAAATTGCAATCGCGTCGAAAAATACCCCATCGGGTCAAAAACTACATAATCGGGTCGAAAAATACCTAATCGGGTCAAAAAATACCCAATCGGGACGAAAAATACCAAATCGAGTCGAAAAATACCCAATCGAGTCCAATAATATCGAATCGAGTAGACTACCGAATGGGGTCGAAAAATACCGGATCGGGTCGAAAATTTTGCAATCGGGTCAAAAAATATCCCATCGGGTCAAAAAATACCCAATCGGGTCGAAAAATACCTAAGCGGGTCAAAAAATACCCAATCGGGACGAAAAATACCTAATCGGGTCGAAAAATACCGAATCGGGTCGAAAAACACCCAATAGGTTCGAAAAGTACCGAATCTTGTCGAACAATACCGAATCGGGTCGAACAATACCGAATCGGGTCGAACAATACCGAATCGGGTCGAACAATACCGAATCGGGTAGAACACCGAATCGGGTCGAACAAAACCGAATCATGTCAAAAAATACCGAATCGGGTCGAAATAATTGCAATCGGGTCGAAAAATACCCCATCGGGTCAAAAACTACATAATCGGGTCGAAAAATACCTAATCGGGTAAAAAAATACCCAATCGGGACGAAAAATACCTAATCGGGTCGAAAAATACCGAATCGAGTCCAAAAATATCGAATCAAGAAGACTACCGAATGGGGTCGAAAAATACCCGATCGGGTCGAAAAATTTGCAATCGGGTCGAAAAATACCCCATCGGGTCAAAAATAACCAATCGGATCGAAAAATACCTAATCCGGTCAAAAAATACACAATCGGGACGAAAAATACCTAATCGGGTCGAAAAATACCGAATCGGGTCGAAAAATACCCAATAGAATCAAAATCTTGTCGAACAATACCGAATCGGGTCGAAAAATACCCAATCAGGTCGAAAAAATACCGAATTAGGTCGAAAAATACCCGATAGACTCGAAAAATACCCGATCGGCTCGTAAAATACCCGATCGGCTCGAAAAATACCGAATTGGGTCGAAAAATACCGAATTGGGTCGAAAAATACCGAATCGGTTCGAACAATACCGAATCGGTGCAAAAATACCGAATCGGTTCAAAAAATACCGAACCGGTTCGAAAATGACCGAATTTTACGATATCTCGTAAAATGTCGTGAAGTGTTTAAGTGTTCAAGTGTTTAAGTGTTCAAGTGCTTAAGTGTTCAAGTGCTTAAGTGTTCAAGTGCTTAAGTGTTCAAGTGTTCAAGCGTTCAAGCGTTCAAGCGTTCAAGCGCTCAAGCGTTCAAGCGCTCAAGCGTTCAAGCGCTCAAGTGTTCAAGTGCTCAAGGCTCAAGCGCTCAAGCGTTCAAGCGTTCAAGCGTTCAAGCGTTCAAGCGTTCAAATGACCTTAAAAGTGACCTTGAACGTGACCTTGAACTTGACCTTGAACGTGACCTTGAGCGTGGCCTTGAGCGTGGCCTTGAACGTGGCCTTGAACGTGGCCTTGAACGTGACCTTGAACGTGACCTTGAACGTGACCTTGAAAGAGACCTTGAAAGAGACCTTGAAAGAGACCTTGAAAGAGACCTTGAAAGAGACCGTGAAAGGGACCGTGAAAGAGACCGTGAAAGAGACCGTGAAAGAGACCGTGAAAGAGACCTTGAAAGAGACCTTGAAAGAGACCTTGACAGAGACCTTGAAAGAGACCTTGAAAGAGACCTTGAAAGTGACCTTGAAAGTGACCTTGAAAGTGACCTTGAAAGTGACCTTGAAAGTGACCTTGAAAGTGACCCTGAAAGTGACCCTGAAAGTGACCCTGAAAGTGACCTTGAAAATGAGATTTTACGAGATCTCACGAGATTTTACGAGAACTCGCGAGATTTTACGAGAACTCGCGAGATTTCACGAGATTTCGTGAGATTCCGCGAGATCTCGCGAGATTTTACATGATTTCACGAGATCTCGCGATATCTTGCGAGATTTCACAAGATGTCACGAGATCTCGCGATATTTTGGAAGATTTCTCGCGAGATCACCACATCTTCGATTACAGAGACACAACCCAGATATTGGGCAACATCGTTCTCAAAACTTGTTTTAAATTCAAAACTGGAAAATGTTCAGAATTATATATCAGTTTTTAAAGTTGAATTTTCTTTGAATTATTATTCGTTTTGTGTGTATTCCTGGTCATGCATATCATAAATATAACTTAATTTTTGCGATAGCATGCTCTTTGCCCCTCAACAAGGCATCTGTTGCGGAGGCCGCCTCGCTCGAGTCGCGTTTTCTGGTGCGTGTGCTGGGAAATAGAACAATGGCTGTGGAGCCGCCCGCGTCTGGTGCCAGGAATCTCGCTGCGCGCGCGCGCGACCAGGCGCCTTGATAAATGCCACGAACCGCTCTCCGTCCCGCTCTCCGCCCCGCTCTCCACCCCGCTCTCCGCCCCGCTCTCCACCCCGCTTCGCTCTCCCCCCGCTTTTCGCCCCGCTCTCCGCACGCTCTCAGCCCCGCTATCCGCCCCGCTCTCCGCCCCGCCAAGCTTTCCGCACGCTCTCCGTCCCGCTCTCCGCCCCGCTCTCCGCCCCGCTTCGCTCTCCCCCCGCTTTTCGCCCCGCTCTCCGCACGCTCTCAGCCCCGCTATCCGCCCCGCTCTCCGCCCCGCCAAGCTTTCCGCACGCTTTCCGTCCCGCACTCCGCCCCGCTCTCCGCCCCGCTCTCCGCCCCGCTTCGCTCTCCCCCCGCTTTTCGCCCCGCTCTCCGCCAAGCTCTCCGCCAAGCTCTCCACCCCGCTCGCGCCCCGTTCTCCGGACCGCTCTCCACCATTTAGTAAAATGTGAGTTAATGAATTTTGGAGTCAAGAACCAACCTGAGCGGCTCCAATTGAAAATGTGGATAAGAAATGGAGGGAGAGTCAATTTTCAGCACTATATACACCTACTGTACTGACGGCCAGTGAAGCTTTGGGTACTGTCTGCTTTCGTGTCGTTCCTCCGCGAAGTTGGTGCACGATATGAAATACAGCCTGTCTCCTGGTCCGACTCGGCAAAAATCTTTGCATTATTTTTATTATTAATATTATTATTATTATTTTTACCCCACGCGATACGTGCATCCCAATGGAGGTCAGACTTAATTATCGGGGTAGGTGCTCAATACTTTTTCTATAGAGAGGAATATTTATACCCCAGGTTTTATTAGCCCTGGGAAAGGGATGAAATTAACGATGGCGATGATGAACGATGAAATAGGCTCACACAACACCACCCCGCCCGAGGTGGGACTCGAACCTGCGATCTTCTGGTCCGAGACTTCTACGGCACTACTGCCTTAGCGATCTTGGCAATATTATTATTATTATTATTATTATTATTATTATTATTATTATTATTATTATTATTAAGAAGAAGAAGAAGAAGAAGAAGAAGAAATAATAAAGAAATTGCGACAAACCACTCCATAGACAATATGTAAAAGAATGAATAAGATGCAGATCAATAAATATGTATCAGTTATGTGGCCAGACTCGGAAGCAGTTGTACTCGTAATAGCTGCCCAAGATCAGGCGCTGAGAACATAATAGCCTAGTTTTGATTTTCTAATACCTACAGAACCCAGAGGAAATTTCTTCCTATCATTGTGAGGGTAACACGTTCATGAAACGTAAGACCGACTACAAAGTAGACCCTTCCCAATTCCGACCAATCGCCTGTCCCAATGCATTTTGTAAAATCACTACCAGTTGTCTGCTATCCTAATAGAAGAACATTGTTTACGAGGTACAGTCCTCGCAGTGACTCCGAAAGTGTGCTGTAAAGGATTTATGGGGTGAAAGGGACAATTTCTCATCGACAGTGCCATTAATTTCCAGGCATCCAAAACGTCCCGCAATCTACATCTGCATTTGACATGATCCCACATGATTGGATAATCCACATATTGTCAATATATCGATAAATCCCATAATTGTGAAATTCCTTGAATCCATCATGACCAAATGGCGCACTTCGATTCACATCATCCTTCGAACTAAGGAAGTGGCTACAGAGATATTAAACATCTACCCCTCTACAATACCCCTTTTCTCATGGAAGCAACATGGGTTGTTCAACGCACGTTCAAGTTGCACTGTGGTGGCGGAGGGATACGCCAGGGCTCTACCTCCACGCCCCCACCCCTTCTCTCCAAGTACGAATAAATGGAAAGAGCGTGCGGAATTCATAAAAGTTTACTTTGGAAACGAGGTCCAAGACGCTGCAACTGTTCACTGGGATGGAAAACAGTTGCCTGATTTAGACGCTGGAACGTCAAAAGAAGATCTTCCAATCGTTATTTTAAATCGAAATAAAAACAACTTTTTTCTGCACCAAAGTTGGAAAGCTCTTCAGGAAGCAAGCATTTGAAAGCTGCTTGGAACACGATTGAATACTGTAATCTTGAAGATAAAGTGAAAATTATTCCTTATGATACTACAACTTCAAATACAGATCGTATCAATAGTGCCTGCGTGCTCCTAGGACAAAAACTTAATAGAAAAATATTTATTTTTGTTTGGCGCCATCATGTGTATGAATTGGTATTACAAAGTGTGTTCGAAGTAAAATTCAGAGAAGTGACTACAAGACCTGATTGTCCACTCTTCAAACACTTTCGAGATAGCTGGAAAAGTGTCAATTCTGATAAAATACAGTGTTAAAGAGAAAAGTTTACATCGTGTCTGATTGTTTCCGAATTTGATATGTTTGCGTCTTACCAAACAGAACTGACCAAAGAAATAGTCTCATAGTCCGCCCTAAAGATCTGAACCTTCTTTCTAGCTTCTTCAAAAGAAGTATTATTTGACTACAAAGTAGAACATTCGTTCAAAAAACTGTCATTAATTTTAAGACAAAAACTTTCTTTGTTTTTCTTCCGAAATGAAGTCGTATGCATTTTCAAAATCGGCGAGATCGTTTCTTTTGAAATCACCAACATGTATCCTGGATGTATGAAAAACACTTATTTTTTATTCACTAGTGCTACTATCGGCCGCTGCTTCTAAATCAATGTTAGATGGTTTGTTGCTGTTATGAACTATAATTACAAAAACAAATACTTGTTTGCTCTCAAACTAAAAGTATTCGCCTTCAACCTATAATACGTTTATTCTTGCCTTGAAAACAAAACATTCGGAGGTCATCATACCTCCTACAAGAGACTTATTTTTTGCTAATCAGTGTACCACAATTATCTCCCAAGGTCGTGCTTTATGAGCTGATCTGTACGCACTTGACCTACGAACGCTTACGTGAAGTACCTACTACGTTGTTTGGTTTTGCAGGTGTCTCAGTGATCTAATCCTATTAAAAACGTACATGGTGGGCTGCTACGTTGGGTATTCAGCTAAGCAGTATTTTTTTATTGATATAAGGGAAGTACATCATTTTGGACCTTATACATGTTGCAATATTAGAAATATGTTTCATTACGACATGTTTTTGTTTGGTATTTTTCATGTAGCGTTTATTCTAAGCAACATATAAGAGCTCAATCTAACCCTCTTGCCGGGAATTGAATTGAATTGAATTGATACCTTATTTTACGTGGCGAGACTCGGGCCACCAGGCCCGCTCTTCCGTCTGAACACACAAATTTCGCTACGCTCCTTTCACACACTAGCGGAGAAAGGAAGTATTTCTTGAGCGACAAAACAGGTGATTTGAATTTAGTTCAGAGGCGTCATTTAGGCTTGAGGATTTTACATAGTACAAGTTAATCTACTAACATGGGACAGCCGGCTTTACTTCCCCTCCGCAGAAAGGCGTACGAAGGATTTTTCACCTTTAAAACTCCACTTCGATCGTGTTTGGACCCGCCATCTTGGGTATAACAGCCCGATACGCTAACCGTTACACCATCGCCGCCGCCGGGAAAAGATGTCTTAAAACGGGTCGGGTGTGTGTAGGAGGCGAAAAAGGACTACTTCCCAATTTGGCACTTCGAGATTCGTAACAAATCTGGAGTACTGCACGTTGACTCTTGAAAATGTAGCAATATGTATTTAATCCGCCAAAATACATTTTTAAGGGCGTTTCTGAGGTATCTTCTATTTTATTGGCGGCGGCTGTGCGGCGTCGGCCATGCTCGAACCCGAGTTCTCGGTGGTGTCTCGGAATGAACGCCCTCTAGAGGCCCATTCACAATGCAAACATAAGCATAAGCATGGCGTTAACATTAAAGTTAGGAGTACGTCCACAAGCGGACTCATTCACAATGCCTTCGCATAAGCATAACACGTAAGACGTTAACTTGCGAGCTTCAAGCTTCTGTGCTTATGCTTAAGTAAGGCATAACCAATGAACCAATCACACAATACGTTAACTCAAAATCAAGTATCGAAATGGGATCGAATTCGATAAACGGACTAATGCCATAAGGGCCATGGACACAGACGATACCTCGAAGTGGATTCTCACATCCAACCAATAATAAACCAGAATATCTCAGAAACTCTTATTTTGAAGAATGATTTTTCAAAATCTCAAAGTTTCGATTCGAGCCAAATGTACAGGGCTTTCTTCAATTTGGAAAAAATCCGGCACGCATTGTGCGCGCGTAGGCGTCTTCTTACAACTACAAAATGGAAGACAGAGATTTTTCCTGAAAATAAAATTTGTTCCCTAAAGTGAGTTCTTTCATTAACGTTATGTACGGTGGTTTGAAAATTTTAGTAGTTTTCCCGAAATATTGCGAGCAAAATGTGCTATTTTAAAAATATACTAAAACAAAATTTCTCAAAAACCGCTCCAAATTTTTTCTTTAAAATTTTGGTGGGGATTGTGGTAAATGCACTCTCTTAGATGACATAAGCGCCATATACCTCTATTCTTTTTTTGATTACAAAAATGTTTATTTTGACATCTCTCACGTCATTAATATTTACATTAGCTGCAATTTATTTATATTAATGTATTTATGGGTAAATATGCTTTAAATAATGTCAGATGAAGTTTCCCGAAAACTCAATAGTTTTCCGTGAAAATGAGCTCAAATTTCCACATTTTCAGAGACGCTCAAACACCATTTTCTCAAAAACCAAAAAAAATAACACTAAAATTGTTCTTCAAACTGTTCTAAACGATAGTGCTAATTGCACTGTTTAAGATGACATAGAATAAATTTTGCTGAATTAATTTGTTTTTCAAACTTTAAATGCAATTTATTAAATTCAATGTAAAATGTAATTTGTTTGAAACATCTCTCATGCCTTTAATACGCACAATTCCTACGATTTGTAACCATTATTTCATTTATGACAAAGTACTTGAAATGACGCTAAATGATGTTTTTCGAATACTCAATAGTCTTCTGTGAAAACAGGTTCAAATTTCGAAATTACGGCAGCACGTAAATGCTATTTTCTTAAAAACAGCTCCAAATTTTTCATTGAAAATTGCCATTTAGGACGAGGTTTTACTGTCCTTTAATATTTTTAAAGTAATAATTCGATTGTACTATTAGGAAGACGAAAAATTAAGCATTTATTTTCAAAAATGTACTAACGGTAGTGGCAGATGGCAGTTGGCAAGGAATAGCTATACGAGACAAATCGAAATGGAAAACTAATATGGGAAAGTTTGTGCCATTCTGTAGCATCACTAGCTTTTCTTAGTAACACAATATGCCTGGTTTAGGATTGTTGTTTGTGCAATAGTGTGTTTATGCACAGTTACTTGAGATTTCCATGTGAACTTGATGGTACAGAGTATGTTAATTTATTTTTCTGTTGTTTGTTCTGTATTTGTAATAGCAGTAAAGTAGAATTTGATTACATGAGTTTGTGTGGATATGACTTCGTTCTTTTCTCTTCTACCATAATAATACTAAACCAAGATCCGGAAATGGACCCGTTGGGACGTGATTTCGACCACACACTAGACACGAACCCACTTGCGGGCTCCACCGTTCTGGGATCAAAAGAACACGAGGCCCTCCGCGACAACGCTTACATTAGAAACAAGGGTCCACGCAACAGACAAACAAAGAAACAAACAACCATGCTCGAGGCGAATCTCATATCCGCGACCTATCCGTGCGAAGTGCTGAATCGTTACACGGTCTTAGACACCTCAGCCAACGAGGTCGGCCAAAGAAAAGGTTGTATTATATCTTGAGAACAGTAATAAAACTCTTGACTAGTTGCTAAATTTAGAAAAACAATCCTCGTGTAGTAGTGGCGTAGCCAGAATCCCTGTTTTTTGGGTCCTTTATACCGAAAAATTGATTGACGGCAAAACGTCCGTCTGTCCGTCAGTGGTCAACGCTAGCACCCAAACCGTTCAGCCGATTCCCTCCCAAATTAATTTTCCGTGATCGATCTAAATGAACTTGTGGCTTTGCGAGTTTGAAACAGATGTTTCTATTTTTGAGGATACTTTACATGAAGACTCAAAAACATTTTCAAAATTTTCCCCAAAGTGCATCAAGGTGGCTCCACACTTTCGGCATTCGCCGAGCAGCGAGCGACTGCTCGCCCAATCCCGAACAGCTGATGTGTTCGGCGAATGTTCGCACCCTTTAATGTGTCCTAAAGACCGGCACGCTGTGAGGAGGGCCAATACCGAATGTTCGGCGCTCGGCGAATCGCAATCAACCCGTCCACACTATTCAGGATTCGGCGAGCGGTTACTCAGGATTGGCCGAAAGCCGCATGTGTGGAGCCGCCTGCTCCAGGCAGCGCTGGGACCATCCTAGTGGGTGTTGAAGCAGGGGAGGAGGTGATGGCACGCATGCAACACTAGCGCCCCGCGCGGAGGACGGAAGCGGCGGCGGCGGGCAGTCCCTGACTCAGCTCGGTGCGGAGACCCTTTACATTTAGATTTAAATTTATTTAGTCAAAACAGTAAAAAGTGTATGTTACGTATGAGAGAGATCATCTGTGCATGTTTTCTTGAGAATCTTCTTTCTTACAGAATCCCTTCGCATCATTTTAACTAAAAATAGTTGAAAAATGGATAAAAGTTAAAGATAAATAAATAAAAATAAAATTAAAAAAGCGCGAGGTTAGCGACATTTCAAAAACTAGACATTTTCGTTCCCGAGTTATAGAAAAATTATTTGAAACAATAAACAATCTGAAGATTTGATTGAGGAGAGTTCAACAAAACGTGCGCATAGTGAAGCTACATTTACGTCCAGAAGCAAAACGAAGGGCCATCTCAGCATTTGCTCAATGGATCTGGGAAACTGGACAACCTGATCGAGATTTCCTGTCGAGCTTCACGTGGTGTTGTGTCGCCTTTAGTTGCCTGAATATAATCTGTTATTTATAGACAAATCTTGAAATTACGTAAATGAGTCTCTGAAGTTCTGAAAATTGGAAATGGAAATTATCAACTTCTTTTTAAACGTTGAAAGGTTGAATGTCGTCCAGTCACTAATTGTGTAGGAGTGATATGAAAGGCGTGAAAACTGTAAGAACCAGGTTTTGAATATCGGTGCATAGAAAAAAAAATTGCTGGTTGCAACACTTCTGCAGGTTAATGTAGTATTACGAATGTAATATTGTGTAGTAGTTATCAAAAATTCGAGAAATTGTATTGTACTTATTAAGAAGTATTACTTCCTGAATGAAAGAATTACTGGTTCTATTAGGTGGCTGTATTGAATAAATCACACAACATTCGGTTCAATTAAACTCTATCAATTTTGCATTAATTTAATGTAGAGGAACAGCTATTTGACGGGTAGTTTTCACACAGATTATCTATATGACATCGGCAAATATCGTTCAATTAGTGGTAGCAACGACTATATTTTAGTTTGGCACCTGTATGAATTGGAAACTAAATAAAGAGAGAAAGTTCCTTTAGTTTATTTTGAAAAGCGAAAAGGTTGGAACTATCATCTCAAAAAGCTATATTTATGTAGATGGTATAATTTATGTAGTGTGTGATTTACGTAGATGAGTGTATTTTCCCGTTGTAGATGAGGTTTTTGTTCGTGTAGGATAATGAAACAGTTCAATTTTGGGAACTATAATTTTTGTTTGTGCAAATGAAGATGAGAGATTTGTATTAGAAATAATTTGGTTGGAATTATAACATACGCTAGGAAAGTCTCTCCGCAAATAATCAGGAGCACTTATTAAATATTGCAATTATGTTCTTAGCAACAGTGAGTCCGCACTTTACGTTTTCATTTGTTACAAGCTACCTACATAATTTCTGCCACGGCGGAGAGCCTATCCTGGCGGACTGTATGTATTACGAATATTTAATAAATAATTAAAAATGATAGAACGAAATTTGTTATTTTTAGCCAAGCACTTAATAAGCAAATCAGCGTAGAGATAACCCTGAGAAACGAAACCTCTTCGACGCTCCAAATCATTGTGTTTGTTTTCCACTCGCTTATCTGACGCACTCGTCACCTGCGAAGCCGGCGCCTCGTCGATTAGCCGGCCGCGAGTGGACGCGAGCGCGCACTTGTGGAGGACAATGGCGCGTAGGCGAGGGGCGGCGGCCGAGAGTATATGAGGCGCCGGCGGCGCTGCGAGCGCGCAGACCAGCACCATGAGGGCCTTCGCAGCTGCCGCCGTGCTTCTCCTGGCCGCCGCCGCCGGCGCCACCGTCCCCGCGGCGGAGGACGTCGCCAGGTACGCGCTCGGAACAACCTCGTCGCGTTGCTCTGTCAGAAACTTCCTCTCATGTCATTACATTTAAGTAATTGTCATCAACGAGCATTAAATTTTACGTAGTACACATGGTAGGAAATGGAGTGGAATTTACGACACTTGCATCATAATAATTTCAGCTTCTGGGTCAATGACCCCCATCTCGATCAGGTTTTCGTCCAGCTTCCCTGATCCTCGAGCAAATGCTGAGATGGCCCTTGTGTTTCTTCTGGACATAAATGTAACTTCAAATTAACTTCTCCCCATAGCACGTCACACACAGTTTTTAACTATTTTTGACGTAAATAAATAATTTTAGGCGTAGATCTGTCGTATGTTTTCCTTGTTGCAGAAAGCTTTTCGCAACAATAAAAACATACGACAGAACTCCGCTCTCAAATATATTATTAATGTACACAGGGGCGAATCCAGAAGGAGGCGTGGAGGCCATGTCCCCCCCCCCCCCAACAGGCCTAGACGTTTCCTAGTTACCTTCTTTTATTTGGAAAATGTACTTAAAGATTTATTTATATTATAATTATGCAATTATTTAAAATTAATATTGTATAGTATGCTATATACATTACAAAACTGATATAGTATATAGTAAATGTTTATTATTTAAGAAAAAATTATGATGGCCCCCTTCAAAACGGGCTGGATTCGCTCCTCAATAAACACCTGTTCATTGGGATGCAAGAGTCAAAATTTAATGGTCATATCTGGAAAGTGAATGAATCTATGTTCTTGGTAGACTGGTGATTATGAATATACGATATAAATGATGAGAGGGTTTGGGCGAAAACGAGAGAACCTCTTCATTAAATCTGCCGTGATGTTAATTCAAGCATTAAAATCAATGTACAGATATATTAAACTCTTTTTAATGTACAAGGTTACATTAAGTTTCATATACTATACATTAATCTACATTAGATTTATTGACATTTCAGACAATGTACGACACTCTTAGATTCTCTTTTTTTATGTCCTGACAATTGTACATTTTAAAATTCAACGGAAATTCAAATATATGATATGCAGAGAAATGATACTGAAAACTGAATATTTTACTTCATAAACCTCTTGGCGTATTTCAACTGAGTTATTATGTACCTCTGATATGTAATTCTAATATCATTAACTAGGTGATGGTGCGTTTGCAAAGCTGTTTGAAAACTACACTTTAACAGATTTAATATTTTCTAGAACATGCGTCCCCTCCCTTCTTAGTTATTCATTTAGAAATAATTGTTGAGTTATCATTAGATTACACTACTAGAAGAGAGGTGACCTAAAATTTGGTTCTGATTATGATTCAGTCGACGTTTCATCCGAAAAGTATTGTAAGCTCTCTTCACGGATATTTTACTAAGGACTTAGAACTGTAACACTCAAGTATAAGTTTAAAATACATTTTAAAGTTTATATTATAATTTGTGTGTACTTTAGAAAATTTCAAAGTGTTAACATTGAAAAAGTACAATATTGATGATAGAGATTTTTGTCTTAAATAAAATTTGTTCTTAAAAATGTTCTATAAAAGGATAATAATGAGAAAGAAGTAGTATTCGCTTAATTTCTGTTTGAAGTTTACACAAATTATACAACAAACGTTTTCTGAAAAATCGCTCCAATTTTTTTTTCTGGATAGAACAAGGGACGCTTAAAAGAATGGCGGGGCCTCAATTTCGTTGAAACCCTATTTTCGAAAATTGCAAAAGGAGAAATTTGCGCGAAAGTATGTGCTGTTGAACACCACTACTTCTAAATTGATCTTTCGAAGAAGACGTTCCAAATTTTGCGTCATACATATCGACTTTCTCCAGCCGCACATACAAGACCAAACTATTTATAGTCTATGAATTTGCTGATGGCATTTCAAGAGACTTTCAATCTACCTTCTACCAATCTACCTAATGTTTAAACTCTCTAATTTGATACTGAATACATGATTAAACGGTGAGATAATCATTGTGATAAGGAAACACAGGAGTTGAAAGAGGCCTTGAGAGAGTGGAAAACAAAAGTAATGACCAAAACAAGTCACGATAAGAATAAGACTGATTTTAAAGAGTTCTGCGAGGATAAACTAGTGGTGCTACAAAAGCACGTACTATCTCGCATTATTGCTTTAACTGATCCGCCATATTATATTATACACCTGCAAAAGTGTTTTCAACCAGAGAAAAAATTCCGCCCCTGAATCCGAACTTAAATATTTTGTATTCTCAGAAGCGCTGTATGGGTCCATCTCGGGCCGATGCTTAAAAACGTATATGTTCTCTTAATGTAAAGTAACTTCAAAAATCAAAATATCTGTTTCAAACTCCTAAAGCCTGGAGTTCATTCAAATCGAACGGAAAACATAATTTTTTGAGAAAATCGGCAGAACGTTTTAGGCGCTAGCGTTGACAAAAAACGGACAGAGAGAAGTTTTGCTGTCAGTCGATTTTTCGGAATCAAGGACCCACAAAACATGTATTCTGGCTTCACCACGTCTTAGAGGATTTTTTCTATATTTACCAACTGAATTTATCCACGTTTATGTACCAGAGCGCGGCAACAAAAGTTTTTCCGTAGAAACTTCGCCTATTTCCGCCGCACGATTACATAAGTTACTCTTCTTTTGAAGTACCTTTGTAAGGGCCAGAAAGTAAAAAGAGACTGGTGTTATACATGAATTAGTTAGTTGGGAGAGGTTAAATCTCAAAGTGAGGCATGAAATATATTGAGAAGGTATATAGGAAAAGGCAAGAGGAATAGAAATAGGTGGAATAGAAATAGTCATGAAATAATGTTATGAATGGTTCAAGGAAAGATGTGAAGGGAAGGATAACATGGAAGAGATGGAGATGCAGTGAGCACATGGAGATAAAGGACTTGAGGAGAAAAATAGGCAAGGAAGAAATAAGAAATACTGTCAAATAATTAATTAGCTAGTGGTACAACAAGAGTACAAACTTCTTAGCATTGTTTCTATTTTTTTTTGCTGTTTGAAATTTTCAAAAATTCAGATAAGTTAACGAAAATGAGACATACGTCATTCTTTTAAGTCTCCTTTATTATATCCGAAGAAAAAAATGGAGAGGTTTTTGAGCAATTTGTATTTATAATTTGCGTTAACCTGCTACAAGAATTGCTGACAGATGCTTAATAATATTGTCTGAAATGTGTGAATGCTATTATTTGTTCTGTTTTAAATGCCCTGTAAAGCAATTTGCTGAACAGGAAAAATAAACAAAAGACACAAGCCGTTTCACGTGAGGAAGGTCGCGAAGGTGTCTATGAAGTTCATGAATTTGATCACCATTTAATATTTCCACAGGACTCCTCAAACACGGTCTCAGGCCAATATGAACGATTACTTCGATTCACTAACTGGACAAATTTCTCAATTCTTCATTCTGAATGGACTGGACCCGATGCCGTTGCCTGATCAAGAGAGCGGTTTCAGTGTGGTAAGTATTCTGCCCAAATGCACAAGTTAAGCATTATTATGTGATTATATGTTTTGAAAACGAGCGACGTTAGGAGCGAGTTTCCAAATTTGTACGAATGCAATAACGCAATATTATAAACGAGTTGCATTCGCTATTTGTTGTATAACAGCACTATAAACTCATAAGAGCATTGAATTTAAATGTTGGAAACAACTTTATTGTGGCGTCACGGGTATTTGACAACTGCGAAAATCGGTGGCCAGCTGTTCGGCTTATCGCTACCTTCCCACGATTCTCTCGCTGCCATTGACTGCAAGTATTGTAGGCAATTGTCCGTGCTATAAAAGACAAATACTTTATCATCTGTTCCATGAGATTTCATTTTATGAACAATTTCTTGAACGAAAAAGGTCGGTTACAATGCTGGACCAGCAAAAGGCTACATTTTACGCAGAAGTTCTAAACATATCTGCCACCGAAATAGTAAGAGGAATAATTTTCCAATGAGGTTCAATATCTTTCTTGGTAATTTTGAAACCATATATTTTTTGTATACGAGCATTATAACATCTTCCGTTGCAATAAATCGTACATAAAATTGCATTTTATGGCATAGATTATGACGTATTATCCATTTATTGCGCGAGTAACTATGACATCACATACGCGGCGACTCGCAGCGAACTGATGGTGAGGTGACCATAAAACGTACAGTCGAGCATCATTTTAACGCAAGTCTCAAATGCGCGTGAAGTTGTTTTCAAAAATTAATTTTGAATTTTGTATACATTTATAATAGTGTTAGCGAATGCAACTCCTTTACAATGTTGCTTTATTGAATTTTTACACATCTGGAAACGTTTCTTATGCACTAGAACCTAACTTTATGAACTTGTTGCATAATATACTATTTTAATGCGTTAATTTTTCCCTTCCTGACTATAGTTTTGTGTAATATAAGCATATTGTAATGCAAGTTAATTTCAGACTACGCTGAAGCTTCTCGAATTCACACGGCGGTGCGGAAAGATGAAGTATTGTATTTATTTACAAATACGGACTTGTGATTATTAACTATAGAAATCAATACTTACTTCTATTATAAGAAAGTTTTCATCAATATCCTGAAGTCGAAAATCTTTTTTGTTGCGCTTTAATATTATGTTCCGGTTACTTCATATTATCCTTTGTGTAAAATATATTCCATTTTTCTGTTGACTGCTTATTTACGATCTGTTCCAGTAAAACTCATTTAACGCCTGCACAATTCTTTTACAAAATAAGTTACATAAACAAGTGTACGAGGAGGAAATAACGAAACTTGGAAAATAAGCTTTTACTTCAATTTTAATTCGTCTAATAAACTCCTTACGGATTTCGAATACACGGGCTAAAAAGCTGAGCTAAATAGCTGAGCTGCAACAAACACTTAAATGTTCGTTTGAAAAAATACTTTCTACGGAAAAATTTACATTTCAACACTTCAGGAGCATTCCTTACTGGCTGCAAAAGAAATACACAACAAAACACATATTTGTTTTACAACATAAATAAAAAGAACAATTGAATTGCGTAAATTGGTTCTTTTTGAAACATTTGGTACTCGTAGCACTATATTTTCTTTGATGCGAATTTAAATTGTCGCTAGTGTGTATCCACAAAAGCTGTTCAAAATGTCCTCCTTGTGTCTTGATATACAACTCTGCCCATTGTAATAGTGAATCAGATACTGATTGCAACATTCGGTGGGTATTTCAGATTTTCTCAAAAAATCTGAAAGTGGCGATAGCTCTGTTATCAACATGTGATGCATACACTGGACTGTTTCAATGGCCTCAAAAACAAAAATCGAGTGTATCTTAGTCCGGAGATCTTGCCGTCCCCTTTTCAGATCCACTGCGATCTGTCGATCCTGGACACTTCATATGCAAAGTAGTTTAGGGTTTGCTCTTTTCATTTATAATGTGGGATCGTTCCGTCGTGTTGGAAATACAAGTATTTGTATATAGGTGGCTCCATTAGTTTCTGCCCTGACCAAGATAACGCTCATCTGTGGAAAAACCTTCTAAGCAGTATATAGTCTTATCTTTAATTGATATCATGATATATATTTGCAGTCATCTCACTCAGTTTTGTGGAGAAAGGTACTCGAGTTGGGTGCGGTGCGAGAAATCTCAAGGTGTCATGTCGACGCACCTGTGCTTACTGCTCATATCGCAACGAATGTTGTGAAGGGCTATGGGTTTAATTAAGGAGTTGAATCATTTACGCTACAATCCGGGTACCCAGCTACGTCTACTACTTCTCAAAACTGAAGAATAAATTTCAGGGATGTGCAGTTTCAGAGAAAAGTGAGATGAAAGAAGCAGTTTTTGACCATTTTGCGAACAAAAATTCGAAGAATTTTTCGAAGGCCTAGGAATGTTAGTATAAAGATGTGAAAAGTGGGCGGGAGTAAAAAAGTAGACAATTCTGAGGCCGGAAACTTATGAAACCTACCACGTACTTTTTCCAGGAAAGGCGGCGAGAGAGGCACATCCTCTAGAAGAGAAAGTAAAACATGTTCGCAAATGCGTTAAGGTTCTATCAAACAAGTGAGGCCCTATAATTTCATAACCCAGAATTCCACACATCACATTTAAGGAAAATTCTGCTTGGAATCGACATTCATGTGGCAAATGTCGGTTAAACGGGGTCCATAAATCTCTGTTTTTAGTTATTCCATTTCTCGTGAGCTTTATCTATAAATAATATATTCCTGTAAATATACGGTCTTTGAAGAAGACTTATAAAACTGCATACGCAATCCTGTCTTGGGGTTGTAGGTGTTGCACTTTACAAAATGTGTTAGGCTACAAACCTTCGTGGTAAAGAAATTTCCATATCGAACCCTTCACAGTATGCAACTGAGCAGCTCTTTTTATATTAATTGATGGTTTTTATTCGACTTCGCTCACACGAAAGTGAGTCGTTTCTTGCAAATCCAGAGAAAGGCGGCGTTCGGTAGTCGAAGATAATAAACTCGCTTGTTGCATTTTTCTGAAAGTACAAAAGAATACATTTTTAAGCGGCATAATACGATAAAAAATCATTTGCAATGTTCACGTACGCCTGCATTCCTTGCTGCTGTAAATTCTCAGCATTTTTATGCGAAAACCACGTCGCAGGGCGCGGTATTTGAAAGAAGACTAATGAGGTAAGAACACAAGCGACTTCTTGTTTCACAATTTTTTCACAGTACGCAACAACGGCCCGCTGAAGCTTTCGCTTTTGATCAGAACGACATTAAACCTACGAATGTGGCTAATGGAGGAAAATGTACTACATGGTTATACAAGATTTTTTAGTCAGATCAATTTGAAAATTAAAGATTTAAAGTTTCGTCATTTCTCTCTTACACACCTGTACAAAAGTTTTTTTAACACGAAACTGTATGTTTAGTATATAAGGTCTTTGAAATAACGGTAAAAAAATACTACTAATAAATGATTGGGGTGGAAATTAAGATGACTTTGGTATTTGATGCTTGCTTGTGGATCACATGCCCTGAAGTCGAAGGGAGGGGGGCGTCTCGTTTCAAGCGCTGTGTGTGACGCGTCGCCTGTGTGACATGTGTGCGCAGAAAGACCTGATCGGCATCCGCTGGCACGGCGAGCTGGAGCTGACCAAGGGCTGGATGATCAACCTGTCGCACCTGGTGCGCCGCAACGACGCCACGCTCTCCTACGACCACAAGCTGCTCGACGTGCGCTTCGAGCTGCGCTTCGACAGCGTCCAGGTCTCTCGATTCACTTCACATCCATTCGATTCAGTTCATTCCATTCCATTCCATTTCAATTCAGTTCATTCCATTCCATTCCAATTCAGTTCATTCCATTCCAATTCAGTTCATTCCATTCCATTCCAATTCAGTTCATTCCATTCCAATTCAGTTCATTCCATTCCATTCCAATTCAGTTCATGCCATTCCATTCCTTTCCATTCCAATTCAGTTCATTCCATTCCATTCCTTTCCATTCCAATTCAGTTCATGCCATTCCATTCCTTTCCATTCCAATTCAGTTCATGCCATTCCATTCCTTTCCATTCCAATTCAGTCCATTCCATTCCATTCCTTTCCACTCCAATTCAGTTCATTCCATTCCATTCCAATTCAGTTCATTCCATTCCATTCCAATTCAGTTCATTCCATTCCAATTCAGTTCATTCCATTCCATTCCAATTCAGTTCATGCCATTCCATTCCATTCCAATTCAGTTCATGCCATTCCATTCCATTCCAATTCAGTTCATTCCATTCCATTCCATTCCAATTCAGTTCATTCCATTCCAATTCAGTTCATTCCATTCCAATTCAGTTCATTCCATTCCAATTCAGTTCATTCCATTCCAATTCAGTTCATTCCATTCCAATTCAGTTCATTCCATTCCATTCCAATTCAGTTCATTTCATTCCATTCCAATTCAGTTCATTTCATTCCATTCCAATTCAGTTCATTTCATTCCATTCCAATTCAGTTCATTTCATTCCAATTCAGTTCATTTCATTCCAATTCAGTTCATTCCATTCCAATTCAGTTCATTCCACTCCAATTCAGTTCATTCCACTCCAATTCAGTTCATTCCACTCCAATTCAGTTCATTCCACTCCAATTCAGTTCATTCCACTCCAATTCAGTTCATTCCACTCCAATTCAGTTCATTCCACTCCAATTCAGTTCATTCCACTCCAATTCAGTTCATTCCACTCCAATTCAGTTCATTCCACTCCAATTCAGTTCATTCCACTCCAATTCAGTTCATTCCACTCCAATTCAGTTCATTCCACTCCAATTCAGTTCATTCCAATTATTTGGTGCAATTTTCAATCAAATATTGATTTTTCTGAAATACATATTGACTTCTTGATGTATTCTCTGAAACGTATTGACTGATGATTGGGAGTAAATGCTTTTACATTCAGTAACGCATTGCTGATTTTACAGATGTCGTACGACTTCCGCGCCCAGATCATGAACATTGGGCCCAAGGGATCCGTCATTGGTAAATTGAAGAAGCTTCAGATTCTTATCGATTTTATTGTCGATATTGAAACTCTGGATATTTACGTGCAAGATGTTCATTTTACGAACACCGGGTGAGTATTTCAATTTTTCTCATGGAGTTTGGCTAATTTCACTATGTAACATAGTCATCGAAATAATTTAACACCACGTAATAGCACCAACATTTTTCAATTTATACTTTCTCGTATACTTAGTACATTCGTAGTGTAGAGAACAATTGGCCTAACTGCTTTCTGCCGCCTGAACCAAAATGTTTTAACTACCGTGAATACGAGATGAAAGTTCGGCTAGAGTTAAGTTCCTCAATTATTCTCAAAATAAATGTTCTCCGATCCATTAGATCAGACTCAAAACCCTACAAATTTGAAACATTTTTTTGTAGTTGTTAATGAAGACTAGAGAGTCTTTCACAAATTATTTAAATTAGTTTCTAAATAAAGAGCGTGAAATAGCGTTGAAAGTGAAATTTTGAGCAATAACTTACTCACATAAACCTAATTGATTTGGCTACTGCAGCATAGAAAATTAGCATTTAAAGAGGTACTTTGAAATGGTAGATGCCTGAATCGATTACTTTGCTAAGAATTAAATTAACAGGAAAGAACCGTTGATTGCTGATTTTGCACCTCTGCCAAATCTCGTTGGGATCCACCGATGCTGCCAAAATCGACTCAAAGGCGCGCCCGGTGTTCCAAAGCTACTCTCCTCAGCCACGGTTTTAATACAGCGCACTTTCCACTGCAGCTTTGAATAAAATACGTCACAAGTTTCCCATAGGATGACTGCCATTGTTCACTGCTCGCCCGTCCCGCAAAGAACCTTTATCAGGTTTTCCACCTCGCGGATCAGCGCTTCAGTTGTCGTCTGACCTCGTGATCTAGTGTCACCGCGTGTCACTCGCTGGCAGCGAGGAGGGGGGGGGGGCGACTCCTGGACGTCAAGTGCCGACCTCTGCCGGAGGCTCGCAAACCCTGACGAGGGATGATTTTTGTTATTTCAACTACCAAGCGTTGCAAGATACTCCGCGCAGAATTGACGGTTTGGAACCTTTAGTCTCGGGTACTTGTATGGATAAAGTAAGAACATTTTGATCGAATATATTGAACATTACTGCCTCTATTGCGTTATGTAGTCAAAACTTCGATGGGTCCATGATACCAAAAATCGATTGATAACAAAACGTCTGACTGGCTGTAAAACGCTAACGATTCAACTGTTCAAGCAATATTCTTCAAAATTGAAAAAGTTCACATTTTTCGGCGGTTTCCTACAACTACAAGATTGAAGATAAATATTTTTAAGTTAATGAAATCACTTCATCTTATCAGGTCATTCACAATTTCTTCTAAAATCGCATTTTAGCGCATTTTTCCTGACGTATAGGCACTTTTAAACTGTTTAATTGCAATTATTATTTCAAAAACGGCTCCAATTTTTCTCTTCATACCTTTCCTTTGATACAGTCGATAAATAAGTTGGAGCTGGACTCATTTTAGGTGAACTCTATGTTCAAAATTTGCAAAACAAATGAAGATAAAGATTCTTGAGAAATTAAATCTGTTCTCAAAAATATATATTATAAAAACTTGAACATTTTTTTTTTGAAAATCTAGAATTTTTTCTTGAAGTTAATGCAATTTATTTTGAAAAGTTCTCAAAGTGGCTCCAATTTTTATCTCGGACAACGTAAATGACGCTTAAATAATGGAGTAAGTCAACGTTTCGGTCAACTCTTAGTATTTTTGAAAATTGCAGACAAAAAATTAACTTTGCGAAAATACTATATTAATAGTGTTTTTCCTTAATTAAATATGTTCTAATAAGTACGAGTTCTTGAAAATTTAAATGAATATATCTAAATTTTTGAAAATTGCAGATACAAAGTTCAATTGTTTTTAGTCGTCGGGAAGACTGGTGGTGTAGGAGCGGTGGGGCTAGCGTGCTCGATCTAAGAATTTCAATCCCAGGGCGAAAAAAATGTACTGCTAGTAATAAGCACCTTGGCAGCTCCATGTAGTATTTCAATAACACGTAGCGGTTACAAATAATGCGCGAAGGTATATGCTGTTGTGTATGAGTTGTGGAGCACTACTAGTTTAATTGAGAAAAAACGTGAGAGAAAAGCATGTTTTGGAACACGTAAGGTATTGAATGAATGGAAAACTCAAGAGCTTTTTGAGCAAATGAGTTCAAAATTGCGCGTATTCAAAAAAGGTTAAACGCCATTTTTTCGAAAACAGTTCCATTACATAACGCTCTATATACCACGTTTATCACTCCGTATGGAGTGAACGTATACGAGGAAGTTAAAAAAAGGTCTAACTGTGCGATCGGTCCATTCGCGAAATTTTGATCTGCTAGTTTATATTTAGATTTATTCAGTCAAAAAAAAAAAAAGTAAAAACTGTATGTGACGTAGGGGGAACAAGATTATATGCGCACGTTTTCTTCAGTTCAGAATCCCTTCCCATCATTTTAACTATAAATAGTTGAAAGATGAGTAAAAGTTTAACATAAATAAATAAAAATATATTTTAAAAATCGCAAGATTTGAAAAATAGTCATTTTCGTTTCTGAGTTATAGAAAACGTATTTGCATCGGTACACAAATTGCAGGTATGATTTTTCTGCATTGCTAAGAAAATAGCAACTCGCCCTTACCTCTACTCTTACCATTATGAGCAAAAGGAGAGTTCAACGAAACGTGCGCATAGTGAAGCAACATTTCCATTTGCGTTTGTCGCCCGCCCTCATTGAGTGATTGTGTGCCTCGGCTGCAGGCGCCTGACGTTGCACGTGGAGTCGGCGGGCCTGCTGGACTTCATCACCAACGGCATCATCAACACCGTCACGCTCATCTTCAAGGGGCTGATCGTGGACGTGGTGGAGGTGGCGGTCCGCTCGGCCTTCGAGAACACGCTGGAGAACCTCCACTTGGGCGACTACATCCTGGGCGGGAAGCGCAACTGAACGCGCGCCCGCCGCTTTCAACCTTCTCTCTTCACCTTCTCTGTTCCTATGGATAACCAATAAACATTTCTTCTCTTTTTAATTTACGTCTTACCGAATATTACTCGCGCAACTTTTCTTGAACGATGACATTGCTTCCCCCCTCTGTGGCACAACAAACAGTTGAAGGCAAAAGCTCGGAGCGAGCACTAATGACATCATTCCAAACACATCTTTACAGGCCCGAAATAGAAACAATTTTCTTTTGAAGACGAAAGCTTCTATCTGTTATTTTATCCAAAAAATCTAAATAATTGACCGAAGAAGGAAAAGATCTATCAAAAGAAATACCTCGTACTCTTGAGAAAGTTAGATCGCAAATTATTGAGAACGTTGGGAAGGCATGACTGTTTCTCTAGGGATTGGCATATAATAAATATTCATAAAATCTAGTGGCCGATTTCGTAACTAATACCCCCACTCTACCCCATTTCTTCAATTCATCGTTCAAGAAAAGTTGCGCGAGTAATACCCCTAATTGAGTCATTTCTCCTTCCTTTTGTATGTTAGACCTGCTTCAGAAACGCTTCTAATTATTATCGAGTTGAAAATTAGTGAACATTTAAACATTCGCTTGATGAAATGATGAAAAAGTAAAAATACATAAGGTTTTTCACAATTCGCGTGCATGAATTTGAAAAATTCGCTAGTCATATAAGTATTCAATTGCTACTTGAAGTGTACGCAGTATGGGTTACATTGAAAAGACTGTGTGTTGAGGCTTCAATAATACTTGGATTTAAACATAACTGCCGCTGCAGTAAATCAGCTGTTGCGGTGTCATCCAATCGGGAAGTTGAACGTCACTTTATTGATGTGTAAGCTCCCTATTGGATGATACAGTAACAGCTGACGACCTGTCAAATGCAGCTCTAAATAATCGAAGTATAGTTATTGGCATTTGTGGGAGAACAGTAGGACGGAATTGGCGCCGCTGCTTATAGAACCATACGACAAACTATCTTGGTTCCTGGAAATTAACAATTATGTTGTCAGCTCATTACAAATACTGAATATATCAATGGCACAATGCTTGGCGTTATATTCACGAGGTTTTATTAAATTTGCGCGTGGATCTCGTAAGCTGATAATGCCTGCACACGTTCAATGCGCGCGTGCCAGCATTCATAGCGTCCAAAGAGTATACTTTACGTGGCCGGCGAAGATTGTCAATTGCCCTGATATTTGAATGCTAACTACTAGTGACTATTTTATAGGTATACATGAAAAATACTTTCTGCCCGTGTAAAAACAATACAGCGACCAATAGCTGTTCTTAGCTGGCGTTTCAAGAAAATTTTGTAGCAAGCAAACTGACGTCTTCTGGGAAGTGAAATTCCTTGAAATCGTAGCGTCTTGCGTTCGCGATACAGATACTTTAGGCTTGACCAGAGAATGCTGCGCTCTGGCAGCGACGCTGAAAAATACTGTAGATTAAATGAAGAAAATGATTTCGCGCATTTTTATCTCTGCTTTTAGTATCGTAGTTTTAGAAGAAAATAAACGCGCGTGACTCAAAAAATGTTCGAGCTCAGACTGGATTTCTGTCAAGGAGAACTTATAATTGTTCATTAGATGTTAGGCGCCAAAATTTAAACAAAATGCGAATGCAAATGTGTAACAGGGTAAAGGAATGGATGGTTAACACCATATCACACGGTTCCTGTATTCCCTCTCCAGAAGACACTACTTTAAAGTAAAACTTGGAAGTAACACGAAGCACATTTGCAGCGCCTTCTCCTTAATCACTAAATGTGGAGTTTATTTATTTAACGTCAAAAATTGTCAACAATTGTTTGACGTACTGTGAGGATAAGAGCAATATGTGCACGGTTTATAGAACTCTGGAATGTCAGTTGCATATTAAGTTGAATAATGATAAAATGTAGCAACGATCGTTTTTGGCAAGAACTGACATGAACATATTTATATTCTCTCCCTTGTAATAAAAAATTATTTGAAAAGACAAATCCGCTACAGATGTAGGCTAATTACCCCTAGTACTTTACGTAAAGAAATCGACATACTGCTGCTAAAAATGAAAAACGATTATTCGAATTCCTATATTCTGAAAGAGCTCAAGAAAACATTAGTGATGCTACATTTATGTCCAGAATCAAAACAAGGGGTCTTCTCAACATTTGCTCAAGGATCAGTGAAAGTGGACGAAAATCCTGTTCGAGATGGTTACTGACCCAGAAGCTGAGGTATTACTAGTAGTACTCGAAGCTGAGGTATTACTAGTAGTACTCGAAGCTGAGGTATTACTAGTAGTACTCGAAGCTGAGGTATTACTAGTAGTACTCGAAGCTGAGGTATTACTAGTATTACAAGTACTAGGTATATGAAACTTGTTACAGGCGTATTTAGTCTTTTAGAATTATAGTTTAAATTGTGACTAATACAATAGATATCATTGCTAAACCAATATCACAAATCACGTGCCATTTGGCGGTAGGACGCCTCGTGGAGCTACAATTTGAAATGTTTCAGGGCAGGCGACGCATCTTTCACGCTGTTTCAAAATAAGCGCAAAATAACTAGTGGTTGGAAGAATGGAACATTTTCATCTAGTTAGTAACCTAAATTCTTTAGACTGGGCTAGGTTCCTAGGACTGCCCAAACTTCTTTCCAGCTGCTAATTTCGACGCCTAAAAGACACTTTCAAATTTTATCAATTTTTGGGATTCTCTAATAGAATTGCAATGTTACATTAAAATATTATAGAATGGTAAAACTTCGTCCTACATGTAATTTTAATTCAGAAATTTATAATAGGTTTTGAAAATAATCAATCAAAACTCTTTCTGAGAAAGAGATTTGGAACTCATTTTCATAAGTTTTGAGTTTTCGATAAATATTGCAAGAAAACATTTGAACAAATTCTACTAACCATTTAAACAATGTTCAAACAACTCATGTAACGTAAATATTAACGACCTTACAAGTTTCTTTTTAATTTAGTGGAAAATAGCATGCTAATAACTGTAAAAATATAACTTCACAGATCTCTTGAAGTTGAGCACACAAACATGCTCGAAACGTCGAACACAAAGAACACATAAAACCCAGCACTGTCTTGATGTTAATCACTTTAAACACTGATCTTAAAATAATTATTTGGACAAAATTACACGAAATAATTTAAAGCACTTGTATCCACAAACAAGGCTGGTTTTTACTTCGGTGGTGACCCCTGGGCAAGAATTTGGTGAGGGTAAATTAATGTTTGGTAACCATGCTATGCATGAATTTAACTATGTTAAAGATGCACTTCCCTCACTTTGCTTGCTACAAAATGGTCAATAACATCGTCAAACATGTCTCCCAAACTATCGTCATCCCTGCTTAAAAGAGCGATATCGTCAAGTTGTTGTTGAGTCAATGTCGTCGCAATCTGTTTTTAACTATTTTTAATTTTCAAAACGATCATTCAGCAGTGCAATAATTAGTTATCAAAGTCAGATGTCCTTTCAAAAATTATTTCCAAATTAGAAAAGCATCCTGGACTCACATTTGTATTAACAGTACATATAATGGTATCGTCTGAAATATCCATTTTCGGCTGCAAATCGTTTGAAAGAAATTCTGCGTATTCAAGAAGCTCAATGTCAAGATTTACGTCGAAATCTCTTATGCAAATTTGAGTCAACAGTTTTGCTTGTTCAATCAATTCTTCATCAATGTTGGAGTCTAGCCAAGAAACCAAAAGTGTAAAGACCAATTCATATGCCGAAATCTGTTGATCCAACGATGATACGAATTCATGGCGTGGCGCTCATTTTCGATGTAAAATTTTCGAGATAGTAGCAGGTCAACGTCTAGTGCATGTCCATAGTCCAATGGAATTAAGCGAACATTTTTTTTGACTTCTCCTGGATATCGCTTACTCTGAAGTCCCCACCTTTTCCATTTGACTATTCATAGAGTAAGAATGTGTAATGCTCCATCTCAGTGAAACCTCTTTGTGACTGTAGAGCTACAACACCGAATTCAAATTGAGCTTGCAATTCTGAAGAAGTTTAGCTCAGGCGTTTGTTAAGTATGTCGTTCCAAAATATCAATATTGGCCAATTTTCAAGTCGTATATTAGTTTATGTAAACCTTGAGCGTTGGAATATTGTGCAACATCGTCAGAGATTAACAATAGTGAAGGTTTATTTCGAAACATCCAAGGACAATAGTACGAATAAAATTAGAATGTGATTGAAATTTGGGTCTGGAGGAGGGTGGCGCTACCGCATACTGCGCTCTCTACCACGTGCTCTCAACACTAATTAGACAAACAGAACAAATGAGTGTTGAGAAACTAATAACAAGTTTGTTCCTAACATTTGTTACATTTTTCGTAACATTTGTGATATTTGATTGGTCGTAACATTTATTCGCTAATTTTAGGTGACAACAATGTGGAAATGCCAGAGCTTCTGATTCGCTGTTCCCTAGGTTACAGCGCTGGCGTTATCACGTGACCACGAAATGTCAATCACATTCTAATTTGATTCGGACCTTAATTCTTTAGTACTATTTGTACGACAATATATAGTATTTATTCTCTTTGGGACATTCAGGTGACCCTTTTCGGAATCTGGCTAAGATTTTTTTTCAAATTATCTACAAGTGCCTTTGTATTGGTTTGTAGAACTCGTAAAAAAGTTTGGCAAAAAAGTTGAAAAAACGTATTTCTACAACACACCATTCTGCAGCATCTTTGCCAACGACATTCTTCAAATGGGCAACATAAGAAATCCTCTCAGACAATTCGTTGACTGACTTTATGAGAGCATGGCTGGCAGTAGCGTTGTCGTAAGACTTCCTCCGGAATGAAATAATTATATGCGTCGTCATTGCCAACAATACTATTTATTAGAAAAGCAGCAGAAAAATGACTAGGCGTCGCAAATATCCTGTGCCTTAAGACCTTCATTGAACATTGAACATTAGACAAGGAGACCACTCTTTCATGTTCTGAAAAATTGCGGTGAGTTAATCTAAACGACCTTCATCTCGTGACGAATCCTTTGAAATCTAATAGTAACAACGCTTTTTAATCTTTGCAATAATTTCATACCGCACTTTTCTTCCAATCACTTCAATAATCTTATTGCAAACGGAAGAAGACGAGAGGGAATTGACGTGGCAACATCTGAGATGTTTCTTAAGAAAATCTTTGTATTCCGCCAATACTTACCAAATATTGGATGATCCAATGTCTCCGTATTATCACAGAATGCCAACCCAAGTTCACACAAGTCTTATAACACTAACAAGACGATAACATGTGATTCCGTCCAAATTGTTGTGTCTCTTCTCCTTATCGAACAAATGCAACGTTGACACAACCATTACACTTGAGCGTTTTGAGAAATACAACATAGATCTTAATGGGATTTTGAAGACTAGTTATCACCCAAACGTTGCCAAGCATGTTTTCAATCGCAAGATCCACCACAGTAGGCAAATTGACTGCGTGTGTTACTCATCCTTCAAAATTGCATATTTTCATAGTTTCATAATTTAACTAGTGGTGCTCCACCAGCACATACATTCTCAAACTATTTCTAAATTTACAATTTTCGAAAATTTAGAGAGCTCAAAGAAAAGGAGACTTGCGCCATTCTTTTAATCGTCCTTTGTTCTATACATGAACAAAATTTGAAGAAAACATTTGGAGCGGTTTTTGAGAAATTGTTTTCATTATAACTTGCATGCACTCCCAAATGTTCGAGTTCCTTGAGATCGATTGGGGAATGTCAATTTTGGAGGAAAGCGGCTGACCTGTTTAGCTGCTAGCATTCACTATAGAGCATTTTTCCAGACGGAGAGACAGGCGTTTTAACGTCAATCGATTTCTGAGTGTCAAGGACCCTCAAAACATGGATTATGGCTACACCATGGGGTAGGAGAAGTGATTTACTATGTAGATGAATAGGATTTATCTTGTCTTTCGTTGCCAAGAACTGGGAAGAAGCGTTTTCCTGCCAAACATTCTCCGTTTTCTGGAGCACGATTATATAACTTTCTCTTCTACGAAATAAGTGCGAGAAGGTAAAAATCAAATCTGTTGTCCTTTTATCGATATAAATATTTGTTCTATAAGTCAAGAACATAAAATATGTGGTTATCAAATGTGATTAATCTCGCTTTGTTGGAACTTTTATTCATCATTCAAAGTTTTTGGTGAAAAAGTTGGGCAAGAGGTTCTGCATCTCAAGAAAACTTGATATTTCGCTTCCGTACAAAAACATTTTACTGTTCTTTGACAAAATAAATCAAATTAAATCAATCTATCGGCCACTGACTTGAATGATGATAATCATTAATTAAGGCTATTTCTATTGCACATATTCCCAATAACATTAATAAATTTATATGAGAATGTACTAGGTCAAATATTGATATTAAATCCAGAAAAAAATGAACAAAAAAGGCCTTATCATGAATGTTAAATATTTTTTTCCACTTTTAGGCAAAAAAAAAAACGTTTCCTTGCATAGCCTGCCCGTTAATAGGTCAAACTAAAATGAACCTTAATCAGAGAACGAAATAACATTAAGCTTTTTCTACTAAATTAAATTCGCATTCCTACCAGAGGTATAACACTTCACATAATTTTTATTTCCAAATTACCTTGCATTTTGGAAATGGAATCTAAAAAATACCCTCAATGAATTCCGAAACTTTAAATATTAAGATTTATCAGACTGTCAATACAAATGTGGATTCTAATACTTTTACAAATGCTTACGACAGTGTGTTGTCCAAAATTTAATTACCCCAATGAATAATAAGTAGATTATTCCCAGTTTTCCCATTTTGTTTTTTGTTCTTGTTTTTTCTTACTCTTATTGGCTTCACTTCCTCCGATCTGATGTCTTTGCACTTTTTACCCCCTCCACTGTAGGCCCCACACAATCAATCTTTTACTTTCTCGCCTTACTTCCCAAGGAGAGAAAGTATTGTAATCGTGCCCCGGAAATGGCGAATTTTCAACAGAAAAACTCTTGTTGCCGGGCCCTGAATAATTGAATAAGTCTTGTTCCTACGAATGTGTAGTAAAGTACGTTATTAGTAAAGAACTCCAAAAAATAAAATATGTTATAAACGTGCAGAGCCTCGAGCACCTTTACATAGACTGGGGCGTATCAATTTTAGAGCAAAATTGCGGATGGTTTGTGAGCTAGCATTGACCATAGAGAGGCAAACATTTCCGTCAATCGTTTTTGCGATATCAAGGACCCACAAAACATGGAAGCACAGTGTGTTAGAGGAAGCAGTTTACAACATATAGGAATGAGACTTACCAATTTTTTTGTCATAGGGTCATTAAGAGTTTTTCTGTTGAAAATTCGCCTTTTTTTCCAGCAGCGATACAATACTTTCCCTATATTTCGAAATAAGTATGCAAGAAAGTAAAATCGATGAACTTGCCTTGTCAAGAATACTCTAAATCCTTTTCTAAGTGGTAAAAATTTAACACTAATATATTCAGAGAAATAGTTGCTGAGTAATTATGTCTTCTAAGCCAACTCTCGCTGTTTTAGTCGAATGCTAAAACAATTAGAGTAATAACAATTCGAATCAGCTGTTTTTGTTTGTTTGTGATAAATGTTTCCTGTGCTTCATATTATAGAATTCAGTTCTCGAAATGATACATCTCGGTTGATATTTAATTTATTTCTCTTAAAAGATTATGGAATTTTGATGTCGTTAATTTGCATTCACGAAACACGCGGCACAGTAACTCTTAACGCAAACGCGTCAACGTTCTTCCGTCAAACGCCGTTACTAACTTGAAGAGGAGGAAGTGTTCCAGGAAAGAAAGGGTCAGTCCCAAAAGAGGCTTGCCCCCAAAGTACAGTATTTGTTCGAATGACGCTACCAGGAAACAAGAGCCTGAACCCATGCAGCGTAAATAGACCCATTTCTATGGACTCGGGGGTGGGGGGGATGTCGTAAAAGCCACTGTCACAAGCGCACTCCAGCGAGGAATCGGGTAAACAGCGAGATAACAAAAGAAGATATGAGGAACACCCCGCCGCATCATACATACGAGCAACGAGGCAGCAGCTACTCGCAGTCGACGTCCGGTGTTTTCCACGTCAACGCCTTCTCTCCACTTCATCTAAGATGCCACGTAAGTACAAGCTACGAGCAAGGCAATTGGGGTTGCGGAACTGCCTCTGATTGCATCGTACTCCTGAAATATTTCGTATCTACCTCACTTTTAAAAAAAAATTAAAATGTATCAATCTTCTATTCATGCCTGGTAACGTAGCCCAAATTCATGCACACTATGGTCTGGTTTTTGACGTGAATATCTTGTGTTGCGATTGACTATGAATAATATACGTTACTATCGAGAAAACATTGGCAAATCATATTGTTTCGAAAAATCTCACCATATGGTAATAAAAATGAGTGACCGGCGAATCATTATCGCCGTATTACTATAAAGTAACTATTCTTTTTATCCTTAATTTATGCGAAATAGTTATTAACATAGTTATGTTATTATATCTTATTGTTTCTTACTCTAAGTTTTCTGTTTAGGTTTGTTTCTTTAACTTCATAAATTTGCGTATATTGTCAGAACGTATTGTTAGTAGAAATACATCAACCTATTAATCGTACAGAACGTATTGTCATTTCTATTTTTCCCGTCCTATTTTTGTAATCTGAAGGCTGGGTGCCCAAATACTGTGAGCAAGTAAACGCATTCCTACTGGTTTGACGAGTTATTTAACAATGCAAATAGTTTATTCACAGTCATAGTTTTCAAGCATTATGTAGAACTATGCCTTGCCAAAATACAATGGTGAGGGATTTTCTTTCGTGTTAAACAAATCACCAATATTTGCCGATTTTCATTGCTCTAGCGCATGAAACATTTGTCCAAATGTAAAAGTTAGGAGTTTCTTCTTTAATTTTGAATGTGTCAGTATTTTCAATAAAATGCATAGTTGTAAAGAAAGTAAACAGCCGCACATTTTGCTGTTTTGCGCTTCTGTTTTTTGAGATTTTCTCTGAGAAGTCAACTTTTTGTCGAGGTGCCAAACCTAAAGCAGTACACAGAACCTTAGAAATCATATAGAACCAGTGAGAAAACACTACGATTTTTTCTTAATTGAGTTCCCTTGTGCATAGCAACACTTGTCAGGCCTCTAGTCTTTGAAGCGAGGAGAGTGTTATGTCTGGTGATCACTGTTGTCGCAGACAAGTTGTTAAGTCCACCGCATTTGTTGAAGACGTACTTCTGAGTAAATAATGAGTAGAAAGAAACGACAATGAATGAATCTGCTAATAAAACTAGAGACCTTGCTTGCCCATGTTACACACAATGTACGCAAAAACCACTCATATTTTTCGAAACATTGTTCCTGACCTTATTTAAAGATTTGATTTTGACGAACACATTTCATTAAGAATAACATTTCTCTTTTCCATTTAAAAGTTGTAGGAAGATGAAAAAAATTGAACTTTTGCAATTTTTAAAAATTTAAAGAGTGTAATGAAAATTCAATACACCCCATTTCCTTAAGCGTATTTTCTTCTCTCAGAAGAAAAAATTTAAAGACAAATTTGAGAGTCCTTTTTGAGAAAATTGTAAAAATTTTGAGGCACCACAAAAAGCACCCTCAAAAACCGAAATTTCCATTTCAAATGGCTGCGTCTTTAGTGGGATCGATCGAGGAATATCAACTTTGGAGAAAATCGGGTGAATGGTCAAGCCGCTAGCGTTTTTAGGTATCAAGAACCCACCAAACTTGGATTCGGACAGCACAACGTATTAGAGAATGCAATTTTCTACATTTATGGACATTATGAAGTGTTCTTTCCTTCGTTACCAGGACCCAGCAATAATCACCATTTTCCCCCGCAGCATTACAATGCTTAACGCTACGTAAGCAGCAGGCGAGGAAGTATTGGTGAAGTTTTGAAATACCGATGTTTTCGTAAAATTTGCAGTCATTAGTACTAAATCTTTCTTCGGCAATCTAATCACCTTATAGAATCTCGATATTCGTATCATTTTTCAGTGAACAGAAATATTTCTCATTGCTATACGTTCTATTCCCGAAATTTTCTGTTATCTTTTCCGGTCCACTCATGCTGAAAACGTCTATTTGCTGAAGATAAATTGTGAACGATAGGCATGCGTCACAGGCAGAACTCTGAAGCCAGATGGACATTGGCCGATAGCGCTGACCAATTTTACTGCTCAGGAAGATGAACGGAGAAGCGCAGCTTGTGAAATATATATGAACCATTTGAAAATATTGATTCAATTTTAATAGCCTTAAGAGATAAATTTGAGATTTATACAAAAAACTATACACTTTAAAACTTGTTCAACTTTTTATTTATTAAATTTATTTACGTCATGAAAGACAAAATGAGAATGGGCAGCAAAAAGTAAATTAATAAGGCTTTGCAAATAATAAAGTTGTTAATCCAGTGGGTTTTGATGCATTGTTCACGTCTGAATTTTTATTTTTCTGTACGGTATGATGTTGTTGAAGAGACGGATTTTATAAATTAATACTGTAGAGTGCCTTTTAACATTTGCATGAAAACTATAGTATTAATGCTAAGCCGGTTGTATTAAACAGAAAACCAGTAATTTTCAATTTTTCGTCTACTGATTACACAGTGTAGAGAAAGTATTGTAATGCTGCGGGGGAAAATTGGCGATTTTTCGACAGAAAAGCCCTTACTATTGGGCCTTGGTAACCGAAAAGTGGAGAAATCTTGTCTCGTATAGTAAATTATTCCGCACACATGTTGTTAGCCCGAGTCTACGTTTGTGGTTGCCAGGTGTCCACTATTTGAGGGGACTGTCCGCTTTTTTCACATATTTTTTTGCCCATAAAATACTGGACATTTTTTTATTCCAATGCTTTATGATACAATTGTACGTAATCTAAAGATCTACAGTCTAAGAGAAAAGGGACAGGAAATTTGTAAGAAAATATATAATTTAATTTCCATTTACCCCCGCCTGTCCGCTATTTTTTGGAAGCAGACCTGTCAACGCAATCTATGTTTGGTGGATCCATGATACCAAATTTGATTTCGGCAAAACATCTGTCCGTCTCTCTGCCTGTGAACAACTAGCGGATAAACCGTAAGCAGAATTTTCACCAAAATTGATATTCCTAGATCCACCTGACTGGCCGGCCACATCCCTTCCAATTTCAATCGGCCATTCTAGTTTTTGAGTGTCATTTACATTAAACCTCAAAATTTTCTCCAACATAACTCCAATTTTTGTTTATTTTTTCCCCTGATAGAGTTCGAAACGCATAAAGAAATGTCGCATTTTCTTTGCGCTCTTTAAGTTTGCAACAGTCCTCCGAAAATTGCAATAGTTCAAACGTTTTTCAGCAATTTCCTACTATTACAATAAAGGAGATTCGGAATAAATAGATTCCAATATGTTGTATATATTTTTTTAAGATGAACATTACTTAATGACTCCGTAGTTATAGTTTGAATATATTTCACACTCCACACACAGTGAGACCATGCTAAAATGTTGAATAACATATATTACGTTTATGCTTGAAATTGTTTGTAATACATAGTGCAATAATGTGTTGTTTTATCTTGTAATACGTTTGCTTAACGAATTGTAACTGACAGGTGATAATGTAGATAATGTTCTTATGAAAATAAATAGATTTAAGGAAGACAATAAATGTTACCTAGAAAAAAAATAAAACAATTATTTTACTTCGAAAAGGTTTGATGGTTGAAAAAATTCAAAAATATTAATTCAAAATATTCAAAAAATATAAGCTCACTTCTCTGAAACCAAGGCAAGCTTGTGTGATATTATCCTTCTTTTTCTGCATAATGTGCAAATACTGCAAAGGTTAAATTTAAATAAATGTCTTTATTGATGGCGAGGCTCAGGCCATTTAGCCTCCCCTTCCGCCTCACCATGGACCATTTATTCATCTCGATTGTATTTGCATAAGACAGAAAATACCAATGTCCCTGAAGTAAATGCAGATATGCACAGGAGCTTCGTTTGAGTTGGTTTGGACTTTTTCAAGTTTTAGCTGAAGTGTTAGTAGGGGATAAAATACAATATTATAATATTACGTAACGTTTTCAATAATGCAGAGAATATGTACGGTTGTAGCACCTCTAGTTTCCAGATGCTGCAGATAGCGTTATGTAACCTTTCGAGAGTGACTAAGAGAAGATAAGAATTCAAGATTATCACATCAGGCTACAGGACATTTAGATAAGATATTGCAATATACCTTGGGAGTGTGTTCCAGAATTTTCCAATTATATACCTCCCTAATGATTTTTCATTCTGAAAAAAAGAGAATAAATTAATTGTATGTCCGTTTTAATGACCTACTTTTATTCATATTCATTACAGGCTTGTATTAATCCTTATATCGCTTTCCATTCTCTTCAGTTATTAAAAATTCAGTATCAGTACTTCAGGATAATAAGCAACTAAGGAAAATACTCAATTTACTATGCGAGAGAGTTGGGGAATATCCTAATCACGTGTCCCTCACGTTTTTTTTATTTTCTTTGATTATAAACAAATAAATATATAAATACATACAAATAAATATATTTTCGTTAAAACTTTACGGATTTTGAGACTCAGGCCATTGAGTCTGCTCTTTCCCCTGAAAGATTTATTATATAATAAATATTAGGTAATTCAATGAAAAAACGTACGCTATCAAAGGAAAGAGATTCTCACGAATGTGATAAATGGAGAAAGGATTTCCATTCAAGTTCATATTTTATTTAAGCTTCATAGAGCTTGAAAACTATGTATGTAATATATTTCTTGGCAAACTCATTTTAAAAATACACTTTTTTCGTTCATATTTGCATGTTTAGATTAAACTGCATTTTAGACTTCGCATTAGATACTTACGTTTTGGACTAGTGGATTAGAAAAATTTTTATTATGTTTTACTTATGTTGTGGATATCAAAAATGAAGCATATTTTGTTTAAATACCGTATTATTCTCAGATCGTGTTAGTTCCAAGCTACAAAGGCAAGGTCTTTCCTTATTGTTTAACCAAAAATGTTAACCATTCACAACACTTCACTTGCACCGATTTTCAAAGCGACTGCATGCGCTGTGAGTAAGAATTGCGAAATGAATCGGCGCCAAGCGATTAAGTCACAAATGATAAAGAAGATACAGGAATCCGTGACTCAATATCACCTGACAACTGACAACGGGAGGGGAAAACAATATAGAGCAGATTCCCATCCCCCTCGCATGCAAAAGAAATTAAATAAAATGAAATGAAGTATAATAAAATTAAAAACCATGTTTCTAAACAATTTTTTTAATCTATATTTAATACAATTTTGTAAAATTGCCTTTAGCAGTTCAGAAAATGAAGTGTATGAAACATGTTCCACACCAGTTTCCTGAGTCTTTAAGTGATTGCAAAGGAGCGATTGTGCATTTAAACGCGACTTAAAAAAGCTCATATGAAATTGCTTATTCATAGAGGAAAGAAGATAAAATTCCTAACTCTACGGTTCAGGCGACAGCGACAAGACCAAAGGGAAGGGGACTGAGTAGATGCAGGCAGGTAGCGAAGGCTGTGGGGTGGGGAGGAAAGTTTGCGTTGAGGAACGAGGGAAATTCCTAACCCAGGCGGTCGCCGACTGCCTGTGACTCAGCCGGGTGAAAGAGTCGTTTTATGAAGAGACGTGTAGAGAATAATGGCAGGGTATAAGAACGCACGCGATATATATATATATATATATATATATATATATATGTGTGTGTGTGTGTGTGTGTGTGTGTGTGTGTGTGTGTGTGTGTGTGTGTGTGTGTGTGTGTATGTGTGAGCGAAAAGGGAGAATAACAAAAAATTGATTTGCGACCGACCATTACTCCTACAATATAAATAATGGATTTATATTTTACATTTTTTTCAAATATATTTTCATAATTTGACGTGAAATAACGCAATTTTAAAAACACGATTTTCTCAAAAACGTGATCAATTTTTTTTGTACCAATAATGATAAATGTTCTAAAGGGATTTCTACCAATTTAAACGGGTAAGGCAACACACTTTTACTTTCTCGTTGATGTAACTCGTCGGATTAGGAGATATAACGGGTAGCATATAGGATTGTTTTACCCAAGTTTGGGGGTTCAAGCCCGATAGCACACGTGTATTTTTAAGGGCGAAAAATTCTTCGTATGCATTCCTTGGGACTGGAAGTAAAGCCGGTTGTCCCATGTTGTAGATTTACTGTAAAAGCATATGCATCTCAAAGATACTCAAGCCTAAAAGACGCCTCTGAGGTAAGTTGAAAATCGCCTTATTCGTCTTTTTTCTCCGCGAGATGGTGAAATGAGCGAAGCGAAATTTGTGGTAAGACGAATGAGCGGGCCTGGGGGCCCGAGTCTCACCACGAAAAATGAGGCATGAACTAAACTACTCTCGCCTTAAGGGGAAAATATTATGATCTATCTTCGCAACCGCGCAGACAATTATGGACAACCCTCGATTCGGGGGAGGAACATTTGATTGTTTGAAAAAACTGAAAAATTAGTAAAATGTAAATATAAAAAACTAAATTGTTGATTCATCAGATAGGAGTAGGCTTCATTGTTTTATATTCTTCAATGATCCCGTCGCTTCTGACGTAATCACCCATATAAATTACAAAGTATCTACTGTATCAGGTAACAGGTTTATCGCGAAATTAAACCGCGATAGATATCCCACGCACACTCAGGATACGGGACAGACTGACCCGTCTGTGTTTCCACGTTTCATATTAAACCGTACCTCGAAAACGCTCGCAGACGCTCAATTTGTCCCTCCGACTTAACTGCGTTTCATCGAAACAAAGGCCGGACGACTGTGCGTCTCAGCCTCGGCCCTTTTGTTTGGATAGGGCGAGTGGCTCCGAATACTGTAAACGGGCTCAAGCAATTGGAAACGAGTAACCGCGAACATTCATTCCTATGAAAATCAGGAGACGACTCGTTTCGTTCACGGAGTTCAATTCCGATGCGTTATGTCCAAAGACGCGCATGTTTGTTCGGACTGATAAAACGGGACAGGCAAAACTTGCAATTCTCCACAACATGTGTAAATGCAGACTGTAAGCCTAGACTGCACGATTTCTGCATGAAAAATTTTGAGCATGTTCGTAATTTTTCAAGCGGAAAGCTTACAGTTTGACTCAAGTGCCTTTTGCGGCGGAATCATTCACTAACGGATTTGTGTACCCGATGCGGCGGTAATCGGCCTCTTCGATTTTGTGGTTCAGTGTGTCTAAGCGCGATTGTGTGAAGTAATATTGTGATAAACTACTCGTTCGCTATTTCTGTCTTCATATGTTTCTTCTCTGGACTCCTCGTGGATAATTAATAGTTAATAAAGATCACACAGCGTAACGTACGCACTGAAATATCGCCACTGCATGTACTCGGACGGCGCAATTCAGTTGTTTCGCAGTAGACCCCCTACCGACGTCTTGAGGCGTTTCATTCAAAATCCCTACAGAAAACATACAGAACGAGTATGCGCGACTTTTAGCTTTCATACTTCAGGTTTGGGATCTCGAAGTTTCTGTACTGAAACTGTATGCGAATCTGCACGAAAACTGTACTGTGTATACCGGCCTATAGATTCATTTAAAGGGTTTACATAAAATTATATCTGTTCTGTCCTTTGGCTAGATAGCCCGACACGGGCTTTGGCCGACCAGCGGTTCAAATTCTATCTACGATCATTCATATCTAGAAGTATTTGGATACGACAAAAATATTTCCTGGTAACAGCGGTCTCAGGGACGAATCCACACGTCACACACATTTTTTAACTGTTTTTGACGAACATGACATAAATAAATAAATAAATCCCACAGAGGAGAGAACGTGCTCCCATTAGACATTGTCAGTATACGCATTTTATTTGTTATTAATATTAAACCAATTGATCCCGGTTTAGATTTTCCCCTGAACTCCTACTCGATATTTTCTTCGATCAATTGAGGATGAGATTTATGAGGATGGAAAAACTTCTCAACCTACATCCGTGAGGTTGAAAGTGAGGACATTGAGGGAGACCCGTTGTAAATAGTACTGCTTTGGCATTCACCTGGAAGTGATCAAGGAAACGATGGAAATCATCCATCACAGTAGTTGACCTACGTGCTTTGTTCCTGTAGTGGCCAAAATACTAGACTCGAGATATTTGTGTGTCATATTACGTCATTGGTTGTTTATCAAAGATAATTTTCAAAACATATTAAACCTTGGTAGGAAAAACCCTTGTCCTTCCAAATTCCCTCACCTTTGGCAGTTCCAGGATTCGACACTGAACATATCTAAATCTCTTTTCATCAAATAATCTTGTGTGTGGCACAGCTAAGAATTCGTATTTGGCTTACAATCCAGTTAGAATTAACACAATAACCTGCTAAATGAATAGCCTTAGTTATTGTATGTCAAATAGTTATCTAAGGAATAAAGTTCATAAGACTTCTTATTACAATAATAGATTGAAGAATTACCAAACGAGTCTGTTAAGACGAATTTGATAACCAATCGAATATTATAATAAGATGTTGTCAATCCAATATCGTAAATCCTTAGACGCAGGTTGTAAAAATTCAAGTGAACTATAATTTTCGTTGAAACTTGACTCTTCGTTCTGTATGAGGTGAAGTAATGATGCTGATAGAAGATATATCTTGAGTTTGTTTCAATATTACTTGCATTACACAAATTATGTTTACTTACTCGTATTTACTACGTAAGAAGAGACATTTACTTAATCGTGTGCCGAATAATGGCGAATTTTCTGCAGAAAACTCTTATTGCCGGGCCCTGGGCATGCAATTAGTACAATTTATAAAAAATTCTCAAAAACAGCTCAGCTCCATTTTTTTACACAGCTACAAGAGGAGATACTTAAAAGAATAGCATGAGAATAATTTCCGTTGAACCTTCTAAATTTTCCCAAATTATTTAGAAATAATGCGAGGAATCATATCCTGCAGTAGCACCACTAGTTTTAACGAACGACTATACTTGTGTCGTAATAACGTTCAGCTTACGGCATCGAATGTTCTCTCACATAGCCATGTAGTTGATATAATAATAACAACTATACTAATTATAAATCATAAATTACATCATGACGTACGCGCAAATAAAAAGATATCCTCCGACAGCCTGTGATGTCGGTGTTTGTAAGTAACCCCGCCCCCGGACAGTTAGTTTCCCGCCTGGGGTCTTTGTGTCAATCTCACAGATACTAAGAGTGTAAATGTTTTTTTGTTTTTTCAAAACATCCGTCATGTCTGTCCGTTCATCCGTCCACCCGTCCTTCCGTCTGTCTATGAACAACATTAACCCCTAAACAGTTCGTAGGATTTTTTTCCCAAATGAATATTCTCCAATTGATTTGGCTCGTCTCAAGCCACACGATTTTCAAAAGAAGTCTTTAAATTGTGAGGGCACTTCACATGAAGACCTGGGATATTTTCAATGTTTTTTTTCAAAAAGAGTTCAAATTGTTTCTTTAAATTTCTCGTAAGAATAGATACGGTTAAAATTTTTCTATAAAACAGCTTCAGAATTTTTTATGGGTAGTGCTAAATTCACTCTATAAGATGACACAAACGTATTTTGTTGTACTATTTTGTTTTTTAACTTTCCATGAATATATTTTTTATATCTTTCTCACGTGGTTAGTATTTACATTAGGTGTAAATTTCTTATATATCATCGCATTTGTCAATTAATTTCTTATGACGTATCTCGAAAAATAGAAAGTGTGGTGTGAAAATGAGCTTAAAAATGCACACTTACAGAAACTCTCAAACATTTTTTTAAAATCAGCTCAACATTTTCCAATGAAAATTTGAATATAGGACCATATTTCACCGTTTTATAATATTCTTAAAGTCCTACTTCAATTCTACATACACATATATGGAGACGAAAAATTGAGGTAATGTGAAAAAATGTCTTTTAGGAGTCAAAAGATGTCAGTTGACAAGACAGTGGGGAAAACAATGAAAAGATTCATTCTCATTGATTCATTTTCAATTCATTTTTTGATAGCTCCTTAGAGAAGCGCCAGACGCAACGCTGTAACCTGTTCTTATTGTGGCGCAGACTGCTGGAGTTTGTTGAGAGCCCCTTAGAGGAGTGCCAGGTGCAATACAGAGTCCTATTCTTGTTGCTGTGGCGCAGACGGCTGGATATTGATGATAGCAATGGGGTGACCTGTTCTTGTAGCGCAGACTGCTGGATGTTGTTGATAGCAATGCGGTGACCTAATCTTATTGTGTTGCAGACTGCTGAATGTTGATAACAATGGGATGACCTGTTATTGTTGTGTCACAGACTGCTGGATGTTGATAGCAATGGGGTGACTTGTTCGTGTGGCGCAGACTGATCGATGTTGTTGATAGCAATGGAGTGACCTGTTGTTGTTGTGGTGGTGTTGCAGACTGCTGGATGGACGGCAGCTACGGCGGCACCCCCGACGGCGCCGTGCGCGCGGGCCGCGACCGCGACGGGGACCCCATCTTCGTGGGGCGCGCGTGGCACGAGGGGGACCTGCTGCCCGCCAAGGTGGTGCCCAACAAGGGCGGCGCCTACGTCTGCTGGGGCGGCACCGAGCACCACAAGGACCAGTACGAGGTGCGTGCCCCGGCGCGTCTTCTCAGTACACTATAATTGTAGTATCCAAAAGAAAACAATTTCTAAATATGGATTTATTCCAACCACAATCAGTACAGAGGTAGACAAATTCAAGCCAGATTCAAACAATTTTCCACAAGATGTACCGAAGAATGTCCAAGTCACAATTTCTTGGGGAGCTGTCCAAAATCGCAGCAGTTGTGCCGTTCACTGTTCCAAGAGAGAGAAAGTCCGTAACCGTAGCTGTTTCGTTGCACTCGTTCACAATCACTTCCCAATGTAGGCAGACGCTTGACTGTGTCTCAGCTCGCCGGGCGCGTCTTTTATAGCCGGCTCGGGCTGCGGGTCCGTTGGCCAGCTGTCAGGTACGGATGCGCCCGTCCGCTCCGGAGCCTGGTCGACCGTGACGGCGCCACGGCATCCGCTATCGCCGCCCTCTCTTGAGTGGCGCCGGAACTAATTTCCGGCGGCACTTTTAAAGGCACGCAGTCGGCCACAGCAATAATAAATAAATAAATCTAATTGGGGCGGAATATTATATTTTTTGAACGCAAAAAAGGGTTTTATACCGACAGAAATATCGCCTTAGGTGGGTCAGAGCACCAACTGATGTCACTGTAGTGCTACTGACCCGGTGCTCGAAGGTTTGAGTCCTGCCGGTGGCAGGATTTTTGACTCTAGGTACACACTCTGGCTAGTTCGCATTCAGACGCATTCTGGGCGAGAATTCTAGCGACCAGCTCCTCTCATAGGTACCATTCAGTGGTTTCTTCGAACAACACTAGCCCAATGCCGGAGTAGTACTCTACCAAACGGACTCGGACCGCGCACGATCTGTCCTTCGTCTACCTTGCCCTATCACATTCCTTCCTTACACTAACATGCTCTACACTACCACACATGCCGGGAGACCGGTCGGGAGCTTACAACTAGTCCCGGATGAGGCGGTGCCCCGCGGGTGGGAGATACCTGGTTGGGGAAAAGCTAGCAAGTCCCCGTAGGTCGATTCCGGATTTCGCCAGCTAACGGAGAATATCATCTCCATCTCCCGCGATGAAAACATTCACTAAACGTCCGGAAATAATGACCTGAGTAGTTGTCATGATCGTAATTTATAATCGATCAACCAATGAAAACAGAAACAAGGCTTTTTCGGGACCAGAGGCAAACAATAAGTTGTTGTTTTTTTCCTTCGAATAGTCGCCGTTTCCCGGCGCACGATTACAATCCTGTCTCTTGGCTACTTCCGTAGCAAGGCGAGTAAGTAAAAGGAGTGTGCGCGTGTGTTGTGTGCGCAGGTGATGTGCGACGCCAGCGCCGCGTGGGTGGACACGCAGGGCGGCGACGTGCCCGAGGGGGCGGTGCCCATCGGCCAGACGTCCGACGGAGAGCGCCTCTACATGGGGCGCGTCATGCACGATGGCGCGCTCACCCCGGGCAAGGTGATTTTTATTTCACGTCAAAAACAGTTCAAAACTGTGTGTGTGACGTCGCTACGGGGAGAAGCGTAATTTGTGCACGTTTTCTTAATTCTGGTTTCTAAAACATACAAGCTGAATTCTGAATACAAAAAGATACGAGTGTTTTCGGCCAGAATTGTTAGCAAAATATTCGCTACAATGTAAGAAAATCTATTTTCAAAGGCAACTCAGCTACAGATATGAGTTCTTATCCTTCATGTCCTTCGTGAAGGAATAAACTTCTTCCGCGACAACATGGAGAACGATAATTTAAATAATTATATTTACCACTCAACTCTAGGAGACGTGCACAGATAATAAAGTTACATTTAGTATGTCGAGAAGCAAAACAATGTCCATCTTAGCATTTTCTCAAGAAAGGGAAACTAGACGAAAAAACTGATCGAGATGGGGTCATTGACCCAAAAGCAGAGGGACAATACTTGTTACCCCACACCTATTCATTATTTTCGAATAAAACTGAGAGCACATATGGCATATTAAGGCGGAATGAAATAAAATAATACATTCATAAATTTGGAATTAAAAACATTTCCCCTTTAAAAGTTCTGAGATTATTATAAAATAAGTTAATAAAATTATGTCAACAATAGAGAGCATCTGGAAAGGCGTTGAACTCTCTGACTTTATAATTGAGTGACTACAATTTTATTTTCAAATATTTGTTCCTTGTTTTAGGTTCACCCCAGTCACGGAGTATGCTACATCCCCTACGGAGGTCAAGAGCTTTCCTTCCCGCAGTACGAAATTCTGGTTCTGAAGTAAACTGCTCCACCGAATCTGGGGAAATAACTATTTTTAAAAACGAATATCACACTAAGACTTGTATTCACAAATAAAACAGCCGTTTGCAATTCCTGTAAACAAAAATATAATATTTGTAAAAATGTAATATTTTTTTTGTTTCTAGACAGAAATTGCTTGATTAAATTGAAGAGTATTATAATAAATTTTGGTTTAATTGAAAAACATTATAATATTTTTTCATAATTATTCTAAATCCTCTGATTTTTCAGACATTGCTGTCACTTAAAACATCATTTTTCATTTAAATTTACAATTTTATGTGACCGATGCAGTAAAACGATTCACATTGGCCGTCAGAGCTCCTGCAATCACTCAGCGAGTGCTAAAAGTCCACCCTTGAGATTCATTTTATGATTTTGCAAAATATAATGAATAAATTATTTTTTTTGTATATCAGCATTATAAAAGACCTTATCTGTTACAGAGTATCGTAGATAAAAGGGCCTTTTACAGCACAAATGATGACGTACTAGCATTTTACGCCACGAATGATTGCGCCATCACACATTCAGCCAATCGCAGTGAGAGACTCGTCGTGACGTAAAGGTAAACGGAACAGCCGTCTACCGTTTTCTCGCACAGATGTCAATTACCCGAGACGTCACAAGAAAGTGTTTCGCAAAATTAAGTTTGATTCTTTTATAAATTGATAATGCTTTTTTACCAAAGATAGCGAATGCAATTAGTTTCAAACATTTATTTATTGCATTCGTACAAGTTTGAAAACTCGCTCCTAACGTCACTCGTTTTCAAAACATGTTCTCATGCAATAAAGCTTAACATTAAGAACTAATTGCATAAACCACGAGATTTCTGAGGGTTTGATGTCGAGGATGTGCAATAACAGGCATAAAATAAACAGTATTTGAACAAAGGAAGTTAATCTCTACTAACAACGTGAAACACACTTTATACAGAAACACTTGAGAAATGCAGACATTTCCTTTTACGAAAATATATAAAACATTCATTTTTACTTTCCCATATACATACGTATATACAAAGTAATAGTCGTAGTATAGGGAAAGTTATGTGATGCTGCGCGATAAAACAGCGAATATTCGGCAGAAAAAAGTTTATTGCCGGCCCTGAAAACAAAAAAGTGGATAAATCCAGTTGCTAAATTAAGAAAACAATCCTCTAACACGTGCTGTAGCCAGAATCCCCGTTTTGTGGGTCCTTAATACCGAAAAACCAAATGACGGCAAAACGTTCGACCGTCCGTCAGTTCGTCTTTCAATCTGTAGCGCTAGTAGCGCCTAAACAATACATTATGTGTGTCCTAAATGAATATTCTCAGGTCGATCTCGTTCCACTCAAGGAGCTGCCATTTTGAAACTGTTTCTTCTAAATTTGGGGTACTTTACGCGAAGCGCACTGAAATTTTCAAAGATTTCTCTTCAATTTTCAAAAATTTCTCAGAAACAGTTCCAAGTTTTTTCTTCAAATTTCTTGTAAGAATAGAGTAAAATACACTTATAAAGATAGAATATGTCATATTTTCACGATTAACTCTGATCTTGAAAATTACAATTTTTTGTTTTTTGCAGATTTCTCAATAGGATGCTCGAATCCTTCAGTTTCCTTAATGAGAAAGGTTTGGTTTATGCAACTGAAAAACATCAATTATTTTTTGAGTTCTACTCTTTATTCTCAAATATGGTAAAAGCATATCCCAAGATGTGTCAAAATGTTTTTCTATGAGGGTAAAAAAGCAATAAGTCGTGCTGCATTACCTTCGAATATTTTCTTTAAACAAGTCTTTCTACATTATTCAAAGAATTGTTTTAATAAGTACCGTTTGAAACACTTCTTTAAAATTATCCCACTGGGAAAACTTACATAAGAATTTCATCACCTCTATTTTGGGTAACTTTACTTAAGATTTTTCACCTTTACTCTCAACGGTTAATGAGGCTACTCTATCTAATGCAGCTGACTTATTTATATTTGAATTTGTTCAACCAAACATAAAGCCTTTCATAAATTGTTAAACAATACATCTCTACTCACACATCTCAAAATACCAGATTCTCTTTGAACATCTACATCCTCCACTTGTAAAAACAGCACTTAAATATTTTCAAACCCTTCCCACAGCAATTGACATTTGCATATTCTGATTTGAAGTGCACGAACCCCTACTGTAGGTTTCCAATCTAATAATCATTTATTATGTTAGTAAATATAGCCTCCATAAAGCCTGTTTTTAATTAACTACTGCCTTCTTTGCTCCTGAGTTTTACTTTTCACCTTCACTTATTTTGAAAATATAATTTCCATAAACTCACAAAACAATTAACCTCAAAATCAAAATACAGTGAGTATTAACACATACAAAAGTATACCAAATTAGTTGACTACTTCATTTCAACATGCTTCCAAAATAACTTTTTGGATTGTAACAAAGTTTCAATTGTAACCTCAATTTGTCCTACAACCATCCAACAGTCCTTTGCTCCACTTCATTTTTGTTTTGTCTTTCCGGCGGAAACACCATTAGGTGTGCCGTATTAACATCACATCATCCGTCACGGGGGAGAGAGACCGTTATTAGCAGTGGTAATAAGTGCAATGAACTCTGGTAACTTGAGTTTATTGACTTTATATTGTGCTCTTACACTTTCACTTTTACGTTGTTTTGAACATTTACCTTGGAAGTTGCAACACTGAAGTACCATGGCTGTCTCGCGTTGCACAGTAACACAAACTTGAATTGAAACTTGTTGATGAAAATGTCGTGGCCGTGGTCTGGCATCATGCTCGTCTCTAGAGCGAAAAGAGAAGTGAGGTGCTCCGAGGCATCGAGATCCGACTCGTTTGATGGTGGGAACGAATCCCAGGACCCTTAGTCTTTAATAATTGAATACCGGTCTTAAGAACCGCTCAGCGCGCTAGCTGTAAGTTGCAACCGCGCCTGCCGCTAAGCGGTTATGCAACCCACCCGGCATTCCGTGGTGCCGCTCGCACACGCAGGCGATGCAAGCAGTGACAGTCATCGAAACTAGCGGGTGATCAGTCCATGGATAAAGGAATACAGGTAGATGGCATGACGTCAAAATTTGAAGCAACCATCCAGCATTTTGGTGTGCCCTAAACGCCATTAGGGGTTCTCGTGTTGAGGTGAGTTCTTTGCTGTAGTTTTTAATATTTAAAAGCCTTGATCGGATTAACAAGCTTTTTTAACAGTTCTTTATGGTTACTTGTGTAGATTACTGCTATACAGAGCGCGAATTACTTTTCTCATGTAAAAAGTTACTTTATATGGTTTGGAGAAGTTTGCCAAGTCTGTGTGCTGACTACACAACGCGTTAGAGGAAGGAATTTTCTACATATTGGAACAGATTTATTCTCTCTCTCTCTCTTTTTTTTTGTTACTAAGGCCCGGCTATAAGAATTTTTCTGGCAAAATTCGCCGTTTTGCTCCGCAACATTACAATACTTTCTCTATAAAGTAGCAGTAGACGTGAAAGTACAAACGTATGTTAAGATTTGGCGGAAAAAGGTCTTAGTTCTTCCACATTTCCTCCCCTTAGGCAGTTGCTGGATCCATGGCTGAACACGCCTAAATCACTTTTCATCAAATAATCTGCTACGCAGGGCACGAATGAAGACATCGAAATCTTAATATCTTTAAGATTCTGCACAAGTTTTCTTGAGCTCTTTTGCTAGAAACGAGTGGCGTGGCAGGTTATTTCTTTATTACGAGTGTATTCAAAATCAAATCGGATGATCGGGTTTATATTGGGCAATCGGATTTATATTGGGTGATTGCCTGTTTGATAGATAAATAAATAAATGATCGCTTGCCAATATTTCTTATATTAAAATGCTGTTTTCTTCCTTTTTTACTCATAATAGTGTGTAGTAAGAGATAGTAGGGATTCTGGAACTCAGGAAGACATGTCCACTCACAGGACTTGTCATACATGATTGAAATTGTATGTGTGACTCAATAAAAAGATAAAACAATTATCAATTGAGATAAAAGAAACTTCATTTTTCCTGTACATTTTGGCATACTGATGCCAATTATTTCCTGTTTTTTCTTGCTTTCCTGCCTCCTATTAATCTCTACTTCCTCACTTTCTTTTTCCCTTGCAACTTATCCTCACGTACGAGCTGTTATCCTTCTGTGACCCAGTGCTTAACTATTTTCCACAAGTGAGCATTTTCCTTTGTATTGCCTCCTGAAGATTATTGATATTCAAGAATATGTTCCTACTGTATTTTTGTTCTCCATCCTACCCAGTGCTTTGGCTGCCTCATGGGTACATTGTTTTAGCCACTCATGTCAATATAATTAACATACTATTATTATTATTATTATTATTATTATTATTATTATTAGTGGTAGAAGAGGGTTTTGTAATCCCCAAGGGATTACAAAATGATGTTGAGATCAACAACTAAAATTTACATTACATTGTTGTTACAATGAAGTTAACAGAATTATTTCTTAATGTGTTTATTTTTATATTCTTAATATGTTATTTTACTTTTAATTTTTCATTCTTTTGGTGATAACTAATTATTATTTATTTCTCTCTTCATTCATAAGATCCACACAATTTGACATGAAATCTTTTGGACATCTGTCAGTGTTTAATAACAAAATGCACCCATACCACTGGAGTGAAATTCCACTTTATTTGAATTGGTCCTTACAACATTTTACACTGCTACAGAAGGGATTTAGGTATTGTGAAAGTTAACAGAATGATTGAGATGACTGGTGACCTATAACAAATTGTCATAAATTCTCTCCTTGAAATGCTTATAATAGTACTATGCATATTTTGCCATCATTTGATAGCATGCACTGAAAATACTGATAGCAATGTGTCGCTGTGTACATTTCTCGGTTCACATTTAACACCACTTTCTGAGCCAGCTGCACATTTGGAATGAAATGATACCTAAGTAAATTTTATATTAATGCAACTTTTTTTCTTGCACCACATGTGAGCTACTGGTTTCTCCATCAAGTGAAGTTGAGCATTAAGGGAGAGCAACTCGGCCCACCACATTAATTTTTAGAATGATTTTATAATCATTTCTGAGTGTGTGGGTTTGATTGCATGCTTGCATGCATGCGTGTTTTATGTAAGAGTATACATGGTCTCTTTTGAATGACAAGTAAGACATCACCATATTAGTAGAGCATTTCAAAATCTCATCTGTTTTTTCAATATAATGTATTACCAACTTCATTTATTAAGTATTAACATCAACACTCCACTGTGTTGCTGCAGTATAGACAATATTGAAAATTTGTAACAGAACAAAGACAAAAAGATTAAACTCTTTACATGTAATATGGTATTTATTACAATTACAGAGCAGAGTTATCAACATTAGGATAATGTACACATCAGTAAAATATGAACAAAATGTATTTTCAAAATGTGAAGCATTTCTCACACTTATTCCTATGTACATATTCATTAAAAAGCTGTTTTTAAATATAAATCCACTCTGATTTTTTGAGACTCAGGTATTCATCATTCACACAATTTTCATAAATAAACATTTAAAATAACATAATTGGTGAAAATTACATCAATCTTTTTCTCTAAAGTTCAAATCTCAGCAATTCCATACCATGAAATATTGAACCTCTAATAATTGAACTGGATAATAGAAGTACTATGAAATAGGGAATGTTCTGCAATTAATATCAGTCTACACCAAACACACAATACTTTCTGGCAGCAATAACAAACCATGTGAATTTGTGACCCTTCAGTACAAGTACTACGCAGTAATAAACAATCAGGCAAAAGACATCAAGTACAAAAGTTGCAAAAATATCTTTCTACGTGCTGACTAAAATGAAAGATAAAGAGGACCTTCCAGACTGATTTTATGAACTACATGAATTAATGTTCTAAGCAAGATAAGCACATTCTCAAACCCCAGAAACACTGAGCAAGGCAAATGCATTCAAACACAAGATTCGACCAAATAGTTCCAAACACTCCTGCCTCTTTGAAATGCTTCAGATTTTGCTGACAATGTCTTGGGGAGAAAATACCTACAAACAACTTCAATCTTTTAGCAATTTTTTGCTGATACAATGCTACTTTGCAGAAGCTCACATAAAATTATATACTTATTCTAATTTATCTTGCATCAATAAAATAAATATCTGGATAAGCTATTTATTTCTTAAGATTATTTTTATATATATATATATACACATTTTCACATTACCTTCTTTAAATATGCATTATTAGTATTATTGTTTATTATTCTTCAAAAATGCACAGCTTTTGGACAAAACTGCAAAGTATAATTGTAAACATAAAATCTACAGATATGTAGCTCGATTTCTTTAATAACTGTGAAAGTTTATTTTTGTTTCACAGCTGTTAAATGCAATTTTCATTCAAATGCATTCTTTTTTAAAGCAAACATATCTCTATGGCTTGGAAAGATGAGGGTCCATTATGGTGATTTCTATGATTAGACAATACTAATTTCAGAACCTATCATCAAATCCATTCATAAATCAACAGTACATTTTAAGAACAAATTCATTACCACTACTCAAGAATAATTTGATACTTTTTGAAAAAAATTCAGAACCAGCATTTAAAATGAAATTAAACATTCGTAATAGGAATTCGAAGAATACACTGCGCATTTTGAAAGAAATGCTCTGAAAAATAATTTTGTCACTAAAATTTAGATGGGTGAAAAAGTCTTTAACTATTTAAGTGAAACAAAGGCAACTGCACAAGCACTATGATTCTCTTCCACATCCAACTTCTCAGCATGTGAAGAAGACAAGTTCATTCACAACTCTAGCCATTATTTTGTAGTTATTTGAAGCAACAGTGTTTCAGTAGCAAGTACTTAAATGGTTTGGTTCCCAAATGTTACATGTGTTTAATATGTATGTATTTATATATGCATATACATACAAACTCTCATACACATGTAAATTTCAGTTGTATTTCCATACAAGTCAAGACCAGTGAAATTATGATGAATAAGGAATCAGAAGATTCATATTTTTCTGTTTTGACAGTTTTCGAAGCATACACAAGATTCACTGACAACCAAAGTAAACCTTTTTTTTTCCTTGACATTCAGAAATCATAAACTTTTAGTTACATCAATAGAATAGTGACTGAACTTGAAAGGAAAGCCATGTTACATATGTGATCTATTTAACACAGTAGTGCAAGAAGAGAACAATAATTAAGACTATCTGATTACACAAGAAGGATATTGTATTGGCATCTACATACCTTTCCTCCACTTTTAAGACCACAGGCTTTAATAAAATAAGTATTTTTTAGTCTACTTTGTATTTAAACAATGGGTTCCCTTCTGGTAATATTTTTACACATCTGTTCACACAAGACATCACCAAGTTATGTTCCTATCATACATAGATAAGAACTACAAAGGTAGTAAATCTTATTTCTTAAAAAGAGTATTGCAAGATGTGTCTATCAGTCATCATAGCCCAGTTTCCAAGGGCAATGCTTACATCTACATTTGATCAGGGCACTGATTCTTCCTAGGAAGCACAGAGTTTGCTTGCAAAGGAAAAGTGGCAGTTTGTTTTACACAAATATGATACTAATGCAATTATTACATTTTTCTTCATCAAGCAAGAACCCAGTGGTGCCCAAATCAGATCCCTGTCATAAACATTTAAAATGATTGGCAGTGCTTCATTTAGGGCATAACAATGCTTTTAATTTATTTTAGTAGAAGGTATATATGATATAGGTATTTAGGAATGAATGGCTATTTGAATCTGAAAATTTTCTGAGTGCTTGTGCATATGGCACATTAGAAGCAGAAGCCACAATCACAATGCAAAGAATCTTCCCCACTTTCATAAAGAGCGTAGCGTAAGGCCAAGGTTAAGGCTGATGGAATTTAAATCAAAAGAATCATATTGAAAATAATCAACTTGTAAAATAATATGCAATAACAATAAATTGATGAATCCAACATCATTCATTTGAAAATTTGTCTTTCTAAAAAACTGAATTCATTGAATTTTCTTTTTAATTTAAATTGTTTCCTCCAAAGTATTACATTGTAGTGGTATGACTGCTGAATATAAGCATATAAGTAAACATTAAGACTAATAGTTAGAACAGGTTTTGAAAGAAGAAAAATAAAAAAAATAAACGTACTTAAAATGAAATTCATATTATTTTAAGATTTTGCACTCATTGCTATGCCCTCAACAGCACACAAAAGTGGTCTATTCACATTCAAAATATTGCTAAATAAAATCACAGAATAGCATGAAGTAAAGTCAAGTAAATTGGTTATTCTCAATAAATTATTATTGTGAATTGAAAATCATGTAATTAAATGCAAGAAATTAAAAGCTTAAGAATTATGTAAATGTGAATTATTTTTACTATTAGAAACACTGAGTCAATCAATTGACTATAAATGATTCAATATAAAAATCTGAGTTAAACACATGTAAATTTCTAGTCACAAAAAGAAAAAAAATATGTAGAAGGCAATGACATCTTAAATGCATCTGTGTAGATTATGATTTTGATGATCTTTGAGGTTAAAACAACAATAACAATGATAACAATATATGATTGTGATAATATCAGCAAGATAATAGCAAATGAACTGATGAATGAAATCGGAGTTTAATATCAATATTAAATTTGTCCATTTATTTCATCAAGGCCCACCACTTAAAATATTAAAAAAACAACAGAATTTATCACAATATTGTGGATGAATCCTTACATTTTGTTGCTTTAATTTTATGATTGGACTTGAGTACTAATTTACAATGAACTGCAATAAAATATCCCTTCTTCAACAATTTTGATTGGAAAATGCCAGAGAGATCTTAGGTAAAGCATCAATTACGTTAACTCCCCATTGTTCTGAGGCCAGTGGGCTACCCCACTTTGGAATATCGAGCCAAGTGACAACGGGCTCCAACATTCTACAAGAGCAGCCAGGCTGTGACCAGCATCACCAAATGGGAGAGGAGGAGCGGGGCTGCTGCGTTGCTGCCTGTCACTGACACATCACGTTCCTTCAGCAGAACTGAGTCGATGACATGGATGATTCCATTGGTGCATTCCACATCTGGTCGGAACACTGTGACCTTCTCCCCTTCCCATTCTATCACATACCCTGGGAAAAAATAATAAAAAATGCTTATTTTCATTTCTATTAATTGATGGAATTGGGTGCAGGTTCTACTATACATAATTATTAACACAAAACAAAGCAGTATCTACCTGCAATGAGTACAGGCAGGTAAGTGACATGTGGAAAATGATATTGTTTTAATGTATACGTAGTACTGAATTTGTCAGAAAAGCCAAAAGCATACGAGATGCAAAAGGTTATAAGGCAATGGTGGATGCAACTTTTACTCATAATTGCAAATTTATTTGGAAAAGGTTTTGTTTTTTGACAAATATAATTTCGAATTTAACATCTCAATATGATTGAAAAGTTAGGTACTTCCCTAAGGCTAATGTTAACCTGAATGGAATAACAGAATGTGAAGAGATAATCTGATGAGAATACAAATGGTGAAAACAACAAAACAAAACCTTTTCAAAAATAAACTGCAAGTATTTCCTTATCCATCAATTACAGTCAAACCTCGATATTTCAAACTGCGTTTCAAATAAAATCATTCTTTGATTAAAAATTTCAAGTTTTCTTTCTTGATGAGAGGACCCATTTTCTTAACTGAGTAGGAGCAGTATTAAATCATGTAGCTAAATGAATATGAATAATGATATTTATGTAATATTAATAATTTAATTAGAATAATTTTAACGATACTAATAATTTAATTAAAAATTGATAATTGTTAAATATTGGAAAAAATTACTTTTGGGAGGGCACATCAAACATTGGGGTAATCCCAGATTCAAATCTTTCTGCAGATTTCTATTTTCAAATATCTCATGTGGTATATGAGATTCATGCAAAGAGGCAAGGTTTTCAAGGATACAATTCTTCCTAGTCATGAGTTCCAGAGAAAGTGACGCAAATTATTAGTATTTACACTAAAATTCCACACTTAAAAACTGACATCAGCTAAACAAACATCCAAACTACACAAATTTAAAAAAAATTAAATATATGTTCTACTCTTAATATTGAAATAGAGATTTCTTTCTTAATACAATTTATTTTTCAATATTGAACATTTAAACAATTTAATATACAATTTTTCTAAAAATATTCATGTAATTCTGAGTTACAACGTTTACATTTTCCGAGTGATGGCTTAAGTATTACTAGGGCAGAAACAGCAATATACTCGTAATAGTATCACGAAGTAACTTTTACCAAAATGCACGTGCTGTTTTAGAAACACTACATACTTTCATGCATACAAAGTATTTAGATAGTATTGCAATATGCAATACTTTCTGTATACTTTTCTGTACCAACTACAAAATAATATGGTGATGTTCTTTCTCGCATTATTTATAACTGTTACGTAATATTCTAATACTACTTGAAATTACACAATTGTTTCTAACCAGCAAAAATATTTTACCACGCTTGGATTTGAACTTCGGCATTTACATTTAGTAAGCAGTTAGCACAATTAGGCTCCAACCTCCTGAGTCGGCACAATCACAATAAACTTTCCGAAGCTTCAAAGAGGAAGTTGAACATTTTCAATTTACAAAACTTCAGTGTGATAATAAAATGAGATAATGAAATTAGGATGAGTTTGAGTAAAAACTGAAGAGAAATGTTGACAGACTTGAGAAGAAATTGTTTAAATGATTTTAAAAGTTGTTAGTAAGTGACTCAAATTACGTGAAAACTACTCATATTTATAAAATAATTACCCGACATTATTTGTAGCTTGAATTTTGAAGAACAGTATTCATTAAGAAAAAAACCTCTTACCTTCAATATTGCAGTTGTAGGAAGAAATATAGAGAAAGGGGAAAAAAAGAAATTGCAATTACTGCTTCAATTTTCGGAAATTCAGATAATTCAATGAATATTGAACTCATACCATTTAAATAAGCGTGCATTGCTCTAGTCAAATGAAAACAATTTGGTAAACATTTTTAACCATTTAAGAAAAAAAATTGAAAATGTCGATACTTCATGTAAAGTACTTTCCCCCTCACAAATCAAAATGTCCGTTTGAAATAAAACATGCCGCGACACCAGCCAGATACAGAGAGTATATATCCAGCCAGATAGATTGGGGATGATCGACTTTGGTTGAAAAACCTTTCTACAGCTTAGCAGCTAAAAGTTGAAAGTCGAACTTACAGGTACACGAGTACGCGGGAAAGTGGAAAAAAAAAGAAACACATTTTCGGTATCAGGGGAGCCCCAAACGTGTATTTCCGTTGAAATCTCGAAATAGATTATCTGCGGCAATACACACCTTTCTCTGTACTTCGTGCATTACTCCCTGTATTCAAGAAAGTAAACGTAATGCAATGAACACTTTTAGTGAAGAATTGATATGACTGAAACGGTCAGGAGCAACCCAGCCGGCCACACGCCGTTTAGCTTTTCGCTTAAGTTTGCGTGAAATTGAGGTAATATCAAAAACAATATTTTCTGAAAAATGGTTCCAATGTTTTTAACGTCATCGAGAGTGCTAATGCGCTCAATAACAAGCCTTAAACAACGTTTTGATGTATTCTGTTAATTTTTCTGAAATTAGAATATTTTTTTTAAATATACCTCACGGCGTTAAAATTAACAATATAGATGTAGTCGTGGTGATCTTGACCTCGAACTACAATATTTTGGAGGAATCGTGATGGTAGGTGAATAAAAAACCTCTTTCTACAGAGACAACGTTTCGGCCATTTATTTGGCGTGCTAATGAATTTTCCCGTTTTAAATGGTCAATACGTGTGTTTCATAAAATATCAGAACTTGTGAACTATGATTATATTCAGGTTTTCTAAACACAGAGTTATCATCCGGCAAAACTCAGGAAAGTAAGAAAATATTCTGAAGAACTTAACAAGAAATTTTACCAATAGATCAGGAGAGTTTGATGGTATGAAGAACTTATTACAGCGAATTTTTAATATTTTGTGTCAAACAAAACATTAATTTAAATATATTAACTTAAAAATAATTTATTGTAATTTTCGAAAGTAAAAAGGTCAACAAAAATGGGCCCTGCCCCACTTTTAAAAGTTTACTTTATTGAAGAAAAAAATTAAAGAAAACATTTGGAGCCGTCTATAATATTTTTTTTTTAAATCGCCATTTCTTCTAGTAAGAATATCCAAAAATTACTCTATTTTACTCCCTCGCGTACTGCTTTCGCAGTATAGAGAAAGTATTGTAATGCTGCGGAGAACGAGTGTGGCTACAAAACACGTACTTTCTCGCATTATTTGGTACGGATCAGTAATATTAAGGCCCGTTCACAATGCAAACATAAGCATAAACATGGCGTAAACATAAAAGTTCGGTCCATAAGCGGACTCACAATGCATTCGCGTAAGCATAACACGTAAGACGTTAACTTAAAAGCTTGCAACCTTCAAGCTTCTGTGCTTGTGTGTAAATAAGACATAAGAAATGAACCAATCACAGTACATTAACTCAAAATCTAGTATCGAAATAGGATGAAAATCGATAGGCGAGCTAACGCGGCGCCTTCGTTCTCACGAAGGCGGCGGCTAACGCCATGTACCATGAGCCATGGACACAACCGTTTCCTCGAAATTGATTCTAACATCCAACCAAGAGTAAACTAGAATTTCTCACAGCCAATAGAAACTCTTATTTTGCTAACGTTTATGTTAAACATTGTGAATACTTCAGTCTATCGCTTATGTTAATGTGAACGCCTATGCGTTATGCTTATGCTTTTGTTTGCATTGTGAATGGACCTTTATACTCCTACATGGTGACGCGAGTGTGAGGGCCGTGTGCGGGCTGCCTGCTCTCTATTCTGGCGCTCCGCTGCACATGCTCGCGAGTCAAATGAACGAACTCCCCGTTAACTTTCTTGAAAACCCCTATTTTCGAAAAAAAAAATGTTCAGTATCTTATTTAAATAATTTTGATGATATAATTTTGAAGAATACATTTCACAAAGTGAAAAATCTGTACCACCAATATTGCAGTTTTGTAATATAATTGTTTTGCAATTTTCAAAAATGCAGAAGGTTTAGTGAAAAAGTCATACTTATATCAGTACTTTGCTCTATTCGCGAAAAAATAACAAAACATTTGGTGCCGATTTTGATAAAACAATTGTCTAAATATTGATTATATTCCTCGCGAAATTACGCGAAAACTACTAAAAAATTCGATACATTATATACGGCCTTATTTAAGCAGCTGTCGTTGAAGAACAGATTCCATTTAAAAAAATCTATTCTCTAACTATAGGTAAGCGCTGAATATTTATTTGACCTTTTGTAATTTTCGAAAATTCACAGAGTTGAATGAAAATACAACCTACGCCATTTTAAGCGTCTTTTCCTCACTTCTATGAAAAAGTTTAATAAAAATATGGGGCCATTTTGTATAAAATGTTGCCCAGGCTTCATGTGAAGTACTCGTAAAAATAATGTTTGAAGTTCATTGGGCCCCGGTCAGATCGATAGGGGAATATGAATTTCGGAGAAAATCGCCTGAACGGTTGTTCAGTGTTACACATTCGTTCTGCGGATTGAAGGACACACGAAACGTGGATCCTTGCCACACGTGTTAGCAGTACTTTACTACACATAAGAAGAAAATTATCCCCCTTTTCGATATCAGGACTATGATATGCGGTGTTTTTGGTTAAAAAATCGCCGTTTTGCCTCGGCATTGCAATTCTTTCTCAATAACACAAACGTAGTACGCGAGAAAGTAAAAATTGTGGTATCGAGGTTTGACTGTTTTCATGCAAAGACAATCATACATACATTTTAGATGTGATGTGCAGCATGTGAGGTTTGCCACAAATCAGTTCAAGGTCATTGACAAATATGATATGCACAGAATATTCAGACAAATGAAGGATTAGGGATAACGAAGGTGGTATTTACTAGAGCTCTGCATTTAGTGCAACGAAAGCAACCGCCCGCGACCGACCCGCTCTCTAGTGCCTTGCAGCGAGCGCTCGAGCGCTCTCTGCTGACAGATGCCCACGCCCGTTCACGCTCGCACCTTCACTGCCGCCTCCAAATCTTTCTTCAGGGCAACTTGCTCTCGGCTGAATCACGAGACTGCCGATTCTTTAACAATTCTCGCCATTCATCACGACGAGAGAGGTCTTCTCGGCGATGTTTATTCAGTAAAACCTACTGCAAATAAATTATATTTCCCTCTCAGCGAATGCTTGCGGCTATCCTTTCTGGTTACAAGAGTACAACAACTATTGAATTAGTATGAAGTACCATTTTGTTCTCACTAATTATTTTAATTTCTTACTTAAATGTTATTTGAAATCACAGAAACGTATTTTCTTAAATATATGTCTCTATGCATATGTTATGAGCTTTTACATTAACATTCCGATCCATATTTGAAAAATAAAATCATATTATTAATAGTAAAATCTTGTAATAATTATTATTTTTGTTTATTCATAAAAGTGCACTAATTCAATGCGCCGTTTCCAGATTCTCCTCTCCCTTGTAATTTTCTCACTTCCTCTGGTGCTGCATGGTTTCAACGCTAGTTTCTCACTGCCGATACTACAACACAGTTCCTTTGTGAAACGCGAACGTAATGATGGAAAGCGGGAAGTTAAGCGGGTTGGAGAGCCTCGTGGATTTCGTGGACGCATTGAAGGCCTTGGGGCGGTCGCCGACTGCCGCTGCGCGCGCCGCAAGCGGCCTTCCAGCTCCCCCCGCGCGGCGGAATGCACAGCTCTAGCATTCACGGCACAAAGTGCGTGGCTGACGCGGTCAACGAGTTAGAATACATTACGCAGAGTGGCTGACACTACGCTTTCAGCGCTCGTGGTGGACTCTTGCACAACTAGGGGCCGCCATGTTTTTTTGCGGTCAAAACACGATAGGTGCCTCATTGTAGCGTGTGGAATCGATGAGTTGATCAGATCTTATTTCTATATTCTTGTCTTTTCGTTTATCTGTATTTAAATTATATTAGTGGTTAGAATAATAATATTCACAATGCCTTCATATGTTCGGCATGTAACTGTAAAACTAGAAGGCATCAAATCACAAATGTATAATTTTTCAAGTTTGTCGCCTTATGTGTGATCCTTTTGTTTGCTTCCTATTGCAATAACATTCAGTTTCAAACTTTTTGCTAATTACATTAACATTTTAACATTTCCATTCTTACGACAATAACCGATGCAAGAAGCAACGTGTTTCTAAAGTTTCTCAATTCGTTTTAAAATGATTGGTTTTTGGTCATGAAACACAAAGTATGATGATTTATATATCGCACGTCCCGCGCCCACCGGGCCTTAACCAGCGCCAAACGGAATACTAGAATGCTCTGTTTCTCCGGATGGCGCTGCTTTGACTGCAATAACCATGGCTTCAATTTGCTGCAAAGATGGAGGCGCTTCAGCCACTCTATGTATAACATTCTAACTGGTTGGCTGAACAGGAAAACATTTGGCTCCTGCGTTGGATCCACAACAGAGGCAGGTGGAGCATCTCCCCCTCCTAGTCTGCTCGTGGCCGCCGCATCAAGAGAAAAACACTTTAAGAAACATTCACTTACTTCAAAATCTATCAACTAGAACTAGCGACTCAATGTATATATTCATTTTTTGGGGACACCAACGTTTGTTAAGATCCTGTGGCTATCACTAAACAACACTGAAAGCATTTTGTGAGACGTGGATAAGCGATGGCAACATTCCATTAATACTACGGACTTCTGGTCCGTGTTTCCACAGTCTGACTAACAGAAACTACACACAGAACAGAAATAAAACATACAGTACTTTAACAGTAGGTACTTCTACTCAGAAGACAAGACAACAACTGATACGAAAGTCGTACTGAAAAAATGAATTCCACATCCAGATATGTTTAAGGTAAATGTAAGTAAATAAAAATTAATAACAATAACAATAATAATATAATATGAATTTAGGACCATAGAGGGCAAATCAATTACGACGCCATGTTGTGAAGTTTTTTGGGGTTTTTTATTTCAACTTTTTGTGTGTGCTCACGCCTCTATCCCTTCAGGTACTGGAATTAATATCAACATAGTACACAGATCCAATATTATACAACCTAATATTGCTCCCTCTGTGAAGTTATATATTAGATCTTTTGATCATTGATCTGTGTACCTGAAGAGGTGGGTCGTTAAGCACTACAAAACGTCCAAATAAAATTAAAAAAAGAACATCTCTGCTCGTAATTGACTTGTTCCCTTTGGTCCTAAATTCAATTTACAGTATTAATCAAAGGTTTTCCGAAAAAAATTCTCCCATAATAATAATAATAATAATAATAATAATAATAATAATAATAATAATAATAATAATAATAATAATAATAATAATATCGACGGAGGTAGAGAAAAAGTTATAGAACAGAGTTCCTGAGATGCTGCTGGCAAGAAACTCTTGCCAAATAATGAAAGAACAATTACCAACTCTGGCAGCAAGAGCAACTTCAGAAATCTCAGAACAGAGGAGCTGTCGGGAGAAGAGAAACAGTGAGAAGCAGGTGAAAGTTCCTAGGCGCCCAAAAAGGTATTGATGACCAGTACTTCTAACACGGTCACAAAAGCTCCTGAAAACGTTACAGCTACAGCCAAAAAAGGTATCACCACCAAAATATATTTGAAAGGAACAAACGGCATCACGGACCAACATTATCAGCACTCCGTAACTTGCCATTTCAAGACCATTTACGGTTCCCATCGCAAAAGATTCGTCTGGAGAAGAACAAAACTCTTATTCCCAGGTCCTGGTAACGAAAATGTGGGTATCTTGTTCCTAAACATAGTAAATTGTATATTCTAACATGCTATGTAATCAGAATCCGTTTTGTGGGTCCTGAAAAATCGATTGACGGAAAACGCTGTCTTCTGTGTTGACAGAAGCTACCGCCTAGCCGATTTTCTCCAAGATTGATATTCTTCGATCGATTTAATTGGTCGAGGTACACGCTTGGTGGGAGGTCAAAGAATTTGCACGTTTCACGAACATTAAGGAATAAAGATGCTACTTCACATCAGGGAGCGTCCTCTTGCTCCAAGCCCTCAAAGATTGAGTTTCATGGCCTCCATGAGTTCACATCAGCCACCAAGAAGTGGCATGGATTGGTGAAGTACTTTGTTGAGGAATAACATTGATATATACACGAATGATATTGCTGGTGTGAAGTGTGTTAAGGTGATTGAGAGACAAGATAAGTACTTCCGATTGTTTCGTTGCAAAAAGGGTCTGACAGTGCACTACAAAATGACTGCGATTTATTCTTTGTCTTGATGAACTTTGACAGAACTAGACAAAATAAGCACACAATGTTTGTACTTTTTATCTATTTTTCAACTATTAAGTATCTGTTTGATATTAAATTATGAGCTGGTGGACAGGGATACTACAGAGAAACTAGTGGAGATAAAACAGCACATACGTTTTAGCATTCATTTTAAAATTGTAATTTTCAGAAATTCTGAGTTCAACGAAAACGAGAACTGCGTCATTCTGTTAAGCGCTTCCTGTCCCATCCGTGGGGGAAAAATAAAGAAAAACTCTGATGCGGTTTTTGAGAACATGTTTTTCTTATAAATAACATTAATTTCAAGCACAAATTACGCTAAAACTACTGTTTTTTCCCCACAAAAATAATCATGACCTTTCTAAAGAGCTGGTTTTTTAGAACGCTAATGATCTTGGCTGGCCGGGAGCCACCGCGACGAAGATGTGGTGCCGATGTTTCGACCATCTTTGAGCACACCCTTCGACACAGCGTCACGCGGGCAGCCAAGATCATTTGCATAACTCTGGCCGCGGAAGCCTACGACTTCACGATTTATTAGAGCATTTTGTTGAAGACAAAAATATCTATCTTCAATTTTGTAGCTTTTAAATGTTATTTTATTTTCAATTTTCGAAAATACAGAGTTTCCTGAATATGAGGCTAGCACTATATTTTTCACTGTCTGAACGATTCGGGGAGAAAAGTTTAAGAAAACATTTAGATCCGTTTTTGAGAAAAATAATATTTAAAAACATTTTAAACTACATATATTTTACGCAAAATCACGAGAAAATTACTTTTTCCAAAACTTGCACATGCTCTTATTTAAAAATGAATATTTAAAGAACAGTTTTTATTCTAGAAATAATCTCCCTCTTCAATACTGTAGCTGTAGGAAGACGCCGGAAAAAATGGAACTTTCGTCATTTCAGGAACAATTCAGGGATTTCATCGAAAATTGGACATGGACCATTCTTTTAGACGTCCTTTACTCTATCCGAGTACAAAGTTTAATCAAAATATTTGGACCCATTTTTGAGAAATTGAGTCTTCATGTAAAGGTATCTTCCAAAAATGAAAATATCCGTTTCATGCTCAGATGGCCTCGAGTTCATTTAAAGTGATCGAAGAATATCAATTTTGGCGCTAGCTTTTTAAACGACAGACAGATGGACTAAACGACATTTTGGCGTCTATCGATTTTCAGGTTCCAAGGATCCACAAGAAATGGTGTCTGACTTAACAATATTTTAGAGGAAGTAATTTATTACATGTAGAAACTAGATTTATCCACCTTTTCCTTTCCAGGGCCCGGAAATAAGAGTTTTTTTGGTGAAAACTTAGCCGCTTTTCGGCGCACGATACTTTCTCTCCCTAAGAAGTCAGGGTTAGGAAGTAAACTAGTGTTGCTAAAAAATCACATACTTTTTCGCATTATTTCTAAATTTTCAATTTTCAAAAATTCAAAGAGTTCAACAAAAACGTGACCATCATTCTTTTAAAGGTTTCTCGTCCTATCCGTGAAAAAAAACAACAACAACAAAACACAAGTTTAAAAATGTTTTTTTATTTGCATTAATTAAGCGAAAACTTCTCGTTTTTTTTAATGTACATTACCGCTTTTAGTAGCTGATTTTTTAAAACGGTTTTTGTCTAAAGCAAACATTTTTATCTACAATATTATAGTTTCTTCTTTTACTTTAAAATGTTTTGATCATTGTTTATGGTGTTCAAAAATTGGAAGCTCACTTCCATGCAATCAATGCAAACTTGTGCAAAATTATTCTTTATGTTCTGTATAATGTGCTGCAAATACTGTAAAAGTTAAATTTACTCATGTATATTTTATTAGTAAAAGTAAGATAACTACTGTTCCTGACTATTGAAATAAATGGAAATAATAGGAGCTAGTTGAAATGGACTATTTTAAGTAACTTTTTCAATAGATGAGGTGTTCTTAGATTAGAATTTGTAATATTACAATATTACATAAGGATCCGATACTGCAACAAAGTATGTGGTATTGTAGCTTCTCTAGTTAGAACTTGCCAGGTGGACCATTAATACACTACGTCAATTTAAAGTACTGAGCTTCCTCTTGAAATTGTATGGAAACCAGTTCTTTGTCTAAGGATAGGTCTACAATGTGATAATACCTCTTAAAACCTCTGATTTTAACAACTAGAAGTAATGACCTAAATTTGATTTTGAGAAAGAAATGGAAAGAAAGACACTTGGAATATTTGAGAAATGAATAATGGAACTGAAATAGTAAATAACTAATTAATGAAACAATAGTACACAATAGAATGTTCTAACCGAGAAAATAATATAAAGAAGAGAAGAAATAATAAGCAAGAAATATTGAAAACAATGATAAAAACCGACTTAAGAATTTACTCGCTGTACATTAAATATTTCTTGCCAGAATTTATGTCCCAAAATATCTGATACATTATCTCTCCGAGAGCTTTTAATCAATTAAAACACTGTTTCTTCTCAAGTGAAATAAAATAGAAGAAAATAAATCAGGTGAAATATGAGTGACAAGCGACATCAATGCAAAATAATTTTTCATGGATTCTTAAATGTATAATGTTATGGCAACAACAATCCACAAGAAAGATATGAAAACAATGAAGATACAAGGAGCAACATAATGATTGTTCTGCCATCTGCCGAGGGGCTCATGTGTGGCAAAAGCTGTGAGAAGAGCCCTCTAGGTTAGCAGTGACTGTGTAAACACTCAATGCAACATCACGCACACACACTCACCCGGTGGCTGGTGTTTCTCGTCAGGTTCTGTCAAAGACAAGGGGAAGAGAAAAAACCACTTCTCAAATATTTTTTATCACAAGAAATAAAAATTTACTCTATAAGAATACTAAGAATAAAAATACTTTCCTTGTACAGGATTAATTAGATTATCTATTATGCAAGAGTAGATAAAAATGGTATAGCATTATATTTACACATGTTCATCTATGTAATATAAGGCATTAACAATACTTAATAATAATGTACAGGAAAGCATTATTATTCTCATGAATGAAGCATTAACAAAAAGCAATAATGACTTCCACATTTTTCCATTTAATTTTTGAAATTTAATTTAAGAGTGAACATGATTGTAAAGCATAACATTTATCAAATTCAAATATTTTCCAAAGTCACACTCAAGAAAGGTATATCTGTGTAACAGTTACAAGCAATAGAATATATCAACATCACCAATTAAGATTTTTCTAAGCAAAGTAACTGTTTAATTGCATCATATAATGTTAAATGATATTTAATATTAAAAATAATGATAATGAAATGTTTAAAAAAAGGTGAGAAAGCAGAGGAATTAAAATCAACATTTGCATGCATGTGCCAATTTGTGAACTCGCAAAGAAAATAATGTGATTGTGTTAAGTAAAAAGAGCATGAAAAATGAATGATTTTACGCTACATATTAATAAAACTATTAATGAAATTTTTGTTCTAAATGTATTTCATGCAATCATTAAAAAAAAATCTCAAAATTATATAAGGTGTTCTAATTATAGGACTTAGGAGATACATTACTTTTTTCGAGTTCCTTCACTTTAATTCGAAGATGGTCACGAATAGTTGGTAGAACTTCTGTATTATTTTGAGAGCGTAATTTTAAATTCGCCATCGTGAATGCTTGGTCAGATACAACCAAGTGCCTCTCTAAAATTTGACGCACCTGGAAAATTAATTAGTAATATAAAAGTGTGTATTGATCCTTTAAAACACTTCACCTACATACACTATACATCAAAATTGATTAAAAATTCAGTCATTTACAACACCATAACATTCAGATGAATCATTAAAGAAATTAATTTTCTCATTATGCAAAAGTTTTTGTAAGTGGTTTGCTTACATGATAGTTGTAATCCTTCATAAACAACTTCTTATGTGTAGAAGGAAACCTTATTTCCAATTTCTTCCATGCAAGATCACGAGGAACGAAGTAAGTGAATCTCTTGCTTTTATCACCAAGCTGTTCATTAAAATGGTCAGTTTCTCCCAAATGAAAAGTTTGACTGAAAAATGAAAAAGAAAATAATAATATCAATAATAATAATAATAATAATAATAATAATAACAACAACAACAACAACAACAACAATAATAATAATAATAATAATAATAATAATAATAATAATAATAATAATTTGTCAATCATAAAACTAAAATACTTCAGGAAGTAGCATAATTAACGTGAATCTTACTTCAGCATGGGATCTGTTGCTAGTTTCTCCTTCACAGTAGTGTACGGAACACCAAGAACACGATCAATAATATGCACTATGCCATTGGTAGCAGCTATGTTTGGTTGGATGACAGTGGCATTTACTCCTCCCCCTTCAACAGTGAGGGTGTAGTTGTGGTCACCTGGGATCACGTTGAAGTACAGATTCTTGTGTTCGATGGCCGTGGGCACCTGGAACAACTGATGTCAGACCAAATCCTGCCTCAACAGTCCACAATTTTACTACACATGCAATGTTTACATTATAGCGCTACTCCCAACAGTTAACATTGTTCATTTCACGATATAACTTCTGCACATTGAATGTGTGTAGTTTACTCAAAGCCCCAAGGCTCACTAATAGTGTTTCTTTTTACCAAAAGTTACCCTGACCAGAAGCATGCAAAAATTATAAGTTAGTAGATGAATTAGAAATAAAAGTTAGTTTATGATTAATATACTGGCCATATGCAGACAACCACAAAAATTATATTGAGTATATAAAAATATTTTGACTCATCACAATAAGACAGAATGAATACATAGTGCAAAGTGGACATAAAGAAACACAAATTATTTAGTGACAAGCAAAATTGCAATTCTTTTTTTGTAAATTCAAAATACAATCAAATGACAAATTATGAATGGCACTTTTTTGTAATATATCATTTTTAAATAAAGAAAAAAAAACTGTGGTGGTATGAACTGCGTGTTTTTGTTTACAGTACCAATTTTATAAAGAAGCTGAAGAAAATCCTCCTTGACAATCTGGAATAAAGCAATGGATAAAAATTGAAAATACTGGAAAGAAAGACAAGTTCATGAAAGATTACGGAAAAGAAACCTAGGAACCAACAAATCACAATACAAGCGAACTCAAGTTTCTCAAGTTCGAAAGCCTTCGTAATTTTTCAGCTCCCATATTCACAAATACATAATCTCGTTAAATTCACAAGATGATAAAAAGTAAAAATCTTTCCAGTCCACACGAGAGTTTATATTCAGATAATTTCGTTGCAATTTTAGTATTTTATGTCGGTTTGGTCCCATTGCTCGGTCACGAGGACATGCTAGCGAGCGCGGCCATCAATTGGAAATGCTACGTAGCCAAGGGTCCGTTACTGCAAATTTAGCGTATTCTGAACATCCTCTCCCGTAATGCACCCGCAACGTGGGTTCGACTATCCTCTCATTTGCAAGAACTAAAAGTAAATTCAAAAAACAATAAATAGTTGTATTAATGTTATTTGTGTTAAAGTATATAACAATTAGTGTCGGAATTAGCTAGGCAAATACATACGAAATGTTCCCGTCCATGCTAATGAGATTATGCAGCTACTTCTGTGATCATACGAATGAAGAAGAAACGTGCCTGGTTTGTAAGTTTAAATCCTTCTAAATGCGTTTCTTTGGTTTATGTTTGGAGATTTATAATATTTTAATTACGAAATTAATTTACTTTAATTAATTTTATTTCATTAATTTCGAATTTCTTTCTCCTCGCAAGGAAACTAATCTGCTGATACGTGACATGTCTGAATTACACTAGAAATACGTTTCTCCGAGAAAAAGGATTCTGCTCACTGAATTGATTATACGAAACGTGAAAAATGTTAGCTTAAGATATTTACTATAGAAAAACAAAAGAGAAAAAAAATGACCAAACACAACCATAGTTTCAGAATGGGAAAACCCATACATTATATTACTTCAGCAGTAATTGTTATCAACAGTATTAACTATTTGTTGACATCTATATGAACTTATTTTAGAAAGGAATGGAAAACCGTAATTGTGACGTCATGCTAATTATTCAAAGCATCAGTGAATGGTGTGTTTTAATTTGCTCAGAAATGTAATTTTGACAACTGTATGTTAATGTTGAAAACTAGCACAAAAAACTAGATTGAAGTTCATTGCATGTGCATTATAAGAATAAAAATTTGATGTCATAAATATCCACTGCATCGTGTTAAGTTGGAATATTTCCCAACTTAATTATCTTTTGCACATGATATTTGGTACTGTTTGTGAATTTCTGCATTTGTTTTGTTTGTACTGCAGTAAACAATGTTTCATTGCCCCTGTGATAGAAGTTCATTCATCTTTCTCGAATACGCAAGTATCTAACGAGTAATACGTAGTATAGAGAAAGTTATGCTGCAAAAACTCCCCACGGGTCCCCTGATTCCGAAAAAGTAAGGTCCCAAACGCTCAAACGCCATTTTATTAAAACGGCTTCAAATGGGGGGGGGGGGGGTCAATATGTTTTAGAGGGCCATCTGAATCAAAGAATTTGCGAACCACGCTCCCTCACGTGTCGGCGGCGCGCGGATCGATATCACGGCGACGCAGAACCAACCTCGCACCTACAAGCGCCACCAACGGAAGACAATGCGTACTGCATAGAGTGACTGAAGCGCCTCCATCTTTGAAGCAAATTGAAGCCATGTTTTTTGCTATCAAAGCAGCCCCCTCTGGGAAACATAGTGTTCTAGCATTACGTTTTGGCGTTGGTTACGGACGGTTACACTGCCACTCGTATGTTTTGACTCCAAAAAACACGACGGCCACTAGTTCGGAGAGCCTCCATCAAGAGCGCTGAAACTGTAGGGACAGCCACTCTAGGTAGTATGTTCTAGCTCGTTGGTGCACTCGCTGGCAAGGAGGGCGCAATCTCCAACGCACCGAGGGTGGAGGTAGAAACCTTCTTTACGGAAATGCTCCGGAGGTCAACTGCAACCCCAGGACCGCGACCCCTTCAACGCCGGTGATTTTATGGCGGCCAAGACCCTTCGCTGGCTTGGAAAGATCAGGAACACTCCACCAGGGGTGGACCATCTAGCGTATGTCCACCTGCGCACTGTAGATCCAGAGGGATGCATTCTTTCTCTAATTCTTAATTGCGAGCTCCGTCTGCGGAGCGTTCGGGAGTGGAGACGGTTTTGCACAGTGGCCATCCACAGGAATGGCGAAGAGACGGACCTCAGAAACTGGCATCCACAGCGCTCCTGACGGCGCTTTTGTCAGCCGTACAGGGGTTTGTTGTCGAGCCGCAAGAACGCTGGGACTGAGCGATACGGTGCCCTACCTCGGCGGCAGAGGACTTTCGGCCGTTCGATGTCATGCTCGAGCAAAATTTGGAGGAAATGGAGATGGCGGAAAAATCTTTTAGGTAGGGAGGTCCATCCCTCCCGCCTGAGCCTTGCCACTGGTCGACATGACCAACGCGTTCGTGTCCGCCCGGCAGGCCGCGGTGGATGCTGTCGTCGGCGCCCCGTCCCGTGTGATCATGGCGGTTACAGACCGCGACACGAGAACGGGTCCTCCGTCGGATGGCCGCATCGACGTAGCCTGCGGGGCAAGACAAGGCTGCCCTCTGACAAGGATGTCATTTAACACACATGGTCTCGCGCGCCCTCTAAGGAAGCGAACGAGGGGACCTCCGCCGGTGCTATTCAGTAATGGTAACCTGACGCTATTGGTTACGACGGAGGGCAATATATTACTCGCACAACTTTTCTTGAACGATGACATTGCTTCCTCCTCTCTGGCACAATCAACAGTTGAAGGCAAAAGCTCGCAGCGAGCACTGATGACAACATTCCAAACACATTTTTACTGGCGCGAAATAGAAACAATGTTCTTTTGAAGACGAGAGCTCGTATCCGTTGTTCTCCAAAAAATCTAAAGAAATGACCAAAGAAGGTAAAGATCTATACCAGGAGATACCTCAACCTCCTGAGGATGTTAGAACGCAAATTATTGAAAATGTTGCGAGGGCATGACTGTTTCTCCAGAGATTGGCATTGCTTCATAAAATCTAGTGGCAGATTACTTAACTAAGACCCCCATTCTACCCGCATTTCTTCAATCCATCGTTCACGAAAAGATGCTCGAGTAATACAGACCCGCCTAACCATTGCAGAAGAATTTCTGCAGCGATGAGCGAACAATCGGAAACATTTCGACGCGAGTGATAGACGTGGACGCAGCCTCTTCGACAGGGTGAATTCAGAATTTAATAAATTCTTTGCGCCGAAGAAAAATATTATTTTTGAAGACCGAAATTTAATTCGCGGGTGCAGAAGCCCGACGACACGCAGACTCGTTTATAACCTCACTGCAGCCACTCGAAGAGAACTCCTCCAGGACGGAATCGTAATTGCTCCAGCTCGCTTGTTGCCTGCTCGACGGGAGAACATCGGAACGCATGCAGTTGAAGTTTGCGGCGGCGATCGTGTAACGGTTAGCGTATTCAAACCCGTGGATTTTTAAGGGCGGTTTTAAACATCCTTCGTACGCCTTCCTTCGGAGGGGGAAGTAAACCCGGCTGTCCCGTGTTAGTAGATTTACTGCATGTAAAAGATCCTCAAGTCTAAATGACGTCTCTGAGCTAAATTCAAATCGCCGTTTCGTCGCCCAAAAATGCCTCCTTTTCCCGTTAGTTGGCAAAATGAGCGTAGCGAAATTTGCGTTGTCAGATGGAAGAGCGGGCCCGATGGTCCGAGTCTCGCCACGTTAAATAATGCATGATATCTATTCAATTCGACTTCACCCTGGAAGAAACTATTGCAATGCCGCGCCAGGCGGAAAATAACATAGAAAACAATCCGATGAGAAGCGAAATTGAAATTGTGGACGTGTGCAAGATGAACATCAAGAATTTCACACCTCAACACAGACGCAAGAAGTCGCAGCCGGAGCGAGGCCGAAGGAAGAGTGGGAGAAATGCTCGAGCTGCCGGGAAGATGGATAGTCCAGCCCTCGGGTCGCCGTGTCTTCGGAACACGAAATTCATTGGCAGAGGACGTCCAGATCGAGATTTGTGCACCAAATGGAAAGTGTGCCATGGCAAGACACTGACGATAATAGAATTTCGTTGGTAATTTGGAAGGAAGAGAAAACATTCCTGATAGTTCAAAATATCGGTATCAAAGAGCTAAAGAAAACTTGTGAAATTTTGTTGGACACGGAGGGACACGTGACGTGTGTTCTAAGTGAGTTATTAGCAGTCAGGAGAGTTTGGTGAATACGAATGCAAAAATTCGCGGTTAGAGTGGAATGAGATTGTAAGTAGGAGAAAACATTTTAACTTGTTAGAAACGTGCAACATAAAGCTCAAGTTTTTGTTATTACGAATTTGAAAATGTGTATTTCGGAACGAGATTTTGTTTAGTAAAATTAGTTCACAATATCCCAAGTAAAAAAAGGTTTGTGTGACAAAAACGTTTTCAAAAACAAAAAATGCCAGGCAGACGAATTAAAAACTTGAAGAGCTACAACACCACGTACTTTCTCGGATTTTTGAAACAGTTACGTAATATTGTAATATTGCAATTTCTAACCTACTAACATCTCAGCTATACCTTAAAAAGGTCTACTTCAATGAATTCAAACCAAGGGCCAGTGATGCAAAACTGCATTTATTTTTATACTGGTCTAGAAGTCATTTCTGACTTTTAGAAATGAAACAAACATTAAAATATAGGTACAGCTTTTGCAACATATTATACAGAAAAGTAAAAACAATTTCACACAAGCATGACTACATTGACTACATCGAAGCGAGCTTCTATTCTTTGTTCATTACAATCAGCAATGAAACCTTTTTAAAGTTAATATTTGTTCGAAGTTAAATTAAATTTTTGAACAATTTTCGAAATGTCAGGTAGTGCAACGGAAATGCGATTATTACCATTTCTATATGCGTCTTTTGCTCTCTCAGAGGAAAAACTAAGAAACAATCTGGGCTTCTTTTGAGAAAATTTTGAAATCACTGACTTCATATAAAGTACCCCAAAAATCAAAATATAGATTTCGAATTCAAAGGGTCTCCAGTTCGTTCAGATCGGTAGGAGAATATCACTTTTGGAGACAATTCACGCACCAGCATTGACCACGGGTAGACCGACTGACAAGTCGTTCTGCCGTTAATCGATTTTTCGGTATCACGGACTATGTCCAAAACTACAAAATGAGAACGTTTTGGAAGCTTTTATATATTTTTGGATGGTTCTTTAACTTCGTAGTGCGGTTTGTCAGTAACTGTGAGAATTGGACTGCTGGACACTCAAACCTATTTTCAGTTTTTAAATATTTTACAAGAAATTCTTCAAGCTGTACAGCAATTTCGCAAGCAGTATTCTACAAAACGAAATGCTTTTGAAATGTCTGACATTTTCGATTTAATTCTGGGGACTTCTACTCCGTATCATAGGTGGATGGTCAGAAACGACTAATCATTCGAAATCTAGTTAATATTGCATTGACATCAATATGCCCGTCTCACGTCGAGTCTATAAAGCAAAGTTATGGGTTTGGCCGTTCGAAGCTGGGATGCACTTTGAAGCTTCAAAACAATTAATTGCAATAGATGTTCACGTGAGTCCAGCTAGAATTACAATTGGACGTCATGATTTCAAATAATACGAGAAAGTACCTCTGTCCCTTCAACCAAGAGCCCAGCGCCATCACCCATCCACGAAGCACCGAGTCTCCCATTTGCTTCATCCCTGAACCTGGCACCGGTCTTTACAAGAAAAGTTAGTTACTGACTTAGCAATGCAGTATGCGATTATCAAGACATGCCTCCAATTAGGATGTTCAAATTAACAGGAAGTTATTTTATACTTTGACATGCGGCCTCACCTGGTTCTTGTTGTTCTTGACGATCTCCTCGACGGGCAGCCGCTCCTCCACGAGGTGCAGGTCCAAAATCTCTCGCAATCGCGGCTTGTCCTGGAGCAGCTTGTTGATGTAAGCGTCGGTCCACGCCGCGTTCGACGGGGCAAACAGTGTCAACTCCTTCATGTTAGTAATCCGTTGCATGAAATCACCACCTAAATCCATGATGACTTCATAGAATTTGTAGAGTGGACCGTCCTCCTTTTCCTGAGAAATAAACATATCAATAAGGTCAGTTTTCATTCACAGTTTCAGCAACCTAGAGCTCTCTGTCAGAGTACAATAAACGGTTAACTGCATCCAAGATGCCCGTCGAAACTACCTTTTATATTTCGATTTTTGTATTCAAAAAATCATATATTTATTGCACCTGACATTGTGATATTGCAGGATACATCTTGGGTCACAAATATGGCAATACATTAATAACATTTGTCCATACAATTCTTCATTTAATCTATGTATGAATACGAAAGTTAACAGTATATCATGTTCCTAATGTAAACGTATATTTCTTTTTCAAAAAGTTCGCATTTCACTTCAATACCAGTGTAGTCAATCAATGTACTTTGATGAACGTGTTTTGAGGTTCTAAAAAGTGATCATCGCAGAATTGAAGAAATTTGAGGAGCTAGATTTAGGAATTGTAACACTACATAGTGCGATCATAGTTATGAAAAGGAGAGAAACCTTGAAAACTGTTCCAAACAATTCCGCAAACAGAGCACAGAGACCTAGGAAAAAAATGTTAATGTCAATAGTTGAATACAGCTTCTTTGACAAAATGTGTGTACAAATATTTTTAATTTAATCATTGTTTTGAATTTTATTGTAATACTCCACGAATACTCCAAGAATATGAGTCCTGGAGTATGTACGTACGTGACTTTGTGGATGACTGTACTATATGTAGGTCTGTATATATTATGGTTTAAATTAGTTGAGTAAGTTTTTCCCATTAGCCCAAAATTGGATGCAGCAAATGGAGGATACTATTAACTGAAAAGTGATGAAAACGAGCAAATTTACCGAAGTATACTCTCAGTATTCAGATGTTCATTCATTTGGTCGCTGTCATTTCGTCAAAATAATCTCTTCAATTGATACATTTTAGATCAATCAGTAGCCATCACCAGTGTTGGTCTCTCGCCGCGCATTTGGGCAAAATTGCAATTTCAGTATTGCGCACGTCTTCTTGGGCTCAATTTTTGCTAGACGAGAGAGTGAGGGTTTTGTCATTATCAATTCAATTCTATATCTCAATTGCTATTTCAAACACACTCGTAATGTACGGGAACGAACATTTTAATTTTTTTACTTATCCTCTTTTTATTTTAGAGTAGGAATGAATGTAATCACCTCACTCATATGATTGCATGATCCAAGTTTAAGGTTATTTTAAGTTCTAATTTGGAACACACGTCAGGATTAAAGTCTATTAGTGGGGTTCCAAAGAAGGTTAAGATTGGTGCAGATGGAGGAGATACACGCAACTTTGAAACCGAAATTCCGGATATGTCTGTTTGAATGGAAGCCTCACGCATAATTTGTCAGATTAGAAGCTTTTGAGATTAAACTTCATAAATCGGCCCGGAATAGACTCTAGTTGTACGTTTCCGGGATCATTAAGATATTTCGGTTGTGGGGGGCTACTTTACATGAAGCTCCTATGACATTTTCAAATATTTATGGAATACGACACATTCTTTCTCTACATTTTCTATGTGATTAGAAGAAAGTGCATTTATAATTATGAAATAGTTAATGATATTTTTCTCAATTGGCAGGAATTCAACAAATTCCAAACAGGACGGATCGGAATGGAACATGAACTACACTGACGCAGGTATGTCGCTCTCTGGTAATACAAATTCTTGAAGGTATTTCGCAAATTTATAGTGACTATTTCAATGGTTGAATTAAAACCAATATTGATAAACTATACGTACAAAGTGACTCAATCAGGGCGGTGTATCTACAAAAGTTTATAGCTTTTTCTACCCGATTTTTCTTACCGTCCCACCCTACTGGCCAATCATAAACTGTGACTCATCTTAGAAGACGGCTCACATCGATCGCTACGTCGCTGTCCAATAAATCGCGTGTGTACAATAACATAACCTCTTTGATTTTACCAGGTATTTCCTACCAGCGGAGCACCCCCAGCAGAGACAAGCTTTAAGCTCCCGGCAAGTGTGATGGTGTAGTGCATGTAAATGTATATGTAAGAAATGAGCGACGATAGCACAAAGCAAAGGAAGTATCGGCCGCGCTCCGTGGCCCGTTTGTTAGGGTACTGTTCCAGCATTCGCCTGGTGTTGATCGGAGAAACCACGAAAAACTACCGATCGGAGCAGCCGGTCGCTAAAATTCTCCTTCAGACAGCCCGCCTCTCATCATTTCCAGACAGCTTTTGGCAACTTCCAGTAATTGTGAATAGAATTAACAAGGTGCAAAATATGCGTGTTAAGAAAATAAATTGTAATGCAAGAAAGCAAAAGTTAAAGAACTCCCATCAACATTAGTATAATCTCAAGAAAAGAAGAAGGAAGTTGTAATGCATGCCTAAGTTAAAATTATATATAACGCAATTTACAAGTGATCTATTTATGTATGTGCAACTATTCATTTAAAAAACCATTAAAAATTTAATAAAAGAAATAGGATTTCCCCAGGAAACACATGCTTAAATCATCATCGTGAATTCCTATTGATAAAACAAAGCACACCCAGTGATCCCATTAACAACCCCCTTGCAAGGCGAGCCTAGAGTCCGCGCCCCGAAGATCAATCGGTTGCCGTGGAAAGGCGACGATCTCCAACATCGGAAATCGTCCGAGTGCAGGATAATTTCGACAACATCCGTGACCCGACCTGGCGCCCAAAATTCCAGGCAGTACGTCGACTGTAGAGCGGAAGGGGGTGGCGTTACAACATGAATCTGCAAAAGTGTCTCCAATCAGCTACATTTTTTCTCCGCGTTGGGTTTAGAACCCAGATTTAGAGTCACGTTAAAGATTCAACTTCAGATTTAGTTGGCACGCCATTCACGTTAACCTTACATCAGCTTCAGAGCTTAAGTCAACCTACCCGGTAGTTGAGATGAACAGTTGCAATTTAAAAAAGAACAGGTTTCATTAAGGAAACTTGTGATGCTAAAAAGGCACGTTCTTTCTCGCACTTATTTAAACGCAAAAATACGTGAAAAATACTCAAATTTTTGAAAAATTGAACATGACCTTATTTCAAAACATACCTTTAAGGAATAGATTTCATTACGGGAAAAAATCTCTATCTTTAATATTTTAGTGACTAGATGACTCCGAAAAAATTCTGAACTTTTGCAATTTTCGAAAAATCAGACGTTTCAATAAACATGAGATCTGCACCATTCTTTTAAACATCCTTCACTCTATCCAACAGGAAATTTAATAAAAAATGATGAAACTTTTTTTAAATATTGAATATGTCCCAGGTGCATCTTTTTAAAGTACCCCCCCCATTAAAAAAAAAGTTTCAAATTCAAGGGGCCGCGACATCAGCCAGATCGATTGGAGAATATCAATTTTGGAGCCAATCGGCTGAATGGTTTAGCAGCAAGCGTTTTTCACAGACGGACGGACAGACATTTCGCCGTCATTAGATTTTTCGGTATCAAAGACCTACAAAACGTGGATTTTGGCTACACCAAGTATTAAAGGATATTTTCTAAATTTAGCAACTGGATTTATCCACTTTTTCGTTATCAGGGCCCTGTAATAAGAGTTTTTTGTCGAATATTCGCCTTTTTTTTCGAGCAGCATTACTTCTTTCTCTTTACTGCGTAAGCGGGAGTGAGAAAGTAAGTAGCGGTGCTGCAGTCTTTCTGATATTGATTTCCTATTGTCTTAGGTCTGAGCTAGCTAATCCTACTTTCCCCATATTCTTGCTACCAGCCGTCTATCGCCGAGCAAAGTACATTTTTTTGGAAATTTTCTCATTTTTGTTTCCTAATAGTAGAACCGAAATATTACTATAAAAAATATTACTGAACAGTAAAACCTTTTCCTAAATGGCAATTTTCATCGGAGCCGTTTTGAGTTTCGAAAAACTTCATTTAAAGTCACTTAAGGTACTTTAACTTACAAATGCAATACATGTTTACAAATTTCTGAAATATTATACGCACGATTAAAATGCAATATTAAAAAACAACAAAAGAATACAGCAAAATGGACTTTATGTCATGTTTAGAGTGCAATTAGCTACTATTCATTGGAAGGGTTTGAAGGAAACATTTGAAGTCGTTCTTGAGAAAATGGCGTTTAAACATTTCTGTAACCGCAGAATTTTGAGCTCATTTTCACAGAAAAATGTTGAGTTTCTGAGAAACTTTACATGACATTATTTAAAGCACAATTTCTCGTAAATACAATAATGTGAACATAATGTGAGACACGTCAAAAAATTACTTTTTTGTCATTTTTGAAAAAACAAAACCATATAGCAATATGGCGTTTATATAATATTAAAGAGCACATTTTGCACAATTCATACCAAAATTTTGAAGAAAAAATTTTGAGCCGTTTTTGAGAAAATCTTGTTTTTGTTATTTTTTTAAAATTGCATATAGTATACGCAATAATGCTGGAAGACCACTAAAATGTTCAAAAAATGTACATGAACTTACTGATAATTATCAACAAATTTCATTTGAAGGAAAACCCGCTATCTTTAAATTTGTAGTTGTAGGAAAACGTCGAAAAAATTCAAATTTTTAAACATTTTCAAAAATTCACAGTTGACCATGAAAATCGGACCTATTCCACTTTATTCAACACATGGCACAATTACAACAGCATTGCGGTCTCCGAGGAAAACGTTTTGGCCACAAATTGGGAACCATAATTGAGAAAAAAAATTGTAAATGTAATTGAGGCTTCTTGTAAAGTATTCCCCGAAACCAATTCCCATTTCAAGCTCGCAGGTCCTCGTCTTCGTCGGTATCGATCGGAAAATATCAACTTTGGAGAAAATCGTCTGAAAGGTTTAGGCCAGGCATATCAAGGTCGCGTGCAAGGTCACAAAGCTCACTTTAAATCGCAGCCATTGCGCCAGAGCAACTGGCTCGACATTTAAAAGTAAGGATTGTACAAATTGCTGAACATCAGAATAACTGGTCCATGTCAGTTTCTTTGACATCACTTGACAATTATTTCTCCAAACATTACTTACCATTCCGTCTGAAGCAAAGAAATGGCACATTAAAATGAAATAATAAATCGGTCAGATTTTAAAATTGAACCTTTTGAATTGAAAGTACCTTGATTTCGTAACTTGTTTACTTAATCGTTCAAATTAGTAGGTTTATCAAATATTCTTGTCAGTTAAAAGAACTGTCCGACCGTAAGCGAGAATTGTTAATTTATTTCATATAATACCTACTGAATGATTTAATAAAAGTAGTGAAGTAGTAAAGAATATAAACATAAAATAATCTTTTAATATAACAAATACGGCAAACATATTCCTATGAAGCCACTATTCCCCGCCTCTGGCCTCTGCAGATTGCGCGAATACACCCCTGTCTGGAATTGGAGGGGAAATGAGAGCGGGGTCAGGGGAAGTCGCCAGTGCTCGTAGGAACGCCAGTTTTTCCAGACAGTTAAGTAGCTCGTGCGGCCCGGTCTGACATGTCTGGTTTAGGCACGAGTGTCGATCGCATCGATTTTGCCAGAAAGATCTGTAAACTGTATCACAAATTGCATAATTTTCGAAAAATCAGATTTCACAGAAAATCACAGAAGCGTTCTTTACGCTATCCGCAAACAAAATTTAATCAAAAACTTAGCGCCATTTTTTCTATAATTTTGAAAATTTTCCAGGGGCTTCATTTACAGTACTCTCCAATTCAAGAGTCAGACTAGTTTTGGGAGTGTTCCGTGCGTTATGCAGCCTTTAGTACTGTTACGCTGACCACGCTTTCGTCCACTGTTGGATCTCTGGTGATTTGGCTACGTATTGGGACTTTGGTGAGATTTGCACTTGGTTATTCCAGAGGCGGCTCGTGCCGCACGAACCAGGTTGCAGACATACGACATTCCTAGGATTCGGACTTTCAGATAAAAACATATTCTTCCCCTTTAATCTTGAGCGATTAAAGTTCGGTGGAAATTCAAGACGCACTCAACGGTTTTCTTGTAGCAAAACAGAGACATTTTCACACTACTTCCACAGAGCCACGCATTTCTAAAATAATCTTATCTTTTAAAAAACTCTCTTAAATTGTTTATTTTCTGCCTTTACAATTTGCACTATATTTAAATCCGGTAATGGTCTGCCGAGTTCTTTTATTCTCAGCTTTTATTCACTAGAAAGCTGAGAAAAAGTCTATCCTGTAACACTGCACAGAATTTGTGGAACACTCACGTATATAAGTTCCATAAACCTATTAATTAACAAATAAATGACGTTTGACTACTTGTAATTACCGTAATTTACTGTACACTCAAAACAGCTCACACTCAAAACCGCTCACACAGAACTCGTCCTCGAGGCATACCAGTATACGCAACTGTGCCATCTATCTTCTTAATTCCATATACCTCGGTGGCTGAAATCTATCATGGGCTTGAGAGGTGATGCTCCACGTGTCTGTGTTGAGAATCATTTGCCGCACATTAAAAAGTGTATGGGATAATGCAAAGAAGAAGTTCGGCTCGTATCCTACGCCAGGACACCTGGTAGCTGAGATCCAACTCTCTCGATGTCAGCCCTCGGGCGCCATTCTTTAGCACCACTCCTTCAATTCTGAGTATAATTGTTTTTTTGTTCACGGCCAGGAATAATTTTAATAGCGACTTCTTTACTTGTTTTGATTTTGTGTTATGTTGTATTAACTCAATCAGTTTTTTGTTGTACAAAGCATTAATATGAAATAAATTGTCTCTATAAAGTAACAAGTTTCGCCTACAGACAGACAGCACTTTTGGTAGAAAAGAATTTCTCTTAATCCTTCTAATCTGAACGTAAGAAGTTAACGCAATTATTACACTCTTTTTTAAAAACAAAATGTTGCGCCTCAGCAAGATGTCTCTTAGCCCTTCTTGCGCAATGAGCGTTATGTGGAGCCCCTTTCATTTATTTTGTCTTTTGTTTCGTCACGTCACAGTCAGTGCTGTTTATCCCTTCGCTCGCAGTCATTATCCGGGGTTCCCAGATGGTGACCCGTTGAGGAATCCGTCGTGTCTCGAATTGCTTAACTTTTGTGACTTCACGGAACGCAGTTAAAGCAATTCGGCCAATGACGCCGGCTCCTAAGTAAACACTAATTCACAAACATGATCCTTTCGATTCAGAATTTTACTCTCAATTCAGGTTAAATTGTGACTGATTCTCAATTCAAGTTAAATTGTGACTGGTTTATCTCATTTAAATGGATAATTTCTTTGCTCCAGTAGAGGAAATGGGAATTAAAATCTCTAAATTTTGGGCAACGACTGTCAACTGAATACTCCAAAAGGCTATGGACCATGTATCGAAATACGTCCGGAGGAATTTGTAAGAAATTTTCCTTTTAAACCTCGCAGCAGTTGCATCTCGCCATCCATATCGCTGCATCTGAGATTGGACACTCGCGCATTGAGGTCACGTGAGAGAGCTTTCGTACATCAAAAGGAAGTGTAAGCAATTGCAATACACTTTTTAGTAAGCTGACATTCACTAAACAGAATTTTCTCTGTGCAATGTTTGTGTAGAATGACATATTTAAAGTATTCAAAAGATGCACATATATTAGCATGACAATGTAAAGACACTCAAAAAACACCAATGAAGAAAAAAAGTCTACAATCTACAAATGGGCCCAGAGCTCTATGCTGGGCAAAATGCTCACATTTTCCCACTCACCTTTGACATTCACTTGACATATATAATTGGTTTTAGAACAACAAATCACATCATGAAAGAAAAAAGTTATTTTTATTTACATACACCCACAATTTGATGTGGAATGAAAACAAAAATAGGCGAATGATCTTACAAGAGGTCAAAATAAATATTAGAGGAATATCTTATTTTAACTGTGAGGAGAAATAGGAAGAAGCAAGATAATATAATGAAGCTTATACTGGTAAATATACACAATTTCAGAGAGTACTTTTACTATGATGTTCAGAACCAAATAAAAATGATTACTTTGATACACATGATGGATTGATGCCATGGTTGCAAGCGCATTTGCCCCACAAAGTCATGAGAGATCTGGACCCTGTACAGCCGAGTGCTGTAGGATGGCACCCTGAAGAGTCAGTCAGCTTAAATGCCAAGAAGCAAACAAGAAGAGAGAAGGAATAAAGAAAGATATTAATAAATTAATAAATAAGTATAAAAGAATATGAGCAAGCAAGAAGAACTTGACGAAAAACGATTCGTCTGTCAATGAGACTCAGTTGTGCTTTTTATCTTATTTTAATAAAAAATAATTCAAGACTGCACAGATCTCTCTGTGCTGCAACAAATTAGTGGTAAGTATCTTGTGTAAGTGGTTTACAATGCAGTGCTTCCTGCTCATAAAGTTCAGGTGATCAATTTTGAAATTCTTCAAATACTAAGTTGTTTTTTATAAGTATTACAATACATACTCCATTACAAAAAAAATGAGAATAAAACATTAACATTATTCCTGTATTATTTTCTACCTCAGCCAAAAGCAAGAAAAATAAACGTCTTCCCATTCTCCCTCTCTATTTCCCCTCCCACAATAATTATCTTGCATAATGTCCTTTACCAACACATTTTTAACATCCTCATATTATTTCTTATGACAAGTTGAAGGCCTACTTCCTGTAATATTAAAGTAATAAAATTAGTATTATTTAATGATACAATAAAATTAAAAAATTATGAAAATTGCATTTTTAAAATAATTGAAAATCCCATTCACTTTAGTGTCACTCTTCAGAGCTGGAGCATTTCTTAAAATAATTTTGTTTTATTCAGGATAACTCTAAGATGAACAAAATTCTAAAAGTTAATGCAAAAATACCTGGAAAAACAAAACAAACAATATTCAATTCACAAAAAAACAATTTTGTAATTATCAGTCAGAAATAGAAGTATCCCCAAATAGATGCAAAAGGAAAATCTAAAATAAAAAAAAAAGGTAATTTAATTTCCACAATAGTGACTGAAGGTGAAGTGTTCCACACAAAAGCAAGCAATTTGTTTGTTACAAAGGAAGCTTACATTATGTGGTAGCTACAAAAATTAAAATAATAAAATGCACACACACTCAAATAAAAAAAACTCCAAAACCTTAACCACTTGTTAGAAGTTATTACAAGGAACTATCAATAAGCACCCCTATTACCAGTTTTCTTACCAACATAAAGAATGTCCTCAAACCTTTTGCATAGCGTTTAATTAAGTACTGCACTGACACCACCCACTCAAAATATTTTGGGTAAAAATAAATATGTTTTTTCTGTGTGTGGTCTTCTGATGAATGAAAAACTGAAACAAAAGTTACCTGGTAATTTTGTCTCGGGTTAAAATGATAGGAAGGAAAAATTATTTTACAATTTCCATTTTTTTTATTTGAAATGGATTGTCCCCTGCTTTCATCTGTTTTAAATTTTAAATACTAATGACAAGAAAATAATATATGGAAAAACTTTCAGTTTAAGTAGGTTAATTTTAATGAACATATTAGAAATATAATAACTATGACTAATGGCTTTAGGCATGGTGTGAGTGCTTAACATGGGTTTATAGACTCGCCATCCTAAAACAACTGCGGCTATTGATTCGATTCACAAGTGGAAGTGTCTCAGTACTTACAATGCCCTATTTTTGTCACACCATGCAGCCCGCAAAACGACAGCACATGCAAAGCAAGGGAAGAAGTACATTAATTACATTGAAAAAAAAACAAAAAAAAAACAAACATCAAAACAGTCACAAATTTGTATACCAAGTAAATATCAAGATAGTCTATGTTAAGACAATTATGTATTTTTTTAACATCATGAAGCAAATTTATGCAAATTATAATAATAATAATAATGATAATAATAATAATAAAAATGATGATAAAATGAGTCATCAATTTTATCATCAAAACATAAACTGATGTTAAAGTAAATGCATAATATATCTGGAATCAGAAAAGTGACTAAGAATAGATGGTTTAGTCATTTTAACATTGTTTACATATGTATCAGCATGTTGATTTGATAATATTTTTAATTCAGAAGAAGAGGTAAGGGAAAGGTATGTGCTAATCTGCATGAAAATTTAAGGATGCCAAACTACATTTTCTCACAGTTCAAATAAATCAACAATTCTCTACAAATTAAGAGAATCAATTTCATCACAAGTAAAGCTTACTTTTTTTACTAAGTTAATTTCTTGGCAGAAATGAAATTAATCAAAGGAAAAAAGGAATGGGATTTTACAGTAAAAAATAAAATGGTTAATTTTGCAAAACACAATTTTATAATTAAATGTTCCATACTATGTTTCAACCACTTCAGTTCAATACTATTTTAACCCAGATAAATAAGTAGACTACATTGTAAATTTTGAAAATCATAAAACTAATTGTAGCTCTTTGATTGTTTATGCAAGATGTTTGGCATCCTGATGTGATCCTCAAGCTACTGTGTTCATGATCTAAAGGATTTTTTTCCTTTCTGATGATACTATTTTATTCTCGTCAGTCTTATATACATATATCAAAGATTAATTTGGCTGAAACAATGATACTTGATAGTTTTTGTAGGAAGACCTGGTATACTGGTTGAACACAGCAACTGAGTACAAATAACTCAGAAATGTGAAGAAAAATTTGGGATTAATGCAAAGGTTACAAATAATACACTTGAGAAGAAGCTTCCACCAAACAAGAAATTTAAGCACCTAAACACATTAATCTGAGAATGCTTGCAACAATCACCAAAGAATTCAACAGTCCAGAAATGCACTTTCATGCATGGAAGAGTAGCAATGATATTCATAGTTTCATGCAAGCACACAATTTCTCATTCGCTTACAAAAAATATGCTTACATTATGATAAGAAAATTGCTTAAAAAATAAAACAAAATAAAAAAAATGTGCAATTGTTGAAAAGCAGGCCACAAGAACATGCATACAACGAGAATGAAAAAAATCTCATCAGATCTTTCTTATAGAGTCCAGAAATCCCTTTTTGTTTATTAGAAATACGTACATAATATCCATGAATGTACACTGAATCCTAACATTCATTTTAATTCAAAACAGTAACGACACTATTTGCAACCTGCATATGGGCAAATGATAATTTAGCTATAAGCACAAACGAGCACAGGAAATGAAAAGCCATCACTCTTTTAACTTTTTGAACATCATTGAAAAGAAAAAAACCTGATATTTACAACACATTCATCTAAAAATTTAATATCATTATTCAAAGGAATTGATAAAAAAAAAAGCACAACAATTCTGCAATGTGAGACTTTATTAGATATTACACTTGTAAGTGCATTAAGGAGAATTGGGAGGGATTGCAGGAATATTGAAGGGTTTTCTGGTCTGAGAGAGAAAAATTCAAAAAAAAAGGAAGTTTAATGTGAGAACTCCTGCATCTTTTTAAAAGCATGCATTTACAATATCTTCATAATTATTTCTCAACTTTGTTTGAGTAGTGACCAATAAGCCTTAGAACATTATCATGAATGTTCACATGGCCAGCCAATATGTATTAAGAAGTATTCATGCATTTTAATGAAATTATTAAGCATTATTGTCTGTAGTGAATTTGCATCTACCATTTTCAAGATATAATTTTTCAAGAGAGCATGAAGCAACTACAGTACATCTACCGAATAAAATAAAATATTTTTGTAATTGCTGTTATGGGAAACATGATATATAAATATAAAAATTTGTCATATTTCTGCATAGTGGATATCTCATTACTGAATGTAGTCAACGCAATGTCTTTCATGCTACCAGAATCTTTTGTTTATTTTTTTCAATGTAGATCCTTACAATTGTGCAAACTTGTGAAAAGAAGATATCTACAATGAAGGCTAGCCTTTTTCTCTACAAATAAAGTAAATCAATTAACATGTATCTTGTCATGCATTACTGATATTAGAGGGTTTTCGATAAACTGATATTAAATCAGTCATCATAGAGAAAAAGAAATTCATGAAATGTTCATATGCTTTGCGTGTATCAGTATATAATTTGAACAGGACACTACACCAGCTTAAAAAGCAGCAAAAGTAAAAACATATGTACAAAATTAAATAACTATCAATATTACAATAAATTCGCATGAATTCAACTATAATCTACATTTAGCAGCATGAACAATCTAGTTGCATTTTTAAACATGAAAGGAGTAAATGTTATGGTAAGGCTCCTGGTTTGGAAGAGATCATCTCTTGAGAGCAACAGGATCTTGAATGAAGACAAGGTTGATGTAAAGGAGTAAATACTTTAGAGAAATTCAGTAAATAGTCCCTTGTCCTAAAACATACTATTAGTCATTTCAATGTTTAGTTCAGAAACATAATTAAGTAAAAACTAAATATAATCACAAACTTTTATTTTAAAATAAAAGTTTGAGATATTATGAAGAATATGAAGAAAGAGAATAATCAACATCAATTTAACAAAGGACTATTCTATATATACAAATATATTTGTTTAGGAGTTAAAGATGGTGTCAATGCAATGTATCTAAATTGTCACACAAAAATGTGTGTGCTGTGTGTATCTGACAGAAGAAAAAAAAGAAAAAAAATGATATAGATACTGACCATATGAATGATCACACTGTTCATGACAAATAACATATTACAGACCTGATTCTACAAGTAAATATCTTCAGATACAGGCAGCACTTAATGTTTGTATTAAAGTAACCTTGCAAGGGAAACACATACATTATGATACATAATGAGAACAATATTTATAGTAAACATCTACAGCAAACGTAGTAAGACGTTCATATGAATTAGATCATATCTCAAGCAAGTAAATGAACACCAGAAACTAGGAATTAAGAAAAATGTGGAAAAATGTGCAAATTCAAATTACCTTGAATGACTTCAGAGGATAGTCAAGATACCCAAATATGAAAAGAAAAATAAAAAGGAATTATTTAGTTGTATTGTGCTTGAATGGTAACAGTTGATGATGCTGATAAAATGTAGTGCTAGAACAAAAGTGATTAGTACACAGTATGGGTGTGTGGAGATCTGCCATGAAACAGAGAAAGCTCACTCAACAAAAATGCCACTCACCCTGGGGAAGGAATGAGGCTCCCAAATAAGGAAATGAAGATGCACAGGAAAACATGGGGAATGGCATCCTATTGTGTTTGAAAAGAGGAGGGAATGAATGAATAAATAAAATAAATAAAAATTTAAAAAAAACATTTTTGTAATTATTTCAGTTTCTGGGATCACCCCATCAATATGGAATACTACCCTGATCATTTTATATCTCCCCAATAATTTGTCTTCTTACATTTATTGTACATTTTAATATGAAGAAGAACATTAAATACAGAGTGGTGCAAAAGTGACTGGACACTGATGTAAACTAGATTGCATTTATTACAAATACAAACAATACTTACAATTATTTTTTATGTTCAAAGTGTTCTCCATCTTCATTACTACATCTTTCAAGACTTTCTGGAACACTGGTTGTACTCTATGGCAATGTGTGGTAACACTGTCCAAATCATGAAATGCATTGTGTATGTAGTCCTTTAGTTCAGCAATAGTCGGAGGATTTTGAGAATAAACATGGTCCTTGACAATACCCCAATCGGAAAAATTCATGTTCGTGGTATTTGATGAATGTGGAAGAATGTCAATATCTGCCAACCAATCATTTCTCTTTGGAAAGTTTCACTTCAATAATTGCAGACTGCAGTGGCATAATGTGGTGGGCTAAAACCACTGCACTATATCTTGCTGTTATTTATTTTGTTTTCTTTTAACTAACTGTCCAGTGTCTTTCGTGCCGGACCAAATATTGCAAAAATAATTCAAATATAGGGCACAGTTTTGTAAATTAATATATTTAAATATATCTAATAAATACATTAGTACACCAGGCACAATTTTACACTGAATAGTAAACTTTGAACTGTTGTGAATCTAATTCAGTATGTTTCATTAATGGCAGAGCTATTATTAATTTTATTAAAGTATTAAATTCAAATTATTGAAAAATAAAGATGAAGGAAGTAATTCCAGAAACTGAACATGTAAGATATTCCAAATAATGCATCAATAATGCTTGCTTAGGTTGCTTAGCATGTTACATTCATGACTTAGGCATTCTCTGTCCCTAGGCCTGTGTCCACACACACCACCTGGATATGTGCATGTATTGGTCATCGAACCATCGAGGATGATAGTTTATTAATGTCATTTGTTTTTCTTTTAATGCGTATCTTTAAAATTTAGTACAGAATCACCTTCCAATTGTAGTTCCTAAAAGTTTTATTACTACCTCTAATACATTTTAAATGTACGATTTATTACAACTTTAATTAGTTGCAAATTAAGAAAAGGCTAAAATAATGTATTTAACGGCCTTAAAGGGGTTGAAAAAGATGATGAGAATTCCTCCATGGCTGATGATCATGTAAAATAAGGTACATGAAGCATTGTTCTCCTTGTAAACTGTTTTCAGACTGTACATTTGAGTTCTGGTAAGTGAGAAACACGTGAATGCACTGTCTCACAGTATAGCATGAGTCTTTGATTTGTACTGTCTGATTGACTGGCTTGATTGATTGATTGACAGTTTGTAAGTAAACTGACTGCTCTGAATGAGGCTTATGTAGATGTCTGTTTTTGAGAAAGTTGGTTCAAAAATAATGAAGAGGTAAATCTAACAACCTACAGGCAGCCAGGTCATAGATTCTTCAAGATTGCACTAGCCAGGCACTTAAAAATTATTATTATTATACGTTCTACACACATGTACTTTTAATTCCGTTCATTCCATAAAGTTTTTGTGTAGAAGCACGCAACTCCAATTAAAATGTTACATGAGTTTTAGACATGCCTTTATTAAACGATAAATAACTTAAAATAAATTATTAACAATTAAAACTTGCCGTACCTAACAAAAACCATTATAAACATTAATATTCTTCGTTTCAAATTCAATTATGAGGAGCAAAAAATGGGGGTGAGTTAGTTGACCCTTACATGCAGAGGTAATATTTGTATGAGGAATGTAGAAAGCAAGAGGATAACTAAACTTGAAACCAATGTTTTATAAAACGATCCACCAAGTCGTTGCAGTTGCGAGCTTCCGATTCAGTTCAAATCAATTCACTTGGGCGGAGGGACACCACGGGGCGTAGAGCCAGCGCGTGGCCAGACTCACCTCCAGGAACTGCTTCACTGTGTTGTCCACCACCATCAGCGGCCGATGGATGAGGTGCACCACCCCGTTCTTCACAGGGATGTTGGGGTGCACAATCTCGGCCATGACGACGCCGTTGCCGTGGCTCTTGTCTCCCAGGATGGTGTCGCTCTTCACGTAGACTGTGGGCACGCGATACGCCGCGCACAATGCAAGTGGGGGTTATGTACTCTGTGGGGTCCGCGCACCTTTAACGAAACAAGCGCCTGCGCAAGGCAGTTGCGCGCCGCCCAACGCTACAATTGCGCTAATAACTAGACCACAACGGATAGCACATTGTAAATTGCAGGCACTTGTTCATAATGCGACGGAAAATGTTTTCTGCAGTATAACGCGGTACTGCAAACACCATACTGACAAACAAAATGAACATATATTTATTTCAACAATGATATTTAATGCATTTGTATAGTAAAAGTGCAAGATACTAAATAAGTCTGTAATAAATGTACTTCAGCTCCTCGGGCAATCACTTCCATCTCGAGCACTTTCGCCCAGTTTACCTGATCCACTGACCAACTGCTTATGTACCCCCTAGTTTTGCTACTTATCGTAAATGAAACTTCACTGTGCACACAGTTTGGTTGGGTGGGAGCCCAACCAAACACTGTGGCACAGTGTTTGGTTGAGCTCCTTTTTATTTTTTCGCATTTTGGTTACGGAATGTACAGAAATAATTATGCGCGAGAAAAAACTGCAATTTTTCGACAGAAAAACAATTATTGCCGGGTCTTGGAAACGAAAAAATTGATAAATCTTGTTTCTATATCTACTAAATTACTTCTAATACGTTTTGTAGTCAGAATCTACGTTTGGTGGTTCTTTGATACCCAAAAATCGATTAAAAGTAAAAGGTCTGTCCTTTTGAACAACGCTAGCGGTAAAATAATCAACAGAATTTTCACCAAAAATTAATATTCTTCGATCGATCTGACTGGTGTCGTGGCCCCTTGAATTTGAAATTCATATTTTAATTTTTTCCTTTTTTGGGAGGGGGTACTACACATCAAACCTTAATAACATAGTCAAACTTTCCCAAAAATAGCTTCAATTTTTTTAAAACTCTACGCTATCTGTAAAGAATATTAATGAAAAAATGTTGGGCCAATTTCGAGAAACTTTTTGATTGTTATTGAGACTGAATATAAAGTAGGTACCCTCCAAAATCAAAATATCCTTTTCAAACTCGCAAGACCTCAAGTTCGAAATAATCTGAACGATTTAGGCGCTAGCATTGACCATAGACTTGTAGAGAGACGAACAGACAGAGACGGACGTTTTGCTGTCAATCGATTTTTGTGTATCAAGGACCCACAAAATATGGATACTGACGACACAAGTGTTAGCGGAAGTAATTTATAACTTATAAACAATATTTATCCACTTTTTGGCGCCAGGGACCGGCAATAAGAGTTTTTCTGTAGAAATATTCGATTTCCGGCGCAAGATTACAATACTTTATCTTCTTATCAAGTAAGACGATTATGATAAAACAAATTACTCATACTAGAAGCCGACGATGAATGTAGTAGCTCTGAACAGCCTTAGAACAAGGTACTCTGGCGTTTCATAAAAATCCAATTATACTTCGGCTTACAACGGACGATTAGCGACCGCACTGTTGTGATACAAATTTAAGTGATAATTGGTAATCAATCCTAACTTTTATGTTAACGACTTGCTTATGTTTGTGTTTGCATTGTGAATGGGCCTTTCCCCAGTCTGCCTTGGCCTGCTTAAACCCACCCCTGCCCCTTGCCACAACCTCGCCCTGTGGTGCGGTGCCTGACCCCGATACCCGCCTTACCGCCACGTTGAGCGTGATATCCACATTTAAAAAAAAAGTTAATATTTTTAATGTTTATATTATATACACAAAAATGAAAACTGTACGTACAGACATCCGGGACTTCCAGTTTTCAAATGACACCTTATTTGCAGCAGTTGACTGGGTAGTTCATCCGGAAAAGGGATGTTTACATAACACGTTTTAGAAATAATATAAACTAGCAAAATGTAGCGACGCTGAAGCTATGAACTGTTTTAAAAATAGTTTCATATGTTGAAAATTTTGTACACACTTCATTTTTTCGTGCCCAGCTTTGTTTAAATATGTTCTTTCAGTATTCTGTATTGGACTTACCAATGAATCGTAGTACTTGATAAGGTTATACTCCGCTCAAAAGTTGCCAACACCCAATGGCCTTGTGTGTTACCTCCATACGGGATATGAACTGGTCTTATTGCAATTTTAAAATTATAATCGTCATAACAAATACTTACAGGTTTAGGTGTCAATAGTTAAATATTAGTACAGCTAAATTTTTCGCTTTTTGGGTAATATGCACAAAAATGCACATAGCACATTTGTATTAGCACAAATGCTACATACAAAAAATGCAGATCATTCCCAATTAGTTCCAAAAATTCAACCGCAACATCATTTCAACTACAAACTTCCATGTTTTTCTCCTCTAATTTTTGAAGAGATTAAAACTTTACAAACTGCTGCAACTTATGCAACTGCTCTATGCAAGCAAACTGCTTCTTCTGCTACTGCTCTATTAATCGTTTTGTATGCGAATCTAGCGTTGCATGAGAATCTAACATGGAAAGATGAGTGTTCTGTATGTTTATGTGAATAAGGTGTTACCTAATTTGAATAAGTTGTGGGCCACATTCGTTTGAAAATCGGTATTTGCACACTTGTGTAAGAACGTAAAAGTGCGAAGTCGAACATAACGTTTATTCATTCTCTAGCATTACTCACTGTTTTCTCCATATTCACTAGAAATTCTTCAAGTTCAATAAGTTCCGAGGCAATATTGTTCGTAGGTATTCACAAACTTATTTTTTTAATACGATAATAATTCGACTCTAAATTGAAATCAAACTGCAGCGCGATTTATTTGGTAATTCAATTGTTCACTTAAAGATGTCAACATCAGTTTTGCCAACGCCGTAAAAAAAATAGAGTGTATTAAACAAAAAAAAATGCCTTTGTGTTCCGGTATTTAATCAACAACACCTGCATAGATCGATTAGGAGGCGTTGGTTTAATTTTTGGTGTTATCACTAAGATCTCAGTTCCAAAACATGAAACAACACGTTTTTGGAAATTTCTTTAAATCGTCTAGCGGGATGAGAAAACATATCATCAGTTCCCCAGCGGGAGACCGAGACGCGTGAATGACACCTCAGACGTCTCGATTGATGCCCTGGAAGTGGTCTAGACGGCGGAGACGGAATGGCAAAAAACTCTGTTGGACGTAATTTCATTCGTGGATTCGTCTTACTTAATGCTACTAGTGCTCGGGCAATTCTCAGATACATCCCCTCCTCGCTTCGCGAATCGGGGATTTATCAACAATTTCCAAAGCACTCGAGGTACTACCAACGAGCTAGAATATACTACACAGAGTGGCTGAAGGTACTTTATCTTTGCAGCAAATTGAAGGCATGATTTTTGCAGTCAAAGCAGCGCCCTCCGGAGAAACAGTGTTCTGGTATTCCGATTGGCGCTGGGTAAGGTGGGCGCGGGTCGCGCGAAATATAAATCCTCTTACTCCTTGTTTTATGATCCAAAAACAATATTTTGAAAACTATTTTGATCACAATACTTAAGTAGAACGAATTGAGAAATTTAAAAACACGTTCTTGCTTCCTGCATTGGTTATTGCCATATGAATGGAATTTGTTAGAATGTTATTGAAGTTATCATAACGCCGGATCTTATTCCAATAAGAAGCAAACAAACAGATCGCAAATAAGGCAGCAAACTTGAAAAATGTTATATTTTCGTTTGATTACTTCTAATATTACAGTTATATGCCGAAAATATTGAAGGCATTGTGAATAACTACTAATATAGTTTAAATTCAAATAACCGAAAAGACAACACTGTAGAAATAAGTTCGGATACAAGCAACCCGTCGATTCAGTACAACAGGTCTACACGCCACCATCGGGCACCTATCATGTTTTGTCTTCAAAATACTTGGCGACCGCTAGTTCGTCGAGCGTTCACCAAGAGCGCTGAGACCAAACGGACAACCATCTACGTAGTATATTCTATTATATTCGCACGTTTTCTTGAGCCCAGCAATATCTACCCCCACTCCTTTCCCAACATTACTTGAATTAAGAATAAATTATAGCAACGAGCGTTGCAGACAAAATCTGGTAACGAGAAATGTTCGATCCCGTGTATTAGAAACTATTTTGCATGGAAAAATGAACTCCAAATTGGACGTAAAATTCCTTTTGTCAAAATAACCAAACTCCCCACTCCTCTCGCATCCAGCGAAGCGAGGGCTCAAGAACACGTGCGCGGAGAATAGGTAGCTCGTTGCAGGGCCGGATTTACGTACAAGCAAAACAAGCAGTTGCTTTGGGGCCCCCCATTCACCAGGGGCCCCGCGTTTCGGAAAAATACGCAAACCATATTTTTTTGTCTGAAATAATTGTTAATCAAGTAGTCTACTGTGTAACAAAATGTACAATTTCAAAACATTTTTTAAAAATGAGTATGGAGCATGATAAGCTGAGAAATCTGCGTTTTGAAGACATCATCGACCAATTTTCTGCAGTGAAGAGCAGAAAAAAATATGTAAAATGTATTTAATGTAAAAAATGTAACACAAGTAAAAATTTATATAAAAAATTATCAGTTTTCATTTGTATCTGTACAGAAAGTACTTGTACTATAATACATTTTTTATTTAATAAAGATGGAGCTATTTTTTCGGGGGGGGGGGGGGGGGGCAACACAATTCTGTGCATGGGGCCCCGCACTACTTAAATCCGGCCCTGGCTCGTTGGGCGTTCCGCATGCAAAGAAGCGCTGGCGGAAGGCTGCTCACTCTTGCCGTCGGACTCCTTGGCGAGCGACACGCTCACGCGCAGCATGTCCCCGAAGGCGAGCGTGTCGAAGGCCTGGCCGGCGGGCGTGGGCCGCGTGAAGAGCACGTGGCCCGGCACCACGTGCCCGTCGATCACCTTCTGGTCGATCTTCTCGGGGCGCGGCGGCGGCTTGAAGCCCTCGTCCACCGGCACGAAGAACGTGAACTTGCCCAGCGCCTCGAACACGCTCTCCTTCTTGTTGAAGTAGACGCGCTGCCGGAACGACCTGCGCCCACACACGCGCACGCGCACACATCAAACACAATCGCGCACCCTCAACACGCTACGACTACACCTATCTTTCATTCGACCGAGACACTTAAAGAAAAATATACTTTTAAGTATTTTGTTTCATCTGTCACAAGTTAACTCAAAATTACACGAAAACACCCACATTTTTCAAAAAATTTTAAGTCCCATTTTCGGCGAACTCTGTATTTTCGAAAATTAAAATAAAAACACTGCAAAATTGCAATACAGATGATAAGATTTGTTTTCTTAAATAAAATCTGCACTAAAAATTAGATGTTTAGAAAAGATCTTACATTAAAAAAACTTATTTTCGCGATATACCAGTTTAATTTTAATGCAATTTAAAAAACTTAAAAACACTCAACATTTTTCTTTGGTTTTCTTTACTAATTGAGCAATGAACGCTTTAAAAAAAGGCACAAGTTTAATTTTCGTTCAACTATCTGCATCTTCGAATAATGCGAGAAAATGTGCGCTACTGTAGCCCCCCTAGTTACGTTTCTGGGGTATTTATCAGTTTAAGAAGTGTTTCGATTCTTTTCGGGTATTTCAGAAATTACTTATGACAAGATGTCATTTTGCAAGTTTAACTAGTGGTGCTACACAAGTACATTGCACTTCCTCGCATTATTTGTAACTTTTTTCGATTTTGGGAAAGGCAGATAGTTTAACAAAAATGGGGACCTGTTGCATATTTAAATCGCATTTTGATCTATTAAAAAGACTTGAAAAAAATTGGAGTCGTCTTTGAAATATGTGTTATAATTATCTCTGGATAACATACTATTCTTTGTGTGCAATTTATTTTATGCCACGAATAAACACTGTAGACTCACCGCATCCTATTTTGTCGATATCCCAGCTTTCGGAATAATTAAGGAATTGGGAGACATTGGGGCAAGATATTTTGTGTAACCCGGTTGCCTCTCGTTTTAAACCTACTCTGAACGAAATGTACTGTAATAGCGTACGTGATGTTTGGTAACATCGGAGATGATGAAATGCAAGGCGTCGAGCACTAGAGATTGTGTATTTGGATTTCCTCGTAGCGTATTAAGTTACGCTCTCATTGAATTGTGAAGACTCACCGAGAGTGATGTTTTTGAATGTCTAGTTTACCGACTGGGTGAGGAACTGGAAAGCATCGGGGCTGTAGGGGTTGTCTAAGCGTGTTGTCTTATATAACGTTTAACGCTACTTTGCCTAATATAACGTTTAATGACTCGCCGCACGCGATACTAGCCGATGTCCAAGTTCTCCGACAAGTTGTGGAACTGTAATGTAGTGGTTGTGTACCCATGGTGTCTTGTAAAACGTTTAACGCTCCGTTGTCTTATATAACGTTTAACGCTACTATCTGCATTCAGTACAATGACTTGCCCCCACGCGATGTTTGCCGATGTCGAAGTTCTCCGTTTGGTTGAGGAGCTGGAAGGCGTCTGGACTGTAGAGGTTGTGTACCCGTGTTGTGTTATACAACGTTTAACGCTACGACCTGAATGCTCTGCAATGATCCAATGCACGCGATGTTTGCCGATGTCTGTTCTCCGACTGGTAGTGGAACTGGAAGACGTCTGGGCTGTAGAGGTTGTGTACCCGTGTTGTCTTGTATAACGTTTACCGCTACGTTCTCTTGTATAACGCTTAACGCTACGTCGTCGTATATAACGCTTAACGCTACGATCGGAAATCAGTGCAATGACTCACCGCACGCGATGCTTGCCGATGTCGAAGTTCTCCGACTGGTTGAGGAACTGGAAGGCGTCGGGGTTGTAGAGCTGCAGCTGCGCGGGCGCCGTGGCCGAGGTGGTGACGGGCGTGAGCACCTCGTCCACCACGTGCAGCACGTGCTGCTTGCCGGCCGCGTTCTGCGTGACGAAGTTGGAGCGCGCCGCCAGCACGAGCGCGTTGTTGATGTACACCTCCTCCGAGGCGCCCGGCCGCCGGCGCCGCGTCACCCACAGCGGCGGGCTGCCGTCCAGCTCCGACAGCACGGAGCCGCCCAGCTGCTCCAGCGTGTGCGCGGTGTTCGCTGGAACAGGAGCGCGGCGCGTTGCAACACCTGCTCTTGGAATTGCCTTAGTTGACGTGGCGAGACTCGGGCCACGAGGTCCTCTCTGACCAAGCAAATTTCGCTACGCTCCTTTTCAACAACTGGCGGAGAAAGGAGGTATTTCTTGGGCGATTTAAATTAAGCCCAGAGGCTTCATTTAGGCGTGACGATCTTTTACATGCAGTAAATCTACTAATATGGGACAGCCGCTTTACTTCCCCTCCGAAGGAAGGCGTGCGAAGGATTTTTCGCCCTAAAAATCCACGGCTTCGCCTGAGTTTGAACACGCGAATCAGGGACGGATCCAGCCAATCGCTTTTTCGAGGGGGATGGCATCGTAGATTTTTGTTAAATAATAAACATATTTTCAGAAGGAGTTTACCGATTTATCGATTAGAGGACTGAAGGCTTTTTGTAGACAGGATCTCCGGAAGATTAAAATGTATGCTCTAACACAAAGGTAACCGATACGCATCTATTCGAATTCCTCACTTAAAAGCACACTCCAAGGCATATAAAAATGTCAAGATGGTCCAATAGGAAATTAATTATCATCAATACAAGGTACAGATTCGTGTGTAACGGTCTCGAGGAGCGGACTTGTTGCTCGGTGGGTGAGATGAGTAAACGCACCGCCCTTGCCTCGTACGAATGAGAGCAGCTGACACATGCCGGAAGACCGGTTGCAACTTTAGAGCGTGTCCACTGGTGGGAGATACCTGGTTAGGGAAAATCCCGCTACCCGACGATAGTTCGGCGCCGGATCTCGCCGCAACGTCACCTCCCGAGCAAAATCACGCATTGCAATTGAGGGACTAATGACCTCAGTAGTTGGTGCTCGGGATAATTAACAATCAATCTAACAGGAGATGAAAGTGATGGAGGTTAAATGGGACAGTCACATGGCCTGAGTCTTCCAACATGAGTAAGAGAACATCAAACAGAGATTTCTAAATTAATTTGGGAATTGAATGTTAAAAAAAACTCCAGTTTCACTGCATGCTTTTTTGCTATGTTTTCATTGATTTGATAATACTTGTATATAAGTTTCAGTAGTGATATTACTGTGCAGTATTTGTCAGTTTAATTTGTTTTTCTATAAATTGTATATTAGCACAAAAACTAGAAGCAATTAACGTAAACCAAGCGTTCGGATTTACGTAACAACATAACATTATCCTACAATAGCCCATGCGTAATTGGTAATAACAGCATTGTTCTCAAACATTGTGATTGATTATTTAGTGATTGCGGTTGGGAGTGCAACTATGGCATTAAACAGATACTTTGTTCTTTTTATAATTTGCATAACGTTTCGAATCCTTGTTCAGACTCTTCAGGTACATTTGTTCTATAAATGAAAAAATCGTACTTATCCTTAAACTGTAACTTATGAAACGTATTACAAATGAAACTATTATTAACACAGCTTAACATCAGTTGCAACACCTGTGCTGAGAAATATTTAATGAACATGTTGGGTGAGAAATTCATCAGCAGCTTTACACAACGTTCCCTTAATTTAATGGTGGGTGGATACAATGGACATCTGTGTGTAAATGTACTTCGTATTACGTTTTTATGAGTTGCGGTGTTACCATCTTAATATTTCTCGACCTACTTTGTTAACCTACGGCTTAATTTGTAACGCCCTAATTTGTTAACGACCTAACTTGTTAAACAACTCACTAGGTCGAATTATTAAGTTGGTAACACCGTAACTCAGAAAAAAGTAATACGAATTACATTTACACACAGACATCCGTTGTGTCAACTCTGCATTTTATGAAGTGGACGTCTTGGAAACCTTTTGGGTGAATTTTTCACCCACCACCCATTACATAATTATGGACGAAGGTGATGGAATACTGGAATTGATGTAGAGCTGTCTCAATAATAATTTAATTTGTAATACGAGTATATATAGTTGTGCAGTTCGTTTACCATTTCAAATAAATTTTACTATAACTCGGGAACGAAAATGTCTAGTTTTTCAAATGTCACTAATCTTGCGCTTTATTAACTTCATTTTTATTTATTTATCTTTAAGTTTTACTCATCCATCAACTATTTATAATTTATATGATGGGAAGGGATTCTGAAACTCAAGAAAACGTGCGCAGATGATCTCGCCCACGCATCACATACAGTTTTTACTGTTTTTTGACTAAATGAATCTAAATCTAAATATTTTTTTGTAAATTAGAGTGTAAGTGTAACTATGAAATTTACATTTATAGAACAAATGTTCCTGAAGAAGGATCCAAATAAAGGATTCGAAACGAACATTTTAATAAGAATAAAGGGTCTGTTTAATAATAGTTTCCAATTTGTCCACATCAAATAGAGACATTAATCCATTAATCAATATCAGTAATGTGTGTCTCGTAAGTGTAGTGCAGGTTATTTCCCCGGGAGGTGGCGGGGTTCCCCACATTGGCTTGCGAGGTTTCCCATTCAAGGGATCTCCGCCAGCGGGAAAACTGTCCCAACCGAGACAAAGAGTAATTTCTCAACCGGTCGTCCGACGCGAGTGGGAGTGTAGTTGAAGTAAGCCTAAATGGGTGTTCTGGATGAGGATGGACATATTTCACTGGAGTGTTGGGTTCGAAATTGCGCCTCCATCGGAACTGGACACCGGGAGAGGTGGCTCAGTGCATCAACCGATGTCACTGCAGGGCCTCTGACCGGGAGGTCCTAGGTTCGAGTCCCACCGGGGCAGAATTTTCCACACTAGCTACATAGCTGGGTCGAATTCAGTCGCTCTCTGGAGGAGAATTCTGGACGCCGTCTCCGATTCTCCGATTAACACCAGGTGACCGCTGGAGTAGTACCCTAACAAACGGGCCATGGACCGCGCGCAATATTTCCTTCCTCTTCCTTGTCATATCCTCTCCCATTACACTCACAATAATACGCACAAGCACACATGCCGAGAGACCAGTCGGGAGCTTAGAGCTTGTTCCGGCTGGGGCGGTGCCCCGCTGGTGGGAGATACCTCGTTGGGGAAAACCCGCCAGGGGACGGTAGGTCGGAGCCGGGTTTCGCCATCCAGCGCGAGATTTCCGCTACCTCCCAAGGAAAAGAAAATGCACTACACTTATGGGGCGAATGACCTCCGTAATTGACGCGCCTGGCATCGCTAACAAGCAACCAACCAAAAGTGGAGGCCCAGGGCCTGGAGGCCAGTGGCCGCAGGGGAATGGCTCGTGTCCCAGGGCCGCCCCAGCCGGGGAGTGACGAGGAGCGATATTAATAATTGAACGTCCGGTGACGAGGTTTCGGGGAAGTTTTGATCGATTGTCGGTCGCGTGAGCTACGTGCCCCGCAGGGCAGCCCCTTCACATTCTACAGCCCTCAGGGAACGTGTGGGTATCTCTAAATGTCTATGTGTGGTTTACATTTACTTATATGCATAATAATTGGTATTTCGAGAATTCACGATCACATTTGTTTTTACTGGAGAGGAAAGTGATCCGTAACCCAGCGATGTTTCGCGTTTGGAGCACTTCAAGCAAAATCGAGTATTTTCCAGGAAAATTTGAATTTACCATTTTTAATATTCTTGGTATGTTTTACATGTGCTATAAACACGGTAATGGAACTCCTATTTTTTTAGAAATCACCCAATGCTAATCTCTCCGTAGTTATAATTTTTTTGAGTGGCGGGGAAAATTATACCAATGTATCCAAATTATGTCAAGTATAGCGCGAGTGCTAGTTCTCTACAAATAAAAAAAGACCATTCACTTTACAATCTTTAGCAATATTCCACTGAAAATATAATACAATTCCAGCTTATGAAAATGTTTTTTAGAGTACGCGTACGCGATATAATATCATAAAAGCGAAGAAAATTAAAATTCCATATATTACATCTCATTTTCTTATAGTAGCCCACAAGCTTTTTTGCTGAAACATTAGCACTTACAATTTTTTGTTCTTACATTCGAGGGTTTGTTTCCTATGTATTTAGAAACCCATTGGGGAAAATGTGCAAAAAACGCGAGATAAGTGGAATCTAGGTTATTAGGAAAGTTAAATAAAACATGTGGAGATGACCCTGCGGTTAAATGTATGTTATCCTACTTGGCTACAAATTTTGGAACTTTCGACAACCAGAAATGTATCTAGTGACCAAGAAGGTACGGGCAGAGCGAATTCATCTTCAGGCACATTCACACTGGGCAGTGATAAGGGTGGCTCAACGTTACGGAATGAAAGTGTTAATACAGTTAACGAAAGTTCTGTATTACTCGGCGAAACTAGTTAAAAATCAAAATTGTTAAGAACAGGATACGCTCAATAGAAAGAGAAAGGTCAAAAAATTATTTAGAAAATAATTTAAATTATCTGAAAATTAAAGGCAGTCCGAAGATAATGTAAATTAAGATACAGTAGAAAAACTGAAAGAAGCTTTTCAACAACAAAAGACAGAAATGAACAAGGTTTTGCATTATTTCAAGACTGGTCCTATAGACCATTTCGATAACATTTTGGCGCGTTATTTCACATGATCAACATGATGTAGCTACACAAGTAGCAAGGAAGGGAAGTGAAAAGAGAATTCTTTCAACTCCTGGTCTAAAAATGGGAATGGTCTTGCTTGGTGATTCTCACTGAAGAAGCCTCATAACTATTGAGAAGTTACTGAGGCAACTTAGCTCAAATTATCTGCAAACCCTCTACAATGAAAAGATTTCAACTACAGTGTAGTGAAGTGCCCCTGAATCATGAGCTTGTACAAAAATACACCAGTAGTATGAAGACAACATGCCTGAAAATATAATACGCATGTCAAGAGAGAGATCAACCTTGGAAGCGTTGCACTCGTCAGCAGAGGATTTTCTGGAAAAAACTTCTCAATCTGTTCACAAAGCTTACCATTATTTATTGGCAGAACAACGGGCAATTTTTTAAAAAGAAACAGAAACAAAACTGTGTGATTGATCTTCAATAGTCTTGTGTAATTTCTGGACAATTATTCACTTGTTATTGAAGACCCAACTCAAGGAGATCATTGGAATAACCTACAAGTTATCCTACATCCATTTGTCATTTATTATAACGAAATCACTGATCAAGAACACATTTGTTGCTATTTTCCAATATTTCAAATACGACATAACCTTTGTACTTCAGACAAATTTAATAGATTTTATTACAGAAAAGTAATTGGCTGTAACAAAATCCTAAACTTTTCGATGGTGAAGGTGTGTATTATAAAAAACCAAATTTCATAAACATCTGTCATCACAAAGAAGACTTCAGAATCCCCGCGGAGAAAAAGGACCCTGCGATGAAGTTTGGGCAAATATCAAACATTTGACAGCGAAGGCCAGTCTTCAGAATCTCACAAAACCAGTAAACAGACCCCACAAGTTCTTTACGTTGGTTCATAAAAAAATCATCAATACTAAAACATATCTTCACTCTTCCGCCTTACTACGTGCGTAGTAAAGCGGATTAATAACGAGATCGTGCGGCAGATATAACAAGAGAAAGTGTAAAGAAGATATTTATTGTTTAAAAAATTAAATCTTGCCTATACTTCACAAAACATTACGCAAACACTACTCATTTTCGAAACATTGAACATGTTAAGGCTTCCTAAAAGTCTTAAGGGTTGGCATTTGGTGGGAGAGAGCAGTTAAAAGAAAACTGGGATCTTTCGCTGTCGCATCCAGCCCCTGAAAATAGAACAATTAAGCAGTCAACATACGCAGGCGCTCAAAAAGGTTTGCCAACACTCAATATTTCAAATGATTGATTAGCGATTTCGGGCGCGTCAACTGCTAATGTAATTAATCCCCGTAAGTGTAGTGCATTTTTTCCTGTGGATGTGGCGGTAATAATTCCCAATCCATGGTTCCATACGGCGCCGACCCGCCTGTCTGCTAGCAAGGTTTTCCCTAGCGTGTCACCGCCCAAGCCGGAAAGCCTTATGTGCAAAAGTTGCAAAGGTAAGTGCAAATCAATCAAACGTTTCAATAGATATTCAAACATTACAGTAAGCACAATTTCTTTGAGATTATGCCTTTCTTTTTGTACATACGTGTGTTCATATTCAAAAGTTACCTATGTAAATGCACAGCACTCAAACATGTCAATAGATATTCAAACATTGCGGTGAGCGATATTCCTTTCTTGAAATTGTGCCCGTTTTTCCGTACATAAATGTTTGATAGGGATATTCATTTATAAAAAAGGTGTCAGTGTTGGTGCAAGGCAATCAAAAACTTCAATGGGCATTCAGAACAGGTTTGTGAACAATGATTCCTTTATTGAGATTCTTTCCTTCTTGCTTGTACACGCGTGTTATGAAGGACAATCATTTATGTATAAAAGAACTTATTTCCTTTGATTTTCAAGAACTGACCTATGCTGTTGAAAAGGGCTCATTTTTTTGACGTGTAAGTGATACTATTAGTCAATTCTTTTTGTGTTCTTTCTTTGTCAATGATAATGCAGAAGACCGATCATCCTGTCAACTGTACATACGGACGACACAGGTTCAACACATATACGCTCACATTCTAACGATTGCACATGGAGTCGGACAACCGCACATCCGGACAACCGCATGGAGACGCCCGCAGGTGGACACCATCCAAAATCCGGATGTCCGCACAGAGAGATGACCGCTCGTACGGGCGACTGCACATTCTGACAACCGCTCGTGGAGACCATCGAACATCCGGATGACCGAAATTCCGAATCGCACCTGGACACGACCGGACAGCCACACGACCGCTCATTCTGGCGCACGCACATTCGAACAATCTCACATGGAGACCTTCCAACTTCCGGATAACCGAAATTCCGAAACGCACATGGAAACCGCACGTCCCGACAAGCGAACATCTGAATGAAACGTGCGAAGCTGTTTTTTTTAAATACCTTGTTTTTTAACTGCATGCAAACTCCAGGTATGGATTTCTCACACTCCACTTTTTTCATTACCAAGACACTGTAATTAGAGTCTCTCTGCCGAAAATTCGCTGTTTCCAGGCGCACGATTAAATAACTTTCTCTTCTTACGAAGTACCTTCTCGACTCCACACCCACAGTTGGCATTCGCCGAGCAGCGAGCTACTGCTCGTCCAATCCGGAACAGCTGATGTGTTTGTCGAATGTTTGCTCACTTTGACGTGTCCTAAAGATCGACACGCGGTGGGTAGACGAATACCAAATGTTCGGCGCTCGGCGAATCGCAAGCAACCCGTCCACACTACTCGGTATTCGGCGAGCTGGTGCTCGAAATTCGCCGAATGACGCATGCGTGGAGCCACCTTATTGCCAGGTCAGTCGTGGCTTATATCGTTTCGCAAACAGACATTTGAACCTGGCACAGCCGGCAAGTGATTCGCCCATCAGTCGAGGATTAGTTTCGCCTCAAAGCAACAGAAGGTGCCGTTGGGCCCGACCCCTAGAGTGGTCATGGCTGAATAAGCACCTGATCGGAGTCATCTTCGCCCCCCCCCCTCCGCACCACCTCCAGCGTGCATGCCGCTGGCAGTGTACAATGAGATAAAGATAAATGTATTTAAATTCCAAATGGGTATAACTCTGGGACAGCTAATTACATAAATAAGAAAATTTAACTAACATGCGAATTATATAATAATATAATAATAATGGTACAATAATGGTGACAATAATAACAGCGGATAAGACAAAGAATAATAATACAATATAAAAACTGGCTGATTCATAAATCATTAAATTACATTAAGAAAAATAAACTTCTATAATCTAACTCCGCACTGAAAGATTGTTCATTTCAGACTGCTCTACACATCGCTTCACTTCACTTCACTTCACTATGACCTTGATATCACTTCCTTCGTTATTTCTCTGCTATTCTCTGTACGACACATCACTTCACAATATATCACTCATGCATCGCTCTATAACCTACTTTTCATAGTGAAGACCCTCATTTATTTAGTAATACCCTAAATTAATTTCCTAAACATTAGGACGCTTCGAGGAAAGAGTTCAATTTTTTTTGCAGGCAATCTATTCCATTAGTGAAAGACAATTTCCCGACATCCGTTCTCTGCGGTCTTAAATTTATTTTAGGCAGATGATCCCCCTGAAAGCCAATCGGCGCCAAGGCACATTAGTTTGAGAGTGAGAGGCGAGGGTGAGCACTATTCGACGAGTTCTGTGATGCGTACTTCGGCTGCGTTTTCTTCGCCTCGCGCGCAAGAGTGCATGTGGAAGAGAAGCATGCTATCATCTTGCCCATGAAAAAGAAAAGCGTGGGGGTAGAATGCTCATTCAACTCAGAAAAATGTGTTGTTGTGGCCATTTGTCGGGACTTTGACGTTCCACAGGAAACAATGTAGCATTTTTTGGCAAAAACAGTTATTTCGGAAAGCATTTCTTTGCTCAGCAGAAAGTGCATCTTACTAGAATACATTTTATTTAGCGAAAATAATTAGAGGGTGGAGGTGAGGGTAAGGAAGTTTATGGATTTTGCACTATCGTCTGATAGTTTTATTTTGGGACGATGCAATCCTCTTGAGGGGGAAAATATTGCAATCCATCGATTCCTTCCGAGAATAATATACAAGTGGAACACATCTACAGAATAATATATATTTTATGCGCCAGCATTTAGCACAAGGTATTTCATATTCACGTGTGCCAAAACTAATAATTCGAGCAATCCAGGAGTTTAATTCAATTAAAATGGTTGTGTTTCTTTAATTATTCAATTAATTTTCTTAAATATTGGATCGTGTTCATCATTTATGTTTACGCCGCCTTATACCATGGCTATCACCAAAAACCTTTTTGAACAAAACTGCATTTTATGTAAGTACATTTAATAGATCGATGGAATAGAACACACAAAGACTTGATACTACTATTAACGTTCTCTAGTGTAAGGCACGCGATGCTTTCCTCAGACTATTACTCACTAGATTCACCGATTACGGAGAGACGAAAAAATGTTCCATGCAGTTCCATGCAGAGGCGGCCGGTTTGAATTTCGCGGAAGTGACTTTAGTCTCACTTTTCTCGAAGACTTTTTTCTTTTTTCTTTTTTTTCTTCTTTTTTTTCTTTTTTCTTTTTTTTCTTTTTTCTTTTTTTTCTTTTCGAGAAAGCAGGACCTACCATTTCTTCATTAAAGTCAACACAAAATTTAGTGTACATTTTTAGTAACGGGAGATTTTGGATACCTGTATATAAACAAGATTTATCCACTGTTGCATTACCAGGGCCCCGCAATAAGAATGTTTGCGTCCAAAAGTTTCCGTTTTCCGGCGCACGAATACAATACTTTCTCTCCTACGTACGTACGAGCGAGAACGTAAAAGAGAATTCAACAAAACGTACTCATAGGGAAGCTACATTTATGTGGAGAAGCCAAACAAGGTGCCATCTCAGCATTCGCTCAATGGATTAGGGAAACGGGCTGAAGCCAGGTAGCTCGTGACGCTTTTCGCCGTGAACGCTGCGTTTACCAACAGGACTGATTGTTTTCCTTCCATTTCTTTCGTACATTTGCAGATTGATTTTTGTAAGAGAAAGTGATGGCGCTTAAATCATATAAAAATAGAGTAAGTTGCAAAATACATCATGGTTGTGTTTTGTCACTATGGAGAAACACATCATAAACTCTTTCTTAGCTGACACTGTGCGAGAATAGTAGAAAACGATGGAATAAAGTGGAAAGAGGACACGCAAAACAATGACTATGTCATGAACTATATCTCCGTCTACCTTTTAAAGAAAAATATACGTGTTTGCCGAGAGAGCAGAAAGACGGAGGTGTATCTCAAGAAGAAAACCAAAAACTCGGTGTTAAAATATGCACGACGGTCAGTCTAAAAGAGATGTACAATAAATTTTTAAACATTCCATTATTTTCTGTACCTATGCTACTTTTACAGTTTGTCGATCCGTCTTTGAGGAACAAAACACCTTCTCTCCACATTATCTCCGTCTCGTTTTAGGCTTAGGCCACCTTGGAACAAGGGCATGTATACCCGCAGGTAGAAGTCTGGGCCAGCACGTGTGATCCACTGTTTAGCAGCCCACACAAGGGAATCATCAGTGGAGCTCATCTGGCACAAACCGTTTTCAACTGCAGTTCTTTCCAAATTATGCACACATTCACTGACAATTCTTTACACGTCTGCCAGTAAACCTGAGGTTCTGATTGTCAGGAAAATGTGAAGAGCGCGGTCCACCGCTGCGGGGGAGATCCCGAGTCTTCGCTTGCCCTAATCCACCAGATGGTCTGGAAGCCCAGCGACTGCGATCCACAACATCCTCTCCACAAACATTTTAAAACTTCTCGCGAGTGTTTGTCACTGTCTCATTCTCACAATTGAGGAATTCTATTATAACATGTTGCTTGTGACGAATATATCATGCAGCAGTCACCTTAAACAAGAGCTAAGAGAGCATCGCTGGCGGAAACAGGTTGAACAAAATTTGAATTCAAGCGAAAAGAGCTACCAAGTCTGTAAAGAGCAAAGACATAGAAAAGGAAATTATTTTCTAAAAAATCATAAGCATTACTTTTGAAGAGACCTACCTTTGTTAAAAAAAATACTCAAAACGTGGTAAGGAACTCCAGAAATTTAAGACAGGTGAGTCGCTCCCGACCTAAGGAGCAGCTGGACAGAGGTCTCTGTTCCTGGATTTGCGTCGTCAGCGCCCGGATGCGCGAGGATATCGCAAGTTGTAGCATGCAACCACTCAACAGACGAAAGCCGTGTTATCGAAATCAATATTGGTGTTCAGTAAAAGGGAAAGGGATTTTTGCCTATTGGCCTATCAATCTAAAACGCTATCTTTTACGTTTTATTATTCATTTTGAGTGTTAAGAGTAAATATATGTGAATTTATAGTGCCTGTAAATATCTACTTCAATAATGAATGTTTTACAGTTTTAAATGCCTATTTTGCTCACCCATTTCTACTGTTTTAATGCTTTTAAATCTGCAGCTTAGTAATGAATAATAAAAAACACCTGTAATGAACGAATGAACGACTACATAGATAGCGAAATTATTTTATTGAAATCTAATTAATGATAGAGCAGCTTTTCGAAACACTGATAAAATAGTACTGAAGTTTATTGAATCAGAAAACAGAAAATCAAATTACTGGCTGTGTTGGCACATTTTATATTGGGAAGATGAATTTCCCGCTTTCATAGAAGATATGGTGTTTCAATGCATAATGGGCTACAATAGTTAGTAATTAATATAGCATATACCAATAGCCTCGAAACCCCCGTCGAGCAGCGTGCGTGCCGCCATTCGTTGGGCTTCGAGGTAACAGAACTTATCGGCTGCCGACTAGTTTTAAACCTCGGTGTATTGAAATAGATGTTCTTTGAACTCCATATTTCACGGTTTTCACTCGTTTTCTGTCCGTTGTTTTTACGCGTTCGATACTTTATGCTCAATTATGAAAAATTCCCCTAATTACACTTTTGTAAAAATAAAATTTGAAATACTAATTGATGGCTCCACTGGCTGGGTTCGAACCAAACGGATAGAGAGAGAGGCAGAGAGAGAGAGAGAGAGGCAGAGAGAGAGAGGCAGAGAGAGAGAGGCAGAGAGAGAGAGGCAGAGAGAGAGGCAGAGAGAGAGGCAGAGAGAGAGAGGCAGAGAGAGAGAGGCAGAGAGAGAGGCAGAGAGAGAGGCAGAGAGAGAGAGGCAGAGAGAGAGAGGCAGAGAGAGAGAGGCAGCGAGAGAGAGAGGCAGCGAGAGAGAGAGAGGCAGCGAGAGAGAGAGAGGCAGCGAGAGAGAGAGAGGCAGCGAGAGAGAGAGAGGCAGCGAGAGAGAGAGGCAGCGAGAGAGAGAGGCAAAGAGAGAGAGAGAAGCAGCGAGAGAGAGAGGCAGCGAGAGAGAGAGAGGCAGCGAGAGAGAGAGAGAGAGGCAGCGAGAGAGAGAGAGAGAGGCAGCGAGAGAGAGAGAGAGAGGCAGCGAGAGAGAGAGAGAGGCAGCGAGAGAGAGAGAGAGGCAGCGAGAGAGAGAGAGAGGCAGCGAGAGAGAGAGAGAGGCAGCGAGAGAGAGAGAGAGGCAGCGAGAGAGAGAGAGAGGCAGCGAGAGAGAGAGAGGCAGCGAGAGAGAGAGAGGCAGCGAGAGAGAGAGAGGCAGCGAGAGAGAGAGAGAGGCAGCGAGAGAGAGAGAGGCAGCGAGAGAGAGAGGCAGCGAGAGAGAGAGGCAGCGAGAGAGAGAGGCAGCGAGAGAGAGAGGCAGCGAGAGAGAGAGGCAGCGAGAGAGAGAGGCAGCGAGAGAGAGAGGCAGCGAGAGAGAGAGGCAGCGAGAGAGAGAGGCAGCGAGAGAGAGAGGCAGCGAGAGAGAGAGGCAGCGAGAGAGAGAGGCAGCGAGAGAGAGAGGCAGCGAGAGAGAGAGGCAGCGAGAGAGAGAGGCAGCGAGAGAGAGAGGCAGCGAGAGAGAGAGGCAGCGAGAGAGAGAGGCAGCGAGAGAGAGAGGCAGCGAGAGAGAGAGGCAGCGAGAGAGAGAGGCAGCGAGAGAGAGAGGCAGCGAGAGAGAGAGGCAGCGAGAGAGAGAGGCAGCGAGAGAGAGAGGCAGCGAGAGAGAGAGGCAGCGAGAGAGAGAGGCAGCGAGAGAGAGAGGCAGCGAGAGAGAGAGGCAGCGAGAGAGAGAGGCAGCGAGAGAGAGAGGCAGCGAGAGAGAGAGGCAGCGAGAGAGAGAGGCAGCGAGAGAGAGAGGCAGCGAGAGAGAGAGGCAGCGAGAGAGAGAGGCAAAGAGAGAGAGAGAAGCAGCGAGAGAGAGAGGCAGCGAGAGAGAGAGAGGCAGCGAGAGAGAGAGAGAGGCAGCGAGAGAGAGAGGCAGCGAGAGAGAGAGAGAGGCAGCGAGAGAGAGAGAGAGGCAGCGAGAGAGAGAGAGAGGCAGCGAGAGAGAGAGAGAGGCAGCGAGAGAGAGAGAGGCAGCGAGAGAGAGAGAGGCAGCGAGAGAGAGAGAGGCAGCGAGAGAGAGAGAGAGGCAGCGAGAGAGAGAGAGGCAGCGAGAGAGAGAGGCAGCGAGAGAGAGAGGCAGCGAGAGAGAGAGGCAGCGAGAGAGAGAGGCAGCGAGAGAGAGAGGCAGCGAGAGAGAGAGGCAGCGAGAGAGAGAGGCAGCGAGAGAGAGAGGCAGCGAGAGAGAGAGGCAGCGAGAGAGAGAGGCAGCGAGAGAGAGAGGCAGCGAGAGAGAGAGGCAGCGAGAGAGAGAGGCAGCGAGAGAGAGAGGCAGCGAGAGAGAGAGGCAGCGAGAGAGAGAGGCAGCGAGAGAGAGAGGCAGCGAGAGAGAGAGGCAGCGAGAGAGAGAGGCAGCGAGAGAGAGAGGCAGCGAGAGAGAGAGGCAGCGAGAGAGAGAGGCAGCGAGAGAGAGAGGCAGCGAGAGAGAGAGGCAGCGAGAGAGAGAGGCAGAGAGAGAGAGGCAGAGAGAGAGAGGCAGAGAGAGAGAGGCAGAGAGAGAGGCAGAGAGAGAGAGGCAGAGAGAGAGGCAGAGAGAGAGGCAGAGAGAGAGGCAGAGAGAGAGGCAGAGAGAGGCAGAGAGAGAGGCAGAGAGAGAGGCAGAGAGAGAGAGGCAGAGAGAGAGGCAGAGAGAGAGGCAGAGAGAGGCAGAGAGAGAGGCAGAGAGAGAGGCAGAGAGAGAGAAGCAGAGAGAGAGAGGCAGAGAGAGAGAGGCAGAGAGAGAGGCAGAGAGAGAGGCAGAGAGAGAGGCAGAGAGAGGCAGAGAGAGAGGCAGAGAGAGAGGCAGAGAGAGAGGCAGATAGAGAGGCAGAGAGAGAGGCAGAGAGAGAGGCAGAGAGAGAGGCAGAGAGAGAGAAGCAGAGAGAGATGCAGAGAGGGGGGGCAGAGAGAGAGGCAGAGAGAGAGGGGCAGAGATTGAGGCAGAGAGAGGCAGAGAGAGAGGCAGAGAGAGAGAGGCAGAGAGAGAGAGGCAGAGAGAGAGAGAGGCAGCGAGAGAGAGAGAGAGGCAGCGAGAGAGAGAGGCAGCGAGAGAGAGAGAGGCAGCGAGAGAGAGAGAGGCAGCGAGAGAGAGAGAGAGGCAGCGAGAGAGAGAGAGAGGCAGCGAGAGAGAGAGAGGCAGCGAGAGAGAGAGAGGCAGCGAGAGAGAGAGAGGCAGCGAGAGAGAGAGAGGCAGCGAGAGAGAGAGAGGCAGCGAGAGAGAGAGAGAGGCAGCGAGAGAGAGAGAGGCAGCGAGAGAGAGAGAGGCAGCGAGAGAGAGAGAGGCAGCGAGAGAGAGAGGCAGCGAGAGAGAGAGAGAGGCAGCGAGAGAGAGAGGCAGCGAGAGAGAGAGAGAGAGAGAGGCAGCGAGAGAGAGAGAGGCAGCGAGAGAGAGAGGCAGCGAGAGAGAGAGGCAGCGAGAGAGAGAGGCAGCGAGAGAGAGAGAGGCAGCGAGAGAGAGAGGCAGCGAGAGAGAGAGGCAGCGAGAGAGAGAGGCAGCGAGAGAGAGAGGCAGCGAGAGAGAGAGAGGCAGCGAGAGAGAGAGGCAGCGAGAGAGAGAGGCAGCGAGAGAGAGAGAGGCAGCGAGAGAGAGGCAGCGAGAGAGAGAGGCAGAGAGAGAGAGGCAGAGAGAGAGGCAGAGAGAGGCAGAGAGAGGCAGCGAGAGAGAGAGAGGCAGCGAGAGAGAGAGAGGCAGCGAGAGAGAGGCAGCGAGAGAGAGGCAGCGAGAGAGAGAGGCAGCGAGAGAGAGAGAGAGGCAGCGAGAGAGAGGCAGCGAGAGAGAGAGGCAGAGAGAGAGGCAGAGAGAGAGAGGCAGAGAGAGAGGCAGAGAGAGGCAGAGAGAGGCAGAGAGAGGCAGGGAGAGGCAGGGAGAGAGAGGCAGAGAGAGAGAGGCAGAGAGAGGCAGGGAGAGAGAGGCAGAGAGAGAGAGGCAGAGAGAGAGAGGCAGAGAGAGAGAGGCAGAGAGAGAGGCAGAGAGAGGCAGAGAGAGAGGCAGAGAGAGAGGCAGAGAGAGAGGCAGAGAGAGGCAGAGAGAGAGGCAGAGAGAGAGGCAGAGAGAGAGGCAGAGAGAGAGAGGCAGAGAGAGAGAGGCAGAGAGAGAGAGGCAGAGAGAGAGAGGCAGAGAGAGAGAGGCAGAGAGAGAGAGGCAGAGAGAGAGGCAGAGAGAGAGGCAGAGAGAGGCAGAGAGAGAGGCAGAGAGAGGCAGAGAGAGAGGCAGAGAGAGAGGCAGAGAGAGAGGCAGAGAGAGAGGCAGAGAGAGAGAGGCAGAGAGAGAGGCAGAGAGAGAGGCAGAGAGAGAGAGGCAGAGAGAGAGGCAGAGAGAGAGGCAGAGAGAGAGAAGCAGAGAGAGATGCAGAGAGGGGGGGCAGAGAGAGAGGCAGAGAGAGAGGGGCAGAGATTGAGGCAGAGAGAGGCAGAGAGAGAGGCAGAGAGAGAGAGGCAGAGAGAGAGAGGCAGAGAGAGAGAGAGGCAGCGAGAGAGAGAGAGAGGCAGCGAGAGAGAGAGGCAGCGAGAGAGAGAGAGGCAGCGAGAGAGAGAGAGGCAGCGAGAGAGAGAGAGAGGCAGCGAGAGAGAGAGAGGCAGCGAGAGAGAGAGAGGCAGCGAGAGAGAGAGAGGCAGCGAGAGAGAGAGGCAGCGAGAGAGAGAGAGAGGCAGCGAGAGAGAGAGGCAGCGAGAGAGAGAGAGAGAGAGAGGCAGCGAGAGAGAGAGAGGCAGCGAGAGAGAGAGGCAGCGAGAGAGAGAGGCAGCGAGAGAGAGAGGCAGCGAGAGAGAGAGAGGCAGCGAGAGAGAGAGGCAGCGAGAGAGAGAGGCAGCGAGAGAGAGAGGCAGCGAGAGAGAGAGAGGCAGCGAGAGAGAGGCAGCGAGAGAGAGAGAGGCAGCGAGAGAGAGAGAGGCAGCGAGAGAGAGAGAGGCAGCGAGAGAGAGAGGCAGAGAGAGAGGCAGAGAGAGAGGCAGAGAGAGAGGCAGAGAGAGGCAGGGAGAGGCAGGGAGAGGCAGGGAGAGGCAGGGAGACAGAGGCAGGGAGAGAGAGGCAGGGAGAGAGAGGCAGAGAGAGAGGCAGAGAGGGGGGCAGAGAGAGAGGCAGAGAGAGAGGGGCAGAGAGAGAGGCAGAGAGAGGCAGAGAGAGGCAGAGAGAGAGGCAGAGAGAGAGGCAGAGAGAGAGGCAGAGAGAGAGGCAGAGAGAGAGGCAGAGAGAGAGGCAGAGAGAGAGGCAGAGAGAGGCAGAGAGAGGCAGAGAGAGAGGCAGAGAGAGAGGCAGAGAGAGAGAGGCAGAGAGAGAGAGGCAGAGAGAGAGAGGCAGAGAGAGATGCAGAGAGAGAGGGGCAGAGAGAGAGGCAGAGAGAGAGGGGCAGAGAGAGAGGCAGAGAGAGAGGCAGAGAGAGAGGCAGAGAGAGAGAGGCAGAGAGAGAGGCAGAGAGAGAGGCAGAGAGAGGCAGAGAGAGAGGCAGAGAGAGAGGCAGAGAGAGAGAGGCAGAGAGAGAGGCAGAGAGAGAGAGGCAGCGAGAGAGAGAGGCAGCGAGAGAGAGAGGCAGCCAGAGAGAGAGGCAGCGAGAGAGGCAGCGAGAGAGAGAGGCAGCGAGAGAGAGAGAGAGGCAGCGAGAGAGAGAGAGGCAGCGAGAGAGAGAGAGGCAGCGAGAGAGAGAGAGGCAGCGAGAGAGAGAGAGGCAGCGAGAGAGAGAGAGGCAGCGAGAGAGGCAGAGAGAGAGGCAGAGAGAGGCAGGGAGAGGCAGGGAGAGGCAGGGAGACAGAGGCAGGGAGACAGAGGCAGGGAGAGAGAGGCAGGGAGAGAGAGGCAGAGAGAGAGAGGCAGAGAGAGAGAGGCAGAGAGAGAGAGGCAGAGAGAGAGAGGCAGAGAGAGAGGCAGAGAGAGAGAGGCAGAGAGAGAGGCAGAGAGAGAGGCAGAGAGAGGCAGAGAGAGAGGCAGAGAGAGGCAGAGAGAGAGGCAGAGAGAGAGAGGCAGAGAGAGAGAGGCAGAGAGAGAGGCAGAGAGAGAGGCAGAGAGAGAGGCAGAGAGAGAGGCAGAGAGAGAGAGGCAGAGAGAGAGAGGCAGAGAGAGAGAGGCAGAGAGAGAGAGGCAGAGGAGAGAGGCAGAGAGAGGTCGAGTTTGCGAGAGGGCTAGTTGGACATTAAATCACAGTGCTTATTTGTGTTCGTGGTGCATTTTTGCTTGTACAATAGACGCTCTTTGTTTGCGCTAAAACTAAGTCTTATAATCCTTTTTAGTTCCCTTACGTTGGGTTTGAAAAAATTGTTACGAGAGTCACCCGTTTGTTAGCAGATCACTAAGTGCTAAACAAATGATGGAGATTGTATATTACTAGTCATCCAACAGAATTAAATTGCTTTCTGGTGTTCCGCACTCATCGTTCTTAATGTTGAAAACCGAATGATTGACTCCAGGTCAGTTTCAAAACCCACCTCAGATTATTCGTTACGAAGCTCCTCAGCTTTGTCAGTTAATGTCATGCACAAGAAGAATTGTTCGTATAACCGACCAAGAAACCTTTCATCCATACAAACCAAAAAATCCAATAACATGCCGATGAATCTCTGGGATTAATTATAAGAGTATATTTCTCCGCAAGTTAGAATCTCTTTATGGTTTGGTATGTGTCCTCTAATTCACTACCACAAAGTAAGTCTTCATTTTTCAGTATTAAACACATTGAAGTGTTGAAAGCCTTCAGTTTCTCTCGTCCGTCTCACATTGTAGCCGCGCCCTCTTCTTCCTCTATCAATACAAGTACAATTTGGCATTATAATATTGTTTTTGAAGGTCGCATCGACATCTAGGTCATTAGCGACCACTATTGCGCGTAACGGAATGGTAACTGCGAGGATGACACGATATGATGATGATGATGATGATGATGATGATGATACGGTGAAAGGACGAACACAATACAACCCTCGATCCTTCGGTCCGAGACCGCTACGGCACTACTGCCTTAGCGATCTCGGTCACCGGATCGGCACTATAAATTCTAATACACCATTTTATAGCATTATAAAAATTAAGATTTAGCATTTTGTAGCATTTGTTACTTACTTTGAGAGCGAGTCAGAGACGAGAGAGAGAGAGAGAGAGAGACAGAGTGAAACAGAGACAGTGAGACAGAGAGTGAGACAGAAAGACGGTGAGACAGAGAGAGTATGTTAAATTATTACTCCTATTTAGAGACGACTCTTAAAGGTAAAATTATTTTGATGTTTCTTAGTTTTTCGTATTAAAATTACTAAATAAGGTTAACTAATTTAACACTTCGCCATTTGTGAACTTTAACTAATATAAAAGCGTAAGAAGGTTAAACGCGTAATAAATAAGGCGTGCGTCGTAGACGCAAGGACTTAGGGTCGGTTTCCAGTGTCCTTCCCCAAAGAGAGAATTGAGGAAGCTGAAAGCCCTTGAATGACCCTCAGCGCTCAGATTTTTAGGGTCAATTTTTTCATTGGATAATTACTTTTTACATTTTTTTCAGTTCAATTTGATTTATAAATTAATAATCTCGGCCACTCTCAAATAATCTGTTTTCAATCATTGATGTGTTGTTGTCGATGTCACATTCCTAATTAGAGAGCGAACGCGAAGGAAACCATAAAATGCAATCCATCAATTATATCGCAGATTCACGACCATTTCACGCTCTGTACGTTATTCCGCATTCTGCGAGCGATTTCGCATTTCATCACAGAGTAAAAACCTTCACAATTAAACTGCACCCACCGTCAATTACATTTTTTTCTGCGTTAGATAACACTTCGCATTTTTAGCAATTGCTAATATTTACCATCTCTATTGATGCCCGAACCCCTCTGACTCCACACTACAAATCAGCTTCGGTTGAATGCCCTTCATTGAATCATAAAGGCCTTATCTCTCTGTAGCCTGACAGTTGTTCCACGGCAACATTAGCGTCATAGCAACGAAACAGAAATGTCCGACAGAACGCAATCATGGCCGCAAGTGCCATGGCGCTCAAATGCCCGCTAGCAAGGGTCGTGACATCAATGATTATTGGCGTTTGCGAACCACGTGTCTTTTCTACCATTTCAAATTAGTTTTACACCGAAATATAACGTCCTTAATCTTGAAGGGTTTGCCTATTAGTTTTTTGGAATAGGAATACAAGTTTCCATGCTCAATAAGAATTTCCGGAAATAGCTAACTTCCCTTACGAGAGAGTTGAAAGGAAATAGGGACAGCTTGAATGGCTGGCTCAAAAAGTGTTCATTTATACACATGATAGAGCATGAGGGCGTCTTCGCTGGGCGTGCGCATATGTGACACGGCATGACGGAGTCCTCACAGAGCGCGCACTTACTCATGTGAAAGGGCATGAGGGAGTAAGTTCGTACACTTACTCGTGTGATAGAGCATGACTGCGTGCACTTACGCATGTGGTGGAGTATGAGAGCGTCCTCACAGAGCGCGGACTTACTCATGTGAAAGAGCATGAGGGGATACGTTCGGGCACTTACTCGTGTGAGAGAGCATGGCTGCGTGAACTTACTCATGTGATAGAGCATGAGGGAGTCCTCACAGAGCGGGCACTTACTCATCTAATAGAGCGTGGCAGCTTGCACTTACTCATGTGAAAGAGCAGGAGGGGGTAAGTTCGCGCACTTACTCATCTGATAGAGCATTACAGCTTGCACTTACTCATGTGAAAGAGCATGTGACCGTACACTTACTTATGTGGTAGAGCATGTGAGCGTGCACTTACTCATGTGGTAGAGCATGAGGGCGTCCTCGCGGATCTCGCGCCGCTCGAAGTTCTGGAAGGCCTGGTTGGTGGGCGCGAAGACCGTCGCCTGGCGGTAGGCCAAGGTGCTGTTGGCCGCCGGCGTGCGCTCCAGAAGCGCGTACAGCTGCAACACACCACACGCCCCCTCGTCACACACGCGACATCTCAGGAAGCGGCTTTAGCGGCGTTACGGCCATCGTGCGGGACTTGAAAGCTCAAACGAAAGTTTCTCGGAAACAATACATTTTCTAGCAAATATGTCCGTAGGAAAATGTATTGCACTTTGTGATACTCTCATTTCCATTAAAGTGATAGGGAACAGAAAAATTGAGAAAATATGAAAAAAAATTTCGATAAAAAATAAATTCTTGAATATAAATATTAAACAAAAGGAAACTAAACCATTGTGTTAACTGAGACATTCTCTAAATACTTTATTCCATATTTTCTGTAGTTATTTAATTTCAAGAAATTTGTTCTTAATGAGTGCGATGTTGATAGGTTCTATTGCTAAAGTAACTGAATTGTTGCTGTAGAAACAAATGGAGTCAGTCAATGAGATATGTAGATTCAAAGTTGCAAAGAGTTTTATAGGCGGCGAATGCATCATATGCTGTTTTAGTTATTGATCTTATGTTACATAACAGAAACACGTTTCCATCTGCACCTCGGGGAGGGGGAGGGGGAGAGTCGCTTAAGTGCGCAGACACGAAAACTCTTAGTTCGAAACTAGTATATGACCAATACTTTCACTTGTTGTAGGTATTTGGGTAGGGTGAGGGCATTTCCATCCACCGTGGAGCACATCAGTACTCTAACCTTCCTATAACGTGTTGCCTACTCAGTACTTTAACCTCCTTCCTGTAATCAATATCTGTGAGAGAGGTGCGCGTGCATTCCGTGTGTGTAATTGAAGAACCGAATCCCTACCCACAGAGTAATGAATCAGCCACGGAGAGGGGTCTAGGGGCTATCATGTGCGTATAATTGAAATGGTTCAGGGGCATCGACGATATGTTTGGTTTAACGCATGACGGCGCGACGGGTCTCTTCGCTGAACATAGTCCCCGAGAGAGTGGCAGGAACCGCTGGAGGTGGGGGGGGGGGGTCTTTCAGGTAGGTGTGAAGTGGGGAATATCCGAAAAGCAAGGCTCCGTTCACGAGAATATGAAATTAACATTCCAGAATGTCTGCGCCATTTTGTATCATCAACGTTATCATTTGTAGTGTAAGACCCATTTGGCTTTACCGCAGCGAGTAGAAGGAAGTGTGTACGCGCTCGACCCAGCAGACCGGGAGGTTCTGGGCTCGAGTCCCGACGGTGACAGGATTTTCAACTCAAGCTACATAGCTAGGTCGAATTCAGTCGCTGTCTGGAGGAGAATTCTAGCGGCCGGTTGCTCTGATCCGTAGTTCTCCGTTTCTCCGATCAACACCAGACGAATGCCCGAGCAATGCCCTAACAAACGGGCCAGGAACCTCGCGCGAATTTTCCTACCCCTTCCTTGTCCTATCCTCAATCTTTACACACACATATTAGCATGCATTACACTACTACACATGCCAGGAGACCGGTCTGGAGCTTAAAGCTTGCCCCAACGGTGACCCGCTGGAGGGATACCTGGTTGGGGAAAAACCTTCCAGCCAACATGAAGATTGGCGCCGGATCTTACCATCCAGCGGGGGAAGATCACAGCCACCTCCCGAAGGGGAAACGTGTAGTACACGTACGGGACTAATAACATTAGCAGTTCACGCGCCTGGAATCACATACCAATCAATCGATCAAGCAAAGATTCCGCTGGCGCGAACGCTGTGTTCGCATTGAGACCCTCAAATTGCGAAACGTCTATAACAGGAGTGTCCAATTTCCAGACCGGGAGAGGTGGCTCAGGGCATCAAGTGATGTCATTGCAGTCCCACTGACTGAGGGGGGGGTTGTAGGCTTCCACTCCCCACGGTGGCAGGATTTTCGATACTGGCATGTCGGCTAGGTTGGATTCAGTCGCTGTCTGGAGGACAATTCTATAGTAACCAGCTCCTTTGATCAGTAGTTTTCCATGGTTTCTCCGATGCGAATGCCGGAACAGTACCCTAACAAACGGGCCACGAACCGTGCGCGGTGATTCCTACCTCTTTCTTGTCCTATAATCACCCTTTACACACACACACACACACACACACTAACATCTACTACACTACCACATATGGCGGGGGAACGTTTGGGAGTTTAGAGCTTGTTCCGGCTGCAGGGGTGCCTCGGTAGTGGAAGATACCTGATTGCGGAAAACTCCGCTAGCCGAAGGTAGGTCGGTGCCGGATTTCGCCATACAGAGGAAAAACCACCGCCACCGCGACCATAATGTGCACTACACTTACGGGAGTAATGACCTTAGTAGACGTGGCCGGAATCACTAACAGTCAATCAATCCAACTTACAAGATCTCAAGGGCCACAACGAAAACTTTCAATGTGGTTGCGGGCCATGTTTCCATTCCTCGAGCGAAGCACACCTGACTTTCCGTATTGTTGACCTCGGCAGTTTGAGCGGCTGCTCAGAAACGGGGAGGAGGGGGATGGAACCGTGCGTGATATCAGGCCGTACCATACATAACGCAGTGAAATACATTTTGATGATTTTGAATTGCTGAATTTACCAGAAAAAAACTTAAATCTAAACATGAACCTATTTTTACTTTAAGGGGGTGTTGACTTTTGCAAGATAAGCATTTTAGTTAATACTGAAAATTAAATCGAGTAAATTACATTACATTCACTATAATTCTTACTTTCTCGCATTCACACGGACTATGGTAAAATATTGTTATGCTGCAATTAAATAGCGGCACTTTTTCAACCATAAATTTGTTTAATGGAACTCTGATACGGAAAAAGTGAATAATTCTTGTTCAAGTATGTTGTAAATAACCTTCCCTAAGACGTCGTTCAGAATCGTTCATTTTCTGAATCCAAGTGCCTAGATTCCTGTCTCAGTTCTGAGAAATATTGTTTTACATTTTGGAAACTCTTTTATGCGTGCCAGTTGTTTTTAAACTTTTTGTGTAAATTTAGCACTGACCAACAAAAACTTCCTACAAAGACCTAACCACTTTTATTAAACTTCTGAAAGAGTTTAAACCATTACATTTTAAGCTTTAAGAACGAGAATAATGTGTTAATATAAGAAGTCTTAGGGAACGTTTTAGAAAGTAATATTAATAATTCCCAAGGCAGGGAAGAAAACTTTGCTGATTGCAAACACGTTTGCATGTTCAAGCAGTACAGCAAGATTGCGTAACCGTTACAAAGAATGCGAGAAAATGTGTTGTAGTAGTTATATAAAAACTAGTACTGGTTTCATTGCTGCGGATGGTAATAATTGGTCGGGATTCTTTAAGTATGTTCGAAGAAGGAAGGGAAATGAAGGCGAGATACAAGTTGTTCGTGTATAATTCGCCAATAAATGAAGAAAGATATAAAGCAAACGCTTTTAACGAGTATTTTTTTTTTTCGTATTTAAGCGTAAAACTAACTATAGTGTGGTTTTTGTTACTCTGCCCCTCAAGGCCCCACTTAACAGTGGTCGACACACGGCGGTCCTGAATTGAAATGTAACTTCGCACTTCCTATTGAGTTTCATTCTCAAAGGCGACATGACACGCCCAGCTCTCCTGCTCCCCTCCGCAACCCAGTCCTTTCATCACCGTATGGCCATCTGCTGAAAGGTATAAACTACACACTTTCTTTTGGTTTCAATTCCTCTCTCGAAGGCGAAATGCCCTCTCCGCACCCTCGCGCGACTGCGCAATCTCATCTGTTCAAACACTTGATGCAGGAATGTCAAGGTCTCAGGCAACGTAACACGTTTACTAGTGCTCGCGGGTATTGCGTCCAGGGAAATTGGCGCGAGATTTAAAAGTAAGGGTGGGGCAAAACTACAGAGTGGCAGTACGTCACTGGATACCCGGTCCATTGCAATTTTTGGAAGAAATTACTTGACAGTTGTCACAAATTTAGCTATTTTAATTCCCATTTTCTATTTAAGCAAAGAGATGATCCGTTAAAATGAAATCATACATGAATTAGATTTCAAAATCTTGATTGGGAGTAAAATTTAAAGTTGAATCAAAAGTATCTTGATTGTGTAATCCTCTTTACTAAAGAGGGATATAAAACTATCTACGTTTAGGTAAAGCTAAACAAACAAATATTCTTGTCCGTTAAAAGTGCAGTCCGTGCGTAAGCGAGAATTGTAAGCTAATAGAGACTTGTTAATTTCACATTACTGCCAAATACAATAAATAACTGAATGATTTAATAACACAAAACGAAAACAATGAAAGAATCTCCATTCAAACACATCCCTGTCACTTCGCAAAGATGTTTATATAAGGGAGAATTTATTAAGAACATGAAATAGTAATAAATATTGAAGAATATGAACATAATAAAATTATGGGTTATTTGATAGAAAAAAAATTGGCAAACTTTTTCGAAAGAAGCGATTAGCCACTCCACCTTGCGCATGTACACCCTTTCTGTATTCTAAGGGGAAATAGTGCGGAGTGAGGGGAAGTTGCCCGCACCCGCATGAGCACCGGGCTCCCCAGGCGAGCAAGTACCTCGGGCGGGCCTCACGTAGCGCAATCAAGTATTTTCTCGATACGGCCCTGTCTACCAAATGTCTACACTTGGCAGTTTCCATTGCTTTTTGCACCCCTGCGCAAGCTCAGCTGCTTCAGCGCTTAATCCAATCAAGTTCCTTCCGCACACAACGGCTCTGTGTTCAAATATCTAAACTTGACATGTTCTATTAGTTTCAGTTTCATTCTCAAAGCCGACATGACACGCCCCGCTCTCTTGAATGCGTAATGCCATCTCGTAAAGGACCAAATACAATCGAGTGCCTTCGCCTCGCTATGGCACTTCAATCAAAAGTCAAAACTTCGCACTTTCCATTTGGCTTTAGTTCCTCTCTCAATGGCGAAATGACAACCCTGTTGCCTTGTATCTCTGCGCATCCTACCATGCTACAGCACATAAATGACAAACTCGCTGCATCGCGTATCTGCACAAGAACTTCATGCATTTGAGGGTCTTCGTCAAGCTATGGCCCTTTGCGCGAAAGGCTAAACATCGCACTTTCTGTTCGTTTCAGTCCCATTCTCTAAAGCGAAATGTCAATTCCGCCGACTCTCGCCTAACCGCAGACATAATCTAACCTGTTAGAGCGCTTAATTCAATCGAGGGCATTCGTGACAATACGGTCCTGTTTTCAAATATTTAAACTTCGCACTTTCCATTGGTTCCTACTTCTTTCTGAATGGCGAAATGACGACCCTTCTGCCTCACGCTTCTGCGAGACCCACCTGCTCTTAATGCACTTAATGCCATCAAGCTCCTTCCTCTCGCAACGGCCCTGTGTTCAAATGTCTAAACGTTGCAATTTCCAGTAGTTTCAGTTCCTTTCTCCCACCGACATGGTTCGCCGCGCTCCCTCGAACTGCTGCGAAACCTCATCTGCTCTTAATGCACCTGCACTTAATGTTATCACGTTCCTTCCTCTCACGTAACTATTCAGCTAGCTATTGGCACTTGCCACGTACTCTCGCCAGCTGCCATCTATAGCCGCCCAAAGTACATTGTTTTGAAACACACAGACACAGTCAGAGACACACAGACGCAGTCAGAGACACACAGACGCAGTCAGAGACACACAGACACAGTCAGAGACACACAGACGCAGTCAGAGACACACAGACGCAGTCAGAGACACACAGACACAGTCAGAGACACACAGACACAGTCAGAGACACACAGACACACTCAGAGACACACAGACACACTCAGAGACACACAGACACACTCAGAGACACACAGACACACTCAGAGACACACAGACACACTCAGAGACACACAGACACACTCAGAGACACACAGACACACTCAGAGACACACAGACACACTCAGAGACACACAGACACACTCAGAGACACACAGACACACTCAGAGACACACAGACACACTCAGAGACACACAGGCACACTCAGAGACACACAGACACACTCAGAGACACACAGACACACTCAGAGACACACAGACACACTCAGAGACACACAGCCACACTCAGACACACACACACACACTCAGAGACACACACACACACTCAGAGACACACACACACACTCAGAGACACACACACTCAGAGACACACACACTCAGAGACACACACACTCAGAGACACACACACTCAGAGACACACACACTCAGAGACACACACACTCAGAGACACACACACTCAGAGACACACACACTCAGAGACACACACACTCAGAGACACACACACTCAGAGACACACACACTCAGAGACACACAGACACGTTTTTCGGTAGCAGAGGACTCCAAAACTTGCATTTCTGTTGAAATCTCGAAACTGATTTTCCGCAGCATTACATAACTTTCCCTGTACTACATATATTACTCCAAATATACGTATGTATACGGGAAAGTAAAAAGGAAAAAACACTATTTCATTACAGGAATAGGGCATACGAAAAGGCATTGTCTAAAATTGAAAAGGGTAGAGAATCTGAGCAAGTTAATAGAGAAGCCACTTCAAGTAAAAAAATATTAGAACCATACACGTCGAGTCTTTAAATGCAGCGGTAAATGACTTTACGAAAGCATTCGACGTTATATTGCATGATCTCTTTATTAGGAGTGCAGTTCTCGACGATGTTTGATGCGTCAGGGGTTCCGTAGGGAAATGTTTTAGTGCCGTTACTTTTCTTAACGTACGTGAATGATCTCCATGTTAGCATACAATCAAAGGTACGTATTTTTGCCATTGTATCATATACTGCGACTATATACTACGATAAAATATTACAAAACGATTTGGAGCGGTTACGTGATTGGGCTGAAACAAATGACATGGGAATTAAGGATCGAAAAGCAAAACTACGTTCGGGCGGGGACGAAATTATGATGAACCTAGGCATTCGTCTACACAGTAAGTTAGGGTGGGGGAAGCATGTAAATAAGGTAGAGCTAAAATGTGGAAGTCCTTGCTTTTCGTAATGCTAGTACTAAAGAAAAGTTCAACAAACACCAAACCATTAGCGTATCTTTCTCTGGCTCGCCCTCTCATGGATAAGCAGGGCGTGCTGAGAGTCTTACAGAAAGTCGCATAGGAAAAATCTAAATAGAAAACAGAGGAAAGCGAATAAGTTTACCTTCAGAGCTAAAACAATAAAAAATGTGAAGCGCTAAAAACGAGAAGAACAAGGGCGATGCTTTGTGCACTTTATAATTCGTACGTAAGTCGACCAGCTTGGAAGTGAATTCAGTTTAGATCAGAAAAAGCAAATTAATACGGCAGAAGCGATGACACCCATAAAATTCCAACATAAAAACAAAATTCAAATCTTGGGAAATTTTTATTTTGTAACAGAGCACTTAAGAGAGTGGGACAATTTACCCTCAGCAACTTTCAAAGCCTCTCCTCTATATGTCCGAAGTTAGAAAAAGCTGAGAGTAATACTTGGCAAATGAGAAACTAAGTGTAGCGAAGTTCTCGTTAGTGTAATTCAAAGCGAAACAGTATTGTAGTGCAGTGAACGCGAACAACACCATTTTTTAATCTAACATAGCCAATATATATGTAGTTTGGATTAATTTTTATCATCAACATATAATCGTATACCATGATAGAGATAAAATAATTGTTATAATATTTAATAATATTTATACAGTATATTGTATCTTCGTTTTGTATAGAATTATTATTATTATTATTATTATTATTATTATTATCATCATCTTTCGAGCCTCTAGCTTAGCGAGGTGTCCTACAGCAGACACGGGGACCTTTGGAGAACCAAGGTGCCTGCATCGCTTGCAAACTCGGGCGGTCAGGATTCAACGTGAAGTTAAAGCAATAAAAACGTCACGATGCGTGCAGTGCTCAGGAGTACCTTTTGCATGGATTTAGTAGCCCGATCTTAGGGCGAAACCTTTCAGACAATGAAATAAGTTCTTTAGAGATCAGTCCATTTGCAGAGATGATCACTGAAATATGAGAGCTGAAACTGAATATGAGAGTGAAAATGATATGAGTGCTGACTGGAAATCGTAAAGAGGAAATTAATGAATTATAGATTCATGTTGAAGGGGAGGATCTAGTTAATGAGAAAATAAAAATTGACGAAGAGTCTAATGAAACAAGAATCTATGGTAATATTTGGTCAAGATCTTGATGCAGTTGATAAGAGTGAAAATTTCACACAATTTCAAAAAGACAAAATTTTGAATTAGTGGAAATAACTAGTATAGAATTTATTAAAGGGGAATGAAGACCAGAAATTACAAAGAATTAAATCGCAAATAAAAATTAATCGAATATCAAAATTAATTAGAGGTGCTACAAGAGCATGAACTTTCCCGCCACAGTAACTGTTACGTAATATTATAATTCCACAATTTCTGATCGTATTAATACATCTCAGTTATCACTTTTAAAACTCATTACAAAAGGTAGAACATCAGGAGCGAAAACTAATTATTTTAAAGTTGATATCATCAACAGAAATTCGACAATTAAACTGCGTTTCATATAGCCATAACAACTCCCAACAATGAGAAGGGTCTCTCAGAATTTGAAACTGCCGTGACACGGCGCACCGTTACCATTGTATTCCAATTTGATACCTCGTGAAAGACTAGCAAATTGAGCGTGGGAATTTCAAATTTGCAAAAACAAAAAAACACTAAACGACTAATTTTTGAAAAATTGTACATTACCTTCTTTACAGAATTGATTTTCAGAATATTTTACATTTTTTAAAATTCTCCACCATCAATACTGTACTATTGCAATGTTAATTTTTATTTTCACTTTTCGGTAATAAATGTTCGATGATTTCGATTTAAACTTTTCGCCGAGAATGGGACAATTATATCTTTCTTTCCCGTTTTATTCAATATAAGGAAAAATTTTTTAACAAAATGTGCAGTTTGTGAAAAAATAATTGTTTTAAAATTGTATATTTTCCACGCAAAAACTACTCATATTTTCGAAAAATTGAACATGTCTGAAGATCTGTTTCCGATGGACAGTTTTTATTAAGTAAAACATTTCTCTCTTAATTATTGTAGTTGTACGAAAACGTCGAAAAACCATTGAAGGGGTCAGTAGAACAAGAGGCTATTTCACATATTCTTGTAAAATTGAGTTATTAGCATTATACAAAACTTCAAATATTATTCTGTCGGTTTAATATGTTATTTAAAGCCAGTATGGAACTATAAGCAAGTGTGTTGTGATTAAATGCTTAAAAATGTACTGAGATGTGCGAGAGAAGTTCAGGTGTAACCCTCATTATCTCAGAAATACGTAAATGTGGGATAAGCCCGTTATTCTACCGAGCCCTTCAATTTTCAAGTTTCGCTGCTTTGGAAAACTGTTGAGGGGGCGCTGGCAGTGGGGGGCGAGGGGCTCAGGTCGACGGGCGTCTGCCGAGGCGTCGGGGGCGGGGGGCGGGGGCGGGGGTGGGGGCAGGGGAGAGGGTTTCCCCAGCCGCGCCGGCGCCGTCTATCGATCTGCCGCAGCGCAGCCCCATCGCCCTCGGCAGCTCACGGGCGCCGCGCCGTCGCGCGATCTCGTGGTCGGCGACTGCTCGGCCTCCTAAGGTCACCTCAATACATTATTTTCCCCTTCCCTCAGGATTTCCACAAACAGTTATTTTACCATTAAATATAAAGTTTATTTTTTTCATTTTAAGAACAATTCCATGAACTGCCATGATCCGCATTTGGGGATCTCAGACCGTTTCCACTGTTGCGTGATATTGAGTACTTCAATTTGAGAATTTTATTTCTTCAAAACTTGGAAACATCCTAAACGAAACATAGTAAGGTTTTGTTTTTTTTTTCATTCCTGAATGCCAGATGTCGATTTACCTGTGATCGCTAAAGCATTGCACACGTCCGTTCTTCACATGACTTGTGTCAGTTAGAATCTTCACCGTGCTAAGCTGCTACACGTCTGTCGTTATGACGGATGGAGAGGCTGGTGTAAATCAAACGGTGGTTGAACCGCACCGAATCTGATGGGGCTTATGCAGCAAAGTTCTAAAGGTTGTGCTACTTTTTTATTTTTTTAATGCTCATATAATCAACGTTTGGGGCTTTGGAGCGCTCTAGTAGTAAAATAGCAACACAACAAACAGATGCAAAAACATTTTGCCAGAGCGCGCCCACGACTACGTGCACGAACGCGACGACAACGAGCAAGCACTGTGCGCACAAAAAAAAGTTGGCTGTTAATGGGTGGAAGCTCACTTCATACATTCCACGTCTAATAATCTCAAATTGAAAATACAACATGCTACAAACTAGAATTAAAGTCCATAGATTTTACTTTCTCATATAAACCATATAGAGAATATTATGTAGGAAAATAATCGATATATTAACATAAAAACTTCTTGTGGTTCTCAGATATTTAAAAAGTACATTATACTTACTGCTACAAAGCGAGAATTACATCGTATTCATCGTCTCGTGAGAAAATACGTTTTGGAGATCCGAAAAATGTTTTTTTCTCAAAGCGTTACCCTTAAACAAACCTAGCACCTCACCTTACACAGAATTTTCTCACAAATGGAAATACCATTATCGATGGGGATACGGCCGAGGCCAAAACCTATTCAATGTCGAACGTATCTTAATTTTCTTTTGGGGGAATGCTTTAATTAATAATGCAGGCACAGTTTGGAAATTCTCAAACATGTGTTTAAATATCTTGATTAAATATTTTGTTCGGATGTAGCAAGCGTACACCTAAAAAAATAGCATGATTCTCATTTTCATTAAAATCTCTAAACTTCCAAAATTGAACAGTTAAAAATCTTTGGATCGTTACTATACCTAAATTTTATTCTTTTCTAAATCTATTTTCAGAATCAGACATTCAAATGAGCACACTACGTTTTTACATTCTCGCCCTTGCTACGCAAGAAGAAGAAGAAGAAGAAGTATCGTTTTTCGTTCTCCGGAAATCTGTCAATTTTCAATAGAAAAACTCATATTGACCGGCCCTGGTAACGAAAATTAGATACATTTTCTTCCTATTTAAAATAAATTACTTTCTCTAACACGTTCTGAAGTTAGGTTTCATATTTTGTGAGTTCTTAGTACCGAAAAAACTATTGACGCCTAAAAGTAAGTCTGACTGTCCGCCTGTCTGTCGTCAACGCTGCCATCTAAACCTTTGATTCTGAAGGTGGGGGGCGCGCTCTCCAAGACAGAGATAAGTCAAGGGAGCACGGGACCCATCGAGCCGTGGTGTGCCTGAACATTCCCGAGGTCTTGGCGCGCCAAGAAGATACGAATTTTTGTCAGAGTTGCCTTGTAGCTTTGTGCGCTTTGTGACGTAAGACATCGTTCAGATAAGCATAAAAACCCCAGGTATAGCAATGATTATATTAAATATAGGTTTATTTGTATGCTTATGGATGGCTTCGGACATCCGTAGTGTGTTATTTGCTATGTAGTATTGGGCAATTTGTGCGAGAAAGCGTATTCTGCCCTTGTTGCAATTAAAACAAAATATCAAGGCAAACTTGACATTGCTAATGATTTACGTTGTGCACTTTCCGATTTACGTTGTGCACTCAACCACGTACTGTATAGAAACAGATATGCAGCAGAAAAGATTTTACTTTTCACTTAAATTTGTGTACAGACTTCAATTGTTCAATGTCACCTGGCAATGCTTTGTAAAGTAACGTACATGTATTGTACGTGGATTTCTGGTAGTGAGCTGTTGATATTGACACTTGATGAAGTGATTTTAACGACGTGTGTTGTAATTATAAATATCAGAATTTTTCTCTTAGGTATCGTATAATCATTGGAGATATGGTTTGTCACGTGGGTTTTATGATTTCAAGGGCGTTCCATGGAATGTCGATATTATCCTTAGTGTATGTGAGTGGAATGGCAAACAGCGTGGTGAGGAGGCAGCGCCGCCTGTGGAGAGAACGGAGAGCGATGGACAAAACGCAAGAGCTCCGGAGGGAGATAACTCACTGCGGGAGAACCAGCAGCGGGTCTTCGCCCGGGATGAATGACTGACTGATTGATTGATTGATTGATTGTCAGTCATTCGGGCTGCTAATGTTGTGCTCCTGCTAATGTCGGTAGTCTGTGTAAGTGTAGTGCATTTTTCCTCGGGAGGTGGATGGAGAGATCCGGCTTACTGTCGGTTAGTGGAGTTTTCCTTTCCATCCAGGTATCTCCCAACAGCGGGGCCCCGCCCCTGCCGGGACAAGCTCTAAACTCCCGACCGGTTTCCCGGCTAGTGTGGTAGTGTAGCGCATGTTCGTGTGTGTGAAGGGGGGAGGATAGGACAAGGAAGAAGAAGGAACTATCTCGAGCTGTCTGTGACCCGTTTGTTAGGCTACTGCACTGATATTCGCCTAGTGCTGATCGGAGAAACCACGGAAAACTGCCGATCAGAGCAGCCGGCCGCTAGATTTCGCCTCCAGACAGCGACTGAATTCGACCTCGCTAACAAGCGAGTGTCTAAAATCCTGACACCGGCGGGGCTCGATCCTAGGACCTCCCGGTCAGAGGCACTGAACCACCTCTTCCAGCCTCTTCACCTGGGGGTCGGCGACCTCCCTGTAGTTTCGAAAAACATTCGAAATTGAAAATTCGAATTTCCGGCGCTTCGTTTGACGCGTTGTCAACATGTCGTTCGCAAAATGGCAATAAGGCCGCTGGAAATTCTTAGGATTTTTGTGATTTTGTGATTTTTGTCGGTCGTGTTAGTCGTACGATTTGTGTAATATTCTTATCAAAAGAAATTAATTAATTAAGAATTAATTTTATCAAATATTCTTCTTAGTTGTTGTCTTCCCGTGTAGTAGAGTTTTGGCCTCATTGCTCTTGTGTCTTATGTATTACAATGAAGTACTAACAATGTTGTACATAATATAATACAGGTAGTTATGTTTTCGAAATCAAAATTAAAAGATCGTGATGATTTGATCGAATTGCATGGAATAGAATGAAGTTTACATACATGACCAGAGTACCTCTGTACCAAGAATATATTTGTATAAATGAAAAGAATGTATATGTTAAATTAGATCATGTAAGCTAATGATGACGTTAACTTCACCTCGAAACGTCGTTATATGAATATAGTTTCAAGAGTTTAAATAAATAAAAACGTATTTTATACGGGTATAATGAGATGTGTTGTCTATAACTCAGATTGAAGCATTCTAACCTATTAATGAAATAGATTTAAAGAAGGTAATATATTTAACTCAGAACTAACAAATACATTTCTTTTACTTTACGGTGTCTTGATTGCTGACTATGGTATTCAGAAATTGTTAGCAAACTTCAGCGTAATCAAGGCAAGCTTGTGTTTAATATTATAATTTCTGTTCTGTATGTGCTGCAAAATCGGTAATAGTTAAATTTATTCCTGTTTCTTTAATTTGTAAAAAATAGAAATTACTGTTCCTGGCACATGCGCTTTTTTGAATTAGACTTTTTCAAGTTATAACTGGGTTTTTAGTACGGAAGAAATTAAAATATTACCTACCCATTTCCAAGAATCCAATAATGCGAAAAATTATGAGCTGTTTTGTCACCCCTAATTATTAACTTTTATTTTTTAAGTCTAAAACACGCATTTAATGGTCGAATCTGTGTTGGTATATCAGCTTTAAAACAATTAGTTTTCGCACATAATGTTCTACGATTTGTAATGAGTTTTACAAAAAATTATGGCTGGAATAGTTTGCGAGCCTATTAGTTCACCCGGCCGGAACCAGAGAACGAAGAGAACGAGTCTTGAAGGGACCTATGCGAGTATAGAAGAAAACTAGTGGGCCAAATAGGAGGAAAGCAATCGGGTGCTTTCCTACAACACGTAAAGAACATATGCGTCAACTGATTTTTAAGGTGAGTATTTGCATGAAATGCCTTGGACAGACTCACGAATGCTTTAATTTAACGCGAGGGCCGAGAGCCCGAATCTCATCTTCTCCTTGGACGCCCGTCGCGAAGTGTCTCTTCCCGCGAGAAAGCGCGTCGACCGCACACAGCGTGGTGACTCATTCTCGGAATCGAAGCGCGCGTGAACGAATCGGGTCAAACTGCACGTCTACCAAAACGACGACCGACATGTGTGAATACGAACAGAAATTGCGATATAATAATAAAATTACGTAACCGTTACTAAGGGTACATGGTGTTTTGCAGTACTGTTTCTCCTTTGTATGCGGCCCTAGGCTGCTACCGACGCACCTACAGTGAGTCACGCGGTGTGCGTGCACCTTCAGTGAGTCACGTTCAGCCGTCGTCGCCCCTCTGCTGACCCTGCGCCGCGCCCGCCGGCCGCGCTGTGCTCAGCGCTGATGGCCGCAGGAACTTTGAGATTATGCAGCAAAACCTATCGTAACCGAACGCAGACGCAGAGAAAACTTTGAAAAACTCAACGAGTAAAATGCAAGTAACGAAAGACGAAAGAAAATTTCAGTTAGGTAGGACCTAACGGGATTTCAAGGACTCCACGTTTCGCAGGATTCAAAAGTAATCAGCGACAGGAAAGTGTCACTGCGACCATAAATTTCCTTTCGTCAGGCAGTTCCTCGTAAGAGAGAGTCTTCCCAACTCTCCTTGAAACTCACTCGCGCCGCATACAAAAGTTAAGACCAAGTTAAGTTTAAATAACCAAACTCCCCACTCCTCTCGAGTCTAGCGAAGCGAGGGCTCAAGAAAACGTGCGCGGATAATAACATAAAACATTCTTGAGTCTGTCCAAGGCATAAAAAAAACCTTCGATCTTTCCTACACAGAGAGCACTGAACCAAGCAAAAAGCATTCATATTATATCAAAACCTCGGACTATACTTCGATTTTTCAACGTAGCGTCTAAAAGACACGCACGAAAATGGGAGAGGAAAGGCTGACTCCAATAGGGAGCTGCAACGTCACTACATCTCCCACTTTTACGTCTCTCTATTGGAGCCAGCTTTCGCTCTTCTTTTTTTTTTTTGTGCGTAACCTTGACACGCCACGTTTAAAAAAACTTGAAGTATAACTTAGAAATGCGAGGCCAGCTATCCTGAATGGTAACAAATAATCAAGTTAGTGTGCTGAACCACACAGATACCGTTGAAATCATCTCAGGAACCATTTGGGCCTCGCAAAAGGCATTATAAGAACGATAATATTCCCGCGTCTACACACGTACAGCACACGCCTTGGGATACCAGACGTCCTGATTTATCATGACATGTCCTAATGTTTGGACAATGTCCTGACTCTCCTGATTTGTTTTCAACAGTTGTAGTGTTAATATTTTTAACATTAAAATATAAAAAACAAAACATTTTTAGAGAAAAAAAGCGATATTAGAAGTGAAATGCAGTGTTTCTAACTATAAGAATAATAGTCATGTCTTATCCTTATATTGTACGGGACATATTGAAACATGGATAGGAAGAATCCTTAACCATAAAGCTGCCGTAGTCATAATTTACCGTGTTGTTAGTGCATAATTAACATATTATGAAGTGATCTCTCTTCTGTAGTAGTACAATGGCAGTTCATTACCAAGAAATACACAAATTAGTCATTGCTGTGATAACCCTCATTCCTTAGCCAACAAGTATCATTCCATTGCCGATTTGAAAGAAAAACATTTTTTTTTCTTTTCATCCGAATGAGTTTTGGCGAGAATGAACTATTTAGCTTGTGTTTTAAATGCGTTTATTTTAATTTTCCAGTTTCCAGCGCATTTGGCAAGTTTGTTTAGGTCTCATTTGTGTAGTTAATATCAGTGTGCGAAGTAAAAAGAGTTTTAATTTTCGGTGTAGTTTGGTTTAAGCAGATCCGACATATAGACTGAAAATAGTAGTGCTGAAAGACAAGAACCATGAGGGACACCTGAGAGATGAGTTAATACGTACGAGTACTAAGGAAAAAAAATAAGAGGACTGCTGTGGCGCGTCCGAAGTGAAGTTTGAAGACGGTCTCTTAAGGCGCGTCCACACGATGCGTCTTTCCCTTCAATTATGCGCATGCGCCCAACGCACGCATGTAGTGCGCGTACTGCATGCGTTTCAGGCGCAAGCTCTCCCAGAGCTGGCGGGAATCTCGTTCGCCTTCCTCCAAAGTTCGCGCTTCCTCCAAAGAATGTGTGTTTCTTCGCGAAGTCATCCGGAGTCACGAGATTTTTTGTGTAGTTTTTGGTAGTTTTGCGAGTTATTATGTGGTGACCGTCTGCGTTTTATAGCGAAATTCTTGCAGATTACTCTCTTATATATTTACGGTAATATAAATTTTCAATATATATTTATTAAGCTATATAGTGGAAACTAGTAAAAATGAACATGTGATTTTTCCATTTCTTGTGCGGTGTGTTGCAATGACAGGAGATGAATATTTAGTTCTAATTTGTATATTATTTTTGCAGTTTCAGGAATTATTTCAAAAATGTTTTGTTTAGATACGTAAAAAGTAAAGCTTAGGATGGAGTAAGAGTCATCAGTATCTAGGTAACGCAGAGTAATTTCAAGCCTTATTTCTGCTGGAATTGCACTCCTCATCGCTGTATTGTTTGGAAATAAGTCCTCCAAAAGTTCTAGTAAAAATGAGAAATCGTCAAGAGACATTCTCACAAATTTTTTAAATAAATCACAGTCGTTCCGCAAATCACTTATAATACTGAGTTTTCCTTGCTTAAAGTATTCTCTCATCCACATATGCCTCTCTCTTTTTCTCTTCTTTCGACTGATTATAAAATAAACTGCCGAAATTGCCGCGCAAGTGGCTGGAGTCATTCTTCGGAACAGAACTAAAACACCGCTCAGTGTTGCACCGTGTGGACAAGGTACGTGCGCACGTGCCCTGTGTTGAACGTTCGTCTTCCAACTTTGCGCCTGCCATTTTATTCCCGTAACTCACAGAAAAGACGCGTCTGTGTGGACGATCCTTGACCTCGACAGTGCTGTCAAATGTGGCGCTTTTCTGCTATACTGCAAGAACCAAAATGTACGCACTCGATAGCGTCGACTAAACCCACGGTGGGAAGAAGCGCTACTTTAACGATAAATGAGTTGGTCTCGAACCTTTCCCAATTATATTAAAGTGAATTTTCTTGCCTTACCTCAAATCTAAAACTATTTACTTTTTTGGGTAAAAGATGAAAACTGGATTTCTAGAAATTGGGAGATCATTGTCACTGCTGCAAGAATACTATATGGTGTTGGCGGAATATTCTTCAAATAAAATGAATGCACTTTCCTGTGGATAGCACTATGCACGAAGTCGTTATATTACGCTTTCCTCCTATTGACACGAAAGAATCGACTTTTCCTCTTTTTATTGGGAGTTAAATTGAACTACTTGCTGCTTGATGCCTTGTTGCAAAAGCAGGTGTTGAACTTACACTGACTGCTGCAGCTGCTTTTTTTCTCCCACATTTCATTGCACTGGTTTTCTTGGATTATTGCCTTTTAAATGGTTGTAAACATTAATAACCATTTGTTTACCTCGCTTTGGAGCACTTTACCAATGGTTTACGGCAACGGTTACGCTTTACGGTTTGTGGATCACACGTTTTAAATTATATTATAAATTATAAAATATAATTTATATTATATAAAAATAATTTAATTTCTTTAAATTGTAAATTAATCAATTTACCATAACATAAAAATCAAAATTAAGAAAATTAAACTAAATTACATTTTACTTTGGCGTGTTTAAAGCCATAAATCTCAAAAAGAGAACGAAACATAGGCGAGCGAATTCGGTAAACAACCGAGACGCGTACTTTCTACACATTACGATGTAGCAGCAGGAGCACGTGGCACCAATAGCCGAAGCCATCCATTCCTACAAACATTAATACATTCTAAAGATATTCACCACAATTTGTAGTAAATATTTTATGTATTCGAGGTATAATTGTGAAAAATGTTAATGAGTAGATGTGGTAGATTTTAGCGAATGCTAAAAATGCGAAATGTTACCAAACGCTGAAAAAATTAATATCTGTATGTTTGACGGTCGGTTCAATACGATTGTGATAAATAATTGCTAAATTGCATTTTATGGTTTCCTTCGAGTTCGGGGTCTAACTACGGATGCGACATCAACAACACATGGATGTTTAAAAACATTTAGTTTGAATGGCGGTGTTTACTATTTTATAATTACCATTCATCTAATAAAACCAATAAAAAATGTAAAAACCATTTTAAAAAACGCATCCTGAAAGCCTGAGCGCTCAAGGTCATCTCAATGGATCTCGGCTTCCTCAGGTCACTGCACTGAGGAGGTCACGGGTCGGAAAGGAAGGCTTTACGCCTACGGTGCACGTGTTACTCCTTAAGCTTTTACACTTAAAAGTTCACACATGGCGAAACATTAAATTAGTTTCCCTTATTGCGTGAATTCAGTGGAGAAATGGAAAAAGCAACAAAATATTTTTTTATCTCAGTCATCCCTTAATAATATTTTTTCTCGATAAATATTTTATTTCAAGTCTTTCCTTAACAATTAAGGGGGAAATACTTTATTTGAAGGTAAAATATCTTCAATTTTGTAGGTGTAGAAAGAAGCCGAAAAAAAAACCTTTCTCACCTTTAAACTTGTATTTGACTCTATCCTTACAAGAAATATAAATAAAAAATTTGGAGCTACTGTTTTTGAGAAAATTTTGAAAATATCCCAGGGGCTTCAAGTAAAGTACCCGCAAAAATTAATGTTTTTCAAAATCGTAGAGCTTTGAGTGAGGCCCGATCGACAGGGGACTATTCGCTTTGGAAAAAATCCTTCGCACAGTTAAGGCATTAGTGTTGTGTACAGACGTTTTTTTTAACAAACAGCTTTTCGATATCATGTGCCCCGAACACGTGTATTTCCGTTGAAATCCAGTAATCGGTTTTCCGCAGCATTACATAACTTTTTCTAAACTACGTATAGGGTAGTATACGCATGTATACTCCGTGTAGACGTACGTATGCGGGAACGTACAAATGAAAACGGGCTTTCCTGAAAGGCAGAAACAAAAGGCTGCCTGGGCGACGCGTCGAGTGGAGAAGGCAGAAAGCGGCCGCGAGGGGCAAGGCCGCGGCCGAGCCACTTGAGGGAATTAGCCCTCGCAGCTGCCTCCGCCGCCGCCGCCGCCGCCGCCGCCGCCGCCGCCGCCCCCGCGCACTTGTACATTTCTAATGCGTGAAACTTTGACCTACTGCATGAAAAGTGAACTTGTATTTGCAAACGTATCTACTGTCCCCAAACACTAAGGGCCTTCATTATTACCTTCCGTTAACTGACTCCCGATTATCTTCCGTATGAAGTAGAAGTAAATACTAGAGAGACAATGCAGGACACTCGGTGATGTAACGGGAGACACTTGAAGTTACAGATCTTAGTGGCTCGACTTGTTATAACCATTACGATATCAATAACGAAGTGTATAAATTTGAAATATTTTTAGTTTACTTACGATTATGTTTACTTGCGTTTCACAGAGTGATTGGAAAGATATTGTATATTGTATGCCTTGAAATTTGAATTAGTCGCCGATTGTGCAGGCCATGTCACTATGTTCGCTAGTGAGCAGTTGTCTAGAATGAGACAGGTTCAAAGTATCCAGTGTTGTCCACATAGTATTTGGTAGAAGTCAGTATTATCACTACACGATGACAGAGTGTTAATATTCACTACTTCACTCTGTAATTTGCGTTGGTTGGTAAAACTCACCAGTTTACAAAAGCATTCAGAGACTGCAGCGGTTTGATTTCGATTTTTATTCAAGCGTGTTAATTTCCTTGTCAATGGGTGTTAAAATCATTGTCTGATGAGAACTTTTCGAATTATAGGTATCTTAACATTAGAGACAATCCATTCATTAGTTAGTTAGTTAGTTAGTTCCATTCCATTCCAATCCATTCATTAGTTAGTTTATCACAATCCATTCAGAGTCCAATTCAAAACAGAATATGTATATTAGGACATTGGAACCACGAATTTCATTTGTAGAGTAGTACGAGTTTCGTGAAAAAATGGGTTCACATCTTTAAGTACACTATCATCTATGGATGAAAAAGAATAAATTAAGTAAATTCAAATAATAAATTAAGTAGTACGTCAATGAGTAAACACGTGTGAATACAAATTACAGTATTGTAAGAGCACAAACTCACCTCACAATTTAAAATTCGCAAAAGGATCCATACAAACACGGTAACGGGATCAATGTAGATCTATATGAATTGAATCGTTAATCTCAGAAACCCGTCAAATGCCAAATTCCTCATTTCGAAAAACTCAGAAAAAGTCTCCCAATTTTTCTGGTTTTCAAAAATGTTTTTATTCATTAAAGCAGTACATAAATGAACATTTTTCACATAAATATGCACTAAACGCTCTGTCTAGTCTCTGGGAACAATAATCCACTGCAAATGCATGTTTTAGATTTTTTTTTACATTTGATGGGTTTCAGAAATAAACGATTCAATTTGAGAAAATTGATCTTGACGGTGAATAAATTCTAGTTAACCGTATTGTAACAGTAGATCTAGTTCAAAAGACAGGTAGAGGCGTGGCCGAGGGCGGCCCTGGGACGGTCAGCGCCAGAACGACAAATGGAGAAACAGTTGGAACGGGCGTTGGAGTGAAAGGACACGGGACAGACGGGTACAAAAGATGCAGAAGTTAGGGAGTGGTGCACGGGGGAGGAAAAAGGGGGGCAGTGAGGCTAGTTATTGGGAACAAAGGAAGAGAAAGAATGAGAATGAATGTCAAGTAAACAGAGAAGGAACTTTTCGAAGAAGACGAACTGAATTTCAGGATTTTACTTGAGAGGTGCCCATAGTAAAAGCTGGGACGATGGTGGGGCAAACCGAAAAGATAGTCCCGAGTAAAATATTAGTAAACTAACGTACGAGGTTGATCGGTTGGTTGGTAGTGATTCCGGTGGCTAAAGTCATTCGTCCCGTAAATGTAATGCATGTTTTTTCCAGGAATATGGCAGTGATCTTTTCCCTGGTTGTAAAGCGAGATTCAGCGCCGACCTTCCATCGTTTTTCTCAACCAGGTATCTCCCACCAGCGGGGCACCGCCCCAGCCGGGGCAAGCTCTAAGCTCCCGAATAGTCTCCCGGCATGTGTGGTAGCATGAATAACTAGTACAAGAAACAAACTAGTCCTCTGTGCAATTCTGTAGCACCCTTATTAATATTGACTTGGAGAGCAGTTTCCCTCCTACCCACGTTGACAGGACGCCGAATGGATCTTCAAATGCCTTCGGGTGACGCCCCTTAAGAGAACACTCATTCACATCCTTTTGTCACATGCGAAATATTTCACGCGCTCTGGCGGGCGGGCATCGGTCTCCCCTGTGCGTCACCTGCCGCGTCGCGAACGGAACTGTGACTGGTCCTCTGGCTGGCGAGCAGACACTAAGTACTCTCGTTAAGCGCCGGAGTGAATGGAGGGTCTGAGAAAGAAGTTGGCGAGGCCAAAGGCGAAGCGCGAGGGGCGTATCGACCCACGCGGCCGCCCCCGCAATGCGGCGTTTCCGTCTCTTCTTCGCTCACATGGCAGCGAGTGCACGGCCTCTGCGACGGCCCCCCGCACTCGCCCCGCGCTTCCCACACGCGGCAGCACGCGCTCTCTCGCACACGATACTCTCCCGGTCTCTTCGGTCTAAGCTGCCGTCCGTCTCTCCTTCGCTCACATGGCAGCGAGTGCACGGCCTCTGCGACGGCCCCCCGCTCTCGCCCCGCGCTCCCCGCACGCGGCAGCACGCGCTCTCCCGCACACGATACTCTCCCGGTCTCTTCGGTCTAAGCTGCCGTCCGTCTCTTCTTCGCTCACATGGCAGCGAGTGCACGGCCTCTGCGACGGCCCCGCTCTCGTCCTCCGCTCCCCACACGCCGCAGCACGCGCTCTCTCGCACACGATACTCCCCCGGTCTCTTCGGTCTAAGCTGTCGTCCGTCTCTTCTTCGCTCACATGGCAGCGAGAGCACGGCCTCTGCGACGGCCCCCGCTCTCGCCCCGCGCTTCCCACACGCGGCAGCACGCGCTCTCCCGCACACGATACTCTCCCGGTCTCTTCGGTCTAAGCTGCCGTCCGTCTCTTCTTCGCTCACATGGCAGCGAGTGCACGGCCTCTGCGACGGCCCCGCTCTCGTCCTCCGCTCCCCACACGCCGCAGCACGCGCTCTCTCGCACACGATACTCCCCTGGTCTCTTCGGTCTAAGCTGCCGTCCGTCTCTTCTTCGCTCACATGGCAGCGAGTGCACGGCCTCTGCGACGGCCCCGCTCTCGTCCTCCGCTCCCCACACGCCGCAGCACGCGCTCTCTCGCACACGATACTCCCCCGGTCTCTTCGGTCTAAGCTGCCGTCCGTCTCTTCTTCGCTCACATGGCAGCGAGTGCACGGCCTCTGCGACGGCCCCCCGCACTCGCCTCGCGCTCCCCACACGCGGCAGCACGCGCTCTCTCGCACACGATACTCTCCCGGTCTCTTCGGTCTAAGCTGCCGTCCGTCTCTCCTTCGCTCACATGGCAGCGAGAGCACGGCCTCTGCGACGGCCCCCGCTCTCGCCCCGCGCTCCCCACACGCGGCAGCACGCGCTCTCTCGCACACGATACTCCCCCGGTCTCTTCGGTCTAAGCTGCCGTCCGTCTCTTCTTCGCTCACATGGCATCGAGTGCACGGCCTCTGCGACGGCCCCGCTCTCGCCCCGCGCTCCCCACACGCGGCAGCACGCGCTCTCTCGCACACGATACTCCCCCGGTCTCTTCGGTCTAAGCTGCCGTCCGTCTCTTCTTCGCTCACATGGCATCGAGTGCACGGCCTCTGCGACGGCCCCCGCTCCCGCCCCGCGCTCCCCGCACGCGGCAGCACGCGCTCTCCCGCACACGATACTCTCCCGGTCTCTTCGGTCTAAGCTGCCGTCCGTCTCTCCTTCGCTCACATGGCAGCGAGAGCACGGCCTCTGCGAGGGCCCCCCGCACTCGCCCCGCGCTCCCCGCACGCGGCAGCACCCGCTCTCCCGCACACGATACTCTCCCGGTCTCTTCGGTCTAAGCTGCCGTCCGTCTCTCCTTCGCTCACATGGCAGCGAGTTGCACGGCCTCTGCGACGGCCCCCGCTCCCGCCCCGCGCTCTCTCCCTGACTCACAGCTTGAACTGATGTCACTACAGTACCTCTGACCGGGAGGTCCTAGGTTCGAGTCCCGATGGGGATTTTCGACGCGCGAGAGCTAGGTCGAGTTCAGTCGCTGTCTGGAGGGGAATTCTAGCGGCCGACGGCTCTGACCGGTAGTACTACGTAATTTCTGAGTATAACACCAGGCGAATTTTGGAGAAGTACCCTACTAAACGGGCCAGGGACCTCGCGCGATCTTTTCTTCCCATTCATTGTCCTTTTCTCACCCCTTTCTTTCACACTCTTCCACATGCGCTTCCTGATATGCCGGGAGACCGGTCGGGAGCTTGTCCCGGCTAGGGCGGTGCCCCGCTGGTGGAAGATACCTAGTTAGTAAACCCTGTTAGCGGACGGTTGGTCGACGCCGGATCTCACCACTCAGTGTGTGGGGGATCACCGCCACCTCCTGAGGGGAAAAACATGCAGTACACTTACGGTACAAATGACCTTAGCCGTTGACGCCCCTGGAATCACTAATCAATCAATTAACCTACGTTCACCGCACGCGACAGCACGCACTCTCTCGCACACGTCACTGTCCTGGACCCTTCAGTCTAAGCTGCTGCCAATAGGGGCGCCCCGTGGTAGCTACGGATCGCACGCCTGGAAGTAGTCTCCGTGAAAGCCACATTAAAGAGGCCTTTACACCTTAGCCCTTTACTTATACCATTACGAGTATACCTTATACCATTCGTATCCACGGAATCGCTTGGCCCATCCACGTGCTTGTACCACTATTCTGGGCGAAGTGCCATTTCAAAAAAATGTGGTTTAAACATTTCAGAAAATGGGCGATTATGAACTGATAACACAGAAACCTTTTTTCGTGTTCTGTAAACTATAAGAAAACATTAGAAGCACTTGTGTTCACAAATGCGATAATGCATAAATTGCTCGTACTGTAAATATTAACCGGAGAGATATTTAAAAACTAGGAAGTACAACCGGACGTACTTTCTGCCATTATTTATAAATTTGCAATTTTTGGGAATTCAAATGGCTGAACAAAAATGAAACCTGCGTTAGGCCCGCACCAATCTTTTAATCGTCTTTTGTTCTATTCGTGGAAAATATTATGAGGCTTAAGCCGAGCGCGCATTGCGCCGGTGCTGCACGGGCGAGCGTGATTTTTTAGAAGTTCATTACATTGATTTCCGTGAGGGTGCTTGCACGATCTGCCCCTTCCGCCGTTTGCGGAAAGTCCCAAGGACAGATCTGATGACGTCATCGGCGCTGGCGGAAGGGCCTTTGCGCCGTTTCAGTTGTGAGATTATGTGAAGCGTGTAGAGCGATCATGAATGCGTCCAACTTAATTATGTTGATCCAGAATTATCCCGAGTTGTACAACGTGATATTAAGTTTTATTTAATGTATTGCCTTGTTAGGAAATGTAATTTACTTGGTTAGCTAAACTATATTAATTAGGGAGTAACATTATCAAATTGAAATTTTAGGTATTTATAAGGAGCTCTACAGAATTGTTGGCACCTCGTTCATTTGTGTATGGCGAATAAATTATGCAATATTTTGGAATGATTCATTAGTTTACTAATCAACGAAATTTTTTGTATGTCTTCGGTAACGATCTGTCAAAATCGCCCCTTCTTAGGCTATCTTCCCTCTCGCATACAGATAGGTGGTTCTTTACTTGCTTTGCCGCAGCATCGGAACGGAAAGGAACACGTCCTCCCGGAGGATGACCGTGCGTTCCAGTTCTGCACTCGCGCTTTCAATCGGCGCGGAATCCCTCAATTTTCATGCATTGTCTAGGCTATCCGGGACGAGCCGCGTCGCTGTCGGGGCGACTGACGTTTCGGCCAACGTATTGAGGCAGATGGCTACCGTGGCACCCTCGCTTTTCAGTTCAGTATTTTCACTGGTCAACTTCTCCACCAGCCCTCTATTATCATGTTGCTTTCGAAATATCGGGGATTTCAACCAAAAAAGACACCAGTACCATTCTTTGAAGCGTTCTTTACGATATCCAAGGACAAAGTTTAATTTAAAAAACTTATTTTACGTAAAAATACTTATTAAACGTTATTTTTGAAAAAAAATTGAAAATTCATGAGTGTTTGAGGTTTTATATATTCCCAAATCCAAATTATACATTTCAGGTTCACAAAGCCTTAATCTCCTTTAAATCAATCACATAATATCAATTTTGAGAAAAAATATGTGAATGGTTTAAGCACCAGCGTTGACCATAGACAGACGGGTGGATGGACAGATGAATGAATGAATGAATGAATGAATGAATGAATGAATGAATGAATGGACAGAAGGATGGACGGACAGGATAGCACACGCTTTGTCGTCGACCTATTTTTCTGTATCAAGAACCCACAAAACGTCGATTCTGACTACACATCGCCTTAACTGATTAGATAAAGGAACAAGATTTGGATATTTTTTCGTTACCAGGGCCCGGCAATAAGAGTTATTCGGTCGAAATATCGTACTCTGGCGCGCGATTACAATATTTTTTCTTCTTACAGAGTAAGATGAAAAAGAAAATGTATATCATAAAATAAGGTCAAGTACTTTTAATAATTTTTTTTGCATAATTTTAAAGTTAATTTTGATAAATGAAATAAGTTTTAATAAAAAAAGGCATTAAGTTTATTTTCAGCAACGGCAATTTATACAGAATTTCTGAACCTCGGTTCCAAACTTCTGCTTTAAATTTACTTTTGGATAGATCATGGGATGCTTTAAAAATGACGCAGGCTTTATTTTCGTTTAACTCTGAATTTTCGAAAATTCAAAAAGCTTCAAATAAATCGAGAAATTGTGTGCTGTTGAAGCTGCAGTAGCTTTATATTAGTCTGTTGTTTGTATACTGTTGGGGTGCTACTTCATCTGCAGAGAAAAAATGTTTCCAAAAATTTCGACGTCAACTTTTTCTTCCGTCGCCACTTCCTAGAAGGGAGCAGAGATGAGAGTTTGCCATCTACGAACAGCATATGCAGGTATGGGGGAGCTCCCAGTACTAAAAAGTACCTCACGCTTGGGGAGACGGTGTCGGACGGCGGGGAGGGGGGGAGCGAGTGCTGTTGCGGAGGGGGACGCAGGGGAGGGGCGGAAGCGGGAGAGAGGTGGGGCGGATGTGGGGACGGAAGCGAGGGCGGCGGCCGGGGCGAGGGGGCGGGGGCGGGGACGGAAGCGAAAGCGGAGGGGGAACGGAGGCGGTGAAGGGAGGCGGGGAAAGGGTCATTTACAACGTGCCATATGTCATGAGCTGAATGCCGTGTGCTGCGTGCATGCCGTATGCTGTATTTTGATTCAGTGCGTGCGTTCGGGCTACAAGACCAAGCCCCGTTGAAGGCGGTGCTGGGTCGTTATTTGAACCGGGAGAGGCAGCTCAGGGGAGCAACTGATGTCACTGCCTATGACTGGGAGGTTTCGAGTCCCGATGGTGGCAGGGTTTCGACTCTCGCTGAATAGCTACGTCGAGTTCAGTCCCTGTGTGGAGGAGAATTCTAGCGGCCGGCTGCTCCGATAGATTTCCGTGGTTTTCCGATCAATACCAGGCGAATGCTGAAGCAGTACCCTAACAAACGGGCCACGGATCGCGCGCGATCTTCCCTACCTCTTCCTTGCCCTATCATCTCCCCCTAACACACACTACACTATCACACTAACATGCAGTATACTATCACACTTGGCGGGAATCTGGTCGGAATCTCTTAGATCTTTTCGCGGCAGGGGCCGGGCCCCGCCGGTAGGAGATACCTGGTTGGGGCAAAACCGCGCTATCCGTCGGTAGGTCGGCGCCGACTCTCGCCATCCAGCGGGGGAAGGTCACCGCCACCTCCCGAGCAAAAAGCATGTACTGCACTTACGGGAAAAATGACTTTCGCCGTTGACGCCCCCTGAACTACTTCCTAATCACTCAATCAAAAAAGATCCATTCCTTGGGAGTATACAGGCGCCCGCGTGCGGCCGGATAATACTTCTGTGGACTTGACAACTGAGAGTGGGGCAGAGCGATGTAGCCACTTACTCGGGCGGCAGTTGTACGTGGTCGTTCTTGCATCAGATCAGCTGTTGAGGCATGCACGTCCAACTTATTGCACTAGTAGTAGAATTGTAATAGTGACACTAGTTTATTTCATGAAGTACTGTTACACAAATTGATCGCAGTCCCTTACATTAATACCACCAATAACGAGGAATAACGAATGGTTTTTGCATATGACGCGCAAATCACATAAAAAGTAAGTACATCAAGACGCGTTTTTAGAAGTAAGATGCATAGTAGCATGAACGATTTATAAGAGATAAGCATCTAAACTCGAGACATTCTTGGTTTGAGTACATACTTTTTACGGAATGTTCACAGTTACAAATAATTGCAGTACTTTTTGAGGTTATTGACTTTACCAGTAATTTACGTATGTTGTCAAGGATGCATCCTATCGAATGCATTAGCATAAAGATAAAAATAGGAAATGTCCATTAAGGTGGATGTACACAGACATTGTATCATAAGTATATCTGCCTTTGAGTATTATAACTATATTTATATGCAGACGCCACAGAACCGCACACGACGCATAACCAAACAAGTAATGTCACTCGGCGCTCTTCAATTTTTAGTTGCTTCGCCCTATGAGACTTTTTTTCTCACTAAACGTCGGCAACTCTGTAGCGACATCACAATTTGAAGCCTCTGATTGGACAACGGAACCCTGTCTCCCCTGTCAACCGAGAGCTGCCAAATAGGCAGAAGTATTCTTCGCAGTATAGTGATTGAGGGAGGTTTGCAACTGAAATGAGTTCTGCTGCGCTGTTGGAATTCGGCGGGCAGTTCTGCTGCAAACCCTGGCCCTAGCAGAGACGCCCTTTGTCAGCCGCGGACCATAACGTGCGCTGGTTGTGAACGCAGCTTGCGTTCTGGAGTGCAGTGCGTTACGTGTTAGAGCTGCGGAATCACCACAGCTGAGGAAACGGGAGGGGTGCTTTAGAACAGGAATGTACCACTTGCAAGGCCTCAAGGGACACAACTAAAACCTTAAATGTGGTTGTAGGCCGTACTTACTTGAGCGATCGACACCTCACCACCTCGTGTTGTTGATCTTGACAGTTTGCCCGAGTGCTCTGAAACGTTCCGGTGGGGGGTGGGGAGATGGAACCACGCGTGATGTCAAGCCACACCATGCATAAAGCAGGTAAACACATTAGGATGATTTTGGATTTTTGAATTTACTAGAAAAAAATAATTGTTAAATCTGAAGTTAACCTATTTTTACATGTTGGTGTTGAAAGTGATAGGGCGTGTGCGCATGTGTGATGTTCTCGCCCGATATGGATGCAAGGAGCTTTCGCGTTTGAGTAATAACGTTTCGCGGGCCGCAATAAATGGCACCGCGGGCCACATGCCGCCAGTTGGACAACCCTGCTTTGGAGGATCGCAAGGTCGGACCGGCGGCGCCTCCCGTATCTGGCGGGAGCAGAGGGCCTTGGAGCGGAGCTGGAGCGAGAACTGAAGACCACGGGGGTATTGCTCATAGAATGCCTGAAAAGCAACACGGAACTGGAGGAACAGTTACAGGCGAGGACTGGCAGTATTTCAGAAAATATCACAAATGCTGATGTATAAGGGTACTAATAAAACGCGCTTGTTCTAGGGGTTATTTTGTGATTAATTGATTGATTGATTAGTAGTTCAGGGAGCGTCAACGAAGAAGGTCATTGGTCTCAATATGTGTAGTGTATGCTTTTGACTCGTGAGGTGGCGGTGATCTCCCCCCCCACACATACACACAGGATTTCGAGACTCGTCCCGATCAACCGTCAGATAGCGCTGCTTTCCCCAACAAGATATATCCTACCAACGAGGCCCAGCCCCAGCCGCGACAAGCTCCAAGAGATTCCGACCGGTTTCCTGCCAAGTGTGATAGTGTAGTGGATATTAGTGTTAGCATTGTACAGCATACTGGAGCGGGCAAAGTTATCTGACTGTACGGTGTTTTCGAACGGCACAATTATGCCGAGTTATAGAGAGCAAGAAGCTGGGCCGGTCGGATGCAGTTTTGCACGTGGGAACCAACGATTCGAAAATGTAGTTTATGTTACAGGTATCTGCAAAAATAATCTTGAATTGAATTAATGCCTTATTTTATGTGGCGAGACTCGGGCCATCAGGCCCGCTCTTCCGTCTGACCACGCAAATTTCGCTACGCTCCTTTCACCAACTAGCAGAGAAAGGAGGTATTTCTTGGGCGAGAAACAGGCGATTTGAATTTAGCTCAGAGGCGTCATTTAGGCTTGAGGATCTTTTGCATGCAAGTAAATTTACCAACATGCGACAGCCGGCTTTACTTGCCCTTCAAAGGAAGGCTTACGAAGGATTTTTTTCGCCCTTAAAAATCCACGGCATCGATTAGATTTGAATCCGCCAACTTGTACATAACAGTCCGATGCGCTAACCATTTCACCATCGCCGCCGCTTGAATGGCTTATTGCGGAGAACGGACACTCACTGGACCCGCATACGCGAGACAAACGACGGCCTGGATTGGGTGGCGCGCTCGTGACGACCCTTGTGGTGGATGCCAACGCATGGAGTGCGGGCAGCGACTGGGGTCGTGATTGCCTCAACGCGTTGGAGCCGCAAAGAGGGGACACGTGTTTACCAAAATCTGCGCGCACGCGGCCGCAGAGAACCCCGGGAGCAGCTGACAAAAAGGCGCTAGTCGCAAACGTGGCAACATGAGCTGTATGACCATTGTAAACATTTTTTTAATACTTCTGGAATCTTATAGCTACGCCGAAAAAAAAGAACCGTTTGAGTATACCAGATTCATGATACTGTAACCAGGAAACGTGTCGCAGTATCATGGATCTGGTATACTCCAACGGTTCTGAGATCGCAAGTTTGGGAAAATGCCTTTTTTACTGTTGCGATTTTATAGCCTTTGTTGCTTTTATATTTCGCAGCCTCAACACTTTTCAATCACATAATTGTACTTCTGGAGTTTAATTGACTTTCATTTTGCCTCTTTTCCTTCTTTTAGCTTTTGATGTTTATTTTTGGTATTTTGCCTTTTTTGTCCCTTTCTTCCTTTTTCACCATTATTTTTCCTTTTTGCGTAACACCGATCTCGATAATGCTGGAATCACAGCTGCAAGCCTGGACAACACAAAGGCATCGTCGTGTTTTGTCTTTCTGTGGATGTGCAGGCTCCGGAACCAAGTGATGTTAAAAATCTAAATGAAAAAAGGACGACCGGTAAAGATTTTTTTTATGTTTATCATTGATGCCGTCGGGCTTTGTTTGCTCACGAGGAATCCCTTTCTACAATGAGTAAGGCCTCACATTCCGTTTGGGGAGAGAGCTCTGTGCGTATGTGTGCCCTTCTCTGTGAGGAACACAAGTGCGTAGAGGGAGAACTGTAATTCCGTTTTCACTTATGCCATTTCAAGATTCAAAAAGGAGTCCACAGTAGCATTTCGAAGAGACATGGTCTCGAGTAAAATTAATGCGAAGACGTCATACCTGGTATTCATGTGCAATCAATATTACAAAGAACTACTCGTTTCCGTCTTAGGCTCAAGTATTAATGCAAATCTTAAAGATAGAATAAAAAATGTGAATCTTAACAATTAATAACTGTTTACAATCATTCCTTTTAAATGTGATAGTTCATTGATTATCTCTTTTTGCACCCCTACTTTACCCATAATAAAAAGTCTTTTGTCTGCCTGTTTTAGGTAAAATACATGCCTGCACTTCCGGGCGCTACTTATAGAGATTTCCAATGCCGATGTTGTTGCAGGAACGGAATCATAAAACAGACATCAAATGCGGTGATATTTAGAGAGATTACGTACTGTTTAGAAGAGATTGTGGTGTTCGCGGTGGTGTGAATGTAAAATGTTTGCATAATCGAAGTTCAGGAAAAAGTCTTGCGAGGTACTGCACGGAAACAATAAGAACTAATCGACTTCCAAGGAAAAATATTAATATACTGCAAAAATTTTAGAAAACATTCGTTGGTACGAGAGGCAAGAGATCTGCACTCGTCTGTCATCCCCCGCTGGACTTTAAGATCCGGCGCCGACCTACGATGACGATTTCCACAACCAGGTATCTCCCACCAACGGGGCTCCACCGCCCCAGCCAGCACAAGCTCTAAGCTTCCGACCGGTCTCCCGACATGTGTGGTGGTGTAGTGAAAGGAAGTGTAAGTGTGTGTAAGTAAGGGGTGAGGATAGGACAAGGACAAGGAAGAGGAAGAAAATATCTCGTGTGGTCCATGACCCGTTTGGAAAGGTACTGCTCCAGTATTCGCCAGGTGTTAATAGTAGAAATCACGGAAAACTACCGATGAGTGCAGCCGGCCACTAGTATTCTCATCCAAGCAGTGTATGAACTCGACCCAGCTATGTAGGAAGTGTCGAATATCCTGCCACCGTGGGATTCGAAACTAGGATCTCCCAATCAGAGGCATGGCTGTGACACCAGTTCATGCTCTGAGCCATCTCTGCTGGTAGAATTTTGTTAAAAAACTAATTTGAACAAATACATTTTTGCAGGTAGTAAAGCAACTAACGGGAGAAAATGCTGTATTAGACATATTTTTAACGCATCCAAAAAGTCCGTTTCTAGATGTGACGTAGTTCAGGTAGGCCTATAAGACATCACTGATTAAAAATGAAAGGGAACTCTACATCGGACAGAACTGACCGTAAGAAGATTTGCTTGAATTGTAAGGCAGGCGTAGCAAATATACAAATGTATTGATTTAAGAAATTTTCCTTAAGAACCAGATTTTGTAGTTCTGTAGAGGAGATGTGGAGCAAATCAATACGTGTAAGTAAGCACCTCTATGCACCTAATAAAATCATAGCAAACTAGTGATGCTGGAACATTAGGTACTTTCTCACGTCAGTAATATTTACGTAAAATTAAAATACTGCAATTTCTGATCATCATTAACTCATCTCAGCCATCACTTGTAAAACGCATTGCCAGTCGTACAGCTTTAGGCGATAAAAGATGATACATTTAAAGGTAAATCATTAACACCAATTCGACAACGTAAAATTCCGTTCCACACATCCAGAAACCACCAAACAATGAGAAGTTATTCTGCGAATTTCAACCTGCCGTGTCGCGGTGTTCCATTGTTGCATTGTAATGGTAACACAACGCTGTTGCTAGTATACTGAGTTTATTAGGAATATTATACTCAAATCACATCATTGACTGAATCCTCCAAGGGGAACCGGCGGTCCAAAGGTCTGAGGTTCTTGGTGAAACTGAAAACGTCCACCGGGACCCGGGTTTCTCGGCGGCACTCCCGTCGTTAGCGCCGTAGGCGTATTGCAATGAGGAGGCGGTGCTGAGCTTCTGATTACCGGGCTCATCCGATGTCCCATTTGTCGGACCCCTCCCCACCGACCTCTGGAGCAGGATTGGGGGCGGGGCCTGACCCCAAACCCGCTTAGAGAAGTCCGACGGGGAGCACGAATCTCCCGTCCGGTTGCTCCAGATTCCGGCGATACGTCGATAGCGCCAAGGTGGTTGCGGCGAGGAGGCGGGTTGGGGCCTCGAGCCACCTGGACTTCGGTCTGGGCGGCCCCCAGTTGGGCCCTTGGCTTCGTCGGGCGGAACCCGATACTCTTGAGTTACCGAATAGGCAATCCCCCAGCGCATTGAGTGGCGCTTAATTAGACTTCGGTTCTATCCCGGACAGCTAGTAGCTCTGAGCTGGCAGAGTGGTCCCGGATTATTATTATTATTATTATTATTATTATTATTATTATTATTATTATTATTATTATTATTATTATTATTATTATTATTTATTTATTTCATAGCAGCATTTTTAAGCTGAAGAAGAAGACGTAAAAGTACAAGTTCATTTTATTCCCTTGAAATGGTTTTGATGTAAATATATCTTGTTACTTGGCAATACGTATAGATCCACTGTCTCTTTCCCGAACAATCTGAACGAAGTTGCGGTCCAACGCGCTTAAAACGAATACTTTGAGTTTCGAGGTACTGTACACAGGGCACCAATGTTTGTTTTTTTAATTTTCTCAAAAATGGAAGCTAATTTTATATAAACTCTGTCCTCGGATGACGTAGAGAACGCGTAAAAGAATGGCGTTAGAAGCATTTTCCTTGAAACCCCCCATTTAAAAACAATGTGGCCCAAAATTGAAAATATTTCAATTTTTTCGGCGTCTTTAAACCACAATATTGGAGAGATCTTGGAATCTTGTAAAATTATCGACAATGTGAGAGTTTTCGCGTAATTTTGCGTGAAATTCAGGCAATTTCATTTTCAAAATCGGCTCCAAATTACTTCTTTAAAGGTTTTCCTTGTATGCAGTAAACCACAGTAATAAAAATGCTGACGGTTGAATTTTCTGAGAACTCTATTTCCGAAAATTGTATAAACTTCAGTTAGCAAAACTAGTACATTGATGATAAAGTTCTTGTTGTTTAATGAAATCTGTTCGAAAAGAATTCTTAAAAAAAGGCCATTTACATTTTTTAAAGTGTGAGTAGCTCAGCGTAATGTTCAAATTTGCAAATTCCAATTTCCCGCTTTTTTGCTAGAATCTTTCAGGAGTTATCACGTTCCAATACAACGGTAACGCCGCAGTTTGAAATTCTCAGAATAATTCTTATTGTTGGGGGGTGTTTCTCAGTATATGGAACGGAGTTTTGGCATATGAAGGAACAGAGTGTATGGATCGGAGACCTTTAAAGGAATTATTTTTTGGGCTAAATGCGCTACGATTGGTAATGAGTTTTACAAGTGATTGCTTAGATGTGTTACTACGGACAAATAATTTTGCGTAACCTTTACTGGTGCGAGAAAGTAGGTGCTGTTGCAGCACCACTACGTACGAAGACGCAAGGAAAATCTCATCGAACACGGCACGAAGCTCACGCCAAAAGGGAAATTCCGAAAAAAAGAATTATTTGTAAACGAAAGTGAAGGAGAATGTTTTGAACTAAATCCGGGAGCATCTAAGAAAACAATTGGCAAAATATAATAAACAGAAGCAAAAGGAATTTCGGGGGAACTATTCAAATTAGGAGAGGTATCTGTGCGGTTTCTCGAGATATCAAAGAACAATTTTAGTACTCATCGGATTGGGTGATGCCACAGAGGTCCCAATTTGCCGAAGAGTCTCGCGCCGAATAGTCGAAAATGATCTGATCACTCAATAAGTCTTACATCTGTAATGTGTCAGCACATGGGACACTTGGTGGCAGAATACTTACGCGGGATTTGGGATAAAAATTTCATTTAAGAAGGGAACACAGATTTAGAAAAGGATATTCATGTAAGAGTCGAGTAGTCACGATCAGTAAGGATTTTATTCCTGATTATCTATATGAAAGTTCCATTGTTCACGCAATTACTGATTGCATCAAAGCTTTAGACCTCGTTCCCAATGATAAACTTATAAATCCATCCAAATATAGTAAGTTTAACACAGAAAATTTGCTCTTTGGATTCGGGAATTTTAAAACTCACGCACTCAATGGATCCGAATAGGGTATAATTTCCTTCGAAAGCTGACAATGCCACATGGGAGTGTCGAACGTTGTTATTTATAGCAAATATTAAGGATATTTGGCAGGTAATGGAATCAAGAATACGTGTTTGCTGACGATTGTATAATTTATCGGGAAACTTAGAACGCAAGTGATAAAGACATATTGCAGACTAATTTAGAAGCTAGTCACGGTTTACCATAAATGATATTAAATTAAATCTACGAAGACCGACCACATCAAATATAATACTGTAAATATTTTAGAATTGTAGCAAATAAAGATCTAGGATGAGTATAAAGCTTCTGGGTCAATGACCCCTATCTCGATCAGGTTTTTGTCCAACTTTCCTGATCCTCGGCAAATGATGAGATGGCGCCTTTTTTTTGTTTTGTTTTGTTTTGTTTTCTGGGGGCATAACATACTTGTAGTTTCTGTAGTATCTGTGAATATTTTATTGAGCTCTTTCGAGAAAGTAAATATTCAAATAATCGTTTTCCATTTTATCGTGGCAGAAAGTAGATTTGTTTCACGTTAAGCAGTAGGGATAATAGCCTAAATCTGTAGCCGATTTACCTTGGCTAATAGTTTATGTTTCAGGGCAGCGAATATTTTCAAATCAACTCTTATCGAAAACGCTCGTTGCTATCTGTATTCATAATTTAACTTAATATGTATTGGAGTTAGGACAGACATTCCAGAGCACAAGACACCGTGCACACATTGACCTTCACCCCATAGTTCACCATATAGTTTTTTAACGCTTTGTTTTTTGATGTTTAATAAATAAACTAATTAATGGAATACATTAAAACAATAACACTTGTTAATCATGACTGATTGGATGCAGCGAAACTGACATTGTAGAAACTGGTTGCCGCGAAAGCTTCAGGTTTTGACCAATATGTTGCAATTCTATGAATTTCAAATCGATAACAGCAAATCGACAACAGTAAACGAAATAACTAATACTTCCCATAACGATTTCGAAATTTCAACTGTTAATAAATAACTGTTGAATTGTTAGCAGTACATTCCTAGTCCCTTGCGCCGTGAGCTTCGTTCTAGGTGTTGTGTGCCATGTAGCTCGTGTTGCGTACTTGGGGCGAGTGCTACAGAATGTGTGCTGTGGGCCACGTACTGTGAGCCACGTGCTGTGAGCCACGTTCTGTGAGCCACGTGCTATGTGCCACGTGCTACGTACCGTGTGTCAGGTACGTGTCACGTGCAATGTGCTACATGTCACGTGCTATATGACAAGTGCTACATGCCAAGTGTTGTGTGCCACGTTATATGTGTCACGTGCTGTGTGCCATGTGCTATGCCCCGTGTGTCATGTGACATGTGCTATGTCACGTGTGTCATGTGCCATGTGCCACATATTGTTCCCATGCGCCGAGTGCCTTGTTCCACGAGCGGTGTACCTGGTGCTACGTGCTGCGTGTCGCCAGCGGTGAGCCGCGCGCCGTGCGCCATGTTTCCGTGCGGGGCGTGTGCTGTGCGCCGCGTGCCGCGTGAGTGGAGGCAGGCGCTGCGGCTGCTGCCGCGAGGTGGGCGGGGGCGGGGGCGGGGCGCAGCGGGGAACGAGGAAACGACGAGTTAACCAATTGCTGCCCCGCGCCGGAACTTCACGGAGCGGCAGGGCGGGGCACGGCGCGGCGTGGCGAGGCGGGCGGAGCGGGGCAGGGCGGAGCGGGGCAGGGCGGAGCGGGGTAGGGTGGGGTAGGGCGGGGCGTGGCGGGGAGTGGGGCCACGCGTGTCATCGGGCTCCGTCTTTCCTCTACAGCTTTCGAGACCGTCCTGCGCTCGGGGTCACAACGTGACGATCCAGGATTCGCCTAAGATTTTATAAAGCCAGCCCCTTACCTGTGCGTTTTACAATTATTCACTCGATTCTCGGAAAAGGACATACATTAAAATATTAAAATTGCTAAGATTTTTTAAATTAAGAAACAGGGACATAGACACGTAGGCCATCAAGCACATACATCATCTACAATTACAGAGATTTCGAGATAGGCGTGCGCACAGCGGGGTCATGTTCCTCTAAAAATTTTCAAAGGGGCCCGATTTCTTTTATTTTATTTTTGTAAAATATTCGCAAATATGTTCAACCACAGATTTCGTCCTATTTTAACCTTACAGACTCTCCAACCCTTCAGGCAACACTGTAAATTGTTCGACCATGTTAGACAGAATAATAAATAAATCAATATTGTATAAAGTGCAGCATTAAAGTCAACATTTCATTCTCTTCGTTGTAAGCTTTATTTATTTACTGGCGTAATATGTTATATGTAAATAAAATAGTGTAATAGAAAGAAGGCCGACAACCGTAGTTGGTCATCGCACTTTAGGCTGCGCATGCCGAGATTTGGAAGTCGGGGTATCCACTATCGTACTATGCAATGCCGGTATCAACAAGACCTAAGCAGTGTAATAGAATAGCCAAAAATGTGGTCTTTTTTTTTTGTAAAATCCTTACATCACATAACTCGACAAAAGGGTAACGCCCATTTTCCTCCATATATTCACTGGAGCGTATTCCCCACAACAAACTTTTGTTGCAAGTACTCCGACACGTTCACATGTTCACCTACTATACGCGCAAGTTTTCTTGATATTCCACAGCGGTGAGGGGGGGGGGTGCGGGGAGACGAGGGCTCAGACTACGTCACGGCTTAAAAGCGAGTACCAACTGTGAGCATGAACTGAACTCAAAAATACGTGTGCATGAACTGAACTCGCCAAAGCGTACCACGAGAAATGCCAAGATTGTTTTGTAAGTACGAGTTGTTAGCAGCATTGTAAATTCGTTCGTGCCATTCCGAGTCAGACCTAAGTATCTCCACGAGTCGTGCTATTCAGCACTTGGCGAGGAGTAGGAAGCTCGTGTATCAAGAAACCTTGCGCGAGTAATACATGTCCCGTGCTTTAATCCGTCTGCTCCTCCGGTCTGTCCATCTGTCCCTTTGACCGGCGGCCAGCCTGCTGTCTACCCGTCTCCGTCCCGTCCGCCCGTCTTGTCCAGTCTGTCCCTCGATTGGCATCCTTCTACTACCTTTAGTATACTTCCATTAAAACATTAAGTCCGTTGACGTTTCTTCAGCTATGACGCTGTCAACCAATCGGGAGCTTGAACGTCACTATAGTGACGTCACTATCGTGACGTTTAAGCTCCCGATTCGATGACGGCGTCACAGCTGACCAAGTGTCAACGGACTTAATGTTCTAATCTAAGTATAACTTCACAAAATTCCACATATGTATAAAAACATCACATTGTCATATTTTTTAAAGAACTTTACTCAATATAAAATTTGCAGAGAAAACATTTGGAGCCTTTTTCGATAAAATTTTGTTTAAGAATTATTTAATAATTAATTTCACCAACATTTACACGAAAGCTACTCAGAAAAACAAAAAATATGTGTACACTATTTAAAGGTCTAAACTTGCTGAACAGACTTCATAAGGAAACATACCTCCTTTCTACTAATGTCATAAATCAGATGGGGGAGGTTAATCTGTGTATCAGAAGTCTTTAAAAGCTGTGCGTAAGTGTGTATAACACAGAAATAATAACTAAACTCTCAAACCAAAAAAATTAATGAAAAACTACCTAGTGAAATAATGAAATTCATAAACACTGAAAATAAAACAAGAAGAGTTTGGGCCCAGATAAGAACGCAGAGATTGAAAACTGAACGAAATTTAATAACTACTGTAACTAGAAAAGTACGAAAACACTACAAAGACCAACAGTATGACAACTTTTTCCGTTCCTTGCACACTAACAGCAAATCCTTAAGGCTCTTCACAAGAAAAAATACTTAGACAAAAAACAGCATTCCGTGTCTAAACACAAATGCAGGGAAAGTGTTCAAATAAGAACCAAAAGCAGAAGAACAGATCGGAGGAGCCCGGAAGTGCGTTGGTCTCTAGTGTATGAAGGAATGTGAGTCCCGTCGGGGCGTAAAGGGTCGTCGGCTGGATAAAATCTTTAGTAAAAACTAAAACCTGGTTCCCTATGTAAATTTGTTCAAAAGTTTAGAACCGATTTTGAGATATCACTTCAGCGTTTCTGAAAATGCGAAATTTGAAGCTAATTTTTTTCGCAGAGAACTTGACTTTTCGAGATCCTTTACTGAAAATCATTTGAAGCACTTCTACTCACAAATGCAATGAATGCAGATACATATTTCAAAGATTAAGAAGTGTTTCTATGTGATTTTCAACATTTAAAAACTTTTTCAAATTAATTATTCGATTACTAAAACGTATTTCCCGTCAAATAAATTGTGTCTGTCCATCTGTATGAACAGAATTAACAAAAAGTACTGGATCTATCAACATGAAATTTAAATACATTATAGACAATACCCGTGGGATCACGTAAAGTTTTATTTTACCTGATATCAACGGTTCCGAATATTATTTCTTTATCGCTTTAACAAAGATACTTCGTAAGAAAACGTTATCTATCGTGCGCCTGTTAGAAAAACTCTTGTTGTTGGTCCTGATAAAGAAAAAGTGGATAAATCAAATTAATATAGAAAAAAATATCATCTAACACGTAGTGTCCTCAGAATTCATGTTTTGTAGGTTCTTGATACCAAAAAATCGATTGACGGTAAAACGGCTGTCTGTCCGTTAGTGGTCAACGCTAGTCCCTAAAACATTCAGCCGATTTTCTCAAAAATTGATATTTTCACATTGATCTGGAGGTTTTGCAAGTTTAAATCGGATATTTTGATTTTCGAGTTTTTTTACATGAAGCGGGCATTGACTTTTTTACGCCTCTGCCTGAATTCTACCCACATCACGCTATCGAAAGTGGTACGTGTCGGCAAGTTGTCTCTGAGGACCTGAGTTCGGTTCTCGGAGCGGGTAAAAAAAATTACTGTCTGAAAACACTTTTGCAGGTTTATGTAGTACTACAATGTAGCGGAGCAGTTAGAAATACTGCGAGAAAGTATGTCCTTTTGTAGCACCATTAGCTTAGAACAGCATTTCCATCATTTCCCAGAACATATTTTGTTTAGGCAAAATCTCCGTCTTAATTTTGTAGTTTTTAAAATATTAACTCATTGCAATGTTTGAAAATGTAGAAAGTTCGCCGCAATTGAGACTAGTGCGACATTTTTACAATCCTTTGATACATGGGAGGGATTTAACGAAAATATATGGAGCCATTTTTCTGAAATTATTTGTTTAAAAATTGCGTATAATTCAAGCAAAATTACTCGAAAACTTCTCATATCATCGAAAAATTGTACCTGACCTTATTTGAAATTCTGTCTTCAAACAAACTATTTCATTACGAAAAAATATCAATCTTCAATATGTAGCTGTAGTCATCGAAAAAAATTACTTTTGCTATTTTCGACAAACCAGACATTTCAACGAAAATGAGACTGGGCCATTCTTTTAGGCGTCCTCAATATAAAAGTTGGCGCCATTTTTGAGAAAATTTTGGAAATATGTTTGAGGCTTCATATAAAGTATCCCCCAAAATCAAAATATGCGTTTCAAACCCAAAGGATCTCGATTTCATTTACATTGATTGAGGAATATCAATTTTGGACACAATCCGCTAATCGGTTCAGGCGGTGCGATTTACAACGCGGGGAGGGAGACACGTGAATGGAAGCCATGCGCACACCCCCTCCCACGCTCTGAGTCGGGAGGGAGGGAGGGAGGGAGGAAGCCCCCTAGGGCCTACGTCTTGAGACACAAGCGACCCCCGGTTCGAATTCTACGCTGACAACTGAAGATCTTTTTTACTGTGCAGCTGCCACGACTAAACAGCGAGTCACAGAGATAGAGAGAATTTAAAACAGACTTTCAGATGCGTTCATTTCATTAAGAATATCTCGCGTCTCTCTGCAAATTGCATTAAATTCAGAGGAATTCCGTTTCATAAGGTTTTTTTCCCCCATAGGACTAACCGTTCCGTTTCCGTGTTGGACATGGTTGTTCTTACGCTGAATTACGAATGAATATGGGATGGCATCATTCAAAAGTAATGACTGTTTGGGTTAATGGAGTGTTTTAAATGCTGAGTTTTTAATCACACGAGTAACGTATTTAACTATTGAGTTGGAGATGAATATATATTGTATTATATTATCATTCATATATAATATATATTAATATATATTATAGAGACGCTACAGGATATCTCTCATTATTGGGAACGGTTACATAGTATTACAATATTGCATTTTATGTACTCATATGAGCCATCACTTCAAAAAGCCCAAGCGAATTCAAACTATTCAAACACATTCAAACGAAACGCCTATGGGGCACATCTGCAATAATTTCGATAGTCAAGAAAAGTAGACCTTCTTTACTTCTTCCAAAGAAGCACACGTGAATAAATCTCAACTGTAACAATCCTTGCTGTAGATTATGGAGACAATCAAGAACATTTTCACACATAAATTAAACATCGAAAACTGAACGCCATGCAATATATCGCCTTACGAATGGAAATGTAGTACGAAACCACGGTATAATTGCGTAATGTTCATGATTGATTGATTATTAGTGATTCCGGGCGCGTTAACTAACAAGGGCATTATTCTCATAAGTGTAGTGCATGTTTTTGCTCGGGATGTGACGGTGGTCTTCCCTGATGTATAGCGAGATCCGGCGCCGTGCTACCATCGACTTGCGGGATTTCCATCAAAAAGGTATCTCCCACCAGAAGGGCACCCCCCCCCAAGATGGGAGAAGCTCTAAGCTCCCGACCGGTCTCCTGACATGTGTGGTACTATAGGGCATGTTAGTGTAGGTGTGGGGTTAGGACAAGGAAGAGGAATGAAAGATCGCACGCGGTCCGTGGCCCGATTGTTACAGTACTGACGGCGATCTTCCTCCCCTGCATAGTGAGATCCAGCTACGCCCTATCGACGGCTAGCGCGGTTTTCCTCAACCAGGTATCTCCTCTGCTGGGACAAGTTCGAAGCTCCCAAACGGTCTCCCGGCATGTGTGGTAGTGTGGTGCATGTAAGTGTGTGTGTGTTTATGGGGCGAGGATTGGACAAGGAAGAGGAAGGAAAGATCGCACGCGGTCCGTGGCCCGTTTGTTAGGACACTGCACCGGCATTCGCCTGGTATTGTACGGAAAACTACCGATCAGAGCAGACGGCCGCTAGAATTCTCCTCCAAACAGTGATTGAATTCGACCTAACTGACAAGCCAGTGTCGAATATCCCACCGTCGTGTCTCGAACCTAGGACCTCCCGGTAAGAGGGACTGCAGTGACATTAGTTGTGACAGAAGATGCCCTGAGCCATCTCTCCCAGTGCATAATGTTCATCTTATGTATTATCTGTAACCAATATATTTTCTCGGCTTGAATATAGTTCAATGTATCAATTTATTGAACTTTATTAGGGTCACTGTAACATTAACTTTAAGTAAATAAAGGCTCCTTATTCTATCCGTACCTCATCCAGCACTGAAAGGTTATTCCGAGAATTACAAACTGCCATGTCGCATCGTTCTCTTTGTGCCGCGTAAAAATGTATAATAAATAACCTCTGATAAATAACTGTTACTAATTAACTAATTAAATAACTCCTTCCAACTAACTCCTTGTAATGAAACACTTTCCGAAAGATTGTAGCAAAAGAAGAGCAGGAAATTTGAGTTTAAAAATTGCCTTCAACGCTAGATGGAGAAAAATCTAAAAAAAATTGGAAACATTGAACACGACCTAATTTGGAAATCAGTTTCTGGTGAACAGATTTCATTACGGACTAAACTTCTATCTGCATTACTGTAGTTGTAGAAGGCGCCGAAAAAAATTTCAACATTTGCAATTTTCGAAAACTCAGGGAGAGCAACGAAAATATGACATGAGCTATTTCTGCAGGCGCGATTTGCCCCATTAGAGGAAAACTAGAAAACTAGAGCTAAAAAAACGCCGCATTTCTTGCCCTCACTAACGGTTAGATAACTTAAAATAATTATACCGCAATTTCCGTCCATATTTATATACCTGACATCACTTTTTGTAAAACTCATTACAAACCGTAGATCATTAGATGCCAAAACTAATTCTTTTAAAGCTGATATATCAACACACATTGCAAAATTTCAACTACCTTTACAACTCTAACCTACAACTACTGTGGGAGAGAATGGCACAGATTTTCTCGTACTAGTTAGTTTTCTAATTTCTTTTGTCTAGGCCACCTTTTCGGTTCAGGCGCACCCTCTTCCCAGCTGCCATCTAAAGCCCCAAAATACATTTTTTTCACATTTTCTCAATTTTTCGGTTCATACGTTCCCGTTTACGGAAACACAAAAACGTCGCCAGATGAAGTTGGAGAGCAAATGAGGAAATACGGTGTGATAGGTAATGTAGGAAAGTTGTAAAAAATATGCACTTTATTTTCGGCTATCAATACTACAATGTTGATATGAATTTATGTCCGTGGTATCTCCAATAAAAAGTAAAGGAACCTTCTGCGAAACGTCTCTAACGATCTCTTGAAATGAGATTCAACTTAATATTCCACTACATTGATGAGAAAGGCCACGACATTTACATATCTTTAAGAAATAAAATCAATATTTTCAAAACTGTCCCTCAAGTATATTAAGTAAATAACTTCGTGGCGTAAATAGTGAACAGTGTTGCCCGATTTCCGTCCTCACTAGCCTCAAGGTGACCATGGTTTCGGGCATTTTAATGCACTAAATAACATTTAATCACTCAATTGACACAATACTTCTGATGAACTCGCATATATGAATTATTGTAACATAAATGCAATATGTGTTAATGGAAGTCATTTTTACAAAGACGACGCCTCATATCATAATATATTGCTGAAATATATCCCGAAGCAGCCATGAATTGAAAGAGAATAATGAATGATAATGGTATTGTTTATCATAGGTAATACCACGAGTGCTTGGAAATTGTCGATAAATCCCCGACTCGCGAACTGAGGAGAAGATTTATGTGAGAAATTCCAAAGCACGAGTGACATTTAATGGGAGTATTCCACGAGTAAAATTATGTTTAAGAGTTTCAAAATGCGACAAATATTGAAAATAACAAAGCCATGATAAAATAAAAGAAGTTATACACATATACGCAAGTTAAGCACATATACGAATTATTGGACATCGCCATAGCGATCGATGTATTCCGCCTCCTAAGATAGATGAGACACAGTTTTTGATTGGCCAGAAGAGAGAAGGGGTAAGAAAAATCAGATAGAAACCGTGATAAACGACTTGAGATATACCGCCCTCATTGGGTCATATTGAATGTATAGTTGAGCACTATTGGTTTTAATTTCACGAGTGGAATAGTCTGCATAAATATAATGGTCAACCAATACAAATATTACGGCAAATGCTTTTTAATCGTTAATTAACCACAGCAATCCTTCCGTCTCCCAAATTCGCAATGGAAGACCAGACTTGAGGAGTAGGATTCGATAACGGAGAAACTATTCTCTAGCAATGACCCCCGTGCAATGTACCCCCCATGATCATGACAACATGATTCCAATTAGTTACCGAACTTTTATCTTATTCGATTGATTCGTTATTTCGCGTTTCAGGGTGCGACAAATGCTAAGGGCGATACGCATTAGCTCCGCATTTCGCATTAGTAAGTTAGCGCGCGGGAGAGGATGATGGTCCTGCTGGATGGCGAGATCCGGCGCAGACTCGCATCGGCACGCGGGGATTTCTCGAACTAGGTATCTCCACGAGCGGGGCACTTCTCCATCGAGGTCAAGCTCTAAACTCCCAACTGGTCTCCCGACGCGTGTGGTCGGGTAGTGCATGTAAGAGTGTGTGTAAGAGGAGCGGATAGGACAAGGAAGAGAGAAGAAGGACCGCCCGCGGACCGTAGTATTTTTGGTAGGCTACTGCTCCGACATTCGCCTAGTGTTGATCGGAGAAACCACATAAAACTACCGACCAGAGCAGCCGGCCGCTAGAATTCTCTTCCGGACACCGACTGAATTCGACCTATCTGACAAGTTAGTGTCAAAAATGCTGCCACCGTCGGGACTCGAACCTAGAACCACCCGCTCATAGGGACTGCAGTGACATCAGTTGATGCCCTGAGCCATCTCTCCCGGTCGGAGAGTTCTGGAGTGGTGCAATACACCAGTGTAGATATAATAAGTTAAGTATAAGATGCTGCAATAAGATTTTTATGGAATCCAGTGAATTTCTTTAGCCAGGAATTGTGCAAGCAGTCGGACCCGTGTGTGTAAGTAAAGGGCGAGGTTAAGGCGAGGAAGGAACGATCGAGTGCGGTCCATGATCCGTTTCGTGGATGCTGCTCCGGCATTCGCCTGGTGTTGAACAAAAAAAAAAAAAAAAAAGACGGAAAACTACCGATCAGAGCAACCGGTCTCTAGAATTCATCTGAATTCGACCTAGCCATTTAGCTAGAGTCGCAAATCCTGACAACGTCAAGACTCGAACCCTAGGACCTCGCGGTCAGAGGCACTGTAGTGACATCTCTTGATGCCCTGAGCCACCGAAGTCAGTTTATCTGATTGGAGTTCACACAGATTAAAGAAAACTATAAAACCAACCGCTGCGTATCTCACAGATACAAATTATTCATATATGATAATTGCGCTTACAATCACTCAAATCCCAGTAGAAGCAACTGTCAAGGGCGATAATCAGACTCGCAGATGAGATCGCTGACGCATATTAATTACCCAAAAATGATGTGAGGAAAGAAGGACAGTATATCACAGTTATCGCGCCAGCATCCAGCAACTTGTGATATTTCGTTCATTGCGTTGGTAAAGTTCATGTTTTTTTTAAGATTTCTTCGAAAGCACATAAAACCAGTTGCCGTTCTCACCATGTCTGTCTGTCTGTCAATTCAATACAGTTTCCTCCACACGTTTAAAATCATCTATTCAATAATTCATTATTTCAGTAGTTAAAGTAAATAGTTTTCTAATTATTTTCACACGATTTACAAGAGAACTATTACGCAATCTGACGCATTGTCCGGCACCTCTCGACCAGAACAACAACCCGAGTACAAATACTGCAACTTCAACCACGAGGCACGAGTGCGTTGTGGTACATAGTAATTTTGGTAGTTACAAACCAGTTTCAAAAGAAAAAAATGGCATTCCAGCCATTTCGTAACAGAACGTTTCGACCCTTCGTCCGCTGCCAACGGACATGGTCTAATAACATAATATGTTATTAAAACACAATTCCAACAGCCGCCCAGGGAGGCTGGACGTGTCGACGCCCCGAACTGCGTCGCTGCAGTTGAGCACAAATATGCAACTGAAGACAACCGAGTGGTAAATTGACTTGCAACCAAACTCAGAGATGTTAAGTACAAACTATTTTCTAACTTTTTCTCTCTGGTACACTAAACGTTAACTCAAAGGGGGAATGCATGCAAAGGGGAATGCAATTCTCGCATCCTGCCATTTTCATGTTTCATCGATGAAATTCTATGTGGTTTAATCAAATTTATATTCATTATTACTAATGCTATTCATTTGAAAGTTTGCAGAGTCTATAGTCCAAAGAAACAAGCACATAATTTCATTTTCGTAGGAAATGCTGTGCAAACAATGTGATAAGGTAAAAAATGACAATGGCCAAAAGCAAACGTTTGTAAGAATATACAATATTTTATTGCAATACTTTATGATTCTCAATCTGCAAAATACGTTATAAGGTAGTTTTCTTAGCACTCTACCAGTCCCATCGGTGAGTTACAAAAATTACGAATTGTTCATCGTTCTTCATGAATGGCGACAACAGTGCAGTTGAACAAGCGGAGTAATTTGCGGCCGTCCATGAATTATGCAACTTGAATTTGGAGCGTTCTTAATACCCCCTCTACCCCTGTAACCCATCAGTAGGCGCGCTTGAAGTCCCCTAAATAATTGGGTAACGCTTGCGGCAAGACCCCTTTTACATGAAGTAAAAGAACATTTGAAAGAGTTGCAAACATGTCGTGTTATATATTAACGTTTATAGTAAAGTAAGTCTCAGTTACTTGGCTACACGGACTGCATCTAACAATCAGATTGGAAACAGTTTCTGAACGAGGAAAGGATGCTAAGGCGAGAAAAATTTCTGACAAGAGGCAGTGCACATGTCGTGGATGACGCATAGGTCTCGCTTACTGCATTGGATTCTAGAAGGTAATTTAGATCATTTTTGAATCTTTTCTTCGTAATGTAACTGATTCAACGAATATGTCATTGATGAAAAACATTTTTTTAACTTTATTGTAACAATTTATTCATCCCAACTTTTTTATTTTATATATTTTTAATTTAATTCGTTAATATTTTAATGTTTAGTTTAAGACCAAAGAAATGGATTTTTGTCAATAGATACTGAAACATTTTAAAAATAAATTTCTGCATTACGTAACACTAATCTATGACCCCTCTACCCCTAGGTAACGCAGCATAGCGCTACCTCAGCCCCCTCATTCTCTTCTTTAGCGTTACATAATTTACGATGACCCTTTTGGGACAACGAACACGCGAGAGAGACACAGGTAGCTCCATTTACCTCTGCCCTGGAGTCTAAAGTTTAAATTGTCTGTAGATGAGCCACTGCGTAGAGATTCGACTGGTTGTAAGATTGTTACTACGATCTTAAGCATAAATTGAGACATATAATAAAATATGAATGGTAGTTTGATGCGAGAAAATGAGTGATATTGTGGTTTGTTTAAAGCGCTATTTGTTCACGATGTCTTTTTTCGCTTTCTGTGTGTGTTAAGTGCGCGTGATGGCGTGTATTGAAATAAATAAAGGGAGATGATGTGACCTAGTTCGAGCGGTGAGGAGGCGCATAGAAGAGGCTCCCTCGGCCGTCGAACATCGATCCACAGCAGCAGCGGGCGGCGCGGGCGGCGCGGAGGCAACGGAAGCGCTGCCAACATGGCGCCCCCTCGCCCCTCCCGCTCCCCCCGGCCCCCGCCGACGCCCACCTGCCCGAGCGAGCACGGCCTCCTGCAGCTCCTACCTGCGACAGGTCGGGGTCGTCGCGCAGCCTCTCGGCGATGCTGGGCGCGCGCGCCGCGGCGGCGCCGGGCCACGCCGCCGTCAGCCACAGCCACAGCCACACGCACAACCACGACAGAGCATCGCGACGGAGCATGGCGGCACGCTAAACACTCGGAACTCCCCCACCAGCACTGGCGACCACTCGCCCCAAGCACGCTCACGCCCGACCGCCGGCGCGTCCTTCTCCCGGCTGGCTGGCTGACTGACTGGCCTGCCCGCCCGCTGCCCCGGCCCAGCCCGCTGCTCGCCGTGACGTCACACGCAGCCGGCGGGCCATTGGCCGGCCGCGCCCACCCCCCTCCGCGCCCGGCTCCAGGCAAATTCAAATGCTTTGCCCACAAACGGCTTCCTTATTTTACCATCTCTTACCTACAATAACTAACGTGACCAGACGCCCCGTGTTAGCCGGGAAAGTCCTTTATATTGAGTTCTTGTCCCGTATTTTTTGACAGGAGTAGGAACCCAAAAATGTCCCTTTTATGACAATAACTTGTCAGCATAAAATGCGGTCAACAATATTAAATTTATCAAAACATATTCCGCTTGCTTCGCATTTGTTTATACAAAATTAAGTCCAAGAAGATATTGTGCTCATGTGCCACGTTTAGAGAGTCCGTTGTGGTTTCTAAGAAGAGAAAATGCAGCTATGGCGTCATTTCAATTTGTATATACAACTCCGTGGTGGTTGCAGATATCTTGTTGTAATCCATAATGTGAGAAAGGAAATAATCGTCCATATTCAAAGCATAATTTTGTGAATTATTACATTCCAGAGACAACTTGCGGGAAAACACATTTCCCATCTTCAATGGGTCTTGCATAAGCAACGTGGATCATACTTACACTTACATACGTTCACAACATGGTGAGATAAATATGAAAACTGAAAAACATGTTCGGTACTGCTAGGTGGCAGCGATCTTTTGGAATGGAATGGGATCTATTTCTCTATGCTATGACCAAATTCCTCAAAAGAATTCATTTTATGTTCTGAAAATCTTGCAGAATATAATATGCACAGATCTTCCGAATTATCGCAAGGCTTTAGTTTTCACTCATCTTCAAGGCTCTGAATTTTTTCATAACAGTACATTTTATCACATTTCCTTATCTTTCAAATCACTGCGAGCCTAATTGATAAGAAACTTCATGAATATCACAGAAAAACTCTCATTTAAAAATGTTAGAAAAACTTTTTCCTTTTCAAAAAAAAACTTTTCAAAACCCTTTTCAAAAAAAACGAAGTTTTAACGGCGATTTTCGACAGAAAACCTTGTAAAGTGGGGAACTGATACCAAAAGAGTTGATAAATTTGGTTTCTCCAAAAATTAAAATACTTCCTCTAACACGTTATGTAGAGAAATCAACGTTTTGTGGGTTCTTGATGCCAAAACAGGCAGCATTTTCTCAATTAGTAACGTTTATGAAATATTTGATTACTGCAATTTCTCTCCTTCAACGCTAGCATTCCAGTCAGGAGACCCGTCATTTTTTTCGGCATCCTTCTACTACTACAATAGTGAAAATAGAGATTTTTTCCCTGAAATTTATTCTTTAAAGACAGATCGTTAAATTAGGTCAGGTACAATTTTTCGAAAAAGCGCGAAAATTCGAGTTTTTTTCGCGTAATTTTGCGTGATATATAGGCAATATTTATTTTTTAAACAATTTTTTCTCAAAACCTCCTCAACATTTGGCCTTTAAATGAAATAAAATAAAATATTGAAGGTTGGTAAAATATTGAATTGAATTTAATTGAATTTGCCTTGTTTTACGTGGCGAGATCGTCGCGTATCATTTCCAGCGAACACTGTATTTTCAAAATTAAAAGTATTACAATTTTTAAAAATTACGAAACTAAAGATAGAGATTTTCGCTTTCAACAAAATCTGTTCTAAAAAATCAGCTCTTTAATAAAGCTTAAAAACAACATTTTCAAAAAAAGAGTACCTTTTCGGGAATTTGTGATTGAAATTAATGGAATTTATAAAAACCATTTTTACGCATAGAACAAGGAACGCTTAAAAGAATGACATAGGTCTCATTTTCGTTAAACTCTCTGAATTTTCGAAAATTGCCATTTTAAAAATGAATTGAGAAAGTATGTGCGTTTGTAGCATCACTAGTTACATTCTCGCTCTGACTTTGTGAGTAAACCTTTGTAAGAGAATGTATTGCAATCGTGCGCTGGAAAATACTGAATTTTTAACAGAAAAACTCTTACTGCCGGGCCCTGCTAACTAAAAAGTGTATAAATCTTGTTCCTGTATACAGTAAATTACTTCCTCTATCACGTTGTGTAGAAACCACATCTTGTGGGTCCATGGCAAAACGATTGACAGAAAAATGTCTGTCTGACCAAGCAATTCTCGCTATTTCCACCATCTAGCGGGCGAAACTGGAGAATTAAATTCAACTCAGAGGCTGCTTTTAGGTTTGAGTATCTCTAACATGCAGTAAACCTACAATATGAAACAATCGGCTTTAGTTCCCCTCCAAAGGAAGGCGAACATTGCATTGTTTTGCGCTTAAAATTTCACGGCTTCAGTTCGATTTGAACCCTTAAACTTGGATATAAGAACCCAATGCGCTACCAATCGCTTTAAACATTCAGTCTGAGTTCTGCTTTTTACTTTCTCGCACTTCGTAACAAGAGAACGTTTCGTAATCCGTGCGCCGGGAAACCGGGACTTTTCGGCAAAAAAAGCTCTTAGTATTGGGCCTTGTTAACGAAAAAGTGAATAAATCCTGTTGTTGTGTATACTAAATTATTTCCTCTAACACGTAGTATTAGAGGAAGTTCCCTAGGCGATCTGAATGAACTCAAGGCTTCGGGTATAGCAAACTGATAATTTAATATTTTTCATGAAGCCTCAAAAACATTTTCAAAATTTTCTCAAAAATGGCACCAAATTTAGTCATCAAACTTTGTCCTTGAATAGCGTACAGGATACTTCAGAGAATGGTGCAAGTCTCATGTTCTTGAAACCCCATATTTTTTTTGAAAATTGCAAAAGTGTAATTTCTTTGGGCGTCTTCCTACAACTATAATACTGAAGATTAATATTATTTTCCTTAATGATATCTGTTCCTTAAAGATGTATCTTCATATAAGTTCATGTTCAATTTCCATAGCATCTAGCTCTTTCCATTTTCCTTTGAATTTCGAGATTTATGAGCGAAATTCATCTAAATTCAGATTTAAACAAAGTGACTTTTCAGCTGGCAAGTGAGGGAGACGCTGAAATACAATTCAAAGCATCGTTTCGACTTCAATTTTTGGAAGTTCTTTGAATTTTTAGAAGCTCCCGAATGGATCACAGCGTCTTCCTCTCCTTCCAATCCATGTGACTGGAGAAACACTATGTTTAAATCGGAGTGTATCTCGGTGACTCATTCTCAAACTGGTGGTGCTGCAACACCACATACTTTCTGGCATTTTACAATCTTGCTTTCTCTACATTTGCAATTACTGAAAATTAAACGCAGCTCCCGACGAGAAAAATGAAAACGCACCATTGTTTTAAGTGTCCCTTTTTCTATCAGTGGCGAAAAAATTGAAGAAAAAATTAGAAGCGGTTTTTGAGAAAAGTCTTTTTTAATGTCAAATTTATTAATTTGAAGCACAAATCACGGAAAAACTACTCGTTTTTTTTCAAAAACATGTAAATGACTTTTATGAAGAGATGATTTTGGAACTGACTTTCTCTACGGTAAAAATCAGTATTTTCAATTTTGTAATTTTGATATGTAAACTTTTTGCAATATTCAAAAATTCGCAGAGTTCGCCGAAAAAGGTAAAGCACCATAAGTTTTACCGTTCCTTGTTACATACGAGGAAAAAAAGTAAAGAAAAATTTAGTGCCATTTTAGACAAAAAATAGGTAATTTTTTGACAAAAAATTATTTCAACTTATTTTTATACATTATTTCGAGATCTCCCTTTAAGGAACAAATTTTATTAAAGACAAAATATCTCTCTCCAATATAATAGTAGAAGGGCACTCCCAAAAATTACAGTTTTGCAAATTTCGAAAATAAGGGATTTCAAACGACCATGAGATCAGCAACATTCTCTAAAGCGTCCTTTCCGCTATTCGAGGGCGGAGTTTAAACCAAAAAGTCGGAGCCGTTTTTGAGAAAGTTTTTTTCAGTGTTCATGTAAAGTACCCTACGGAAGCAATACATCCTGTTTAAACTCCCAAAGCATTGAGTTCGTTTCGATCAAAGGGGGAATATCAACTTTGGAGAAAATCGACTGAACGATTTAGGCGTTAGCATTGACAACTGACGGACAGACACATTTTGCCGTCAATTGATTTTTCGGTATCAAGGACCCACAAAACATGGGTTCTGGCTACACGACCTGTTGAAATATTTTTTTTCTATATTTAGCAAACAGTATTTATCCACTTTTTTGCTACCAGCGTCCAGCAATAAGAGTTTTTCGGTCGAAAATTCACCGTTTTCCGGCGCACGATTTCGTAGCTTTCTCTTCTTACGAAGTACATTCGAAGCTCCTTCGCAAGGGCGAGGAAGTAACTAGGAGCGGTGCGGCAGCAAATACTCTTTCACACTGTTGGAAAGGGGACGTATTATTATTGTAATTTCTTTCCTACTAACACATCAGCCATCGCTAGCGACCGGAGTTTTGTGAAATTACATTTTTTTGTCTCCCTACTTTCTGTTCACAAAATTGTAATCTTGGCGAATCGTCGCCTTCCTAACACAATATCCAATTTTTTCGTTACACATTATTACATTTTTAGCACTGTATTACATGTTTTACATATTTTACTATTGTCACAAAATATTTTTTATTCTATAAATTTTCTTACATATTTTTATGGGAGGTAGTATTTTCAAACAAATCATAATTTTTCGCTACATAATTACTGAGTGTTTCCGACACGAGGTGCGAGTGAGAACAAAATAAAAGAAGAAAATAGAACAATTCAAAGAACTCCAATTTAAATAATTAAAAAAGTCTAAAAACTAACAAACCCCAAAGCGGGAATGTATTGTTATAAGATAGTTTTAGATTTTTTAGTAGTAAGATAGTTTAGTCTGTAAGTAAAAAAGACCCTCCCTAACTGCACAAGCCAAATCGGCTGCAGTTGAAAATAATGTATTCCGAAAGTCAAATAAATTCCCGCCTTCCCAGGGTAACTGGAGAGGGAAAATATCAAAAAGACTCGAGGTGCGCTGCGTGAACACGCGGTTGGATATTTTCACATTCCAGCGCGCCTGCATAGTTACCTCACAGGCGGGTAGTGCGCGCCAGCTATTGAGTTCATTTTCACCTTTAGATGTAAAAAGTGTCATTGACGCCGCGTTTCCTGATCTTTAATCCCAATTTCCGCGAAACATTGGCGATTGCCGACGTGTCATACTTCGATGAGTAAACCGCTCACCTTCATGCAATTGCATTTTTTACAGATTACGCATAGCAAAAGGAAATGGATATACCTTTACCTATCACCAAAAATAAAGCAAAAGTAAGCAATTTATGTTACAGGTTTTTGTATAAAAGTGGGTCGAAGTCTGATATATTCGTGTATCTCTCAAAACAAAAGCGAATTAAACAAGGTCAAAGTTACAATATCAACATAATATTTCCTTTAGCCGGGGGCCGGGGGCCGGGGGCCGGGGGCCGGGGGCCGGGGGCCGGGGGCCGGGGGCCGGGGGTCGGGGGCCGTGGGCCGGGGGGCCGGGGGCCGGGGGCCGGGGGCCGGGGGCCGGGGGCCGGGGGCCGGGGGCCGGGGGCTGGGGGCTGGGGGCTGGGGGCTGGGGGCTAATGATAAGGGTTATTACACAATAATAATAAAAAATAAGGTTATTACAGAATAAGCTAAAAGTGTTTTAAGAAGGAAAAACGCAGAAAAGTTCGTTGGGTCCACGTCATGGTGTAGAATATATATGAAGAGGCACGATATTTCGATGCATGCAGTTAAAACTATAATATCATAAAGACTCCCTGCCGAATATGACGAGAAGTTCATTTTTTTTCAAAAGTAAGTTATTCAAGCAAAACAAATAACATATCCAAATAAACATTTGTTCAGGTAATCCCCCTTTTTCAGTAACTACCGACTGGACTATTCGAAATAGTTTTCTAAAGAGTATGGGGAAGCATTAAACTGGAGCGACCGCTTTGTAATACACGGAATAAGTTCTAGAGAAACGAATCGCATTCCTGGAAATACAATTACGAAATTGTCAGAACATGCAAGCGTTTGAATTTTGTTACAAGAACAAGCTTAAATGTCATCTGTTTGTAGTTTACTTCTTCCTGTTTTGGAGAGATGGCACAGGACATCAGCTACCGGGTCTCTGACTAGATGCCCTAGATTCGAGTCCCGGCAAAGGTAGTAGCTTGTCAGCTAGGTCGGATTCAATCGCTGTCTGGAGGAGAATTCCAGCGGCTGGATGTTCTGATCTGTTGTTTTCCGTGGATTCTCCGATCAAATACAGACGAATGCCGGAGCAGTACCCAAACACACGGGCTACGGACCGTGCGCGGTGTTTCCTACCTCTTCCTTGTCCTATTCTCACCCTATACACACACACACACACTAACATCCACTACACTACCACATATGGCGGGGGAACGTTCGGGAGTTTAGAGCTTGTCCCGGCTGGGGCGCTGCCTCCGTAGTGGGAGATACCTGGTTGAGGAAAACCCCGCTAGCCGAAGGTATGTCGGTGCCGGATTTCGCGTGACGGGGGGGGGGGGTTAAGGGGGCCATGAGTGGGAGAGACAACACGGCAGTTTGTGCGTATCTCTCCATGATGTACAAATCAAAACAGGTATTGATTTGTATTGAAAATGTAGAGGGAAGTTATGGCTGATTTTCTCTTACATAACAACACAGACACACAAAATAAAAAAAAAATAGTTGTCAGACCCAAGGATTAGACATCTTTTTTATGTATGTCAACGCGCTGAATGCGAATCTGAAGCCAGAATTGCCCCACTACCGTCAGGTATTATAAATCGCGAGAAAACCACCGTGATGTTATATTCATTGTTTCCGGGGGTTGTTGTCAGACCCATAGACTTATCACATTTCTCTGTGTATGCCGACGCGCGATACATAGAGAAACATGTGTCAAGTCTTTGGACCTGACAACGTTTTTTATAGCATATGTCAGGGCAGTGTAGAGCACAGGGATCTCCGAGCAGGTGATGCGGCCCTCCTTCCCGAAGCAGCAGAATGCTTTTGACCAAACAGATGAAGGAGCAGAAAAAAGGGGGAACGTCACAATATCCAGACACTTTGGAAAAAAACAACAAAGGTCTTACGAGCGCGAAGGAAAGTAGGAAGTGCGATAGAATGGCACAGACTTTCTCGTATTAGTTTTCCATTTTCTTTGGTCTGGGCTGGCTACTCTGACCTTGCCCCATTCTAATAAGTTGCCATACATCGCCACCAAAAATATATTTTTTAAACATTTTTTCAATTTCTGGTTTCCTAAAAGTAGAACGAAAATATTACTTTAAGAATATTAAAAAAGAGTAAACCCTCGTCCTAAATAGAAATTTATATTTAAAAATTAAGAGGATTTTTTTCAGAAAATAGTTTTTAATCGCTGCACTTAATGCGAAATTTGAAGCTCGTTGTCAAAGAAAATTGGAGTGGAAATTTCGATAAACTTCAGTAAAGGTCATTTGAAGCACGTTAACTAACAAATGCAATCATTTTTACAAATTGCTGAAAATGTGCATATTAACGGAGTGAGAGACATTTCAATTATTTTACATTTGTGAAATATTTGAAGAAAAAAGAATACACCATACTTAATCTAACACAGTGGAATTAGCACTATTCATACGAAAAGTTTGAAACAAAATTGAAGCCATTTTTGAGTAAATGGCTTTTGAATGTTTCTGAAACTGCGGAATTTTGAGCTTATTTTCACGGAAAACTTGAGTTTCGACAAACTTTATATGATATTTAAAGCACTTGTAATCGTAAATACAATAATGTGAACATCGCTGATAATGTAAATATTAAGTACGTGAGAAACAAGTATAAAAATACAATGGAATTTTTGAACAAACAAAAGACTGCAGGAATATGGCGTTTATGCTAACTTTTAGAGCACACTTATTACGATCCCTACCATAAAGTTACAAGAAAAAAATGGAGCCGTTTTCGAGAAAATCTTGTTTTTATTTTTTAATAATGCTCAAATTGCACGCAATATTCCGTGAAAATTTCAAAATTTTCAAAAAATGTACATGACATTTATGAAAGAACTAACAAGGGAGAACACATTTTACTTGGACCAAAAATCTCTATCTTCAATTTTGTTGTTGTAGGACGACATCGAAAAAGTTCATACTTTTGCAATTTTCGAAAATTCAAAGTTAACCCTGAAAATCGGTCATAATCTTTATAAGTGTATTCTTACAAGAAATTTAAAGAAAAAGTTTGGAGCCGTTCTTGAGAAAATTTTGAAAATGTCTAAGTGGCTTCATGTAAAGTACCCCCAATTTTAAAGAATGTTTATCAAAATCGCAAAGCTTGAACTCAAATCACATGGTCTGGGATTTCTTAAATTTGGAAAAATTCGAACGAATGGTTTAGGCGCTAGTGGTGCTCACAGGCGGGCAGACGGACGCTTTGGAAAAAAAAACAGTTTATCGGTATCTGGGCTTTCTCTACACTACGTATATTACTTCGCAGATACGTATGTTTGCGACAAAGTAACAAGAAATAATTTGTTATCCTTACAACGTATTGTAATGTTAATTCAAAATGCGATTTACAATTGACATGTACGTTCATTAAATCTACACCAATATCAATTATACATGCAGAATGTATCAGTACATAGAGACCGTTGCAATGCCTTACGGGATGGTTTAGATGTCAGACGATACGACAATAACGCTTTAGTCACTACTTATTCGTCAATGGCTCTAACAGAGTAAGAGCTTTCTACCTTCAGCTACAATATCCGCATTCCTCTCTCTCTCTCTCTGCAACCTGAGGGCACGCGATGGGGGGACGGGGGGTCGCTGCAAGTGAAAGGGAAGCCTAAGTTAAATCAGGCGGTTGCTAATTTTCCTTCTCGTTACTGCTTGCGGAGTGGAGAGAAAGTGTTTAAATGCTGCTGTAAAAATCGGTGAATTTTCGCCAGAAAAACTTTTATTGCTTGGCTCCGGTAATGAAAAAGTGGATTAATCTTGCCCATCATATAGTAAATTACTTTCTCTAACACGGGCGGAATCCATGTTTCGTAGGTCCTTCATACCGAAAACGTGATTGACGGGAAAACGCTAATAATAATAATAATAATAATAATAATAATAATAATAATAATAATAATAATAATAATAATAATAATAATAATAATAATAATAATAATAATAATAATAATAATAATAATAATAATAATAATAATAATAATAATAATAGCCGATCAGATGGCCGAGATCGCTAAGGCAGTAGTGCCGGAGTGGTTTCGGACCAGAAGATCGCGGGTTCGAGTCCCGCCTCGGGCATGGATGTATTTGTGTATGTCTGTATGTGTTGTCCTTTCACCCCCATTATCATCATATCATCATTTCATCTTCCATACCCCCAGGGCTAACAACCGTGGGGGATAAAAATCGGATCCAGCTAAAAATGCTGGTCCCCCCCAAAAATTGTCGCAAGCACCTGCCACCGTGATAATAAATAAAAACTGAGCCATGGTAAATGCAGGATGCTTGCATGCGTGGTCCTAGTCGGCCGATTAACGAAAAATAATAATAATAATAATAATAATAATAATAATAATAATAATAATAATAATAATAATAATAATAATAATAATAATAATAATAATAATAATAATAAGGTCAGACATCACCCAACTAGGAAAAAAGCACGCAACATATTTAATGTATGCATTTCCAAGTGTGAAACCGGGAGAGGCGGCTCAGGACAACTGATGCCACTGCACTGCCTCTGACTTCTGTCTCTGCAGTGGTCCTAGATTCGAGTCTTGACGGTGGCAGGAATTTTGACACTAGCGTGTCAGCTATGTCGAATTCAGCCGCTGTCTGGGGGAGAATTCTAGCGCTCCGCTGCTTGATCGGTAGTTTCTCCGACCAATACCAGGCGAATGCCGCAGCGGTACTCTAACAAACTGACCACGGACCGCGCGCGATCTTTCCTTCCTCTTCTTCGTCCTATCCTCATGCCTTACACACAAACATGCACTACACTATCACACATGCCGGGAGACCGGTCGGGAGCTTCGAGTTTGCACCGGCTGGAGGGGGGGTGCCCCGCTGGTGGGAGATACCTGGTTTGGGAAAACCCCGCTAGCGGACAGGAAGGTCGGCGCTGGGCTATTGGTTGTATTGCCGGCAAATCGCTAGTGTGCTCCACGGGGGTGCGGCGCCGAATGATCTTTGCTAGCGCCGAAAGGAGCGGGCGCCGCGCCGTCTGCCGCGTATTGAACAAGAGCGAGCGAGAGAGGAGTGGCTGCGTATCGAACAAGAGCGAGCGAGAGGGAGGAGGCGGGCTATTCGCGGAACAGCCAGCGCCGTCTCGCCTCGGAGACAGCGGCACGGCCCTTCGAACCGCGCCGGGAACAACCATTTGCCAAAGGTTGAAGCGCAAATGCAAAACCCCAGAATCCTCACAGCGAGTGTATCAATCAGGCAAACGACACATCCTGCTAAAGTCATCGGCGACTTTCTTAGGAAGTTAATGCGTTTAAAACATTATACAAAACTCGAGGAGGCTGTAACAGCATAACTTTCTCGTATTATTTCTTACTCTTGCGATTTACAAAAATTCAGAGAGTTCAACGAAACTGAGACATGCACTATTCATTTAAACGTTTCTTGTTCTAACCACTGCGTCGACGAAACTTGAAAAGAAAAAAAGTTGAAGCGCTCTTTGAGAAATTCTTTTTATTCCATAAAATTCAGAAGTAATTATATTTTCAAGAAATTGAAGATGTCCATTTTATAAGATCTGTTTTTTAAATCAGATTTCATTCGAGATAAAAATTTCATATCTTCAATAGTGTAGTACTTCGTAATGTACACTGTATTCTTAACCTTTTGCAATATTCGAAAATATATTTCGCCGGAAATGTGACTGACTCCAATTTTTTACTGTCCTTTAATACATACGGGAACAAAATTTAAAGAATAATACCCAAAGCCATTTTTGAAAAAAAGCAGGTGCCGTTTTTGAACAAATAATTGTTTAAACATTGCCTAAATTTTACGCAAATACACTCTACAACTACTCATATATTCTAAAACTGTACATGACGTTTCAAGATCTGTCTTTGAAACACATTTTATTGAGGAAAAAATCACTATTTCAATATTGTAGTAGAAGGAATAAGCCGAAAAAATGTTGAACGTGTATACTAATTTTATTTCGTAAGATGAAAAAGTACTGTAATCGTTGTTGACAGAAAAAAAGTTGACGAGCGAAAAAGTGGATAAATCATGTTTACATACAAGTGCCCCACCAACTATTGGCACCCCCTATAACTTTTAAACGATTCACGATATCGAAGTGCAGTTATCTCTCGTGAAAACAGCACTTCGATATCGTGAACCGTTTAGAAGTTATGGCGTGGAATAGACACGTATATATAGTAAATTATTTCCTCTAACACTTTGTGTAGACAGAATTCACGTTTTGTGAGTCCTTCAAACTGGAACATCGATTGGCGGCAGAACGTCTACCTTTCCCACTATCTGTGATCAGCATTAACGCCTAAACCGTTTGGACGAATTTCTCCAAAAATGATTTTGGGGAATCGGTTTAAAGGAGCTCGAGACCACCTGAGTTTGTAACTCAGATGGTAACTAAGAGTATATTTTGGATTTGGCCGGTATTGTACATCAAGGCTCAAACAGATTTTCAAACTTTTCTAAAAAGGCTCCAAATTTTTGGATTACACTTTGCCCTCGTACAGAAAAAAGAACGCTCAAAAGAATGGTATAGTTCTAATTTTCGTTAAACGCTCTACATTTTCGAAAATTGCAAAAGTTCGAATTTTTTCGTCATTGTCCTACAATGTGTTGCAATTATTGGGAGAGACAATTAGATTTTTAAGCGTCGGTCGAGTGGGAATGGAAGAGCGACCGCGTGATATTGCGGTAAGGAGCACAGCGAGTTAAATTGATCGACCTGAGTTTGATCCTCGGAGAGGAAAAAAATTGCTGATAGCAAACACTTTTGTAAGTTCATATAATGGTATAATACTGCAGAGCCGTTACAAATAATGGGAAAAGTAAGTGCTATTGTAGCACCATGTAGTTTCCTGCAAAAATAAAATACTTTATCTTTTCTGCGTAAGCAGTACGCGAAAATGTAAAGAAATGAGAATTTGGCATCGGAAGGGAAGAGATTTAGATGTCTTAGTTAACGCGATGAGAAGTTGGCAATAGACGAGGAGCAGCTTGATAAACGATTGTCATGAGGAGTTGGCAATAGTCGTGGATAAGAGACTTGGTTTCTTCAATTAACGTGACGATGAGTTGGCAATGGCCGACTATGAGATATTTATTTTTCTCAAAGAAGGTCAGAAGGAGTTGGCAATAGATGAGGAGCAGTTTGTTCAATGATTGTGATGAGCTGAGAAACGAGGTTGAGAAGAGATTTGGTTTCGGAATTATCGTGATGAGCAGCTAGCAAATTTTTGTACTAACGTCATTTGGTTTTCCCAATCACAAAGATTAGGAGTTGGCAATAGATGAGAAGAAGAGATTTAGTTTTCCCAATGAACGTCATGGATCTTTTTCAATGGGACAGAAGCAGTTTTCTCTATGATTGTGATGAAAAGTTGGCAACGAACGATAAGACGTTTTCTCCTTCACAATAACCGTCCAAGGCGATGGCAATGGACGAGTAGCAGTTTGCTCAATGATTGGGATGTAATGTTGGCAATAGACGAAGAGAAGGGATTTCTTTTGCTCGATTAACGTCATGAGAGCTTACCAATAAACGATGAGCAGTATGTGCACAATTCTGATGAGGATTTGGCAATGGACGCAGAGAAGAGATATCTTACTTTTAAAATAAGTTTATAAGGACTTAGCAATGCATGAGGAGTTTGCTCAACAAAAGTGATTAGGAGTTGGCAGTCAACGAAGAAGAAAGATTTTATTTTCGTAATATGTGTCATAAGGAGTTAATAGCGAAGAGGAGAATTTTTTAACGATTGCGACGAAGAGTTGGCAATAGACGAAGAGAAAAGATTTATTTTTCTCAATTAACGTCGCAACGCGTTGACAATGGACGATGAGCAGTTTGCTCAATGATTGTGATAAGGGCATGGCCGAGAATAAAACATTTTTTTAAATTTTAGGTCGTAATGGATTGGCAATGGATGATAAGCAGTTTGCTCGATTATTATATGTTGGCAATGGTCGAGGGGAATATATTTATTTTTCTCAATTGACGTCATAAGGAGTTAGCAATGTCACGAACCGTCTGCTCAATGATTGTGGCGAGGGCTTGACAATAGTCAAGGAGAAGCGATTTCTTTTTCTCAATTGACGCCATAAAGAGTAAACAATGACGAGGACCCGTTTGTTCTATGGTTGTGATGAAATGTTGGCAATGGACGATAGGAGATATCATTTTATTAATTAACGTCGTAACATGTTGGCAATGGACGAGGAGCACTTTGCTCAATGGTTGTAATGAGGACTCGGCAAAAGGCGAGTACAAGATATTTCATTTTCTTTATTAGCGTCGTAAAGCATTGGAAATGAATAGGGAGCAGTTTCCTCAATGATTGTAATAAGGTCATGGTAAAGGATGATGAGAAGAGATTTAACTTTTTCAAATAATATCGTTAGGGACTGCGAAGAAACGGGGTTGTTAAACAAGAACATAAGAATTTAGCAATGGACGAAGAGCCGTTTGCTCAGAGATTGTGCGAAAAGTAGGCAATGGTCGAGAAGAGATGTTATTTTCTCAAACGTAGTAAGGTGTTTGCAATGGCCGAGGAACACTTTGCTCTAGGAATGTAATGGGGTCACGGCAATGGGCGGGGAGGACAGATTTCTTTTTCATAATTAACCTCATAATGGTTTGGTAATGGGCGTGACGCAAGGTGCTTAATTAAAATGATGAAATGTTTACAATGGACGAGAGGAAGAGTTTTCATTTTATTTTTAACATTATACGGATTTAGCAATGGGTCGTTGGCTCAAAGATTGTGATGAGGACTTTGCAATGGATGAGGGGAAGATATGTATTTCTTTTAATTTACGCCGTAAGGTATTGGGTATGAATTAGGAGCAGTTTTCTCAATGGTTGTGAATAAATGCTGACAATGGACGAGAAGAAGATATTTCTTTTTCTCTGTTCACGTCATAAGAAGTTATCAATTGAAGGGGAGCATTTTGCTTAATGATTGTGATGTGATGTTGGCAAAGGATGAGTAGAAGAGATTTAATTTTCATAATTAACGTCATAAGTCATTGGGAATGAATAGAGTTCAGTTTCCTCAATGATCGTAAGGAGGACTTAGTAAAAAACGAAAAGACGTGATTTAATTTTCGCAAATAACATTGTAAGGTATTTTGAATGAACGGGTGGGGGGGAAGTTTGCTTAATATTTGTGATGAGAAATTGACAATGGACGAGAGAAGAGATTACTTTTTCTCAGTTAAAAATATCTTCGCAAAAAAGATCTTTAATTTTATTCCTCATATGTATCCAGGGATAGTAAATATAAGGATCTAATTACATTTTCGGCCAAATCTCTAAACGCAAACAGATCTAAGGAATGACATAAATTTAACATAGAATTAACAATACACTTCTTTACTTTAAGAAATTTTGTTTGCTGACTATGGTATTCAAAATTTGTAAGATCACTTCAATGTAATCAAGGCAAGCTTATGTAAAATTATTCTTGCTATTCTGTATATTTTGCTGTTTATGCTATAACAGTTAAATATATTCACGTTTGTTTTATTTGTCAAAGTAAGGAATGACTGCTGTTCCTGACTATACAAATAAAGTTAGGTATGGATTTCAAGTGCCTTTTTTCACTAGTGGAATTGGATTTCAAGATAAAGCTGAGGTAAGGGAGAAATTACAATATTTCGTAACTGTTTCCAAAAATTCGAGAATGTATGTGCTTTTGAGCACCTTTGGTTACCTTTCCCTGTCTTTCTAATGGTTTAAGCTATCATTTGTTATTTTAGAGTGTTCAAATGGTTACTTGAGCTGCTTCCGACTGAACCAGTAGATCAAGTGTTATTTTTAAATTTACAACTTTTGAAAATTCATAGAGTTAAACGAAAATGAGACCTGCCCTTCTTCTACCCCAGAAAAAAGGATTGCAGAAAAAATTCAGAGCGGTTTTTGAGAAAAATTGAAATTTCATATATTATTTTAGGCAAAAAATACGCAAAATGTTCTAGTTTTTCAAAAAATTGTAAATGACCTGTTTTAAAGAGTTGATATTTACAATACGCATTGTCTAAGACAAATATCTCTATCTTCAGTGTTCAAGTTATGAAGTTTTTAATTTGCAATTTTCGAAAAACCGAGAGTTCTCCGAAAATGGGACTAGCACTATATTGTTTACCATCCCTTAATACATACTCGTACGAGGAGAAAATTTAAAGAAACTCGTGCTAAAATAGTGCGTTTATACTCGCCCTTAGTAATGGTTATGTAATACTATTTCTATACCGTATTTTTTTAAATTTGTTGCGTCAACTTAGACTCAACGCGTCTTCAAGCCCCTTGGGGGGCGTTGAGCGCTTTGCTCTTTTCCAAGAAATCCTCCATTAATTACTACAGTCAGTCGGTCAGTTGCCACGAGGACCGCCAGATAACATCTTCGCGTACGCGCCTCTCCCTTGCGCGCTCCTGCGTCACTACCCAGCGACCTGAATTGGGAAGGAATAAGGATAGGGGCAAGGTTTAGGACGCTCCAGAAGAGTTGGACTAGCCCCTGTGATGCATGCAAACTCATTTTGTCGTAACAAATTTCTCATGAGGTTCTACAAGTATTCTACGAGAATCGAATCCGGAACTGAGGCACCTCTGAGGAGGTGAAAGGCAAACGACTTCGCCATTGAGCCACGAGAGCATTCTTCTTTCTTCAATTTCTATCAGGCATATAGACCACATATCAGGCATCTTTTGTTGTAAAACACATTCCAAATCGTAGAACATTAGATGCGTAAATATTTTTAATGAAATATCAACAAAAATTGCGTTTAATACAGGTAAACCGTGTCCGAACAATGAGATGGAATTTACAGAATTACAAATGCCGTATCGCGGGTTGGAATGTCATTTCGCATTCCAATCTGATATTTCGTGGAGGCTAGCAAATAAAGCACGGAAAATTAGAATATGCAAAATTACATCAAACTACACATATTTTAAAAACAATGTATATTTAAAGAACTGATTTTTTACTTTCTTGCCTTGCGAAGTTCTTCGTAAGAAAAAGCTAATTTTTGGCAGCAACACTCATATACCATGCCCTCGAAACGAAAAAGTGGATATCACCTGTTGCTAATTTAGAAAAAAAGACTCTAACACGTGGTATAGTTAGAATCAATGTTTTGTGGGTACTTGATAACAAAAAAATATTTGACTGCAAAACGTCAGTCAGTCTGAGGTCAACGCTCGCGCCCAAATCCTTCAGCCGATTTTCTTTAAAACTAATATTCCCCAATCGATCGAAATGAACTCGTGGCTATGGAACTTACATACAGATATTTTCATTTTTGAGGGTATTTCACGTGAAGTACCAAAAACATTTTCAACTCTCGACGAGAAATTCGATGGAGCAAACAAGACTTCAATCCGACAATTAGTTTCGGAAATACACGTGAAACAAAATTGAACCTAAATTGATATATTTACTGAAAAAATTGGAAAAAGTTAATTTCGTAGCTTCTCTCTAAAATCACGTATGTGAGTACAAATCTCGACGAGAAATTCGATGGAGCCAACCAGACTTCAATCCGACTTTTAGTTTCGGAAATAAACGTGAAAAAAAATTGAACCCAAATTCAGATATTTACTGAAAAATTGAAAAAAGTTAATTTCGTAGATTCTCTCTGAAATGACGTATGTTAGTACAACTCTCGACGATAAATTCAATGGAGCAAACCAGACTTCAATCCGACTATTAGTTTGGGAAATACACGTGAAACAAAATTGAACCTAAATTCAGATATTTAGTGAAAAATTTGGAAAAAAGTTAATTTCCTAGCTTCTCTCTGAAATCACGTATGTGAGTACAACTCTCGACGAGAAACTCAATGGAGGAAACCAGACTTCTAGCCGACTATTAGTTTCGGAAATACACGTGAAACAAAATTGAACCTAAATTGATATATTTACTGAAAAAATTGGGAAAAAGTTAATTTCATAGCTTCTCTCTCAAATCACGTATGTTAGTACCACTCTCGACGAGAAATTCAAAGGAGCACACCAGAATTCCATCCGACTATTAGTTTTGGAAATAAACGTGAAATAAAATTGAACCTAAATTGATATATTTACTGAAAAAATTGTAAAAAGTTAATTTCATAGCTTCTCACTGAAATCACGTATGTTAGTACCACTCTCGACGAGAAATTCAAAGGAGCAAACCAGACTTCAATCCGACAATTAGTTTCGGAAATAAACGTGAAAAAAAAATTGAACCTAAATTCAGATATTTACTGAAAAAATTGAAAAAAAAATAATTTTGTAGCTTCTCTCTGAAATCACGTATGTGAGTACACTCTCGACGAGAAATTCAATGGAGCAAACAAGACTTCATTCCAACAATTAGATGTGGAAATATGCGTGAAACAAAATTGAACCTTAATTCAGATATTTAGTGACAAATTTGGAAAAAAGTTAATTTCGCAGCTTCTCTCTGAAATCACGTATGTGAGTACAACTCTGGACTAGAAATGCAAAAGAGCACACCAGAATTCAATCCGCATATTAATTTTGGAAATAAACGTGAAACAAAATTGAACGTAAATTGAAATGAGTTTCGGAAATACACGTGAAACAAAATTGAACCTAAATTCAGATATTTAGTGAAAAATTTGGAAAAAGTTAATTTCGTAGCTTCTCTTTGAAATCACGTATGTGAGTACAACTCTCGACGAGAAATTCAATGGAGCAACCCAGACTTCATTCCAACAATTAGTTGTGGAAATAAACGTGATACAAAATTGAACCTAAATTCAGATATTTACTGAAAAAATTGGTAAAAAGTTAATTTCGTAGATTCTCTCTGAAATCACGTATGTGAGTACAAATCTCGACGAGAAATTCGATGGAACAAACCAGACTTCAATCCGACTATTAGTTTCGGAAATAAACGTGAAAAAAAATTGAACCTAAATTCAGATATTTACTGAAAAAATTGAAAAAAAATAATTTCGTAGCTTCTCTCTGAAATCACGTATGTTAGTATAACTCTCGACGAGAAATTCAATGGAGCAAACCAGACTTCATTCCAACTATTGGTTTTGGAAATAAACGTGAAACAAAATTGATCCTTAATTCAGATATTTAGTGACAAATTTGGACAAAAGTTAATTTCGCAGCTTCTCTCTGAAATCACGTATGTGAGTACAACTCTCGACGAAAAATGCAAAGGAGCACACCAGAATTCAATCCGCATATTAATTTTGGAAATAAACGTGAAAAAAAATTGAACCTAAATTGATATATTTACTGAAAAATTTGGAAAAAAGTTAATTTTATAGCTTCTCTCTGAAATCACGTATGTTAGTACAACTCTCGACGAGAAATTCAATGGAGCACACGAGGCTTTAATCCAACTATTAGTTTCGGAAATAAACGTAAACAAAATTGAACCTAAATTCAGATATTTAGTGAAAAATTTGAAAGAAAAAAATTGCCGTTTACCAGCACACGATTACGACTTTTCTCTTCTAACGAAGTACTTCGTAATGCGAAAAAGTAAAAGATAAGGTCTTCCATATTGTAATTGCATGTGTTTGGACTTGTGAGACATTTATTTAAATTATATATATGGGTAAAAATCAAAATGGCATAAGTGACATTTTATAAATTTTGAGAAATATCTTTTTTTAAGTCAATATCACTGGTGCTTTGTTTCATTATTATATCATGGCATTTCAATTGTTCTTAAAAAAAGATAATACATTGCCACTTAAATAAAGCCATAGTCATAAACTCGTTTTTCTCAGAATTTTCAAAATGTCACTTATACCGTTCTGGTTTTCACCCATTCAAATGTATATATTTCTTTCCTAAATCCCCATTAATTTTTCTTTTCAAAGCAGTTAGTTGAAATTATAACTTGGATTTGCTTGCACATGATTCGTTTACATTTCCTTAAAGAATTTTTTAATGTCTGCATGCTCCTCGCAAAAAACACAAGAAAATATTAGCTACTTTCTTATTCAGGTCAAATTGGAAACACGTTTAAGAATGAATCCTTCACGTTATCAAATATGTAATAATAGTTTCAGTTCCTTGTGTGTGTTTATCTTCTTTTGAAGTAAGTCCGAGAACTTTAAAAAATCCTCAATCACTTCTTGAATTCTGAGGTTTTGTTTCTTTTGCTTCATCCCGTAATATTTATGTCTACTAATGTAATATAACTGCATGTAAAACGCATTCCTTTCTAAAATATTAAAACACGAATAACCATAAAACACAGGTGGAGAGAGCGACTTCACGCTAGTTGATCAAATTGTACACCGGGTAGCCTACCCGAGCCCCTTACGCGAGCGAGTAAGGGGCTGGCTGCATTTTCCGTAAAGGGGAAGGTTGGCCGTGGCACCTTCAGGTGTTCTAACCTCCTTGAGCTTTTCCTTAAGTGATATGTTAATTAGTTGTTACTCTTTTGTTTTGTTTTTCCTACTCCATTCCGAACTTTGCCTTTTCACCTTTCTCTACGCACGTGTTCCTTGTAGCAACAGTTGGTTTGAGTGTTTCTTTTATCTTTTTTAATTTTTTTCTTTTTAATTTATATATATATATATATATATATATATATATATATATATATATATATGTGTGTGTGTGTGTGTGTGTGTGTGTGTGTGTGTGTGTGTATTAAAAGAACTAAGATGTTACACAATTTAACCTTGCGATGTCACATGTCCTTGACATGCCACATTACTAACCTAAATTCATGTGAACTGCATGTTTTTTTTGTTCCATCGTTTCGAATGCTGCAGAAGATCATTTTTCAGAAATGGAGGTAGGAAGTGCAGTTTCAACCACCTAAATGCCCTGTTTTGCTCCATCTCAAATCACAATATTCGTCATCATTTGCATTCACACAAGATACATTTCTGTCTCCAACCTCTACATTCAAAAATGGAAGATTCGACAAGCCTCGGAAATAATTTTGCTTTAAATAGGCGAAGTTCACTAATAATGTGTGCCATGGCCCCTCTCTGCGGGAAAGGAGTTGTCTCTTCTTTGCTAGCATCCAAGGTAGAAAAGCATAGATGTATCCATCTGACATGTATTGTATTTGCTTCTTGTAAAGGCAGCTTCACACTTTCGGCATTCGCCGAGTAGCAAGCTACTGCTCGCCAATTCCGAACAGCTGATGAGTTCGGTGAATGTTCGCGCCCTCTGATGTGTCCTAAAGGCCGCTCTACACAACTCGTCTCCGCCAGCGCACCGGGTAGAAACGCATACACGTCTCGCTTTAACGTATTCAATGTGCTTCTCGCGAGAAGCGGTCGCGGCGCTGCAGGACTGCAAGGCCGAAGGCAGGTATCGCCCGAAGAGGGCCTTGTATTCTCCCTCCATGTTGCAGTCCATGCGTCATGATTTTTCGTGTTTAAAGAAAACTGGAGTATGGTGGCGCAGTTCTGGCTTCAGATTCGGGTTCAGCGCGTCGACATACATAGAGAAACATGTCTCAAGTCTGTGGGTCTGACAACTTTTTTTAAATTTTCCATGCCTGTGTAATTAGTGCCATGGCTCCTGCCAGCGGGAAACGTGTTATCTCGTCGCACCAGGTAGAAACGCATAAACGGCTCGCTTTAACGTATTGTGTGTGCTTCTTGTAAGAAGCGGCCGCGTGAAGGCGCTGGAGGGCTGCAGGGCCGGAGGCAGGTATCGCCCGAGGAGGGCCTCGCCTGCTCCCTCCATGCGTCTATCGAGCGCCCCATGCGGCTATAAAAAGCGTCGGCGCCGCCGGTGACGTCACCGGCGCCGGGCAGGCCGGCCCCGAGCCATCGATCGCGCGGAGCGGCGCGGCGCGGCGCGGCGCGGCGCGGTGCAGCCCAGCCCGGTGACCGCCCTCTGCGGCGGAATCGGGTCGCCGCGGCGCCGAGCGCTCCTCGGCCACGAGTGGGTGAAGACGACGAGAGGGGGAAATATTTCAGTTCGTGGCACTGGCGGGGTTGGGGGGCGGGAGGAGCACGAGGCAGCCCAACCTCGATGGCACCGATTTAGGGATGGCACCGATTAATTTTTTTTATAGTTGGAATTATATAATTATTTATTTAAAAATTATGCTCCTACAATTCTGAATTAGGTCCAGTTTTTTAGCATACATTAAACACTTGTTAGCACGAATTTGCTTATCACCAAATTCGGCGTCAAACGAACAAAATTTGGGTTCCGCCGAAGAAACGGAATAATGGGGATGGATGTATAAAAAATCGGATGCATAGAATTTTTATAACAGGAACAACAATTATTTCAGTTCCTTGGCATTCTCGTAAACGAGGGTTTACTGTATTATAACTAAATGTCATGTGCAAATATACTTTTATTTTTATTAAAAAATAAATAAACTATTCAGTAGGCGCTAACAGATTTTTTTATATTTAATTTATGGAGGTGACAACATTAGTTTGCTCCATATGACACCAACAGACGCTACGCATTGTTCTTGGTGCAACGCAATAGCCCTGAGAACTTATTTGCTAATCGGACTCCAGAAGCCCCTTTTTATCGTACTAGGTCCTTTCAGCGAAACAAGAAAGAACTAGTGGAGCTAAAACAGCTCGTACTTTCTCCCACAATTACGTGAAAAGTACAATTTTTGTAAAATTGTGGGTTACCTTATTTCAAAATCTATCTTTAACAACGAGAATTTATTAAGGGAAAAATCTCCATCTTTGATATTTTAGTTGTAGGAATGCACCGAAATAATTAAACTTTTGCAATTTTCAAAAAATCAGTTTTTTTAACAAACATTAGAAATGCACTATTCTTTTAAATATCCTTTACACTATCCAACAAAAACATTTAATCAAAAACTATGAAGCCATTTTTTTGTTGAAAATTTGGAAATTGTCTCAGGGGCTACATGTAAAGTACCCCCAGAATTAAAATATCGGTTTCCAATTCAAGGGTCCGCGGCATCAGCCAGATCGATTGTGGAATATCATATGCGGAAAAAATCGGCTAAACGGTTTAGCCGCTAGCGCTGTTCACAGGCGGACAGACGTATCGCGCTCTTTCGATTTTTCGGTGTCAAGGACCCACAAAACACGGATTCTGGGTACATCACGTGTTAGAGGATTTTTTCATTTAGCAACTGGATTTATCCACTTTTGAGTTATCATGTCCCTACAATAAGAGTTTTCTGCCGAAAATTCGCGTTTTTTTTTTTCGCGCAGCATAACGTAACTTCCGCTCTTCTGACTAACCGGTAGCGAAAAATCTGAATATCTGAATTATATAGTTTTTTAATACATACTAAATAAATGTCATGTGCAAATATACTTTTATTTTTATTAAATAATGAATAAACTATTGAGTAGGCACTAATAGATATTTTTATATTTAATTTATGGTGTGTGGTACCACTAGTTTGCCCCAGGTGACACCAACAGAGGCTACGCCAATTGTTTCTGGTGGAACGCAATGGTCGTGAGAGCTTATTTGCAAACCGGACTCCAGCAGCTCCTTTTTATCGCACTAGGTCCTCTCAGCGAAACAATAAAAACCACGACAGCAGGACATAAGAAAAAATTGTACTCTCATTTAACGCTTTTGAGAGAGCGTCCTCTGCTCTGGCTTACTTTCCACCTCTCAGCATTTGGCATTCGCCAGCGCGCAGGGGCGAGCGGGTACCCCTCTCAATGTTTCGGAATAGACTTGTAATAAAACATTTCATTTTCGAAATATAATCAATTACGTGTTGTTGTTTTTTTTTATAGAAAATGATGCATGACCTTTAGGAAAAAATCTCTCCAAACCGTCAGGTACCCTACAAATAGTTCAACATTCGCGTAGTTAAATCAAGTGCATCGGTCATTTGTGTAATTACAGTTATAATTTTCTTTTCTTTACAGTACGTTTTAATTATTTTCTAATAAATTATGTCATAAAAAGTCTAATGGAAGAGGGGCCCCTCTTGTGGCCATTCGCCATTAATCCCCACAGAAAATGGTTGAGTTTTCGAGAAATTTATATGACATTATTTAAAGCACATGTACTCAATAATAATGTGAACAAATCGTCGCTAATATAAATATAAAAGGCAAAAGAAACACGCCAACGAAATTGATTTTTTGTATTTTTTTTCAAAAAACAACAACAAAAGAATAGAGAAATATGATGTTTATGTATAGTGTACATTAAGCACTATCCCTACAAAAAGTTTAAAGAAAACATTTGGAGTCTTTTGTGTGAAAATCTTGTTTTTGTAATTTTTTAATTGCACGTAATAATGCGTGAAAACTACTTGAATTTTCAAAAAATGTACGTGGCCTTAATGAAAGAACAAATTATGGACAACAAATTTTATTTGAAGGAAAAATCTCTATCTTTACTTTTGTAGGAAGACCATAAAAAAATCAAATTTTTTAAAAATGTTCGCTAATTTCCAAACTTCAGAGTTCACCGTGAAAATCGGACCTATGCCACCTTTATAAGAGTATTTTACTCTATTCTTACAAGAAACTTAGGAAAGGAAAGGAAAGGAAACTTAGGAAAGGAAAAGTTTAGAGCCATTTTTTAGAAAATTTTGACAATATCCCAGGGGCTTCATGTAAATTACCCCCAAAATTAATGAATGATTGTCAATGTCGCAGATCTTTGACTCAGACCAAATGGACAGGGATATCTTCAATTTAAAAAAAAATCCTAGGCATGGTTTAGGCGCTAGTAGTGTTCTCAGACGAACAGACGGGCGTTTTGCCGTCAGCTTATTTTTCCGTATGAGGCCCCACAAAACTGGTATTCAGGCTACACCACATGTTAGAGAAATTTTTTTAAATTCAGCAACTGTATTTATCCACTTTTTCGTTATCAGGCCCCGGCAATGTATTTTTTCTGTCGCAAATCCGCCGTTTTTTCGCGCAGCATTACAGAACTTTCCCTATACTACGCATATTACTTCGTATAAACGTATGTATACAGGGAAGTAAAAACAACAAAATTACACTTTTTCGATGCCACGGGAACCCCAAAACGTACATTTACGTTGAAATTTGTGGCATCGGTGGTGTAGTGATTAGCGTATCGGACAGACGTACCCAAGTTCTCGGATTCAATTCCGGTCGAATTCTTCGTACGCCTTCCTTTGGAGGGGAAGCAAAGCCGACTGACCCATCTTGTAGATTTACTGCATGTAAAAGATTTTGAAGCCGCTGAGCAAAATTAACGTCGCGCCCGAGATACCCCCTTTCTCTGCCAGACGGCGAAAGGAGCCTCGCGGAATGTGCGTGATCAGGCGGAGGAGCAGGCTCCATGGCCGGAGCCTCGCCACGGAAAATCGTTGAATTGAATCGAAATCTCGAAATCGATTTTACGCAGATTTTTATAATTTCCTCTATACTATTCAGTATAAACATAGTATTTATGTGATGAATTGGTATTTGTAAGAAATCTTCAATGATATTCTTTAATTTGAATTTCATTCAACAACTAGAAGAGCAAAAAATTGGGAAAACGTGAAAAGAAAAAAAAGAGAAAAGAAAAAAAAAAAAAACCAACGTCCACCTTGGCATGTTGGCCATTTTGGTGCGTGCAGGCTTTCCCTTCAACTTGTACTGATTCGCACGCCCCCAACGGTCAAGCGCGTAGATGGCAAATTACTGTTGCTCATTACCCAGGGGGCACGTGGGGTAGACCACGGACGCGAGGAACTTTGCCCCCGCTGTGAATTATTATTATTAGTAGTGGTATTAGTATTAGTATTAATGGATTTGGAGGTGATAGGATATTGGTGAAAGGTGATCGTGGACTTTTGGAACCATCCCAGCATTCGCCTTATGACCGAGGGAAACCACGAAAACCCCGGTCAGAATGGCTGGCCCGGGAATCGGACCCGGACCTCCCGATTGCGAAGTGGGCGCGCTAGACTGAGCCACTTCGCTCGGTCTGTGAAAAAATACGTATTTTAGGGGCCGGAAGCTGGAAAGATGGTTGAGGAAACACCGAAAAGCTAGTCGATATGTATCGGTGATACAGAATGGCACAGACTTTCTCGTAGTAAAGTTTTCTAATTTCCTTGATGTGTACTGGACTTACGTTCTTTCTCTTCCTCTCGCCAGCTGCCATGTATCGCCACCCGAAGTACATTTTTTTGACATTTTCTCAATTTTTTTGGTTTCTTAATAGGAGAACTACTTACTATTACTTTAAAACAATTAAAGAAGAGTAAAATCTCGTCATAAATGGCAATTTTCATTGAAAACTTTGGGGCTCTTTTTCGCAGAAAAGTTTTGAGTTTTCTAAAAACTTCATTTAAAGCTATATGAGGTACTTTCATTCACAAATGTAAGTGTTTACAAATCGCTGGAAAGCCACATATTACAGGCTTATTTAAAAAAAAATTGTAAAATTTTTTGAAAGAAAAAAAGAATACATAAAGATGAGCTTTATGTAATTTTTAACTAGCACTACCCATTGGAAAAGTTTGAAGAAAAATTTTGAAGCAGTGTTTGAGAAAATGGCGTTTGAGCGTTTGTGAAAATACGGAAATTTGAGCTCATTTTAACAGAAAACTATTGTGTTTTCGAGAAACATTATATTACATTATTTAAAGCAAATGTACTCATAAATACTATTGTGTGAACAAATTGCTGCTAATATAAATATTAACGACGTGAGAGATAAGTAAAAAGAAATAATTTTTGTAATTTTTGAAACAAACAAAAGAATAGAACAAACTGACGTGTATGTTATCTCATAGAGAACATTCACACTATCCCAACTAAAAGTTTAAAGAAAAAATTGGGAGCCATTTTTTAGAAAATGGCGCTTTAGCGTTTCTGAAAATGCGAAATTTGAAGCTAGTTTCCATAGAAAATGCATGAGTTTTCGATAATTTTTTGACATTATTTAAAGCACATGTACTCGTAAATACGATTATGTAAATACGATAAATTGTCGATAATGTAAACATTAACAACGTGAGAGACAAGCCAAAAAATAAAAAAATTGTATAAATTTCGAGCCGTTTTTGAAAAAATCTTGTTTTTGTTATTTTTTAATATTGCAAATATTGTATAAAATATTCCTAAAAAACTACTAAAATTTTCGAAAATAAATTCAAGTACATTCATACAAGATGACGAAAATAGTTTTGCTGTATACTATTGTTTATTTCAAAAATGATAGAAATGTATTTTTTTGATAGCTCTCACGCCTTTAATTTGTACATTTTCAGCGACTTCTATACATTATTATATTTGTGAGGGAAAGATATTCAAACGACTTCCAATAAATTTTTTCGAGCACTCGAAAGATTTCTGTGAAAAAGAGCTTGAAATTTCGCATTTACAGTAGTAACGCATAAACTCAGTTTTCTTAAAAAAAAACAGCTCCAAAGGTTTCAACAAAAATTTCCTTGTAGAACGAGAGACTCTTCTTTAATATTCTTAAAGTAATATTTCGGTTCTACCATTAGAAAACCGAAAAATTGAGAAAACTTCAAAAAATGTATTTTGGGCGGCGATAGATGACAATTGGCAAGAGGATGGGGCAAGACCGGAAAGCTAGCGCACACCAAGGAAATTAAAAAAACTGCTTCGATAAAATCTGTGCCATTCTATAGCACCACTAGTTACTTTCTCGTATTCGTATACACGGGGTAATATACGTAGTATAGAGAATGTGATGTGACGCTGCTGCAAACGTGCGCAGATGACACCTCTCCTCTAAAGTCCAATACACTTTTTAATGTTCTTTGTTTATATAAATCAAATCAAATTAGGCCTACATTGTTATTGCAACCACATATCGCACAAGAGGCTGCATATAAAAACGTTTCGTTGATATCCGGCTTGAACCTTGAATTCGAAAACGGATTTCAAAATTTTAAAAGGCATAGTGTACTTTTTGCTGCATTTGTAACACTTTCGTTGAAATGAATTTTTTGTCAGAAAGATTACAAATGGAACATTTTGAAATGTTTTCTGATGCACAGTTACAAGAGACGTGGAAGCCCGTCCCCTGCAAGAACTCTCTGACTTCCCAGGGTTGTGGCCGTGCAGTCCGGCCTTCGGACGCCCTAGAACGCATTTATAATGACATTGTGACAGGTTGCTTTAGAAAATTTATACAAAAAATATCTGGCTAAAGGGAAATATCCTACATTTTACAGACATGCTCTGTCGATAATTGTGCTATTTGGAAACACACCTGTCCACCCAATAGCTTTTTAGTCGAAACAAGCATATCATATCGCAAGAGAAAACACAAATCAGTGATGTTCATTTGGGAAACCGTTTGCGTGTAGCAACAGCCTCAGTCGATTTCGAAATTGATGCACTTAATTCTGCCAAACACAACAAAGCGTCTTATATTTTTTGTTTTGTTTTTGAAATGTAACCCTATGCATTTCTCAATTTTGTTTTATTTTTTATTATATATTATTTGCTTTAATCATGAAACTGGTATTGCTTTATCGCATTACTTGCAACTGCTACACGATGTATAAATACTTGTAAAAGTGTTTCCTAGCAGCAATTTTTGTCTCGGCGCTGAGAATGAAACTCAGGATCCGAGAGTTATCACGCCATTCATGCTACCGTACACCACCAGCCTCACAGTCAAACTCCACTTTTCCGGCGCTTTTAAAGGTTGAACATTTACATTATCAAGTTTAAAAAATGCAGATATTTTCATTTTTTCAAGAACTATATACGAGTAGTTTTAAACAACAATTTCATTCAGGAAAAAATATCTATCTCCAATAGATTTGCAATGTTTTTTTTTTTCCACTTTTCGAAAATTCAGAGTTCGCAGAAAATAAGACCACCACCATTTGCTCTATCAGAGGAAATAATATAGAACGTTTTCAGATTTTTTATTATTAATTTCAAGCAAAAATTACGCAAAAACTATTCCTTAAAAAAAATGTATATGACCTTATTTAAAGACCTAATTTTTCGAGCACATCCCATTTAAGAAAAATCTCTATCATTAATATTTTACTTTTGAAATTTTAGATTTTTATTGATTCTTTCTCTATTCAAGAGGGGAGTTGGAGTAGTTTTTGAGAAAATAATTATTTACAAATTGTCTATATTTCACTCAAAATTAACACAAAAATAGATTTTTCGAAAAATTGTATACGACTTTATTTCAAAATGTCTCGGAGCAACTGATTTCATTCAGGAAATATGTCTGTCTTCAATATTGTAGTTCAAGAATGCGAAAATATTGTGAAATTATGCAATTTTCAAAAAATCTGAGATTTCAATGAAAATTAAACCCGTATCATTTTTTAGTAGTTCGAAAATTCGCCGTTTTACGGTGCACGTTTCCGATGCTTTCTCTTCTTGCGAAGTAAGGCCAGAAAGTTGTGCTACAACATCACTTACTTTCTCGTATTATCAGTTTTTGACATTTCAGCTTTTGCCATTTTCCAAAATAAGAGTTCAACGAAAATGAGACACGTGCCATTCTTTTCAGCTTATTCTATCCGTAAAAAAATCTCGAACAAAAATAAATTGGAATGATTTTTAATATTTTTTATAATTGCATTAATTTCAAACAGGAATTACGTAAAAACTATTATTTTCCAAAGAAATTGTACATGACCTTTCTTAAAGATCTGATTGTTTATTAAAGATCCAATTAGATAAAACATTTATTGAAAAAAATTGTAGACATAGGAAGATGCCGAATAATGTTTGAACTTTTGCAATTTTTGAAAAATTAGGGATTTTAATAACATTGAGACTTGCGTCATTCTTTTAAGCAATTTTATACGCAAAGAGAAGATAAAGTTTGATAAAAACATTAGAGCCGTTTGTTTGAAAATGTTGAGACCATGTTAACCCCCCCCCCCCCCCAATCGAAAAAAAACCGTTTCAAACTCGCAAGGTCACGAATTTGTTCACACCAAAATATTAATTTGGAAGAAAATTGTCCGAACGGTTGAGGCAATAGACCTGACCATAGACAGACATACGTTTTGGAATATGTCACCAACAAAACGGATTCTGACTGCACAACGTGTGTAATTATTTCTGGGCGCGTCAACTGCCGAGGTCAGTCGTCCCAAAAGTGTAGTGCATTTTTTGTCGCGGAAGGTGTCGGCGGTCTTCTGAGCTGGAAGGCGTTATCCGTCGCCGTCCTACACGACGGCTTGTGGGGAGTTCCCAACCAAGGTATCTCTCAACAGCAGGTCAAGCTCTACGCTCCCTCCCTACTGCTCGACATATACGGTCGTGCAGTGCATGTGTGTGTGTGTAAGTGAGGGATAGGAACTGTACCCGGGGGTACTGCTCCAGCATTCGCGTCATGTTGATCGGGGAACTACCACTGAGAACAGTTGGCAGCTAGAATTCTCCTCTACATAGCGACTGAATTCGACCGAGCTATCTAGATAGTAGATTTTTTCAAAAACAGTTCCAAATCTTTCTTCAAACTCTCTGTACGAATACATTACTGCATTTGTGAGTACAAGTGGTTCAAATGATTTCTTAATAATCTCGAAAACTCAAAGTTTGCATTTCCATAAACGTTCCAACTAAGTTTTTTTTTCAAAAAGGCTCGTAATATTTCAATTAGCACATACAAACAGATTTCACTCTTCTAGGATATTCTTCAATTTGTATTCAATTCAACTATTAGGTGAGCGAAAAATCGAGAAAACATGAAAAATATGTATTTTAATCGCCGATAGTAGTAGTTGGGAAGAGGGCGGGGAAAACTAGCCCAGACTAAACACACTAGGGAACTAACAAGTACGACAAAGTCTGTGCCATTCTGTAACACTACTAGTTAAAACAAATTTTATTACAGAAAAAAATCTCATCAACATTATAGTTTTCGAATATTTGAAATTAAAGTTCTCCGGAAACTGCACTTAATCCTTTCTACTCTCTCGTCTACGTGTACGTATATACCGAGTAATAAACATTGTTTAGAGTGTTATGTAATGCAGCGAAACATAGATTTCGATATTTCATGGAGATTTCGTTTTGGAATCACCTGATACAGTTGTTTTTTGTGTTTTGTTTTTTCTCCTTTAAAACGTCCGTTCGAGAACTACTAGCTTCAACAACAATCGTTTAACTCTTCATACTTTTTTTCCAAAATTTCCAGTCGATTTGGCCCGACCAGAAGCTTTGCAGTTTTGAACAGAAAATAATTCTTTAAATTTTCACGGTACTACAATAGAAAAAATTATTTTATGAAAATGGCTCCAACTTTTTTCTTTACAATTCTTGTAAGAATAGAGTGGAATACACTTATAATGACAGCAAGTCTGACTTTCAATGTTTACTCAAAATTAGGAAAGTTAAAAATGTTGACTGCCTACAACGACAATATTGAAAATAGAGATTTTTACTTCAAATAAAATTATTCTCCACAATTAGTTCTTTTGTTAAAGTCATGTTTGTTGTTTTCAAAGCAATTGTAGTTTTCATGCAATTGCAAGTGAAATATTGCCAAATAAAAACTATTAAAAAAGAGATTTTCTCTAAAAAGACTCCAAATTTATTCTTCTAACTTCAAAAGGATAGTGCTAAATCCTGTGTACAAGATGATATAAACTAAATTTCGGTGTATTTTTTCTTAAAAAGTTACACCAATGTCATTTTTTGAAATATGTAAATGTCAATATATACATTTCTGGTAATTTCCATACAAAATTGCATTTGTGAGTATAAGTTCTTTAAACAATGTCTTATGAAGTTTCTCAAAAATTCCACATTTTCAGAATTGCTAGAACATTTACGCAAAAACCGCTCCAAATTTGTCTTTAAATTTTATGGACGGTTTGCACTGACTATTGAAATTAGAGCCATTTTTATTGATTTTTTTTCAGAATTACACAAATATATGTTTTTAAAATATATAATATGTCTTTCATATTAACAATTTTTGTGAAGTGAAGAACTCACTTCAGCAGCATGCAGTCGACAAGGACAAACACTTCACAAACTGTAAGCATCACAGAAAACATCATACAAGTTAACATAATCATTCTTTGCAAAAAATATTTGACAAACCTTTAAAAAGTCTTTAATAGATGAAAGGATGTCATATTTAAATTTGATGACATGCCAACGAGACTTTACAAAGTAATAAATTTGTAAAGAGAATAACAAAATAGCATTAATAAATGATTTAACTGTATTATTGAGAAAGGAAGGCTGATTTTTTAATATTTTTTTTTTAATAGACTGACTTGGCATATCAACAATTTTATTCTTTTAAAAAAATAAATTTTCCATGAATACCTAGTCCATACTAGATGGGATGTTGGTCCACATCAGTAATATTCAATTATACAAGAACATGGGAGTTCAGGCATTCATAACTAATTAGAATTGAATGGTGTAAGTTTATATATTTTCTACACATTTAAAAGATTTCAAATTAGCTTGTGTAATGCGGCCAGATTATATTTATCTTTGAATATTTATTGATATAAACACATAATTTAAAACAGTTGTAACATGAAGACTTAACATTATCAAAATTTTCTCAAAAATGACAAAATTTTGTACAAATATTTTCTTTATATTTTTTCTCAAATACAGGAAAATATACTTATAAAAGCGACATAGGTTCACAGTTGAATTTTCAAAAATTACAAAAGCTAAAAATTTCTTTGGGCTTTCTGGAATTAGAGATTTTTCCTTGATGAAATCACTTTTTAATTAGATCTTTAAACAAATTCATGTACATGTTTTTCGAAATAAGTGTAGTTTTTGCGTAATTTTGCGTGAAACATGGCACAAATTTCTCAAACATGGCTCCAAATTTTTCGATTACTTTTTCTCAAGTAGATTATAACTAGTGGTGGTACAACAGCATGTACTTTCTTGCATCAATAATGGTTACAACAATTCCTGACCATATTTTCACATTTCAGCTATCACTTGTTAAACTCCTTACCAAACTTAGCACATTAAATGCCAAAATTAACTTCATTTAAATGTAATACAGTAAAAGAAGTCTAAGAAGAACTTCTGCAAGACAAAACTTGCCATACTCGCAAAAAAATCTCTGAACAGAGCGATTTTATACATGAAAACGACCTCTATAAGCCAGTAACCCATCTTGCAGAAACAAAATTATTTTTACAGAAAACTAAATGATTATTACCTACTAGGAAGGAAATTTATTTTTAAATTTCTGACACTACTTTTGGCATGGCACATAGTGCAAAGGGTCTCGTCCTGAGTCAATGGAGTGAACAATGAGTTTTTCCTCTTATACCTGCTGTGTGGGTATCTTTATACTCAGTTATACTCAGTATCAGTATACTCTGCGAGTCTTCACCTCGACTCTCATGCTTCGGTGTGATTTTGAGGGTCGAAACAAACGCCACTTTGCCCCATCACTCCGAATACTTAATGTTAATCGTACACACCACATTCCAAAAGCATCACCATGTTTCCTTCAGTCGATAATGGCATTCCGGGAAGGCTATCTTATCATCCTAGCGTAGTATATGTAGAGTTGACAAGGTATGAAACACAACTTAATGAACGCTTGCAGTATAAGGTAGAAAAGCTGTGTGCTAGTGTGTCAAAAAATTCCACGAGAGTTGAAAGCTAATGAGTAGAAGAAATATCAAGACACTAGAAAGCCTAGACTCCAAACTCTATCGCCTATAAATTTATTGAAATTGTATTGAAAATAACGTTATATGAAAGTAAAATAATGTTAGGTCGAAGTTCCAAATTCAATTAGTTAAAACAAAGAATTATTAGTTTAAACAAAGAATTGTAAGTCACTTAAATTTTGGAAAACAAGTAAAGTATTAATGATTGCATTATGTAAGTCTAATCTTTTAACAGGTACAAGTAGGTCAGGGAATAAAGAAAGTGGGATTTTGAGAAAAAAAAACAAAGAAATTACAATTTGATAGTTTATTTTATCTTCTGAAAAAGCTAATGCTTATATACATAATTTAATACCGATACACATAAAAATTCACCATCAAAAGACATCTAATAATTGCTTTGCGGCAGCACTCCAAAGTTAATTTTCTCAAGAGTCCGGCACATGCTCGAAGTGGGCAGCTGTGATACACTCACAGAGGTTCTGGCTGCTAGAGCGCTTCCCGTCCGCTTTGTGCCATTGCAGGGTGGGTGGAATTCACCTGTGCAGATTTCTTGGTCAGTGACTAAACTTTTTAGACTTGATCTAGATTTACAATGGTTGGAATACTATAGTATTGGTAAAGTTTGTCTTTCTGTGAGACACATGAGAATGGTATACTAATGGTCCTGCACTAGTGCTCAAATATCTGCTGCTGATGCATTTTGCTGTAACCATCCACAGTAAAACATGCATATTCAGCCATTGTGTAAATATCAGAATTACACTAAGTTCACAGCCAACGCGTAAATATCAGACGATTACCACTAAGCTCACAGATATCAAGCTCCTGTTAGGTGGCTATTTTTGTGATCTAGCCGAGTATGGTTTGCAATGAAGCCCATGCCACATGGTGAGCCAGGGCTAAACATTTCTCAGCATATCTGAAGCGGAATAATTCCTGTAGTCATCTGCAAAAAGCTGACACATCCAAAAAGGACAAAACTGAATTTTAAAGTCTAATATATTTTCTTTAGTTAAAAGCTGACTTGACTAGTCTCAATAGTTCCCGAGTTATAGTTGCTGTCAATTTATGACTTGCTCACACTCTGATTTCTGTACTAGACACTGGTAACTTCAGTACTAGACATATCATATTATTTGTTTACAATATTTCCAGATGTCGGCAGTCCATATTTCAGAAACCTTATAATATTTAGTTTGTGATTTTGTCAGTAATGTAGATTATCATACTAATAATTTTTGTTGTTGATTGTTGCAGAAGAACAAGGCTCATTTATCCATGAGAAAATACTGGTCACAGCCACCCCAAACGAATGAGCTAAGAAGTCTGACATTGAGATTAGAATACCACACGATTGGTATCCATTTGTTAGAGCATTAAAAGTTAAAATTGCATTAATGGTTCATAAAACAGGCCCACAGATGTGATATTTTAAAGACTTATAAAATTACAGTTGAACTTTTCACTATCTCATTTCTTCAGAGAACACTCGTATGTATGATGCTGCTTTGTGATGAAAAGGTTGACTTAAGGGGTCACTCAGTACGATATACATGAAGGTCAGCTGGTATCCACGATCGAAAGAAGAAAATTAGCAGCAATCTAATATGGGTGTATTTCAGGCCTGACCAGAAGTTTGTGTGAAATGCAACTGACAAGTTTTTGCAGTACTGTATTAAATGTGGTAGTTATCTGCCACTCGTAACAGTGCCAGGGCTTAAACACTACATCTAGCGAAATGAGAAGATTAGGTGGCTGGAATGTTTTCTTGAAAATGGAATCATGCTTCCCCAATTCCCACAAAAACATTTTAGACAAGAAAACTTAAGTTACACATAACATTAGTTATTAATTTCCCTTTCAATTCTGGCAATGTAAGATATCTTTTATCACTGTTATGGCCCCCATGAGAGGTTTTATAAATTTTTGTCCCTCAGGCTTCTAAAACAGCGGATCTTGGTCATCACGTTAGAAGGAATAGATTATCCTAGTAAGACTTCTTATAAACAACAAAAGACAAAATGTGAACTGTTTAAATATATGTTGGTTGAGTATATTTTCACATTTGCATAATTCAGTTTCATTATTCAAAATCCAATCAAGAAACATTTCAAGAATCATCTGAGGTAAGGATTAAACTTCAAGAGAGAGGTGCCAGATACCACCAAGTTATCATGGATCTGTACCTATCAATCCTGAAAAGAAAAATTATTTATTACCCCAGCCTAAGGAACTCTACATGAGAAATGTACTGTGTCAAAATGTTACATGTACTTTATAAGTTTATGTAAGACAAAATAATTAACAAAAGATTTTCAGTTTGGATTAAATTTCATTGTTAGATAGTTACATAACTATACATGCAATAAAAATAGCATTTCAATGCAACCCATCTGCCATTCAGAATTTTAAACTTTAAATCCATTCTCTGGAAATATTACAAAAATATGATATTTTTCCAGATGACTACAGAATATTAAAGGGAAGTGTGAGCATTTGTTCTTCACATGACTGTCAGCATTTTCAAAAATCCATAAATATCATGAAGCACATTGTCTAATTGAATATATATGACCAAGCTGACACGTAATGTACGATAGTGTATTGTATTCACAAGGTCATACTGGATAAAGCATAAATGGGCGAGGCAAAAACGGACAAAAGAAACAGTTCTTGGCCTCTACAAGAGATGAACACCACCCACTCCTGTTGCAGCTACACTTTCGGAATGGCGAAAGAAGAAGCAGAAATGGGAGGTGAAGTCGGCCAATCGTATGGCAGTGTGTATCACCCACCAATCCATTTGGGCCTAAGGGAAAGAGCAAGCCAAGCAAGTAGGAGCAGGGGCTTGGGCGTTGCCCCAATATACCACATGTCCTTCAGGGCTGGGGTGCAGCTCACAGAATATTTACATCATTACATTTATAAAAGAGAATCCTCAAGTAAGAACAATCTAAGCTGTGCCATTCATCTTTATTAACACACAGGGTCCACACGACCCAAGATAATCAGGCCCCCCAAGCGTAAGTGCTAACAGTGTGCACTGAGAGGGGGCGAACTGGGCTGAGAAGAGTCTACAGAATTGTGCTTCTATGTGCGAGAATGACACATCCTACAAGCGAACCTACATGGTGCAACAAACTTGCTCTCGTGATTCCCATATTTATTTTTCTCAACACTAACAACATACCAAAAAAAAAAAAAAAAAAAAAATTAAAGCATACTGATGTCCACAATAAGAGATTTTTTGGTGTGTATGTGTGTGTGCGGGTGGTGCAGGGGTTGTTTGTGTTCGCCGAGTGGCCCCTCACTGCTGCACGGACAGCGTCCGATGCATAGCGAAGCCGATGGTGTAGTTCCGGGAGGCACGACCCATGCGGCGGAGGCGGCCTGTTGGCACACACACACTCATTAACACATGAAATACAACATTAAAACTATTACCAACAATTCATCATCATTTTGCTCTCTTTTAAAATTACAGCAAAAAAATTTAGTTAAATTATTGTTTGTAACGATACACACGTTGTACAATTTTTATGAGGTTTATTAGCTTTTATCATGTTAACTACTTATGGTTTATGAATATATCTTGATGTTTCTTTGTCATGTTCTAGACAGGAAATGTCTATGAATTAAATGAATAATTTCTTATGAATATATATTCTTTTTATAATCTTAGCAGTGCTTTGTAAGTAACAGATAAAGGAAAAACTACAAGTATTCTGTGAAAATTCAAAACTTTTCAGGGTGAATTACCAAAAATTGAAATGGCAGGCATGGGTAGTTTGTATTATTCAAGAATACATTGTACATATCAAAATAACAAAATGTATACCACAAGATTCAATGATTGACAGTAAAAATTAAATGTCACATCTTCACATATAATTTATCACGATCAACCAAATACGTTTGTCAAAACTATAATCAACCAAAATTGTTTCCTTACGTAAAGTAATTTCATGAAATTCCCAAATTTCTGAAGTTTCTTGTATTCTCTCACAGACATTATTCAGATAAATAAGTTAATTACTTGTGACTAATCAGTAAATGACTTAATAAACAAATAATTTTTAAGTAAAAACTACCATAAGTTAATTACTAAGTGAAATCCAGTGGCATAGTGACAGGCAATACTAAGATGTTGAAAAACCACATGTAAAATATTATCAGAGAGTCTTCAAAATTATATTTAAAAATTAGCAAAATTCATCTAATAAGGATAGTGGAAAAACTGATCATTTCACACATTAAATAAAAAATTAGCATATAACAAAAGTGATAACAGCTGATAATAGTGGCCCATAGATTATTATTATTATTATTATTATTATTTGATTACTTGTGTTCTAATAATTCATATTATAACACTTATCTTTGTTTTGAAAAATCAAAGTGGATAGCATTTTAGCATCCAAGCCAATAGCAACTCATGGCTTCATGAAAAGATGATTTTTGCCTAAATTATGCAATAGAAAATATCTTATTTGCAACTAATAAAGGCAACAATTATTTTCCGCTTAGCTTTCTAAGGGTGTTTCATCTTTCTTTTTTCACCCCCTCCTCTCTCCATGTATTGTTAATCCAGAATAATGAAATAAAGTTTGTCCTTTACTGGACCCCAACCACAGTTTTTTTCTGTCAACAACACCGAGTTGCTTCCAACAGATTTCAAAAGTAGAGTAGGGTTTCCCAATACGATCGACATCAACTGGAGGGGAATAAATTTTTAAAGAGGATCAATAGCCAAACATACACCAGTGACAGATCAAATATAATCAAGATCCTACTTATTATAAAAAAATATATACGAAGTTAATAATTCATTGGTTTCTTATATAAAGCTTCAAAACATTTAACAATAAATTACACATTTGCTCACTTTTTTGAATTTCACATTATTCCTAATAATGAAAATCAAACATTTATGCAATTATAATCAGTGATTTTATTTACAAAATCTTGTTTATATTTTTGAAAATTGAAAATGATATTTTGAGTTATCATCCAAAAAATAAATCCCCCCCCCCTCATTTCAATCTGTGTTGTTTTTGTATGCGTTTTTCCACACTACATTTGTTATCTGTTACATATTTACATTTTGATATGTTATTCTAATCCTTTTGTTGCACTGAAATGATCTGCAAACTGGCATATGAAATTTGTACAACTTAACTTTATGGGTTGGTTTTTGTCTTGCTGCAACCAACAAAAACACACCTTTTTCTTATGTTGCTCAAATATTAAAGTTGACAATTTGCTTATTGTGCAAAAGATGTACAAGTTTTTATACAATATTTTGTTTTGTTTAATGCAATTTTATTATGTTCTCAAACAATAAATAAACATGTTTTTTCATTCAAAAAATCATAAATAAAATGTGATAACTTCCTATTGGCCTAAATATTATTGGGAATGACTCTATTCTTTATTTTATTTGGGTGAAGTATAACATCCTAAATGTGCTCTAGAAATGTAATAGTTATTTTCCTATCATAGAATTTAGGGAACAGATGATCTTCAATTCATTATTCAGCATCCCCAATTGTACGAGTCACACTATGCCACTGGTGAAATCGCTGAAAATAAATTTTGTCCTTAAATACATTACGTCAACAATTTTTTAAAATCATCTGTGAAGAAGCTGAAAGAATACAGATGAATGTTCTAGTCTTGTGAATTGTCAATACATTTTTAAACAAAATATAAATTAAAATATGAATGAACATATGAAATTCCCAGGAAAAAAGGAGGCTTTCTTTTAAATGTTCATCTTTATTAGTTTTGACTCTCCCAATAAGAACACTTAAAATAATTAACAATTTACAAAAACTTTTCTATCACAATTTTCCTACTTTTTATTATGATTTATAACTACTAAAAATATTTTGTAAGCAATCTCAAAAAATATCAATATCTTTTTACAAGAAAACACAATACCACCTAAAACATTTCTTTCACATGTGAAATTTCCTCTCAGATGATATGGGAATTTCCTGCCACATAAGGCCGTATAAGGCATTATAAGGCCGTATAAGGCATTATAAGGCCGTATAAGGCATATTGCATTATTTTCTTGCAAATCATTAGCTTAAAAAGACATGGAAGTAAATTCCACTAGCAAAATGTTTTCTTAAGAGATTTTAAAAGAACAACAAATGGTAAATTCCATATTATACTTAATACAAAGAAGAAAAAAAAGGTATTCTTGTCCATTTCAATGGAGAAACTAGCATCAAGCACCCTAAGGGCTTAAATTAAGCATCTGTGGGAGAAGGCACATTGCATCTACTGGCTCTGACATATCACATCAACTTCCAATAAACCAATTATTGTCAACTTATAAGCAAATAAAAATGAACTGCCAAAGTGTACTCTAGCCATAAGCAAAATAGGTGCTCTAAGCAACCGGTCCAACCTGTCCTCCACATAAACATGCGACTTGCAGGCACAGGATGCAAACCAGTTACAATGACAGACAAGAGAAGAAGAGAAACACAAGATGGAAAGTAATCAATTTTGACATGAATCCAGTGGGTTAAAACAGTGTATGCAATTGAAATCACACCCCACACTTTTTTGAAAGGATCATGTGATTACTTTTCATTTTAAATCTGAAATATCAATAAGTATATGTATTAAAAATCACACAAGATAACTTTTAAACAAAATTTGTTACAAAATACAAATATATCATTATATCTTACAGAGTACCTGATGTCACAAATAAACTGGTGGTTTGTGAAGAATGAATGCTTTATGATTATGAATAATACATCAATATTAATAGAACACTATTTACAAGATGTGTGAAAAAAAATCTTGAAATGCACGTAATCATTTTACTGTACAAATGTATGTAGTGAAGGTTAGACAGAACCCCATGTTACACAGATGTGAAATCAGCTAAGAGAAACACTACCTATAATGCAAACAGGTACAAAACAATGGGCAAAAGGTCTAGTTACAAACACCAAAGAACACAAGGAGCCAACAGCACATTACTCAAGATGAAGGTAGGTTCCACATAGGTAAACACTTCAGTGGAAAAACAGGACTGCATGTATGACTGATTAACGGGATAGAGTTGGATTTTGAAGGGTGCTTCATTTTTTAGAGGATAATAAATATCTAATGCACAATGACAATTTATGGTATAATATGATGACCTTCTTCCTTTACAAGCAAAAAAATACTATTGCATCAACCACTAATGTACAAAGAGAGAAGATTATTGTTCTAGTATTAAAATTTTAAAAACAATAATATAGGGCCACCTGACCTACAGCAGAATTCAGACACCATGCTTTAAAAAGGAAACCTCCAAATCCATTCTTTCCTTTCAAATCTCACACCAATGAAAAACCATTTCATTCAATAGGGAAGATGATCTCCGCGTTAATCGCAGTGATTCCCAAACTGTGGAACTGAACATTGCTACTTGAATATTTGCATTAGTTACTTGCAATAAATTTTCAATAAATGAATTTTATATAGAAAATAATATTTTAACAGATAAGTTCTTTGAATTCCAGAAGGTAGTATCACACACAGTGATTTAATAATACACTACCTACTCAAAGAAATTACATGTACACTAACCATGACTATTCCTTACTTTGCAGTCAAAAGATTAGGAAAAACACTTTTATTGGCAAATGGATTCAAAAATAAAATGTGAATGACTTTACAGAATGGGAAACCCTGCTGCAATTATATCTATAATGTTTTACAATGGCACATAAAACATGAAACTTCACTGCAAACATGCACTAAAATTTCTACAAGAAAAAGAACACTAAAGCAGAGTAGCAGTAAGGATTGGTCTGGCATTCATAATGTATTTGATTAACAAGTAACAATTTTGAATACATGAAACATATGATTGTAAACAAATGTATGTGTGGATGATATATAAGTAATGCAATACTACTACCTAGAAGAGAGTCATCATCGCACTACGAGCTTGTTGCTCCAACACGAGACAGGCGTACTGCAAAACAGAGGAACACACTTCAGTGGCACTCTGCACTGACCTTCAGCACAATGACTGCTTGGTGCTGCCAGCAAACATGCAACCTCATTCATTTCTAGGCAGCAGCTTACACACCACAACTTTGAGGTAGTACACTGCCTGTGGCCTAGTGTTTCAAAGCATGCACCAATAATTCCATCAATTTATATTCTTACTTTCTGTCTTGAAAGAAATTAAACTTCACCTGAGGAATCTGCTTCTGTTTTTTAAAATATTTTTCATTTCAAGTTTAAGTACACTAAGCATGCTATTAAAATATTATTACAAAATGCAACACAGAAAGAGGAAAGTGAGTTTCCTAGGCAATACTCTGATGAAACCGGAAACATAAAAAATGCACACTTTGCTGCAAGTCCTGAGATACACAAGATTCTGTCTGATACAATATAATTTAACAATATTGAAATGCACGCCACAGGCAGTGTGCAGTTGCTGGTAGCACACAATCAAATGAACTATACAGATACATGCAATTACTTCAGATGTCCTCGACGTGCATTCATGTCTTGCTGTAAGAGTCACAATGAAAACACAAGGACACCTCCTCTCGGACCCACAGTAGGAAGGTTTTGAAGATTGGAATAGTTCAGGAGTAAAAGAAAACAAGAAAAATAAAAAATCAAATGAAATTTAAAAAAAATAAAAATACAAACTTGGTATATGAGCGCACGTGAATACTGATCAAAATTAAAACTGTTAATTTCAACAACATTTAATTGCTTGGGGCCTTTTTAACCTGCCAATTTACTGAAAGGCCTCCCTTAAAAGTTTTCTAGTTCAGCCACAAATGTTACAGAAAACTGTGCAAAGTGCAATGCTCAAGGGTATCGTATCCACTGCAAGTTATTTCATAAAACAATTATTGCATTAAAAAATAATAAAACTTTTAATAAGTAATATTAAAATATTCAATTAGTATTTAATTAGCACAAAAAATTAATGAAGTAAAATTTTGAAAAAATTTAAAAAGCAAAAGTAAAAATTAATCCATAAATTTTATTTAAAAAACCAAACCACAATAAAATGTCCACTTGTGGTTAATCAACAAAAAACAAATCCCAATTGGCAAAAAGACGTTAAGAAATTTACACATTATGTAATAAAGTGTTTTCCTTCCTTCCCTGTTATGCGATTCTCACAACACAGTCAACAATAACAAGAGATAAAATATTTAAAAAACTCTACTAATAACCCAGTTTAATTTCATGAAATGGGTGAAATAAGTACACAGGTGTGTAAAGCAGCACAAAATGGGATATAAATGGAAAGACAAAGAAGAAAAAGGAACATAAATGGATTTTGAAAATGTGAACAAATCACTTTGATGCAACTATTGGCCCATTCAATACAAAGCTTGTACTTTATTTCTGAATTTGCTAAAAATTAATCCACCTAGGGTCAATGGTGACCACAGTGTTGATAATAAACAAAATTCTGTCAACAAGAGTTCACGAAGTTACCTCTATTTACTAATAAGTTCTAATTTTTAAAAATATTACAAAAGAATGTGTGAAGCTTCGGTTTTCTTTTTCACTCCCAAGTTAATTACAATATCTGGATACATTATTTCAATAATATTTGACAGGATGATATTAAATACAATTTCAAGCAATGATTAATGAGTATTGGAGAGTAAAGGAAAACTGACGAATAGTATTTTTACAAATTGAAGAGCTTATGCCCAAACATACATTTTCTTCATTTCCATTTGATTTCTAGTTTTACATATTAATACATTCTTAAGGTGCATGTTGCTAAATATTGTGATAAAAAAATGCACTTCCCATGTGTAGTAAAAATCGGTCTCCAAAACTGTTGAATCTGATGATGAACAAGTCTGAATTTGAATACATTCCCTTCCTGAAAAATTACATTCGTTTGAGAGAGATCACCTTGGAAATAAGCTCTTCAATGAACATTAAGAGTTATAAGGGCTTAAATTTCACAGAAGTCTACTCTGTGCCTTAAGAATAAGGGTCCGAGAGGCTGAGGTTACTCAAACACTCATGCTCATGCAGCAGCCAAGGTCTGAAAGAAACAGAGTTGATTCACACAATACACATAAAAAGAGATCCTTGAATACAAAAACACACTGCATTAGTACTTGTTAACTAGCACATAGTTATTAACACAATAGGTAAATGTTCAGGAATAATTTAAGAGGAAAAACAGACTAGGAAAAACATCAGTATGAAATTAATTAATAACATTCTATAACAATTTTAAGTCATGTCATTTTTAATATTAAAAATTGGAAATATTCATTTTAACAAAACCAATATCTTCAAATTTTTATAATACAAAAATATACACATTCATAATAACTACATCTTCAAAAGATGTACAAAAGTAGAATAAAATAAAGCCCCAATGGACATTACAAGCCATTGTCAGATTAGTTAGTAATAATAACATGGATCTGTTCACACACTTCTTTGTTAACTAATCACATTACTGAGTTACTGCAGTAGGTAATACATAAGAACAGAAGCGTGTATTAGGCACATGACAATTATTTTCTCTCCACTTAGTGGTGTGCTTATACTTCAGCATCAAATTATTCAAGTTAGAAAAGATAAGTGAAAAGTAGAAAGAAGTCACTACACAGATGAATATGGTGGTACCTTGTCCCCGCTATTACTTGATCAGACTTTTCCTGCAGAGGTTGTTAAAGAAACGGAATTGCAGGCGCAGATTTAAGTCTTTTCGTACTGTGGGTAATGAGAAACATCAGAAAATGTCAAGTTTCCTGAATGTAAAGCCAACAGTTCAGTTAGATTGCACATTGCATATTGCACAATGTATACTATATGAAGTATCTGGATCCATCAAGAACACAGCCTGTCTATGTGGGCTGAAGAAAAAAGAGGGACAGGCAGGTAGAAAGGGTTGGTGACACAGGTGCAATTTGTCACAGTGCAAAAAATGAAAAACAAAGGTAACAGGGAGGCAGATCAACTGGATGTCTGCCCCACCACATACAAAGTAAAATTCATCACAAAGAAATAAAAAAAACACCAAGATATTCCTACTCACACTGCACCTTCAATCACTTTCTGCCGAGGATCTTAAACTTATTCTCCCCTGTGCCAAGGGCAATGTTGAACTTAGCCTTAGGGCTTATTCGACAGTCTACAGCAGGAGCAGGAAAAGGAAGACAGAAAGAGAAGAACTATCAAAAAACGCCAAAACACAGCTTTCCACATAACAGGCACAGTTGGAATGCGTTTGAATTTGAACAAGCTTTGCAATTTTCTCAATATTAGAATAAGTTCTAATAGTACAATGAACTTTTTTTGTCCAAATAACCAAATTATTTCAAAATAATTAATTAAAAATTGTTTAATGTTTAATTTCATTTTAGTGCTCGTGCAGCATAAATGATCACAAAGCTTGTGGTATCAAACAAAAATACAGCAAATGAAAATTAAACATTTCATTAAAAGATAAACAAATAAAATACAATTAACATAAAGAATCTACAATTAAAAGAAAACAAAACAAAACAAAAATTAAACAAAATTAAAAAATGCTCAACAAACACCTATTACTAAAAAGCTAAAGCTCTCAAATATTCTCATTAATTATCCAAGACCATTTAAAAGAAAGTTCCAAATGAGAAAAAAGAAGAAAAACTAATTTGAATACAATTTTTTTAAACTTCTCCTTAGAAACAAACCATGATTATATAAATTTTAAATTAAAAAACCCACTAATTTTGTAGATAGAAATGTTACACAATGTGAAAATATGTAAGACTATAAGAATTTTTAAAATATTCACAACCTTTCATGAGATTCTGAAGAAATTTAAAAAATAATCATAATAAGTCAAACTAGAAAAATAATTTTTAACATCACGTGAATTTAATTGAGCCATATAAATCATTCAATTATTTTTCTAAATCTTTTCAGAATGTTACATAAAAAACAAATGATTTCAAACAACTTCATCCAGTATTAAAATTTGTAATAATTTTATTATCTCTAAGAGTGTAAATTGAATTGCCTGAAAAATGTCAAAGAAAGATCCCATGTTAAATGGCCATAATTTGAAAAAAAAGAAAGAGATTGAATACAAAAAATACTTGAACAAAAATTTCAAGTATTTGTTTCATTGAATTAACATCTCGCAAATGTTTATTAAAGGAAAAACTAGAATAACTGAAAAAATAAACCTAGAAACATAGCAGCAAAGCACAATTAATCATTAATTAGCAAGGTATTAAAGCGTAATAAAGAGTAATAAAGTAAGGACTAAGAAATAACAACAAAAGAACATTACACAGAAGCACCATGGGTTGTGCAAGTTTCAGACAATACAAGTGCGCAGAACACACACACATACAAACGCATACTCCCATACATACACCATAATATAAGAAAGAAAATTTAACAGAAAGGAACCATTCATTGTATATTATTAAAAATAAATAGACTAAAGAAATTTGTACAAATAATATCCCTATTATTTAAAAAATTCCCCTATTATTTTAAAAATTAAAAAAAATTCAAATTCTGAAACTTTTTATAAAGTAAGTGAATTTCTTCAATTTTGATGAAAACATAAAATATGAATTTAAACTTTTAAACTTATGTCAGTTTCCATAGCTTTCAATTTCAATGTATAATAACATTAAAGAAAGCATTTTTGGTACATTGTAGATAAAAGGTTTTATTTGAATTCGTTTTAACAAATGCAAACTTTGAAAAACTATTGATTACATTTACAATATTAAAAGAGCAATCGCACAAAAATTGTTTGGTGGCTCTTTGTATCTCTGAAATAGCATCTTTCAAAGATTACAACAAGTTGTAACATTATTCATACAATTTTTTCCCCATTATTTATCTTTTCTAATAAACATACAACTAGAAAAGTTAATAAAAAACATGTAAATATAAGAAGATGAAAAATAAATTATTACATTACTATTTTTTTTATACCGAGCTGTCAAACGGGTACAAATTATAAAATTCACGATTGAAATTTTGGGGAACCACAGAGAATTTACAGGGCTACAATTTATATTTAGTCCTTCTTATAATCTGCATCAGAACCCAAGATATTCTTAAAAAATGAAGGGAAACATTTTTTTTTTTTCTTTCCATTCCCCCCCCCCTCCTTTTTTGTTTGTTGTAAGGGTCAAAATCTGTCATTATCATCTGAAAAAATTTTTGAAACATCTTTATCATCTATAGAAAATCCAGAGAATAATTAAAGTCAATAATCCTAGATTTAATGTGGTTTCAAAAATTAAAACAAGAAGCTAAAAAACACTTTTTATTCATTTGGTCAAAATACTCTGGGTAAACTGATTAAAATCCGATGAAAAAACCTGCTTCCCCTCCCCCTTCAATTATGATTTTCGATATAACAAATGTGTAACCCCCAGAGGGCAGTTTTGCTTATCTTATTCCGCTACCCCCTTTGATCTTTCGCCCTGCGAACGATGACACACTGATGTTCATAGTAGTTAATACTAGGCCACAGATTATTAAAACAGTTCTGATCTAATAAAACTTACTATGAAAATGCTCAGAGTTACCTAAAGCTCTTTGATAATCTAAGTGGTTAAAATGTGCTTAAAAACAAGTGATTATCATTGGGTAGACAAGTGCAACTCACGAAGTTCAGAACCTTGTTTGGAGATAAAACAAATTTATTCTGTTAAACACGTTTGAAAAAATAATATTCTTTTAAGGAAGAGGGGAGAGGTGAGGAAATGTTCCTCCAAGTTAACACTGTTCTGGGACTTATTTCAAAAACAAAATAATTGATATTTTAGTATACCCACACTGCAGGACTTCAGCAATTTCACTGATGAAAACAACAGAAATTGTAACTTAATGATGTAAACAAAGGACCTTCGCAAGTTTCATTTGTATACCAATGATATAATTCTAAGTAAATATGCCTTCACATCCTCAAACAAGCAAGTTAATAACTCTAAAAAACAAGCTCCATTCATACAAACATTGAATATCATTATTATTATAATTATTATGATTACTGCTACTACTACAACTACTACTACTACTGTTATTGTTTCTTCAAAAAGCTGACATTCACCAGATTGTCAATGAACATAGGTTTATCAATGTTCATAGCACACACAGGAAATAGAAGAAAAGCAAAAATATGAAAGAGGAAAAGTGAAAAGGACACAAGAGGGATCAAAATATTCTCGTTCTGAGACAACCTGAAAATAAATAAATCATACAAGCCGTATATACTTGAAAAATACGCATCCCCCATTTTTGTTTTGTTTTCTTTTTGACTCCAAAAATTCAAGCATGTGGTTTTCATATGGCAAAGCTCGAACATTGTCTCAAGAATACCTGGCCTCATTGCTCTTCTACATTTTCATTTTCTCAGAAGTGGAAGAACCCTTAGATCGATAGTCAAGTGTATTTTAAGATTTATTTCTGACAAAGGGGATAAAAGCTACATTTAAGTTGGTTGTTTAATTTTGTTAGTACATCAGCCTCACAACTGTAAGTTGTGAGGGAAAAGAACACATATTCATGACTAGGGCCTCGATGTCTATGACCTAAAATATTAGAAATATGAGAACATTTATGTCATAAAAAATATGATAATATTTCTTAAAAGATTTTTGGTTGCATTTTGAAAACCTTTCTGCTGTTTAAATAATCATTATATTGAAAATATACTTGTATAAAATCTAGCACATTCACAATTCATCCCTTCTCCTTTGGTGCCCCAGGAAGAGAATTCTACCGGCTACAGTTACATACAGAAGCAGTTGACCTTGGCACAAAACTTGACCAAACTAAACCAAAAACTGCCTTCGCATCTGGTGTTTTCTATACTTTTTTTCTCCATTTAGCTAGGCCTCCCAATTCACATACATATACATTTATAGGAAAGACAGACAATAATTAGATTAAAAAATTGTCAATAATTAGATTAGTTAGAAAATGTGAAAAATCTCCGAGATGACTGCAAGCAAGAATGCAAAAAGTGAAAACAAAAAGATAAAAAATGACAAAAAGTACAAAAAAACATGGAAAAATAGGACCATAATATGACGGAAATATCACAAAGGGAGAAAAAGAAAGAAAAAAAGACATGTCATAAACACCCACGCCCTATTCATGATTTATGTATCGTTATTTACTTCACATTCTTTAGGATTATAATGTACATAATTAATCAAAGAGTATTCCGAAGAACTCCCTAGAATATTCGCCGACCACAGGTTCAAGAAACAATTTTTGGGTTAACATTAAAAATCTCCAGAACATGCAATCGATTAATTGGTAAAATACACTTTTAATAACTTAAATTATTTAAAACTAAAAAATTCGCTTTTTTTCAATGCTAAAACAACCCTGAATTTTGTGATAATAATGTGCAATCCACGAAGCATCTCATCCTTTCTATTTATAATACATCAAAGAAAAAATGTAAGTTTTGAATCTTTTATGACACCATGGACACAAAAATCTGTGTCTCTCACAGTTATTCAGGGAATTAACCAACAGGAATGCATGAAACACATTTTAAGAAAACTAGAGAGTGCTACAACAGATATGTTTTCACTATATTGGGAATGGTTTTCTAATATTGCAATTTCTGCCCTCAGTTCAGCCATCATGTGGAAAAGTCCAAACAAATTCAACCAAAACTCTGTGTTCTGACTTTAATATAAATGAATATACCATTTTATTGAATGTACAGACATTGTAACATTAATCTAAAGTAAAAAATGGTGGGAATGATACATTCAACAGACTTTATCTTCGGCAAACAAGTATGACAACCAAATAGACTCTCTCACAACTTTTACTTCAAGCTTTAGAAAACTTGTGAATAATATTGTATTTGATCACTAATCTGAATTATTAGCCTACAACTATTTCTTTTCTTTACTTATATTTTGTTATTTTCATTTCATATATACTTCAAGCAATGTATTCTACAATCCACACACTTATATTGTAATTACTGTACTAAAGGGAATCCCCGTATAATAAATAAATAAATGAAATATCCAATAATGTAGTTTTAAGAGGGAGCCCAATACTTATAACTTTTGCAATTTTTGAAAATTCAGAGTTCAGAGGACAACATCGCTAGACAGAACGCTTAATTACGCTCTGTGAAGTCATATAGATTAAGTGACTCGAGACATTGCGAGTTCCTGGATGGCTGACCCATCCGGGAACCTCAGAAATCTAACGGCACTAAGCCCCTGGTAAAAGAGACAAAAGATTTACTATAAGTGACTATGTTAACGGAGGATTACACCACTCCATGTTCAATGCCATTTCGTGGTTATAGAGAACATTGATAGAATAGATTTTATAGAATAACACAACAGATTTTGTTTTTTTAAAACAGATGAAAATCCCAAAAAGCTAAATCTAGGCCAGGGCAGTCAATTCTTTGAACATAAAAATATCATGTATAATTATTATTGTAATAATGAATATAAAAGTTTGGTGAATAAATGCAATTTAGGAATTAAGCATTCAGCATCCTTGCTGCTTAGTACCATCTTCAAGGAATCTAATTCTCTGGATTCTGTTACATTTCTTTATTTCACATCCTCACAAATTGAATGTCTATTGACAATCAATTTTCATCACATTAATGTACAGCAGATTTAAAACCAAATAGTAACATAAAGTTTCGGGAATGTATTTTCTTTCCTTCCTCAGGGGTCTTAAATAAAAAAGTAATAAAAAATGTTTAAAAAGAAAAGAAAAAGAAAAGGGAGCGGAAGCAAAATGCAATCATGAAACATTGTGTAACTTCAAAGGTTTTGAACTTGGGTACCTCAGATTTTAAAACTCCTACATATTCATGTGATGAATGTCTATAAACATAAGGATGTGAAAGAAAGAAATCACTTCAAGGAAATGTATACATTAATCCTACTCGTCTGCGTATGGGACACCAGTCATTGACATTGGAGGAAGAAAACATTATGACAGGCACAACCTTGAATTTGTCTCACAAATCCAAGGATGATGACCTGTGTAAAGTAAATGCCAATACCAATGATAATGATTTTATTTTGACAATGATGAAAATGATGCAAATTGTGTGTTTCCACTGCAACATTACTTCAAACAGATTTCAGTTTTAGAGTAAATTATCACATAGGTTAAACTTTTTCAAAATAAAACAAAATTAAGACAAATTTTTCCACAATTCACCTTCCTAAAAATATGGCTGTGCGTATAATTAGAGTATATACGGCAATCATCACAATATAAATGCACATTGTACTGCAAAACACACCGAACAAGGTACTCTTCAAGCTTCAAGATATTCTATTTGCAAGAGAAGAAGTGTTACACAATTTTTAAATTCTTCAAATAAACCAAGTTGCAGGAAATCACAAAAAGAAATTAAAGTTGTAGAAGAAACCAAAAATTGATAAGTAAAACTCCAACTCAGCTTTCAAGAACCATTAAACTATAATGACAGGGCTTGAAATCTCTCTTGTAGAAGTCTATGAGCTAGTAAGAAAATAAAGTACTATTAAATAATATAAATGAAAAGTAGGGCGAATAATTATTTTTTTAAAATTAACATTGTATTTGTTTGCTTAAAAAATATCGATAAAGCACTTTTTCTAAATGTATCCTACATTTAATAGAGCTTAAATAATACAGGCTTCAATGTTTTTGGGAAGTATTACAGCAAATAATTATATTAAAAATAATTTATTGTTAAATTTGAATTTTATATCTTGAGCTTTTGACATTGACATGTCAAAAGCTAAAGTTAATATGATTATATAAATCTGGAGTAACTATCACTTAAATGTTATTAAAATAAGATTTAGTATTTTGTAAACTTTAAGAAATGTAAGAGAAATAATACAATTATTTTGAGTTGAATTATAAAAAAATCTTTATTTTAAATTTATGAAAAATGTATTAATATTAATGTTAAGAAGACACATGTGTATATTTATTCTTTCAATAGGTGTGTAAATATTTATACACCACCTATTTTAGTAATAGTATTACAAACTTAACATTCTTTGTCTTTGTTACAAATTATAATAATAAGTTAGTATATTGCATTTTTAAATTGTTAACTGTGTACTTTGTTCATTATTTCATATATGTATTTTAATAACTAAAATGATGGGGGGAAGGGGAGTTAAAAAAAAGGCAGTGTGGGAATTGTGATGAAATTACATTAATCTTCTCCACCTAAATTAAACCTATAAAAATTAATATAACTGTAACAGAAAACCCTAATTCCACAAAACTTTTTGTTTCAAATCGGTGGTAAATAAACACCCAACTTCAATCAATTATTTAAATTCATTTAAATTTTCATCTTTTTAATTAAAACTACAAAATTGAATATGAAATTCCAAAAAAGATGTACAACATTTTAGAGAGTTGTTAGGTAGGTCTACTCAAGAGAAAACTAGAAAATTTATGAACCAATTCACAATTCCCTCATTAAGTTCACAATTTTATATCTTTCATCCTGCTCTGTACATAAAAAGACATTGCTTTATTACCCAGCAAGAATTATACTCCAAGCAAAATGTGTTTTCCTAAATGAAGAAAAAACACATGAGTACACTAAGACTTTTTCTTGTATTAGTTACAAAGGCTACTGCTTTTGCCTTTTCTAGACTTGTACAGCATGTCATGTTTACTATTTGGAAATTACAAAGATTGTTACTCCAGAGAGTCTATGCTAAGGGTTGGGTAGAGAATTGCATCTCCCTATTCTCCAGATTCTCTGCACGATGCATCCACAGCTTTAATAAATATTCCAGAAGGTTTCAAATGGAACGATTAAAAAAATTAAAAAATACTCTACATTAATCTTGGTCTTCTGTACACTCTGCTCTGGCCTATGTTTTCTTTAGGAAACAACCGCACTGTATGTTAATATTTCAGATGATTAATTTCAAAACAATATAAAATATTAATAATATAAATATAACATAAACATTTAAATCATATTTCATTCACTGGAAAAGGCTCAGTATTATACAAAGAAAACAACACTTTCATAAACAATTCCAAAACAAAGCCAACCCAAAAAGAAAGCGCGATTAGAATTGGACACTAAATCCATAATCTGCTCATCTTGACCACACACTAAGGAAATTTCTCTCAAGACATAAGTTATCAAGTAGAAAAACTGCCTTAAAGCTGCTTCTCTTGAGGCATCTGCAAACAAAAGTATGGGCACAAAGTTGTGCCAAATAATACTAACACAAAGAATTTGTACAATTGGAAAGTGAAACTCAAAATGTCCATTTTAATTTTTTTTCAAATCAATAAGTATATTTTATCTAGATTTGGTCTGCCTAAAAAATTAAAGGACCTTCAAACCAACTCTAAAAAACAACTTTATTTTAATTATTATTAGTTTTTCTTAATTATTGAAATCATTAAGTCGAGGAGTTAGGGTACACTAAATTATTGATTATTTCCATTCAACTTTCTCATGTTTTACTTACATATTATAGAGAAAGTATTGAAATGATGCATCAAAAAGTGCTATTCTTCAATTGAATCAAAGTTTTGTGGGCCCCTGATACCGAAAAGGTGGATAAGTTTTGCTACAATATATAGTACAACTTTCTCAAAAACCTAGTGCAGTTAATTGTTGGGCCTTGATAGAGCAAAATTGGTTTTTGGAAGAATTTTCACCAAAATGGATTTTTCCAGATTCATATGGCTGATGTCTTCTGGTCCCTTGAATTTGAAAGGGATATTTCAATTTTTGTGCTTTCCACAAAGTCCCACTGACATTTTCAAAATTTTCCAAAAACTGACTCCAAATTTGTTCTTTATATTTTTTGATTGAAAAGAGCAATGAATGCTGATAAAAATGGGGCAAGTATGATTTTCATTGAAATAAATTTTGAAAATTGTAAATGTTTTTATTCTTTGTATCAACTACAGCAAATATAAAAAGTACTGAAACATTAGTTAGTTTTTAACAATTATTTTAATTATTATGCAATGATTATCATATTATCAATTAATGTTTTCAACATAGTATTAACACAAGGTTAAATACAGAAAAATACGAATGCAAAGTAGATGAAGTCATTGAAATGTAGTTGAAAATGTAGAATGTTAAAACGTGTCCGCCTCTGTGAAATTTGTAACACTTGGAGGGCTAGTCTGCAGTAGCCTTGCATAGTGTTTGGTAGCTACTCAACAGGCATCTGTGTATCTCACAGGTATCCATGTATGCTTTTTGGACTTTGTGAATTTCACTTATTTACTGACAATACACTATCTCTCTGTAAATTACACACACAATACATACATACATACATACATACATACATACATACATACATACATATATATTTAAAATTTCTCATTTTTCAAAGTGCAGGGTAAACTCATAATTAATCTCATGAACTTTCATTCATAATGAAGCTAATTTATATGGAGAGTATGCCAAAAGCAAAGGATGTACCAAACTCCTTTGTTACAAGAAGTTTTTCATTATAAATGTTCATTACAGAGAGTTACTATCAATTTATTGCACAGCTACACTGACTAGATTACAAATATTCCTTTAAATTTAAGGAAGTTAACATTTCAGAATGTCAAAGAAATGGTTTGATTGTGATTATTTCAGAAAAATTCAATACTTACTCCTATCAATGTTGCGCTGCAGGTGCATTGCAACACGATGACGAGCATCATTATACTCCAGATGTAAACCCAGTCGCAGTAATGTTGGATTCTGCTCAACCAAAGTGGTAATCTCCATTTCAATTTTATTGCCTAGCACCTGTGACCTCTGAAAAATTAGAATCATATGACAATGTATACTTATTTATTTAATTTACAAACAAATATTTAACTCAAATAATGAACAAATTACAAAACAAGACTATAAATATGACAAAATAAAATATTACAACTATAATAATACTATAAACAAGCTTGAAATGCATGTATTTCTGAAAATGATTGCTAGAATGTAGCAACCACTCAATTAAGCTATTCAGCAATTTAGACCAATTCCATGTTTTAAGTACCTAATTCTTTACTCAAAAAGATTTCAGTTCCTCTCACAATTATAATTTCAGAATGGCAGGTTCATACATTTGATGAAAGGCATAATCTATGCCTATTACTTCTAAATTATATATATTTATGAAATAGCACATTCTAGTCAGAAGGTTATTAGCCCAATCAAATTATACAAATCAAGTAAAAAAAATTCTGTGGTATCGAATTTTGGCATGAATGTTTATTAGTAACTATTGCGTATTATACTCCCCATTATTCCCCCTGAGATGGGGTGGTTTCTCTACATTTTTTGCTTATATCTTCAAAACTATTTTAATCCTACTGAAACTTACACTCTATACAAAATTCAAACAGGCAAGATTCCTATAAAGTTTTGCTGTAAAATTCACCTTCTTAAAATTGTAGGCTTGAAATTTTATTGTTTTTATTTACAAGGGTCTTTTTTAATATCTCTCTAATAAATTTTCTGTTATGATATGTTCAATGCATGTAAGTAATTTTATTTTTGTTCTACATCAACACAATTTGCATATTTTGTAGAAAAAATTAGCATTTTATGTCTTATCAAATATTATTTTGAACATACTTGCAAGTATCCCAGGTTATTGAGTTTGTGATTACCTAGGGCACAAAAACTGATTATCCATAGTTTATTTGATAAGGATAAGTATAAATATTTCATGAAGGATTGTGTACAGTATCAACATATTAATTACATAAAATGAGTACGAGTACAAATATTGTAAATAGAACTAGGTACTACAATCGCACATGCTTTCTCGCATTATTTCGGAGTTCAACGAGCCCAAAAGCTCTACTGATTTCCCATCAACACTGCCAGACACTGCTTTGAAATGCTCTTCCGAGTCAGTTTGTGGTTGACATCAACGAGCTAGAATATACTAGATACAATGGCTGCCCCTATAGTTTCAGCGCTCTCCGTGAAAGCTCACCGAACTAGTGGCCGCCTTGTTTTTTGAAGTCAAAACGGGGCGGTGTAACCATCTTTAACCAGTGCCAAACGTGATGTTATACTGCGATTTTTGAACCTCTACCCTTGGTAGATATTACCTGTTGACAGTTTTCTCCAACCGGGAGCTTAAACGTCACCATAGTGACGTTCAAGCTCCCGATTGGATGAAACCGTGAACAGCTGAGACCTGCCAGGGGCAGGGTTGGATAAATCGCACAATAAAATACTTTGTTTCCCAGAGAGTGTTGCTTTGACTGGAAAAAAACAAAACAACAACAACAACTCAATTTGCTCCAGAGATGGAGGCGCTTCAGACTCTCTATGTAGTATATTCTAGCTCATTGGTTGACATTGAGCAAATGCGGCAGCCACCTCGCGCACTGCTTTTTCAAGACCAGTTTCTCGTGCGAGATGAAGTGCACTCGTTTGGTTGAGGTGACAAGACAACAGTATCAGCTATCTGGCACAAATTCACTACGCGATCTTCCATTACCAGATCGTAAACTTTATTTGATGGTTTTTGTTGTGGTGACCGCAACTAGTCGGCTGGAGGGCGCTTCATCATTATTGTGCTTCTGTGCCCACGTAGGAACTCATTAATCCAGAAGTAAATTGTCTTCGATGATGGAGCAGAGGCCCCATGTACTATACGCACAAGTCTTCTTGATATTCCACAGCGGGGGGTGCAGGGAGAGGAGGACTCAGGCTACGTCACGGCTTAAAAAGACGTACCAACTGTGGGCATGAACTGAACTCGCCAAAGAGTGCCACGATAAATGCTACGATTGTTTTTAAAGTACGAGGTTATTGTTGCCGGCATTATAAAAATTGGTACGTGCCGTTCCGAGTCGAACCTATGTATCTCAACGTGCCGTGCTATCCAGCGCTGGTTGAGAACTTGGGAGCTCGTGTATCAAGAAAACTTGTGCGATTAGTACTTCATCTAAGGTGTAGATCTGCGCTGCAGTCTAACCCTTCAAATAATGTTTAATCACAGCACAAACCATTTTTCCCTATCTACCGCCGCACGTCAAATCCGCATATTCAGCAGGTTGCCAACAAATAACTACGCGTCGCACGTACTTGAAAATTCAAACAATTGCCTAACAAGAATAATGCTTTCTAACAATGTCGATGTTTAACAACAAGTCGTGCTCTGTCATAGACTCCCGCCGTAACGTCACAGCTACGACAGCCATTTGCAGTGTTTCCTCTCCGAGTACTCAGTGGATGTCACGTTGTATCTTGAAGGATTTCTTCTAGGCTACCAGGATGACCGTCCACCTTGCCGAGGTTGAAAGCGTTTCGAACATCTAGTACATAAAACCATACTATTTTGCGGGAGGGTTTGTTCTCTTTCCGCGTGCCTTAAACGGTTTCCACTTCAATTGTGGCTGCCTCTCTTTAAACTGTTAGATAAGTCGGTTAGATCACCAGCACGAATAGCCAACAGCAGACGTGGTTTCAATAACGTTTCAAACAACTTCCCGGCCATGTCGAGCCGAGGGGTCTGTAGGGCGACGGTAGACGTGCTTACCCGTATCCACGAGAACCAATTGCTGTTTCTTCCGTCACTTAGGGAAGATTCAATCTAATAGCGTTGTACATACAAGATTCTGGCATTCTCGCGGCACTGTCTCAGGACTTCCGCAGGGATGTCCATCAAGTCTCGGGGCTTTCATGTTGCGCAGGCTCTGACATTTGACACAGGCGAATGCCGGAGTCGTACCGTAACAAACGGGCCACGGACCGCACACTATCTTTCCTTCCTCTTCCTTGTAGCCTCACCCCTCACTTACATTTACACTTGTATGCACTACATTACCACCCAAATTAGGAGACCAGTGGGGATCTAAGAGATTGTCCCGTCTGGGAAAGTGTCCCGATTGGGAGGCTATTTCAGTAAAATGCCGTTCCTCGAAGAGACCTATGTCGACAATACCTTCGGGTTGCCCGGAGGTCTTATGGGTGCCTGGGGAACAACGCGACCACAATCCGTCGCAAGGAATCGGTATCAAGGTTTCCCTCCCGTGCTTGTTTCCTTTCTTCTTGGGCCACTCTCGCAGCCGTCTCGAAGGATCTCCTGTCTCCTTCGCCAATAAGGGCCTTCTATCAGCGGGATTTGCTCAGGGTGATCGCCCTTCTCAACGCCTTCCCCTCAGTATTTTGGGCGGACAGCTGCGCAGCTTCAGGTCTCGTCTCGCTCTGAGCCTCCGCAAGTTTCTCTTCGATCCAATTCGCCTGCCGTTCTGGGTTTGGGCTTCGTTGGGCATCGTGTCGTCACAAGCCTCCAATAGAACACTTTCGGACCTTTATACCCAGCGTCAATATTCAGCTAGCGCTGGGATATTCTCACTGTCTGTTACAGCTGCTTCTATAAGTTTAAGCTGGTCCAGCTGGTTGACGTTTCAGCCCAGTTTCCTCACTTCGATTTTCAGCTGACTGAGATGTCCCGTCGTCCTCAGGCAGAATAATGAATTAATGATAGCTGCCTCTGTAGCAGGGTGGAATAAAAAACAGTTTTCCTTTAATGAATTCATTTCATTTATTTTATTGATTTTAAATAATTATTATGTTATATTCTCAACTAATGGTAGAAGTACCGTCAGTAGCCAAATGTCGACAGCCTGCCTTCATAGCTGTTCTGCTTGCCTAGGGTCTGTCTGGTAATCGAGGTTAAGGAAGTAAAAGAGTCCACGAGGCCGTAGGATAGGTGACCGCTCCGGAACTCCAGTTGCTAGTGTGAAGGAACCCCAGTGTGAAGGAATAGAAATAAGGAATTCCCTTTCACGTTTCGCTTAATTATTTTCCCAATAATGTGTTAAGTAAATATTACTCAATGTATTATTCAACGCAACGATTCATTTAGTTATCTCCACAAGGTGCCATTCGTCACGGGTTCGAATGTTTAGTGAACATTACTAGAAGTGCATTAATGTGTTTAAATAAACAGCAGTTTCGTGAACGTGACTACTAATAAGCACTTTGTTCTTCCAAAATCTACTACATGATTAATTGTATGAACTAAACTTTTCTCTTCGTGTATGCAGACGTGTATTCGCTTCTCGGCAAGTGTTAATGTTTCGAGATTTCGTTTATCTGTCTCGTTCGAAGCGCCATGTGCGTAGTAAAGTGCGGCAACTGCGCATTGCTTATAAGCTGCCGGAACTGAAGTGGTTCCTGCGTGAGGCCTTTGGGCTGCTGCAATGCGGCGCTCGGCGACGTCGGGGGTCCCGCTGCCTCTCGCCTCGCGCCGGAGATGTCGTCGTTGCACTCGCAGCCGCTTGAGGGCGTTGGCGGCGCACTGTTCCCGAAACCTACTTTCCTGCCAGTATTGTACTATCCTCGGCGGTGTTGAACCGCCGAAAACATCGAAAAAAGGGTAAGCTAACACACATCTCATTCGGTCCGTGCAGACCAGGTCTACAAACTCCCAATAATGTCATTACAAAAACTGCGTGGTAGAATAAAGCCCTGAAATATGGCATTCCCCTGTCATAGAGCCGACTAACAAGAGCTGTCAGGTGGCTCTATATTTACAAATCGATCTGTCTTTCACCGCTCCCTCGACTTCGTTCCAGTTCAGGCCAGGGGCTCTGGTGAAAGCTGGAAAAAGCGCACGGAACGTACGAGCTGCTAGGGCGTCACGCACGTCGCTAGTGGCAAGGCGGTGCAGTGGGGAGGTGGTACAAAGCCCCGGTCGCTCGGGCCCACACTATAGTACGATTCATTTAGTCGAGCGCTTAACGTAAATCAGCTGTCGCTACAGCGACGTCACTATGGGGACGTTCAAACTCCCGGTTGGATAAAACCATGAACAGCTGATTCACGTCAAGTGCACGGTTAAATAAATCTAGTATAGTGATGCGACATCGACAACAGAACATCGACGTTACAAGCGAGTTTGCGCACCCTCGAGTGTTAAAGCACTATCGATCTTCGGCGCACGCACAGTTCAAGTCGCGCATCACTTTAGTGCATAAGCTGTCCGAAAGTTGGTTCAATAACCTCTAACATTGAATTGGTGCGCAACAAATTTTAATTTGAAAGTAGCACCCCATATCTTTGGCAAGGGGATCGTCAACGGGGGGTTGAGACACCCCCTAAGTTCTTGCAGGCTGTGAGGGTTTGGATTAAGGTGTGAAGACGGGGTTATGGCTCAGGGATGGGAGGAGCTTCCCCTTTAGACTCTTGCCCGGTTAAAAATGCACAATTCTCATGACACTTGACAAATCAAACAATTCGAGACGGTGCGCAGGGTGCCACCAACCAGCACGTACATGGCCAACCCCCAAACACACAATCAGCAGATTACAGGAGCGCGCCTTCCAAGGAATCAATATAGGGGTGGTGATGTCAACCGTCCTTTGCTTGAACACTACTGGGAAAATGTTTGTCTCGTCCGCGTAAGCGGGCTCTTAAAAAAACTGCCAGCGGCGTCACGGGCCGCATAGTGGCCCGAACAGCCGCCAGAGTGAGCGGCAGGCACCACCTCCGTCGCCTGCTGGCGGCGGAGAAGAGCCACGCCTCCAGTAGGGGGGGGGGGGGGCACCAGCCACCCCTCCGCAGGGAGGAGGACGCCTTTTAGGAAGACGCCCAGCACCGGCGGACCCTCTCGTGTTAACTGACCGAGCGGAAGTTGTGATATCAGTAGTACGTTATACTATGACATTGTTAAGCATCTCCTATATATTGTGACAAAGTTAAAGGCATCATTCTTCTGGTTTTTTGGTGTAATAAAATTGTGTTTTAGATCTTATACCCTGAGTTTCATTTAGTACACAACTCTCCTACACCGTTGTTTGGTTAAAAGAGATCTGGAGAGACGTCTGCTGAGCAGAGAAAATTGAGCTTTGCGCACAAAAACAAAGATATACAGAAATTATTATTCTAGACATTTGGATGAAAAATTCATTGTCACTTTTTATAGAAATTTGCCCATGGACAGTACTATCACATTTTTTCTCGTGAGACAGCAAGATGAAATTGTCTCGAGAACCCTTCTCAGAAATGGTCTCTGTAGAGATTGCCGTAATGTTCTACGAGTTTGTCACAATGACAAAATAAGTTTTGTAATATAGGCGTTGTTGAGAGCCATAGTTGCTTTTCCATGGTTTACAGCACAAATACAATTGAATTGTTCACAGTTTCTTATTTTAAGCTTTGATGAGGTATAGCTTGTTTAAACAAAGCATTAGCAAATGTATATTAAATAACAGCTAAGGTAATTTCGATTCACTAGATCATGTTATTTACTCAAAAAATTATTTTGAATTCAATCAGAAACCATTCAACTCTATTCGTATATTTTGGAATTATTGCCATGCCACCACAGCCTGTGTTTACTTTTCTATGAACCACTGCACGAGATAATGCTGTGTTCAGTTTTCTTTCCGATTAGAATTTTCATACATGTCCTGAGAAACCTTTTCTCAACAGATATTCTGAAAGGCCATTTTGTACAACAACACAGTTTACATTGGCTCACAAACTATCGTACTACAATCTCCCCATAAAATAACGAGCGTGTGCATGTGACTTGCAGCTGACACACTCCCCTTCAATAAAACATTCAATACGACTTTGTTCACATTCCTTATCAAATGTTACGCGGCACTGACATTTAAAATATAATTATTGCATAGGTAAAGAAAGTAACAAGTGCAGTAATTTTATTCATGATGCAGCTTCTTGACAAATTAATAATACTTCTTAACTTTGAAAAAAGAATTGTGCAGAAGTTTCATCTTCACTTACCTGATTGGAGGCCCGGAATTCTTCCATTGTTTTAGTACCCAACAAGGATTTTATCAGGCGAACTATTACAGGAGGACTGATGAAGTTGGTCTCCACACTGAAATAAACATTGTAATAATTAACTTATATACAATTACTTGATAACAAATTTATGATAAAAAAAACATTTTTAACCAAATCAGATGTGGTACAAACGACACTCAAAGCAAATGAATAATACACAAATATCTACTTATCGTCATAAAATATAGAAATCAAGAATATTCACATAAGATGGCAGAATTTGTCCTCTATACATTTCTAAGCTAGCTGTCTAGAAAGTAAATATTTCATACAGATTTTCTCAAATCAAACACTATCTCTACATCTGTGATAGTTACAGGTCAAATTAATGATTTGCAGATTTTCTTGTATGTTTACATTTTTTTATGAAGGGAACTGTGCAATAAGACACTGAAGAGCCCACACTTCTCAGCCAGTGTGAGATTTTTCAAACAAACTACAAACCAATTACGGCCACCCATGCAATTATGCATTACTTCAAAAGGTGCCATCTATATCATGTTGACGTACTATTTAAGTTCAATTAGGACTTCTATTTCTTTCATCTACATTCTATTTCTTGAAAGTGGTGGTGATATATATCTCTCTATTGCCATACACTACGTGTTATAAATCATTAGTCACCAGGTTGCTCCCTGGGGCAGTGGAACAGGGCATGTTCGGTGTCGTCTAGTTCGTGGCTGCAGTAGAAGCATTCTGCATCTACGGTCTTTTTCAATCTCAAGATATCCTGTAAACACCTGGGTTAAATGGTAAGTTACAGGCCCATGTTTGTGACAGGTCCATTTGGATATGTTTGGTATGAGCCAGCAAGTCTCTTTGCCTGTCTTTGGCCCAGCACTTCTTCCAGCACTGCCTCACATTTTCTTTGGCTTTCAATTGCGCTTTTCAAATTTTGATGTGTTCTCCGTCCTTTGCCTTCTTGCTTTATGGAGAAATGACTAACTTCCTTCCATTCTAGAGCACACAGGTCAATGGGTGGAACATTCACAAGCACTAGAACAGCACTTCTAGGTACACTTCTATATGCCGATATTTTGCTTACGGCTCCTTTCCTCTGCATTTTCCTCCACTTTATTCTGTTTTTTTCCGCAAAACTCTAAAAAAAAATATCACTCTGGTTTTGAGAACGCAAACAGTTTTTTCTATCCCATACCAATTTTTAACAATTACTACTTTTATGCTCAATGTATTGGACACATTTATGCTACTTTGGCTGAAAGCAAAGAAATATGAAATTCATTGTTGAAATAGTTACGTTTGGTAAGACTACAACACAATAATTCTTCTCTTGAATTTATATTGATTCATATTGAGTATTCTATTACTTTTCAGTTAGTGAGCAGTTACTTTCCTGAGTGGACACTATATTAGTTCATTGTGCTTCTTTTGAAGTAATATGCCTTCCAGAAGGTGTAAAAATAAGCCTGACCTATTTTGTCACATTTGTGGGAGTTCTGTGGTCAAAAAAGAAGGCAGAACATGACATATTTTATTTAAAAGGCATATCATGCCTACTTCAATATGAAACTAAGAGATCTGGGCAAAAATAGGCTCCCAAAGAGTGTGTCATACTTGTGTTGAACAATTATGAAAAAGGAGTTAAGGAAATAAAATTAGCACGCCTTCTGCTGTTCCAATGGCATTGGCTACGAAATCATGTAGATAATTCTGATTTGTTTGTATGTGATGTTCTAGGCTACAATTCAAAAAACATGAAACATATCCTAATCTCTTGTCACCAAAAAGGCCTGTCGTCTGTATTTCCATCAGAAACATATGGAAACGAATCATCAGACTGAAACGGATTCTCTAGACAATGGCACCAATTTAGATCCAGTTCACGAAGAGGACGTCAAACAGTCTAGACAGTTCACCCAAAATGAACTTAATGATTTGGTAAGGGACTTAGAACTTTCTAAGGCAGCTGCTGAAATCTTGGGATTCAGATTAGAAGTGAAAACAGCTTCCCAGCTCCAAGAACATTGTTTGCATAGTGCAGACACCAAGAAGAGCAATATGTCCAATATTTCTGGTTTAGTGATTTTTTTTGGAGAGCTGAAAAATACATTCCAAGAGAATGGAGGCTTTTTATAGACTTCTGAAAAATATGAAAGCTGTTCTCTTACATAATGGGAACAAATATTCATCAGTAACAATTGCCCCTTCAGTTCTATTTCCAAGAGAAGCGCTGTTGCACTTTTAGTGTGGCGCAAGTTACGGTCATCATTTCCAGTTCTCAATCTTTTAAGTATCTCCTTGCTCTTTGTGTGATGTCCACATTAATAGCTGGTGATAACTAAGTAATTTTAATGACTGTCTATTACCTTGTGTATTGTTTAGTAATGAATGGTATACACAGACTTTTATTGTGCTAAATTTTTTATTTATAATGCAATTAATACATCTGTGTTTACTTGGCTGTGCCTTACAATTTAACATTTTGTGGCTCTCTGCACAATGATGGTAAACTAATGCATTTGTAGTCTTTATGCCTACGTGTGTTGTCTTTTCCACGTTCTCAACAGTAATATTATTTGAAATGTTATACAGGGACTCCCTACACAATTCGTACACGGGAAATTTAGCAGAATAATCACGGATCAGGAATATTAAAAGAAGAAAATAAATGTAATAAAGTATATTCTATGATCCCAATAATCAAGTAATATTTTTAAATTTGAATATTTTATGCTGAAAAGTTAACTCATTAAACTATTCCGACCCTTGAATGCAAATATAAACAAATGTGCACAGTAATGAATGTTCAAACAGAAAACCTGTAAAACAATTAACAGGAAGAGAGCTTGTAGCCATCTCCTTTCACTGCAGCACTTCCTCCAGTATATTTGGTATACTTTGTAACAAATTTTTGGGTATAAGGAGAAATATTTCTCCATTCTTGTTGCATAATTTTCGTTAATTCTTGTTTGGAATGAATTGGCTATTTTCTTATCTCATTTTCCAATTTTTCCCAAAGACGTTTAATAACAGTAAAGTCTGGTGACTGAAGGGATGGCTGAAGTACCTTTTGGCAGTTGTTCAGCAGCGAAAGTCGAACAACCTGTGACTTGGATCATTATCCTGATAAAAATAAGTACTATCAAGAATATCAAGATTTCCAGCACTTTGTTTTTTTAAATTTTGTTTAAGAATGCCAAGATAGTTGAACCTGTTCATTGTTTGCCCTATAAACACAAGTTCACAGCCACCATTGACTGACATGCAGCCCCACACCATTACATTTCCACCTCCGTGCCTCACTGTTGCTTACTTAATTTGGTCTCCTGTACATTTGAATTCTTCCATCGGATCCGAAGATGTTCATTTTCGATCTGTCAGCTAAAATTACTCTATTCCACCAATCTTCAACTTTTTCATGTTATTTACCAAATTCCTACCTTTTCTATCAGTTCGCTTTACTTATAAATTATTTCTTCTGGCAACTCCGCTATGGAAATTGAACCTCCTTACTACCCTCTGCTCAGTTTCGGGATTTACTTTCTTTCCAATGTCAATTTCCAACTGTGGAGTAATTTTGGTGCATGAATACGAGGATTCTTCTTTATTTTTCTGACTATAAGGTTCCCTTCTCGAACAGAAAATGTCTTTGGACGTCCTCCTCACAGCTTGCAGTCCAAACATCTCTTTATTGATGTACTGTGAGATTACATCACTCACTGTGCTTTCTTCATTAATCACATTTTGCCAATTTTTTTTCGGCATCATTTTCCCTTTGCATAATGGTAAATAACAAGGTGACACTGCTCAACAGTGGTATTCTTGTCCTCTGCAAATCATTTTACTCAACTGATAAGGTTCATGTGAATCTGGTTTAATGACTGAAAGGTGACCTTCAATGTGCAGCAAGGATTGAAGGTTTCAACGTTCTTTTCAGAGCTTAAAACATCCGTTATCATGTCGCCCCAACAGCTCTCCGAATAGTTTTGTTGACGTAAAGTCTCTGCATTTGCAATTCATACTTCCTCTAATCAAACAAATACATATTTTTGAAAGTATTTATAATGTTTACATATGTAAGAACATTTTATTCTTTCAAATTTGTGCGCTAACTAATGATTAGCTGGTTTTCTGAGTAAAATTTAAGCAATTTTTGGTTAAATTAATAAATGTCCACATACTTTGTGAGCCACTGTGTATAATCAACCTAATAAATAACTTGTATTCCCTAAGTTTCTTAATATCGATTAACTTAGACTTCCACTTGTTCCTAGTATTCCCTACAGATATTTGTACACAGATTTCCAACTTCCATCTGACTCCCAGCTTCAATTACAACCTTGATTGGGGACATTAATTTTGGAGAAAACCATCTGAAAAGATTAGCCGCAAACATTGATCACAGAAAGATACAGATGTTTTTACAATAAATTATTTTTCGGTATTAATGACCTATAAAACTATACAATGTGATTGAGGTGATTGATCTACTACATACAGGACCACAATTAATCCAATTGTTCATTACCCACCAATAAGAGTTTGTTTTTTGATGTTTTTGTTCTTTTTTCTTGCAGCATTACAATACTTTCTCTACACTGTGTAAGCAACATGAAAGTAAAAAGTGCAAGAGGTAAGAGAGCGAGGACAATTTTAACCATCAGCATTAGTGTGGATTCATGTTTCCCAAAAAGTGATCTGAATAAACCTTACTTGACAACTCGCAAAGTGTTATTTTGCTCCAGAACATCAGCTAACTTCAAGGCAACTCCATCTGTCATGCCAACATTGCTCAAACTTAGTGTCTCCAGGTGGGTGTTCATTCCCAGGCCTTCAAACAACTGGTCGAATTTTTCATCAGAAATATTCTGTAACATAACAAGTGCAATATATTAAAAGATGATTAAGTATTCTTAGTATTGTGTGCTGTAATGTTGAAACATTATACCAAACATAAAATATAATACCTCACTAGTACAATTCATAAATGCAATGGAATTAAGTAAAAAAGTAGGTTCATGAATATAGCTTCCAAGTTACCAAATAATATTCAATATGGGTAAAGTGGGAATGATGGGTTTTCTAGATTTGGGGTATTAAGAAAACAACACTGAATGTAGCAAAGCAACAAAATTAACTAGTGTTGATGCAGAAATGCATGGACTTTCATGGATACTTAGTTTCCTCATCTCTTTAGTCTGTGCCAGGGTTTCGCCCTACCCTCCAATCAGCTGCCATCTACCGACGCATAAAAGACATTTTTTCATGTTTTCTCAATTTTTCCATGCATCCACAATTGTAGAATTGAAATTACTTTAATACTGTTATAAAAGGAAAAACCTAGTCCTGAATGCAAATTTTCATTGCAAAATTTTAAGCTTTTTTAAGAAAATGGTGTTTCCACTCACCTGACAAAAATGCAATTTGAATCTCATTTTCATCCAAAACTTTCGAGCTTTCAGGAAAGTTCATGGGAAATTATTTGAAGCAATCAAACTAACAAAGGCATAAATATAGAAGACATGTCCATAATTTAATCACTTTTCAACACCATAAACCTAAATATTGAGAGATTTATTTTGTCACTTAATGAATATTTACAATGTTAAAAAAAAAAATACAGAAACAGATGACACATTAAAATAAACAAAGAAAATTAATCTGGAATGTGCCCCAAATAACAAATATAAATAAAATCTTCCATAAACAATTTATCATTACCAATAAAAGGGATTCCATCCTGACCTATGACAAAGAGAATTTTGTTTATCAAATTGGATGTCAAGATTACCTGCGGAAATATATTGAGCAAACTAAGAAAAATTTTACAAAACTAGTGGATGAACTTAAAAAGAACATTTTACAATTTACTCGCAAATTAAATTAAGTATCAAAACAGAATGGAAGCACAAAATTTATTTTTCAGAGTGTTAAGATTATACATCAAGAGTATAAAAAATTTCTAAGGCTCATAGCAAAACTCTTCATGAATATTTATTTATTTCTACAGACAATTGCCCAATTTGCAATATAGTAACAATACAATTACAATTTTAAATATATGCTAATTTAAACATATACTACAGGAGAACATTTGTTCTATAAAAGAGAATCAGAAATATTGGCTGGTCTATAATTTGCAATTTAGGTATCGGAACTCTCCATAATAATCTGCTATTTGGTTCAGAACACTCAATATTGCAAAGATTATATAAAAATAAGCAATCATTATACATTCTAAGTGAGGTTGGAGTGCTCATACCATCATGGTTGTAATTTCAAAGTAATCATATGTCACATACAGAGATGGTAATTTCATTATCCATGTAATAAAACTAAAAATTTATAATGAATAATTTCAATTTTTCTATTATAAACTGAATATGATGGAGATCAAACAGGTGACATACGGGCTAAATAAAAGTTAGAAATAATATTTTAAATTATTGAGGATTTGTTAAATCTGAGCTTATCAACAAAGCCTAATTTACTGTAAGCTTTGGATACAATATAATCGATATGGAGATCAAACTTCTATTTTGTATCAAATATAACACCAAAATCTTTAAATTGGACTAGTTTTTCCAAAGGTTGTTCATTAATTTTGTAATAAACTTGTATTGGATTTACTAATTAATAAAAATCATAAATTTACATTTACTAATGTTCCACTGGAAATGACACCAATTAATTTTACACCAATTGGTTTAAAGCTCAAGTCCATCTGTAAGTAAGTACAATCATTGCAATTTGTGATTTCTGAATACAATTTTAAATAAAATTGCAAACAATAAAAATCTACAATTTGTCAGTATCAGCTTCAGGTTATTAATAAATATTAAGAAAAGTAGTGGTCCAAGATGGGAGTCTTCCTGAAAACCAGATGTTACTAAAATGTCTCTAGATATACACAACTATTTCACATTGTGAACTATCTTGAATATAATTATCAACCCACATTAGAAAGGGACCATGAGTGCCCAGGTTATACAATTTTTTAATCAGAATTTTGTGATTAACTGATTGAAATGCTTTAGAAAAATCTGTGTATATTAACATCAACTTGAGAATTTGATTCTAATTTTTCAAGTACAATATGTTCAAATAAAATTAGATTAGCAGTAATAGATCTATTTCCTCTAAAACCACGTTGTTCATCAATCGAGTGTGTAGATTTGGGCCAAAAGTTGGGTGGTAACAAGACTTTTAAATAATTTTGGAATGGCGCTTAATTTAGGTATTGGTCTATAATTTTTCATTTTAGATTGATTTCATATTTTGAAAATGGGAACAACATAACTTTTTTCTATAATGTGAGAGAAAGATTTAGTGAAAGAGAAAGAGATTTACTGACATGATAATGAAGAATCGTCACTACATTAGCAAACTTTTTATTTTAAAAGTTAAGGGAATCCTATCTGGGGCATATTCATTGCTCTCTTTCAATTTATTTCTCTTAATATTAAATTAACATCAACCATGAATTCAATGTTAGAAATTAATCGATTTACTAGTCAATCAATTTACAATATTAGAAATTAAAATTTAAGATAACTTACTATATTTAATAAAAGAATAATAAGCAACATAAAGAAATGACTCTTTATCAGACCCTGCCCCTCCCCTGGCCTCTTACACTCCCCCCTCCCCCAACTCCTGACAACCACCCTTTTGCCCAGCCTGGCTTTCAGCAACATCAGCGACAGACCATATTTACCGAATCTAGTATCAATAATAAAAAGGCAGGCACAACATAGAAAATAATTTAACATAGCTAATTATCTAGATTATAATTTATTATATTAGATTATTATTCATCAAATAATTTCAGGGCAAAAAGTATGTTGAAAATCAAATAAACATATCTAAATGTGTTAAAGAATTTTACAACAGTACATTCCAAGATGAATAATCAGTAAATAATATTACACCATAATATATTTATTCTATAGGTAACAATATTCTGTAGTTGTATTTAAGAGTTAGCATTGACTTTCATCTGTTTGTTGACTCTGTACTGCTGATCAATATTTCTTATTTAAGAGTATTTTAGTCTCTTAAAATTAGATATTTTTGTATGAAAATAATCTTGATCTAATACCAATACTTACTTTGATATTGTTCCAGTTGAGGTCAACAAGTTGGTGATCATCATCTTTCACTTGCCGAATAGTTGCATCAACGTCAGTAGTATTAGGTGGATCAGCTGGGAAAGCTTTTGGTTGAGATGCTTTAGTAATACCATCCCAACCGAGACCCACAGGTTGTCCTTTGTTTAATAATGAAGCATGGTACTGGTCTTGGTTCATCATTGAATGGAAACCAAGAATAGCTGAAAAAATACAAAATGTAATAAAAATATATTACAACCATTCTTCGTCATTTGCAATTTATGTACAGTGATAACATGAAAGCTGTACTTTATAAGTAATTACTACACAGGGCCTTAATTCATTTACTTTATGGCACATCCCTTCACAAACAAATTACTTGTTCATTACAGACACCAAGTATATTGCAATATTATAAAATTGGTAATTCTCTACAGTATGAGAAAGTATGTGGTGTTAAGCATCTCTAGTTTAAATATTGCCATTTGGAGTTTCTGAGGACTACATATGTTGTTAAGAGGACATCTTGTATGGTATGCAACACAAGTATCCAAGTTGTAAATCTAATTTACTGTTGCTTACTCACTATGACACTCACCTGCCAAATCAATAATTTCTTCCTGAGAGGCCTCCGTGAGAGCATTCTCGTACTCGTCTCCCAGGTCAATGGCAATCTGCTCCTCTGCCTCCCGCTCTCTGACGGGTTGTGGAGGAGGAATCCACTGAAACGTCCATAACACTCTCTCAACAAATCAAAAAAGAATGGTACAATTTTACAGAGTACAGAATGTAATGAAAGCAATAAAGAGAATACATTTCCAAGTTTTAGGCTTGTCAGTATTCTACTTCCCTGAATTATGTTGTTACAACATATGAAAAAGATTTTTCAATTAAAATACAATGTATGCAAAACTGATATTTCCAAGAATGCTTTTATCACTAAGTAAAAATATCAGATAAAGAACTTTTAACTGTCATTTTGTTTTTGTTACAACCAGAGGACAGATTCTATCATATTTGCATATTTCTTCATTATTTCCCTAAGATATACTTCACAGAAAAAAGTGTGTTTCAGACTACAAAAAGAAATTAAATGAAGTTCTATTGTACATATTCTTGTAAACATTGGCAATAAGAGCTTATTTCATGGTAACTTCCATGAATTCTACCACGTTAATGTACCAAGAGGCTGAACTCTTGTAAGATTTTTCGTTCACTATCATTGCAGACCTCTTCAAGAACAGATTTAAAGCTTTTGTAACACTTTATAAAAGATTCAGCTGCACCTGCTCAGCCTCATCAACAAACTTTGCTCAAGTTTTTGGAACATAAAGCCCTCAAGACATTGATTAAGTTTCTATAAAATAATGATACCATTCAATAGATGCAGCAAAAAAAAAAAAAGTATGAGAGATGGGGCAGAAGTCATGGCAACTATTTCTTTTCCTAACAGAAATGTTATCAGTTCACAAAATTTTTATTTGTTGCATGAAAGAAATGCTGTTTTAATGTGTGTTCACAACAACAGATGGCTATTTGAGTGTCTCTATTAGCACTGAGAGCAATGTGAAATCAATTGTCTGACTATCGCTGTGCAAGATGAAAGTAACTTGTTTCGAGCAGTGCTTGCACTACAAGATAGGTGTTCCCCATGGGAGAAATGCACGAGAATGTCACAGAGAATTGGTGAAAGCTCTTGGGAATAATTGCCTTCCATAACAGACAGTTGTGAGATGGGTAGGAGAGTTTCTGAGAAGATGCATAGCAACCAATGATCAGCAAAGCATATGCCAACTTGCAAGTGTGTGGACCAATGTGGTACAAGCAGTAATCGAGCACCTGCCTTATCAGGTCTTTATCCTTAGAACATAATGCTTCTGGAATGTTGTGAACTTATATATGCTATAATGCTTTAGAACATGAAATCAGTAATGTCATTTCAAATACCTTAATGAATACGAGAAACCCAATTTTTGGTATGTCGTTAAATGACCACACACTTAGTTCATACCTTGGCCTTTCATGAGTACATTTCACATTTTTGACCCATGCTCTTATTCTCACCAAAAAAAACAACAAAAAAACACACACTTAACTTATGCTCCAACCCTTGTATTTAGAACTAAAATGAAATACTAGACAGCAGCTAAACTTGAACTTTAATTACTGAATAGAACAGACTATTTTCAATAAACTATCAAATAATATGAAATTAACTTTAGGTTTATATGTTTTAGATGTCAACATGAATCTCAAAAACAAACAAAAAATTATTTCACAATACCAATCAACATGAAAGAAAGTGATACCATGAAAAGAAGTCAGATCTACAGACAGCACTTTGAAAATAAATAACAGAAGCATAAATTTTAATTTTTCCTTTATAAATAGACATGTACATTTTAATTTACATGTATTATTAATGTAATTATTATTATTAATGTAATTATTATTGTTAATGTAATTATTATTGTTAATGTAATTATTATTGTTAATGTAATTATTATTGTTAATGTAATTATTATTGTTAATGTAATTATTATTATTGTTAATTATTAGCAGATAATTTATCTACTGTATAATATCTTAATCTAACTGTAACAAGTATTGTATTTCTAGGCCAATGACCCCCATCTCGATCAGGTTTTGTTCAGTTTCCCTGGTCCTTTGAGCAAATGCTGAGATGGTCCCTTGTTTGCTCCTGAACAGTAATATAACTTCGCTCTCTCCACCCAAAGCATCATATTGACTCGTCATACACGATTGTAATTGTATATGTGACTCAATAAATATTATTATTATTATTATTATTATTATTATTATTATTATTATTATTATTATTATTATTATTATTAAGAAATACAACTGTAAATTAAATGGGCATTTACAACTGTTATAAATAACTTTCATATAATACATTTTGCTCAGATGTTATTAATTACATTTAGCTCAACAAAATTTTTAAAAAATATTGTTTTCAAAACAAGGATGAATGTGCTTACTTGTTAAAACAATCAGGACAATTTTTCACATGATCACAAGTCATGAATATAATTTTCTTTTTTTAGTCCCTATCTTTTTTTGATGGGTGCCTCTGTTCTACAGTGAAGATAATTTTACCCTTTTCCCCTGCCTGAATTCTTGAGTAATGCCTCTAAATCTTTATTTACTGATTTGCAATGACTATTAATAAGAATCATCCCTCTACTGAAAATTTTGATTTGCTGAAAAGGCCAAAAAAATATGTTTGAACTGATAAGCCTTGAATCAGGAACTGATCATCACATTGTTTGAAGGATTGATTAAGTAAGTCCCAAAACGTCACTTGAAACAGAGAACATTTTCAGATCAAAAAATGTGCTGTGCTACAGAAGAATGAACAGGACAAAACAGAAAATTTGATGTACTTAGTTGTTTCACCAAAAAATTAATATTTCTTAACAAATTACGAACTGGCACTACAGAATACTGTCCTACAACAGTTCCCAAACGTCTTGGAGAGTTGCAATCAACAATATTTGAATCTTTTAAGATGTGAAAAATCTTGAGAATATAATGACCAAAGTGAATTTAGGGGACCATAAATGATTCTGAAAATGCTAGAATCACTTGGAGAAAGAGCTGTAGTTCCTCAAAACAATAGAAGATGCCTCACACATAACAGAATGCCAAGACAGAATCACCATCCACAGTCCTCCCTGTTTGGGGATGAGATGTCTTAATAACTTAGGATCTATCGTGTGCTGACTGACTATAATTTAATTAAGCATGTATTAAACATTACTTTCATGGCCAAGGTAGTAAATTTATGACAGTTCATCCCCCAACTAATAACAAAGTCAAAAGACAAATAGTGTCTTTGGAAAGTTTCAGTTAATAACAAAATTTTCCCAAGGTGTTCATATTCCAATGACATAAGTATTGAGACAGATTGAAATAATGTTAGAGATATAGCTGCAATCAAGTTCAAGTGGAATATTAAAGGAAGACTGGAATTGTACAAATTCAAAGAAGTTTGACTAAAATGAAATTAAACCTGAAGGTTTGTATCAAGGCAGTTGAATAAATAGCTATATTTAGTGGTTTCACAATTTAAATGTATTTATTATTATATTGCCATCAATTAAATGTAGTAACAACCCAATTAGTTTGTACTGTGCAAGTTAAATTTTGTAAATGTAACTGCTCACTTGCAAGTTGCAGAGGACAATCTATAAGCGATGTCATCTTCTACAATAACCTCCAAAATTTGGGGGGGGGGGGGGGGGGGGGGGGGAATTTGAGGAGTTACTAGTTGATTATTTTTTTCATTGACATTATTTCATGCATTTAAAGCAATTTCTGTAATATGCCACTTACTTTCTTTCCCCTAATTGTGCCAGGAACATATGGTTTCAACTCTGGCACATCCGGTGTTTCTAAGGCCTGTTTGTTGATGTGCTCAATTAGTTTTTTACGGTCCAAGGGTCCAGTAGCTTCCTTTTCGCAAGTGTAGCTACACCTCTGCGATGGTGGCAGAAAATTGTCCTGAAAATCATGAAATGGAATTATTGATCTTCACACAATATATTAGAAATAGTTGTTTTTTTCCTTTTAGATACAGTTTTAGACAGCACTGGCTATCAACATTTTCTGGAATTCTTTAACCACTTCATACATGAATAAACAAATACAGGACCATTTAAATGTAGTTTACTTACATCTGGATCTACTTCCTTGGCAAGGAGGCTAATTTCCTCTGGAGACAATTGGGCCAGCAGCTGGTCCACATCAAGGTTTTCATATTCACTTAAATCTTTACCATACAGCTTCTGATTAGTGGCGGTCACCGTCTTCGTGGTAGTTGTGGTTGAGGAAGTCTGCAATGAAAATATATTTCAAAATTTATGCCAACGCCCCACTGTCGTCCTCCTGTCACCAAATTTGCGACCTGCATTTATTAAAGAAAGCCTGCTTAAAAAGTCTCCAAGTAGAAACTCTTCTCCCCTACGTTCCGCCCCCTTAAAAAATTGTTAGCGTTCTCCTTGATGTTGCTGGATTGACACCTGAATGATCTCTACATCACTCTACATTACATATCGTGCCCGCAGACATTCACTTACCGTGCTCATTTTTCAGGAATTCACACGAACCAACACCCAACTAATTTGTGCCCAAATAAAGTCCACTTCTCAACAAGGGACTGGCGAGATACCAACTGAGCTTACGTCGCGAACATTCACTAATAGTACTACGCCCACTTCTGTGACCTCAAAACTCGAGATAACACCATTCTCATGGAATGAAAGCATCGATGAATACGTCTCGCTTTCTTCTCGCACTTAACGAGAAACCGTGCATGACAGCTTTGTTATGAAAGTTGTAGCGAAATGTCAAAATAAAATGTTATAAATCAATTGTAAATTTACTTACTTGTTGATTTTTATGACAAAAATTCTCATTAATCGCTCTTTATTGAGGTTATAGTAGCTGAACTTAAGTGACTTCTTCATCTTTAAACTCCCTAAACCCTTAAACAGTAGGCCTAACGTCAATGTGTTAATGTGAAATAAGTCGATATTTATTTTATACTGAAATAATACAGGTGAAGATTATAGTAAAATAAATTACACAAAAGTAGGACGTTCGTAGCTTGCCAAATGTGTATTACTTGCCATGTTCATGTCGCATTAAATTCTTCACATCATAGGGACATCTTTATAGTATTTAAAATACTGAGGTTTTCCGCTTAGAAACGAATTGGAGCTATCTACTTAATCAAATTTCGACATATTTGCTTTAACTGAAAGGTTATGAGTCCCAGGTGTATTGTTATTTCTTTAACAGCTTTATTAACAGCTATTATTAAAACCTAGTATTAACAGTCTTTGTAGTAAGCCAATAAAATCCAAATTTAATACGCCTTTTTTTCAAATTAATGCTAATATGCCGTCTTTTGTCATTCCCGTCGATACCAAGATCAACTACATTGTACAGCAGGAATTTAGATGATTTTAGCCGTTTTGTTGCGCATGTTATAGTTGACCTATAGAAAGTAGTCGACGTTTTGTGATGATATACTAGTTAGCGAAGTAAAAATTAGTGTATGTATATTAACATAATAATGACCAGTAATCATTTCACACATGGGTTCCTTAGTTTAATGCGTATATACATGATGCATTATGATATTAGGTTACTTAAAGCTAAATGTACCGATAAGCAGGGCCGGATTAACACTCGTGAAGGTCCCCGAGCGGTCAAATGTGGGAACCCTTACGAAGGAATTCATTTCCTTATTCAATCATGATTTTTGCTTAGGGACGAAAAAAAAATTTTTTCTACTCGGAAAGTGATGCCAAACAATATTCGTTAAGAAAAACACCTATATAAAGACATCATTATGAAATACTTAACTGTATAAATTGGAAATTTAATAGGCCTAATAAGAGGTAAAACAAAAAAAACAAAAAAATTGTACTTTTAATTTTCTGTTCATGTACATAAATCAAAGGAAACGAGATCTAAACAAAAGAATCTTTATTGAGAACAATAACTCGTCATAATAATCATAGCATACAAAAATATTAGGTATAACAATGTTAATTAATCAAAATTACCTTCATATGGAATTTGTAGTGTTGCCCTAGATTGATTAACTTCGTACCTTAAACATCGATCTCAAAGGGTAGAAATATCGTACTGATACGAAAGGATATATACTCTCTGCGAAAGGACATTATTTACTTGTCTTTCCAATTCTTTAACAATTGAAAATGAGAGCCCGCAAGGTTCAATCATGGGGTCCTATACTCTTCCTGTTAACGATATGCTACGTTTCAAATTGGTTTTGTAATATGTAAATTAAAAGTAAAGACTGTTTCAATGCATTTTTGCATTTCAAATCAGCAATCGCATGCTTCATTGAAAATGAACTATATGCAATTAGCTTATATTAAGGTAACATTTCTAGGTCACTCAATTCAGTCAAACCTCAAATAGAATGTACTACACTCTAGATTGCAAACGAAAATTATTCGAATAATGAAAAAAATACCAAGTGATCCCTGCAAGCTCCTTTTTGTTGAACTTGGAATCTTACCATTGCTTTGTCTATTTATTTACAAATCTGTAATATTTGTCAAAACTGACTTACTTTACGGTGGGAACATATTTTCGTGCAATACTCTTATTTATAATTACAACACAAGTCGTAGAAATCACGTTCAAGTGTCAGTATTAACAGCTCTCTACAAGAAATTGACATACAGTATATGTACGTTACTTTACATTGCATTGCCAGATGACATTAAACAATTGAAGTCGGTACATAAATTTAAGTTAAAAGTAAAACATTTTCTGCTGCATAGCTGTTTCTATACATTTAGAGTCTACACTGAGCATCAAAAAGAAAAATAATGTTTCTTTTAACAAAACAAGGATATATAATGAATTAGGTTACATTTGTATAATTTTTACTTTCTCGCACTTACTAACGTAAGAAGAGGAAGTATTGCAAACGTGCGCCTGGAAATAGCGAATTTTCGACACAAAAACTCGAATTGCCGGGCCCTGTTAAGGAAAAATGGACAAATCCAGTTGCTAAATACAGAAAAAATCCTCTTAACACGTGGTGTAGCCAAAATCCATGTTTTATGCGACCTTGATACCAAAAAATCGATTGACGTCGAAACGTGTCTGTCTGTGCACAACGCTAGCACAAAAACTGTTCAGCCGATTTTCTCCAAAATTAATATTCCTCAATCGTTGTGGATGATGTCGCGGCTCCTGGAATTTTAAGCCGATAATTTAGTTTTGGGGGAAACTTTACATGAAGCCCTTGGGACATTTTCAAAATAAAAAAAATAAAAAATGGGTCAAATTAAAAAAAATGTTATTGAATACATCAAAAGACATTTTAAAGAATGGTGCAGGTCTCATTCTCGTTGACATTCCCCGATTTTTCGATAATTGGAAAGAAAAAAATTAAAACTTCAAAATTGGAGATAGAGATTTTTGTCTAAGACAAAGTCTGATGTACGACATTAATTCTTGAAAAAAGGTCACGTACAATTTTTTGAAAAAAAAAGGAGTAATTTTTGCGTATTTTGGGATTGAAATTAACAAAAAAAATTGTCAAAAACTGCTCAAATTTTTTTCTTCAAACTTTTCTCACGTATGTAATAAGGAACGGCGTATTATGGCGCTAATCTTATTTTTAGGTATTATTCATTTTTTCGAAAATTGCAAAAGTCTTTTCAAAACTACAAAATCGAAGGTAGAGATTTTTGCCTCAGACCAAATCTGAAGTACAAAATTAGCTCTTCAAAAAGGTCATGTACAATTCTTTGAAGAAGAAGAAGAAAAAATCCTTCCGCATAGTGCAAAAATGGCGTTTTTAGAAAGAATTGATAAGAAAATATGTGCCCATAGTTGGCAGCTCCCATCGCTGCATGCGCGCTTTGTACGATTGAGATGTGTTGATATAGACAGAAGTTATAATACATAACCGTTACTAAAGCGAGAAAGTATGTGCTGTTTAGCACTAGTTAAAATATTCACACGTGTGTATAAAGCAACGAAACAATTTCTATTTTATTATGATAATTATTAATGATCCATTAAAACTTCAACTTCGGTATTATATTATTGATCTTTTTGAATAATACGAATGAATAACGAAGTATTTTTTCAAAATGAAGATTAGAATTTTTCCATTTTCAGATGGTACACCAGTTAGTACTTCAATGCTAGAGAAGGACTGTTTACATCGTGGAAAACATATATTCAATTTTAGAAGCTCTCCCTTTTCATTTTCATCATACGTGACTCATAAAACGACAACGTGTTTTTTCCTCGGCAGCTTCCATTGTCGAATGGGTCAGTTTACATCATTTGAGCCAGTGGTACCCAATCATAATCAACATTAAACGGACTGGTATAATACATCTCGATTAAATATTTCGTATAACGTATGAATATCAATCTTTAGCTTTTCAAATTTACCACATAAACGCCGGCCTGCGTCAACGCCCTGTGTCAATGTAACTTCACTATGCGCACGTTTTGTTGAACTCTCCTTTTGCTTGCAATTGTAAGAGTAGAGGTAAGGGCGAGTTACTATTTTGTTAGGAATGCAGAAAAATCAAACCTGCAGTGCAAATAAGTTTTCTATAACTCGGAAACGTAAATGTCTAGTTTCTCATGCTAATCTCGCGCCTTTTTAAACTTTATTTTTAGTTATTTCTCTTTAACGTTTATTCATCCATCAACTATTTATAGTTACAATGATGTGAAGGGATTCTGGAACAATAAAACGTGCGCAGATGATTTTCTCTCCCATACGTCACGTAGAGTTTTTACTGTTTTTTTACTAAATAAATCATTACCATCAATGCTGATTTACCGCAGGATTCACTTGACTCCGGATGAGCACAAATGAGTAAAAGTGTGTATTACTTGCCATGTTCATGTCGCATTAGATTCTTCACATCATAAGGACATCTTTACATTTTGTTTCTGGGTCGTTGTTTGTAACAAAATTATTATGTGAATTTAGTTTTGATCCTAATAACGAACCGAAGTCTATGCAATTTAGTTTCGTTACTGAATAAAAAGACAATTGGAAGACAGATTCGTTTTGTTTCTTTACCGAAACGAAAGTGAATTTTTTTGCATCGGAAAAGAAAAGTTATTTCCTTATTTAGTTTCGATATTAATATTTATTGAAGGACTAAATAACAAGGACAAGTTCAATGAGAAGGTTTTGACCCCTGGCTGTATTTTTATACGTACTGTTTTGTTTCAGAACTTATTACAAACCAATGATTATCTGCACCTATTCCTCTATCCTATAAACTGTAAACCGTGGTCATAATCGGTCATGGAAAAGAATTGTCTACCATTAGACCAAAAACTTAACTTTGAGCTCGTATTAAAAGAGGGCATTAAAAATGATACTTTGAATTCAATATGACGTACAGTTTGAGACGCCACATCGGTATGGCATGCAACTTGTTCACACTCTGGCTATCTAACGAACAATATACAAAAAGAATTAGCTGGGTACTCATTACCCAATTGCGTGGATTAATTTCTATACTAAACGGCATTGTTCTAAAATGAAAAGAAAAAGAAGCATATCATTAAAATCCGTCTCTACTCATAACACTGGCTAACTTCTCACGAAGTTATATCTTTGATCTTATCGTACGTTGTTTTTCTTGCTGGCTCCGGGCCAGAAGTTTTCTCCGAAGTTTTGTGCGCAAAATGATCATAAACTTCTTCTTTCGCCTCACACAGATCTCAAAGTTTTATTCCCGAAGGTCTTTCTTCAGTTCTGATAAGTGTTGGCAGTCGCTTGGTGCCTACTCCGGACTGTAGGGTGAATGGTCCAACTCTTTGAAGCCAAGGTCCTTCACAACATTCTTTGCAGTCTGAGCAGTAAGCACAGGTGCGCTGCTGTGAAGAAGCCAACCACACAGGGATTTCACGCGCCGCATCCAACTCCAGTTCCTCTCGTCACAACCGATTGAGATGTCTGCTGCAAACCAGAGGCGGCAAGCGCCTTAAGGGCTCTAGGGCGGCGCCCTCCCCAGGAAAATTAATCTCGGGCAAAAGTTTCAGAAAGTATTAAACTTGCAATAAGTCGACTCGTTTAATTTGTGCATTTCACCAGCGCAATTTTTCAGAACGAATTTAGTTCTATGTGCCCGCCTAAACGAGAGATAAATGTTTTTAGAATGGATCGTATCGTGGACTACCGCCAGTCCGTCAGTAGCTGGTGCATGCGAGGCAATGGAAGCGTGAGGAGGAGTGAGGGTTCTGGGAGAGAGGTGGGGGCAGAGTGCTGCTATTAGGGTTTGGTCCGGCAGAGCCCTTCGTATTAGCGAAGCTAAGAATACCGACCATTTCACCTAATTTCATAAATTACTGTTTTGTTTACTGGATTTTTTGAAAATTTCTTATTTTCGCGAGATTACAATAATTGTATCTTCCGTTATCAACGTAAAAGTTGTCCTAGGCAATGATTAAAATCCCGATGCGTCAGTTGTACACTACATACTCCTCTTTCAAGAAATGTTTTGAAGATGTAAAATGTGTGTGATAGTTCGGACACACTTGCCGCCCCTTGTAATTCGCTACCCAACGGCCGCCGCTGCAGCCAACTTATAGCAATACAACAACTACAAAAGTCTACACCGATCGGAAGGTTTTGCCATTGATGAGCGTGATCTCGGTCAGACTGGAAACAGACAGGGCTGCCTCCATCTATTGCTGTGAAAAGCATGAATCATCGCAAGTGAGAATGAATAGCTCCAATGGCGTGGGGGTGCATGGGCCGGTGAGCCCCGCTCTGCGGTGTGGTGAGCGGGGCGTTGAGGGGGGCGTGGGGGGGCTAGGCGGGTGGGAGAGGGTGATGGGGCGGGGCGGAGCGGGGGAGGCGACGCAGGATGGGGGGCGTGGCGGGGCAAGGAGCAGTGGGCGGAGCGGGTGGCGAGGACGGCGGGGCGGGGCGGGGCGGGGCGGGGAGCGGAGCGGAGTATTCTGGGCTGCGTCTGGCTCCGCGCCGGACTAGCGTTCATTTGTTCAGCTTACTTTTCGCAAACAGCATTCCGAACATCACTGCACTTTCATCATTCCTCTCCCTTTATTTCTTCAGATTTCCTTCCTCTTTTCACATCTAAAAAATTGATGGGACTTCTTTAATAGGTCCCAAATCTCACACCCAGAGCCGGTGCTAGTCTGTCGCCCTGTCTGGGGCGGTCGTCCGTGGCCCCGCAAGTCAAGGGGCCCGATCATGGGACCGATGGGAAAAAATTAGTAAAATATTGAAAACGAAAAGTCAAAGTACAGTAGTCTGATATTTCATACAATTTCCAAATAATGTTTACCTTAAATAGTTACTTACAGTCCTTACTTATAAGGTGGGACTCATTCCAATATATGTATGTTTCAGATAATGAAAGAAAATACATTTATTGTATGTATGTATTTATGAAATGGAAAAGTGAAGGTAATTAAATGTCGCTAACATTAAAATAAGTTCTACTGAAATTCATATTTATTATTTCGTGTATTTAACAAGTGATTTGATTAAACACTAACTAAACACAACAAAACATTTTAGCGTTTGTAGCTCACTTTGGGAATTGTATTATTTGATCACTAAATACTCTTATTTAAAACTATTATATAAAATATATTCCCTTTTTTCTAGCTTAAACGTAGTTTTTGTTATTTGTTGAAATAAAACAACTCATAGTTTCTTGATACAACTTTCACATTTTAAATTTTTCGTGTGTGTGTGGGGTGGGGGAGGGGGCTTCGTTTCAGCATTGCCCAAAATTGTCTAGCTCCGGCACTGGAACACAGTCTCAGCAGCCCAACCTCCGATCTTCTCCTCTCTCCCTGCAGGTGCTGCACCTGCACAACATTTTCACAGCTTCGCACCTCTCTCCCGCCCTTCATCATCTTCCCCTTCTGCGTCGCGTCGCCTCTTCCTCGACTCTATTCCGATCCGCACCGCCCTGCCCCCGCGTGCGCCCCGCCTCCCCCACTAAACCCATTCATTATCACGGGCTTGCGCTGCCTAGATCCAGCGCGCGTGCCAACTACGTTTCCTGGGCGCCCTTTCTCTTGAAGTATTTTCATTTATATACGACCCGCTTTAACTATTAAATACGTAAATCATATAACAAGGTGAATCAAACTATAACTTCAATGAGACAATTATTAAATAGATTTGATTTTATGCTACACATGATTTTTGTTGTTGATTTTATAATAAAAGTACTGGCGTATCCTGGGGGTGTATAGAGGGCCATGGCCCCCCTCAAAAGACCTAGTTTCCATTTACGTTCCTTTATTTGAAAAAAAAAATTAAATATTTAGTTATGTTCGAATTATGTAGTTCTTTAAACAATAATATTATATAGTACAATATCTACAGTACATGAATAATACACAATGTTATGGTAAATATGCAAATTATTTAACAAAAATCTACGATTTCCCCCTCCCCCAATGATCGGCTGGATCCGCCCCTGAATACAAGAATTTGTAGATTATTTACTAAAAGTAAAATGCAATTATTTGCAGGCTACTTAATGCTTTAGGATTCAGGATTCATAGGATGGGATTTATGATGTTGATACGAACGACAAATATAATTTATTTTTATCCGTTCTATAATAATTTAATTTTAAGAGTGGAGTGGTACTGGGACGAAGGGGGTACTCCAGCGCAGTTTACTTTCTATATGTTTGCTTAGGTAAAGTGTTAAAGTTTTTAAAAATTGTAAAAATTCAAATTTTCTTCGGCGACTTCCTACAAATACAATAATGAAGATGGTGATTTTTTCCTTAATAAAATCTGTTTTTTAAAAACATACCATGAAACAAGGCATGCCAATTTTTCGAAAATATGATTATAGTACGATTTATTTAGTCGCTCACTTGACTTAAATCAGCTGTTGCGGTTTCATCCAATCGGGAGCTTAATGTCGCTACAGTGACGTCACTTCGGAGACGTTCAGTCTCCCGATTGGATGAAACCCTGAACAGCTGATTTACGTCAAGTGCACGGTTAAATAAATTCTAGCATAGTTTTCGCGTAATTTTGCGAGAAATATAGGCAATTTTAAAACAATTATTTTCTCAAAAAAGGACTCCAAATTTATTAAATTTTTTCTCCTCATATTTATTATTTTAGCTTTTTCGAAGAGTCAAGGCCGGTTGAGAGAGTGGGCTGTTCTGTTTACTAGGGGGACTTGCACAGATGATACGTGGGCAGCGCGTCTCCCATTAACCTATATCTCGATTTACTATACCAATGATGACGTCACATGTAGGCAGCTCCTCGATTTGTACTCACGAGGCCGAGTGCACCCCGTTCCAGGCCCAATTATGAGAGGAAAATTTCCCAGGACCGCCGGGGAATCGAACGCGGCCCTCCATATCTGGACCCCCTGATCGTAGCTAGTCATGCTTGCCCTATACACAACGGTAGTGGCATGGTAAATATGAAAAAAGGTAAAAAATGTAGTGCAAATCAAATTTTTGGCGAGCACACGCTTTTTACGAAAATTGCAAGAAGTTCACATTTCAAATACACAATTTTGATGATAACAGATATTTGTCTTAAGCGAAATCTGTTCTAAAAAATTAGCTATTTAAATCAAATCAACTTAGATAAGACAATTTTTTTGAAAAAATGAGTAGTAACTATTTTAGCAATTTGTGCTTGCTTGAAATTAAATCAATTTATAAGAAAAAGTTCTCAAAAACCGCTCAAAATGTTTTCCCTATTTCCCGAGGCACTGCCGTGACATCAGTTGATTCTCTGAGCTACCTCTGCCGGTGAATATTCTAGGGAGGTCCATCCTATGTTACCTATACTTTTAGACGGCAGAAAAAAATTGTACGAATAAAAAGCAAATGCCATCCTTGAGATTCCTGCAAGCATATCTTCATTCAGCTTGGAATTTTACCACTGCCTTGCAAACTTATTTGCTAATCTGATGATATGGTCAAAACTGGCCATATCAACGTGAAACCTAAGGTTGGAAACATGTTTTTCATGCTATTGCAGATATTTATAACTGCAACACATGTTGTAGGTATGTTATTCATGAGGTAACAGTATCAATAGCTTACTGCAAGGAATTGGTACAATAAATGTGCGAATACGTCATTTCACGACACATTGCGAGATGTCATTAAACAATTAAAATATATAGAAGTTTAGGGTAAAAAGCTTTTCTGCTGCATAACTATTACAATTAGTGTCGATTCTAGTAACCAAAAAGAAAAATAATATTTATTTTAACAATATAATTTAATGAATTAGTTAACATGTATAGCCTATTCTATAATTTTAAAAATACTAAATATGCCTAAAATAAATAGCGAACTTCAGTTTTTGGGTCAATGACTCTCAGCTAGTTCAGGTTTTCGTCCAGTTTCTCTGATCTATTGAACAAATACTGAGATGGCTCCTTGTTTTGCTTCTGGATATAAATGTACATAGCTTTACAATGCCCACGTTTTATTGAGTTCTCCTTTTCCTATTGTGATAGAATTAGAGCCAGAGAACCGGTTAATATTTAATTAGCAATACTAAAATTTTACATGTTATTCATTTACTGGTACAAATAAGTTTTCTACAACTGAGCGAAAATGTCTAGTTTCCAAGGGTTGCTAGCCGCGCTTTGTTGGCATTGTTATTCATCAAACAACTATATATAGTGAAAAGGTGAAAAAAGATTGTGGAGCTCAACAAAACGTGTGCAGATGTTTTCTTTTCCCCGCACACGGCGCATCCAGTTTCTATTGTTTTTTGACGAAAATAAATCAACTCAAAAACATCGAATGTAAAAAAAAAAATAGAGGTCTGCCACTTGGCATGGAGAGCTTCCTCTTCGAATGTAAAACTTTCTCCCAATTTGTCAGGGATTGAACGCATGAACAGAAATAAAATGTGTTACATTCGGCGCCGGGGGTCCCCTGGCTGAGCGCGCGCTTATGATCTTTGCGCGCCCTACGCCCTGTCTGCAGCTGCACTTGCCAGGACGCGCTGCCCGCTCGCGACGAGGAAAGATCTCCGCAAGAAAAACACGGGACGCGAGCCTTGTTCTGAGCCAAACCAAATGGTCGCTCAATACAATTCCGTCGTGCGTTGAAAAAGCAAAGGGTGCATGACCTTACGGCTTTGCGCTTTGGATTGATTGATTAGTGACTGGGCACGACAACTGTTATGGTCATTAGTCCCGCAAATGTAGTGCGTGTTTTTATCGCGGGAGGTGGCGGTGATATTCCCCCGCTGGCTGGCAAAATCCAGCGCTGACTAACGTCGGTTTGCTGGGTTTTCCTCATCTAGGTATCTCCCACGTGAGTCGCCCCAGTTGGGACAAGCTCTAAGCTCCCGAATGATATTCCGACAAGTGTAGTGCATGTGTGTGTGAGGGGTGAGGATAGGACAAGGAAAGGGGGTAAGGTAAGGGGTGAGGAAAGGACAAATCGCGCGCGATCCGTGGCCCGTTTGTTAGGGTACTGCTCCGGCATTCGCCTGGTGTTGATCGGAGAAACCACGGAAAACTCCCGATCAGAACAGCCGGCCGCTAGAAATATGCTCCAGGTAGCGACTGAGCTCGACCTTCCTACGCAGCTTCTCGCCTTGGAGCGAGTGCAGTCAACTCCAACAGCAGCGAACGCCTCAGAGACGGAATTCTCGATCAGAAGTGAATCGGAGAAAAAAACAACAAAAACGTTCGATGTCCAGGAGCATCAAATTTTAGAGAGTAAGCAAAAAGGTTTTAAGCTACCGACATCGATTTTTTTTTCTCTTAACATTAACAGTTGAAGGACACTCTACAGACGTCACAGAGTTCACGGACAACGAACTTCTACGCATAGAAAGTTGAATTTATATTTTAAGAACCGTTTCCGAGCGTTAACTCAAAACCGGCCAAATGTGACACGGAACCGTTTCGCTTGCACCGATTCGAGTGGAAGCGACCGGGGGGTGTGAGCGGCGCGGGGTGAGCGCGATCGGCGGCGGGGGTGGCGATGCGAGGCGGCGCGAGGCGAGGCGAGGCGCGTCCTTCCGCGTGCCAGGTCACGGGCGCGCGCCGGGCGCCGGGCAGTGGCTCCGCCGCACCGCCAGCGCTATAAATAATGGCGGTCGCACGTGGCCAAGTATAGCGCTTTGGCGCGCCGCCCACCGCCGCTATTCTCGGCCGCCCCCACCCCTCCCCCTCGCCCCACCCCCCGCCCCCCGCCGGCGGCCGCTCCTCATTATTCCAACGGCCGCGCGCGCAAATTAAAACAAAACCGCAACAACCATTGCAGCTGCAGCGGCCCGCCACGGCTTTCGGCGTTGGGTTGAGACGGTTCAGGTGGGAGGGGAAAAAATCAACACCGTCTTATCCTCGATTTTATCAAGCGAAGTGGCTCTGTGCCTGGCGCGCTGACTTCGCTGTCGGGAGGTCCGGGTTCGACCCCCGGGCCGGCCGTGCTGATCGGTGTTTTTCGTGATTTCCCTCGGTCGTAAGGTGAATGCGGGGATGGTTCAAACAGGCCACGATCACCTGCCACCTCCCATCATCATCATCAACCTATCAATTCATTCAGCATTCCCTCCAAAAGGCAGGAGGCCCTTGCCCATAATGGAATCTAAGTTGGTTAATAATAATAATAATAATAATAATAATAATAATAATAATAATAATAATAATATCCTCAATTGTAAGAAGAACTATTTGTAATAACAGTTTGCCGGGAAGGCTTACTTTCTGTGCAGCAGATTCTTGATTATTTTTCTTCTTCCGTAACATCCAGTACATGGGACTGGAAGCTGAGGCATTAGTTCGACATATTGAAGAGAGAAACTGTATTGCATTCCAAAAGAAACCGTCGAGGCCCCTCACGCACGTCCGAAGGGCAACAGCTGACCCCGAGGCCTCCCCGCCACCGCCACAACAGCGCACGCCTTGGAAATGACACACGGCGACAAAATCGAAAAATTACAAAAAATACCTTCTACCGCGATCTAAGGCTAAAAGGAATAATTGGTTTTTAATATTATGGGATCTCGCTGGTGTGTTTTTTCATCCTGTATACGTAGTATAAACATTCTGTAGACGAAGTTATTTTCTGCTTCCGAAAACGGATGTTCATATTTTAATGAAAATGCACGTTTGGAAAGGTCCTGACACCAAAAAGGCGTTTTTTCAAAACGCCTCTCAGTCCGACCGTCTAACATTCGCGTCTAAACAACACACAGAACTTTTCGGATTTATTCTAATTTATTCACATTGGGATTTTGTTCTAGCAGATCACGCAGCATTGCCCTGATATTTTATTTCTCATTATTGTCTATTAAAAAGCGTCGCCCGTCCCGCACCCAACCTGCCGTGGCGGTCGTGTCTTCAACTGCAGTTCAGGAGCTTCCAGCATCGTATCTGTCTTCAGCCAATAAGCCACAGACCCCGGTTTGCGTTACAACATAAGTGGGAATTTTAAATGCAGCCAGAAACCAAAGTTATCACCTCGTTACAACACATTGAAACAGATTTATGAAGCATTTCTTTTAAATATTGCATCTGGTACATCTTCATCGTGTTATTTTTGGTTGAAAATTGTCATTTTGTAGAACTTTAAAATGTGTCTCAACACTACTCGGTCTCATGCAAGAAGGTGGCCAGCGTCTGGTCTGGCTTTTCTAACGAAGTGCCCGTGCTGTGTCACGTGGTTCGTGACGCAAACAGGTGTTGTAAAGACCGAGCAATAAACGGAGGAACTCACCCATGTCTTTCCTCCATGCTCCCGCCCCGCCCCGCTCCCACTTCCGCTCTATCTGCTCCTCCCGCTCGTTCTTCAGGCCTCGTCCGTATTCTCCGCACGCCCTATTCGATTTGCCATGGCCGCCCTGCCAACAACTCCCGCCCTTCCCACCCAGCCGATTCCGATCTCTGTGTTCCTCTCACCCATACCGCTACGCCCCCTCCCCTGCACGCCCTATGGAGCCACCATGGCCGCCCAGTCCACTCCTCCCTCCGTACCCATCCAGCCCCTTCCGCTCTATCTGCTCCTCCCACGCATCGCGCTTCTGCTCTACCTGACCGTCCACGGCAGTCCTGCCAAAACCTCCCGCCCCGCCCATCCAACTGTCATCCATCTTCTTCTCCCCCCTCTCCTTTCGCTTCTTCCGCCCCTCTTGTTCTGCTTCGCCCGTTCCTTTCTGTCTTTCCGCTCCGTCTACTCCGTCCGCCAGCTCTGCCCGGTCCTGCTCGCCCCCCCCGCCCCCTCGTGTCACACGGCAACTCCCAGCGACAATGAAGCTCAGGTGGATTGAGGGTTGCATCTAATTGAATATTTAAAAAAACATTTTGAGTTAAAACTTTGAATAGAAACCACGCTATGATATTTTTTTTTTTTTATTTTTGGCCTCTCAAAAGAATTCGCTCCGAATGTGCGACAAATCACTTCAGAGATTCTGAAGGTTTTGTCGCACATACACTCACTTCTCTGTAACGGGAGCACGAAGCTGAGCAGTGGGGGCGGGGGAGGGGGGTCACCAACGAAAGGCACATCTTCGGAACAGTTCGGGACATCGCGGCAAAACAAACACTACTAAGTTGGTCCCATGGGTAGTGTCTATAATGTGTTTAAATTTCACGGTGATAGATTGATAGTTGATAGTTTATTTGTTAATTCGGTTCGGGCATACATACAGACAGGTAGACAATTGATTTGGCGTGAGGTTCGTATTAGTAATCGAACAATTTAAAAAAGTATTTAAAATCTGAATATTCGAAAATAGCACACTCTTTCAGTTTCATTAATGTGATCACCCGACCAGATCCTGAATAACCCCCTTTTGCAGCGCTCACCGCTGCGAGACGGGCAGAACGTGTCGCAGGTTCTGGATTCTACCGACAGAGATGTGGAGACAGGCCGACTCCAGTGTCGTGGCCAGGTACCTCGGTTGTCAATACATGGCGCGATCAAGATGGTCCCACAGATTTTCGATTGGGTTTAAATAGAGGGATTATAGTAAACTTAAGTCACTGGTCCCGTTTCATTTACATTAGAAATAAGCACAAGAAGGATCGGTTGTAATGAACTCTGAACATCGGCTATAGTAAACGAAGCCAAGTCATGAAAATTGATTCCCTCCTGGAAAAAAATATATCGCCTCAGTGCCACATATTCCACCATTAGGCAACTTGGAAAAAAATATCGTCGCCCAAAGGTCGTAATCGAAGAAATCTCCCCTGAAGTGAAGGTAGCGGGCCCGGAATGGGGACCTTACTAATAGCTTTATGCAGCTTCACTGAGGAAACAAAGGCCGTGTCCTGCGTGGGCTACAATTGGCGGCGGTGACGCGCGACTGCTTGCTTCAGTTTCGAACTTGATGTCACTTGCGATTCCGCGAGGCAAAGCGCGTGGTGTTCTACGTAGGAAGCGTGCGACTGCCAGAGTCCCACAGCCTAGCGATACTCGCCGCGCCGCGTGGGAAAGCGATCAGTTTCATTAGTCGCTTGCACCAGCCTGCTACCCAAAGGACCTCGTATGTTATTAGGCGAGTAAAATTACCTTCGGAGGTAGGGACGGTGTTCCAACACAGCGAGACCAATTGAAGGGTCTGAAGACTATATTACATGCTAAGAGAGAACAATGCCGAATCAAGTATGGCGAGAGCTGTGGAGAAGGCTTATGAGAAATAACTATTAAAATAATGTACGAAACAAACTATTACAAATAATTGATTTTTAAGGTATAATAATTATATTAAAATTTTCTATTCGTTCTGTTAATGCATTTTGCTGTATATCTTTATTAATAAAATCATTGTGGAGGAATTCTATTTACTTTTGACATCGGATATAGAGAACCTCTGATACAGTGTAACTAAAATGAGACCTACGCCATGCTTTTAATCGTCGCTTTTTTATCATTGGAAAAAATTAAAGAAGAAATTTGAAGCAGATCTTGAGTTTTTATTGCAATTACGCAAAACTACTAGTTTTCTTCAAAAAGTTGTAATTGGCCTGTTTTAAACAGCTGTACTTTTAGAACAGATTTTGTTTAATGAAATAATCTCTATCTTCAGTTTCGTAGTTTTGAAATATGAACTTTTTGCAATTTTCAAAAGTACAGAGTTCAGCGGATATGAGATTAGCACCAAATTTTTAACGCCTTATAAGAGGAGAAAATTTTTAAAAGTAGGGCCGTTTTTCTGAGAAAGCAATTGTTAATAAATTAAAGTTGCTCATATTTCACGCAAAATAAAACTAAACTATTCAAATTTTAGAATAATATATATGACCTTATTTTAAGACCTGTCATTAACGAGTAGATTTCATTAAGGGAAACATTTTTATCTTCAATATTGTTTTGGTAGGAAGACGCCGGAAAAAAGTGAACATTTGCAATTTTCAGGGATTTCAACGAAAATGAGGCATGCGTTATTGTCTTAAGCGCCTATTACGTTATCCAAGAACGAAGTTAAATCAAAACATTTGGAGCCACGTTTGAGAAAATTTTGAAAATGGTATTGAGGCTTCATGTAAAAGACCTCCCCGAAACAAAATATCTCTTTGAAACTTGCAGAGCCTTGAGTTCATTCAGATCGATCAGGGAATATCAATTTTGGCGAAAATCGACGGAACCGTTAAGGCGCTAGCATTGGTCATAGATGGTCCTGTAGGCGGATGGACGTATGGTCAGACAGACGTTTTGCCATCACTCCGCTTTGCGGTATCAAGGATGGACAAAACATAGATTGTGACTATACATTTTAGAGGATGTAATTTCCTAGATAGGAACAAGATGTCTAGTCCTGTAATAGGTTCTGCTAGTCTTGTAATAGGTTTTCTGTCGAAAATTCGCTTTTTTTCGTCGCAAAATACTTTCGTCGCCCAATACTTCCTCCTTCTCGAAGTAAGATCGAGAAAGTAAAAACTATCGTTCCCATTAAACAATTAACAACTATTCCCGTTATGATCTTTAGGAAGTATCAATATAACACGAAGAATACAGCACTGTGAAGCAGCAAATAAGATAATGCATTGTCATGAAGAAATCCATGTCAAAGAGAGATGCACCCCGCCTCTCGTCGCACAAATTCTAATTGGAAGGCGCAGTACCTGACCACATTAAAACGGGTTACGTGCGTCTACAATGTTACATCAATCATCCGGTTAACACCTATCTGCATTTGTTGCTAAATGGAAAACAATGGACAACACTACTATTTCACACACATTATCTACCTCTACACTCTTTTATAAACACTAAGTCAAGGGCCAAGTTATTCAGGGGAAATAAGTGAGGTGCCACCTCACCAATTGTTTAAGTAAGAAGTATATTTTAAATTTAGTTTCCTTATTACGTACAATAAGTGTGTTGGATTTAGTAGACATGTACGTGTATTTTTGACTGACACTCGCCCGTATCTCCACTGGGCGCCAGATTTATTTACGTTAAAAACTGTGTGTGACGTGCTATGGGGAGAAGTAAATATGAAGCTACATTTAAATCCAGAAGCAAAACAAGGGCCATCTCAGCATTTGCTCAAGGACCAGGGAAACTGGACGAAAATCTGAACGAGAGGGGGGCATTGGCCCAGAAGCTGAATGCTTGTTACAGGTTCTTTACAATTATACAATCGAAATGGTAAATAATACATTAAATGTCATTGTTAAAATTAATATTAGTTTCCTTTTAGATGCTCGGTATAGTCTCTAATTGTGTAGAAACAATTGTGCAGCAGAAAAGATTTTACTTGGGACTTAAACTTTTGCATCGAATTTAATGTCATCTGGCAAGGTGTTGTAAAATAATGTACATGTATTATATATGCATTTTTTGTAGTGAGCTGTTAATACTGTCAACTGATGAATATGATTACTACGTCGAGTGTTGTAGTTATAGACAAGGGCGTTTGCTGAAAATATATCCGCCCTTAAGTACATCATTTGTGACGAAACCACTGATTCATACATGAAGAGACAAGGTAATGGTAAAATATCTAGATTAATAAAGAGAGGCTGACAAGAATCACGTGGGTGGGATTTGCTTATTATTCGTACAATTCTTTTTTGATGACTGCGCCACCGACCACGCCGGCCGTTTAAGTGAAGTAGACCGCCTTTCTAATCCTCTCATCTCCACGGTCTTCGTCTTGCCGCGATGGTTACTATTACTACAACCGTCACGCGACAATAGCGAGACTCCATGCCGCTGCTAGTTGATTGATAAGTGATCCCTGGCGGGTGAACGGTTAAAGGGAATCTGTTCCGTAAGTATAGTGCATGTTTTCTCCTCGTGGGTTGGCGTTGATCTTCCCCCGCTGGATGTGATATCCGAGAGCCGGCTAGAAGAGGTTTTCCGCCATCAGGTATCTCCCACCAGCTGGACACCACTCCGACAAGTCACAAGCTCTCGACCAGTCTCCCGACACGTGTGGTAGTCTAGTGCATGTAAGTGTGTATGTGCGTAAGAAAGGGGTGAAGATGTAAGTAAGGATAAGAAAAGTTTTTATTCCGGGCCCCCTTTTGAAAACTGTTTAGCAAACACTAGTGTTAGTACCTTAAATAATAAAAACGTCCCCTGAAAATGTACCTCCTTTTACACGAGTCCGCCCGCTTTGGAGACCTTGCTGGCCCAAACGGTACGCCACTGGCTGTGATGTCTCGAAATACGAGTCATGTGCATGATCTAGTACATTACAGACCACATCCATGATTTTGTGCAAACAGAATTTACATCTGATTATTTACATTCAAGTACATGATGCGACAGATACATAGGGTAAGCAGGTGTCTCAATTTTTATTAGAAGAACATTGCAGTTCAGAAGAAACTTCTTCTACAGTTAATAAGAAAACAGATGAATGAAGATATAGCAGTCAAGTCCGCACCACTGAAAAACCGAATAATGTATTTGATGTAGTACACGAAATAAGTGATTTCAATTATTAAGATCAGCGTGTGTAAATTTATATTTCCCTACGATCTCTTCACCTAACTTCAGAGCCACGAGCCGCCTCTGCTCTACGTATGTACCTCTACTATTACTCACCCTCCCGATCATCCGTTAAATTACACAGAATATAAAAATATGTAACAGTTGTTATCACATATATGATCTACGCACATGTGAAGAAGGGAAGGTGGGGCGCTATAGGTCATCAAAAGAATGAAATCAACAGTAAACTGAAATTATTTTTGAGACGCAAGCAGTAGGCAAAAAACCAAACATACGAATAACATACATTGATTATAAAAAACAATTCCATTCCTCATTCCTTTCTATTACGTTTTAAATTGATATAAAGTAGATCAAAATATTATCTGTCACTTGATGGAGAAATAGATCACCGGAGCACAGTTATGCATCTTTGATTCATCGCGCTGTAATCTCAAGACTCATTTTTATTAGAAGAGGTGCTTTCCAAGGTGACTCATCAATGCGCCTCTGAGACTCCAGCTATGCCCTACAATGCAAATCTGTTAAAGAGCACACAACAGAGTGAAGATTAAAGACACTACTTGGAACATATGCCAATCAATTGCAAAATGATTCCGAGAAGCAACAAATCTTTGGCTAAAAAAGAAATATTTTTGAAGAAGCGACCGGATTTGTTAAGCCAGGCTAGACAGACTTTTTATAAACCAAAAACTATAAAAATGTATCCAGAAAGAAACTCTTCCCGATAAGATATCGCCGTCTCCATGGATTGATTGTGATTCCGTGCTCGTCAACAACTATGGCCATAAGTCTCTTAAGTGCAGTGCAAGTTCTTCCACGGGAGGGGATCTTACCCCGCTAGATGGCGAGATCCGGCCTACCGCCGGTTAGTGGGGTATTCCCTAACCAGATATCTCCCACCAGCGGGACAAGCTCTAGGCTGAGAGCGTGGGCTTCCGCGGCCGGAGTCAGTATTTAATTGGCTGTCCGGGTGACGACGCGTCCATGGCGAAGGTGCCGACGTTTCGGTCGCCATTCTGCGACCTTCCTCCCTGGGCATTACGCCCTGAGGAAGGTCGCAGAACGGCGACCGAAACGTTTGCCATGGACGCGGCATCACATGGACTGCCTCTAGACTCCCGACCGGCCTCCCGGCATGTATGGTAGTGTAGTGCATGTAAGTGTGTGTGTGTGTAAGGGGTGGAGGATACGGCAACGAAGAGGAAGGAAAGATCGTGCGCGGACCGTCCCCCGTAGCATTCGTCCCATTGATTCGCATTGATCGGAGATCAGAGCAGCCGGCCACAAGAATTCTTCTCCAGACAGCGACTGAATTCGACCTAGCTGACAAGCTAGTCTCGAAAATCCTGCCACCGTCGGGACTCGAACCTAGGACCTTCCGGTCGGAGGGGCTGCAGTGACGTCAGTTGATGCCCAGAGCTATTTCTCCCGATATCTCCTTGAACGACGTGCGAAGACACGGAGAGGTGAAACAAACTTCGCGTCCATTTGGCACCGAATCCGCGGCCTCCGCCTTGCCATTGGGCCTGTGAAAAGAGAACCGATCTCTCTGTGCCAGCGAATGTGCAGTTACGCCTTATTGCTAAACAAAAAGAAACAACTAGTGGTGCTGAAACAGCACGTAATTTCACCGCAAATTCAACGAACATGAGACCTGCACCATTCTCTCAAACGTTGTTCACACTATCCAACAACAAAATTTAATCAAAAATAATGAAGCCCTTTTTTTGAAAATTTGGAAAATATCCCCCGGTCTTCATGTAAAATTAAAATATCTGTTTCAAATTCAAGGGGCGGCGACATCAGCTAGATCGAGTGGGGATAATCGATTATGGAGAAAATCGACTGAACGGTTTAGCCGCTAGCGTTGTTCACAGACGGACCAACAGACGGATAGACGTTTTGCCGTCATTCGATATTTCGGTATCAAGGACCCACAAAGCATGGATTCTGACTATGTCACGTGGCAGAGGATTTCTAAATTTAGCAACTGGATTTATCCACTTTTTCGATGGTAAAGGGCCCTGCAATAAGAGTTTCTCTCTACTCCGTAGCGAGAAAGTAACAAGTGCTTCCCCTCACCCACAACACGAGCACAACACTGATCAAGTAGAAGACAAATACTAAGACCTAGACAAAGGAATGAAGTCTTTGAGAAATAATGAAAATCACTAATAAATTAATCTTTTGGAATAATTAGTTCCACAATCTACAAATTATTGGGTGCTACACGAACACTAATATTGATGCGGAAGTCTGTGGTTCTTGATGCACGTCATTCAGTAAGGAAATTCCTAACACAATAACAAAAATGAACAAAGAAACACAGTTTTAAGGAGGGTGTGATTTTTTCCTTTCCTTAATATGTGTACTTTTTCTAATTTTCTTGTAAATGTAAAACCAGTATAATGTTAAATATAAATTATGTTATCCTTTTCTTGGATACAGCATAGTGTTGCATATACCAAAGTTAAAATAGAGGGTGAAATAAAAAATAATGATAACAGAAACAGTGAACTTATATTCACATATACTTTTCTTCACTTTTCTTTTCACTGCTAATGGTCTCTTCTTAGAGAAGAAAATAAATGTTACAAAACATTTTCATAACATACTCAAAAGTACTTGTGTTTCAAATTAACTTTTATCTACGGAATATTTTCACCATTATTCTTTACTTGATCATTTAATTTAGTTTGAAGGGAAAGAAAACAATACAAACGTCTTTTTTTTTAATTCAACCGACTTCAGAACAGCGATAAAAAGAATTAATATAACTGAATGCAACACTAGCTTGTTTCTTATTTCTCTATCATTAAATTACTAATTTAAACTTAAGTCCAAATTGAAGTGGCACTAAAATTTGATTATGTTAATTTTCATATCTAACTTACAAACGTATTGGAATAAGGCATTCCAATTATTATGATTATTAAGTCGTCTAACATGTTTTAATTTCAAATTATTTTCATAATATTTTTGTTATGGACTAAGCAACATGGAACGCTTCTTTATAAATGCGTTTTTAAATGATAATCCCATACTAATTAGAAATCTCAAAATATTTTTTGTACAAATTCATTATCAGAATTTATTTTCAATTTGAACAATGTTGACTGAAGAACTAATTAAGATGATTGACTTAAGTTAATTGGCGATACGTTTCTAAGTTATTCACATTAGGAATAACTTATTCAGTACCTTTGAACATTTTACTGTTATATATAGTAAGAAGTCTCACTAAATAGAAATCACCAATTACATTCACAACATTTGCTGTTCTACCTGCAATCCAGTCGACAGCAATAAATAAAGGCACATATTCGGTAGGGATTCCAACAATCTCCACCATCATCAGGAGGCAAGCGAAGTTGTTGTATGGCACACCAGAACCTGCGTAGCTAGTAATAAGCCCAAAAGCACAAATCTTCAAGAGGACGAGTATATCTATTTGAATATCATTCGTTCGATACATAAACACAGTAGCTGCTGTAAAAAATATGGCACATCCATCCTTGTTAATGGCTTGCGCAATTGGAACAATTAACTTTGCAAGACTTGATGGCACTTTTTCGTCTTCTTCAAGAGACAAAATTGTAATAGGATATGCACTCCAACTTGATTTTGTGATAAATGCGACAAGGATAGCCTTATAATAGTGACAAATTGGTTTAAAAGGATTTTCCCACGCGAGTGAAAAGTACACCAGAGGATACACTATCAAGCACTGGACTGCGTGTGCAGCCAAGATCGCTGCGAGCAGTCTTCCAACGTCGGGGACCAAGTAGTGGCTGAAATTGGCCACCAAAACGTCCGCTGCTATTAATGATATAGACAGTAAGGGGGCTAAGTACAGTACCCATCTTGTGATCATGAGAGACATATAGTTGAGTGTCTCGAAAATTCGCCTTAAGGTGTCATTCCTTCCAACCAATGTACTCAGGGCAGCCGCAAAGAAGATGGAATAACATAACACACCAAAGACGTTTGTACCGCCCTCCATATCGCCATATTCGACTACATACCAGTCAAATAGATTCGTTGTATTTGAAGGATCCACGAGATTCGTATCTCTAGGTGTTACTTCTGTTTTATAGTGCATCATGGTCATAGTTATGACATTAGATGGAAAAAAATACCTTATTATATCCAAATATTTATCTATGCTTGTAAGATTTTGTTGTTGTTTTATTAAGTCTTTTTCACTTACTTCAACATCTAAATTTACATCCTGCGGTACAATCCAAGAACTGAAAAGGACTCCAAGAACTGTAGATTCAATTCTCAAAAATATTGTAAATACAACTGTGTAAATCAGTAGAATGCTGTAATCGTACAAAACCATGGACGTAACTGATAATATCACTCCTGATACTGCCAAAGGCAGGGCCATACATTCTAGGCCGTGGATAAGAAGTTCGCCCGGAAAACCTACACACAAAATAATTCGAGAAATGTAATCTTCGTCAGCATACAAAATGCATATTGTTGCCACAATATATCCCAAAAATATTCCTACGACTAGAAGTATCAGTATTAGATTTCTTTTTAACAATTGTTTGAATGTATTTCTCTCAGCCTCTTCTTCCATTATAGTTTCAGAATTTATAAATCATTTGTTGACTTCTATCAGATTCTATATATTCTAACAGCATTCAAATCAAAGCCTCCTACAAAATATTCTGCTGCACTAGGCACTGGCAAATGTTACAACGAAGGTTATTCATATAAAAACATTCATACAGTTGATCAAAACGTGTGATGTGTAGAAGTATTTAGCATAGCATTTGTGTTTTCTAACTGACCTTGCTCCACCAGTTTCCACGAGATGGAGAAAATAGCTCAAATCGTTTTACATCCCATGCCAAGCTTACTTTATTACGTGACAGTGATGGGCAATTTAATCGCTGTTAATACAATAATTGAATATTTTAAAGAATTAATCGAAAAATTGAAATCAATTATTTTCATGTCGATCTTTCCCGATTATTTCGCTCGATTATTTTCATTTAAATATTAATTTTAATTCAAAACATAAAAGTTCAGTGTAGCTCTCTGCACACAGTTTTTCGGAACGACTTTTACCCTCTACTTTATTTCTCTGTGACTACATAAAAACTAATAGTCTTACAGCAGCAAATACTTCCACGCAATGACGGGACGCCCACGTATGATCCATTAATTTCAAATAGAAATAACGCGAAAATTACTAACATTTAGAAAAAATTGTACATGACCTTTTTCAAAGAGCTAATTTTGTACAACAGACATTATCTGACGCAAAAATCTCAGTCTTTAATTTTGTAATTTTGAATATCTTTTGCAATTTCAAAAAAAAAACGAAAATGGTTTTAGCACCTTACTTTTACAGTCCTTTATTACAAATGTGGAGAATTTAAAAAAAATTGGAGCAGTTTTCGAGAAAAAATGCGTAAATTTCACGCGCAAATTATGCAAAAACTACTTGCTTTAAAAAATATAACTTTTTAAACATTTAATTGTGCACAACAGACTTCGTCTGAGGCAAACATTTCTATCTTCAATTTTATACTTAAATTTTTTTTCTGCAATTTTCGAAAAGTCAGGAATTTTAACAGAAACGAAGCCTGTACCATTCTCTTAAACACCCTTTGCACTATTCAACAACAAAATTTAATCAAAAATGTTGAGCTATTTTTAAAAAAATGTCCGAGGGGCTTCATGTAAAGTACTTCCCAAAATTAAAATATGGGTTTTTCATTATGTTAACAACATAAATTGTGGCGTATCTAGTATACAGAGTGATTAAAAGAGAATGAACAGACTTCAATTATCCCCAAACAATGAGCGATAGTGGACGTAGATACATACATCGATTCGATCACTGGATGGAAGAAAATTCAGATTCAAGCTTTTACCTATTAATTCCATTCAAGGCCTAGAGTGACGCTGTAGTTTGTTTATAAGGAAAGGGCGACACCATGCGAAAAGTAGTTTTTTTGTATACCAGCATTATAAACGACCTTCTGTTGCAAGAAATCGTTTATAACAGGGTATTTTACGGCACGAATAATTACGTCATCACACGTTCAGCCAATCGCAGCGAAATAAAGGTACACTGAACAGCCGACCATCGGTTTTTCGCACTTATGTCAAATACCCGAGACGACACAAGAAAGTTGTTTGCAAAATTAAGTTTGATTCTCTTATTAATCTATAATGCTGTTATACAAAAAATAGCGTATGCAACTCGTTTATAATGTTGCTTTATTGCATTCGTACAAATTTAAAAACTCGCTTCTAACGTTGCTCGTTTTGAAAACATGTACATATGCAATAAAGCTTAACATTATAAACAAACTGCGAAAACTACTATTATGTGCTGCAGAACGCAAAGAGTGAATTCATTGTATAGTGCAATGTGCATTTCGTTACAATTTCAACAAAGAGCCGACTCGTAATCAACTGATTTACAAGTGGTATAAGAAATTTGAAGAGAATGGTTGCATATCCAAAGGAAAAAAAGTACTGATCGCCCTCGCACGTTACATGAAAAAATGTTGAGGTCCGCTTATGAACGCAGCCCTGCAAAATCCACGAGAGGAAGCAGATAATTTCGAATTCCGCAATCAACGGTATGGCACGTGTTTAAAAAAATCTACGTCAAAAGCCGTGTAAGTTGAAGTTACTTCGGACATTGTGCCCAGGAGATGACGAAAAAGATCACAATTTTGCACTGCAATGTTTGAAGATATGGAAGCTGACACTTTTGTTGAAATACTATTTTTTTTCGATGAACCAATGTTTCATATCTCTGATAAAGTGAATCGCCACAATGTCAGAATTTGGGAGACTGAAAATCCTTACATTCTCATCGAACATGATAGACACTCTCCAATACTGAATGTGTTTTACACCATTACTAGTCAAAAACCTTTATGGACTTTTCTTTCTTATTGAGAGAACTATTAGTGGAATTTCATATCTAGACATGCTCGGAATGGCTTGTTCCACTTTCTTACTACTACGAGGTACGGCAGTATCTGAACGGCACAATTTGAGGATAAAGGATTGGAAGAAATGGAGAAGGGAATTGTAAGGGGCTTCCTAGCCCACCAGCTTCCACGTGCGATTTTTATCTACAGGGTTTCATAAAAGGTAAAGAGTGCTAATATTCAAGATTAATATTGCTTCACGATATCACGGTCGCACCTGCTAATATTCAAGATTTTCGAGATCGAACTGTTACAGCAGTGAATTAAATAACCAGCGACCAGTTAATTCGTGCATGGCCAGAAATGGACTATCGATTCTAGATTTATCGTGCAACAAATTGGTGTTCACGTTGAATGTGCAAAATAAAACTGAATTTTCCGCTATCCAATGATGTCGTATGTTTCTATCTATTGTCGTTCATGTGGTAGATATGGTAGATAGTAGTGGTAGATATTTGAAGGGTGCTCCTACTTTCTTAATCATTCTGTATATAAAACATTGCTTAAGAAAATATATAACAGCAACAGTGTATTTTTGATAAACTAACATTTTTGTTTCTTCTTCTAAGGCTCCACGACCTTCATATGAACGTCTTGGCCAGCTCAACTATTTTTTAACTTCGCCAGCGGTGGGCGCTGTCTATTCCAAAATACCAAAATAAGCCTGTTTCCGAAGACTTTATTTCCTAAATCCATGCTGACAATTCGTATTTACATGAAAACGATTCGAATTTACCTAGATGTTTGTACGAAAATATTTTTGAAAAACCCACAAAATAGAAAATTACAACAATTGTATTTTTATTTTGTGTTTCCTTTATCAGGGGCAGCTTAAATTTAACTGCTTTGAAAATATCTGGAAATATTCTGATGCATAAGGATGCATTAAATATGTCAGTTAACGGGTGTATAATGGCAAATACACAAGTTTTTAACAAATAATACGGAAATTCGTTTAAACCGGCCGAATATTTATGTTTTAGTTTACCGATTATTTTGAGTATTATGAGTATATTGAGTATATTAACGTAAGAAAAAGTTTTGGAAAGAAGCATGGTGTGTAATTCTTTTGTGGAAACGCATGATGTTGAAATTTGTGACTCATTGTGGGATCAGCAGCAATTCTTGAAAAATTTTGGTTTAAGAGACTAGCTACTCTTGCCTGATCATTCTCTATCAATATCTTTTAAAAATCTCTCTATAAGTTTTCTAGTTGATGTAATCGTATTTTTTACTATAATCTACATTAATTTTGTTTTCTTATTTAAGTTCAAATTATCCTAATCGTATTTTATGATTTTAGCCTGCCTTATGACGTTTCTTATCAATTATTTGTATTTTTGGTACTAGAGGTGGAAGTTATGTGATACCCTATGATGCATAGAAATGAAATAAAGAATTCGTTTGTTTTTATATGTTGTTCTAATCCATCGTGTTATCCACGAATTCTTCTTTCGCAAAAGGGATTTTTTTTAAAGAGGAAGACATCTGTTAAAGTGAAATGAAATCGTCAAAAAAATATTATATTTATTGTTTGCATCAACTTTATTGTAAATCGCGACCTATTTTTTCCTGCAGCAAGTAGCCCACGAATAGTTTTATTCACTTTTAGTAATCAATCTACTCATATGTGTATTATGTACTGTGTCGGTGGTTGCATTTCTTGTATCGGTAAGAATTTGTGCATCTTGATCACTGTGTCCTAAATCTTTTGTCACAAGTTCATAAGTCGAGTGGTTTAGTAAATTATTATTTTATAGTGCCTTCTATTAATTAAGTGTTGTCCGTGTAGGTACATTTATTGCAATATCGAAACCGAAGGAAATAATTAAAAACTGCCCTTTCTTGCAAGATTCGATCAGAAACATCAATGATAAAATCTCCCCATATAACAAAGAATCCAAAATATCAATTGCTGACTTTGTTTGGAGTTTTCGCTAGTTTTTCTAAAAACATGCTCTAATCGACAGATCACTTGAAAGACTATAAATGCAAAGAAAAATAATTTTGAGCATAGAAAGATGTACAATAGATACTTTAAAATATGTTTTCAAATAAATACAAATTTAACTCCATCAAGGAGTCAAATTCATTATCATTTCTAACGTCAATACAAGAACCACCTATGCATGACCTTTATGCAATTCCCTTTCTCTAAAAGAATACCCTACAAGATAAAAGTTTGGAATTTGTAAAGTGCTAAGCAGATTAGGCCAATGTTCTGTAAAGCAAAGTACATCTACTTCATTTACATTTATCACTCTGTAGCGTAGTTTCGATAAACTCAGTTTTATTTGAAAGAGATTGAACATTGTGGCGTAGTGTGTTAATCTTTTGCAAATACCTAAGAGGATGTTTTTGTTGTGCATTTGCCTGTATATGCTATATATTTACTCCGTTTTTACACAGACTGCGTGGTCGAAGGTTGTGGCGGTAGTGACAGGTTGTGAGGAAATTGGGGCATCGGATGGTTTGATGTAGGATTAAGAGAAATGGGAGTAGGTTCAGAGGATTCGAAATGGGAGGGGGTGGAGAACGTAAGGAAGGTGAAAGGGATGGGTTCTTGGCAGGAGACTGTGTGGAAGTCAAGTTCATGTGTCGTGCCAGCTCATTACCGAGTGTGTGTTTCCCGGCAAGGTTCATCTGGAGAACATGGTGGAACAAGTTCAGCGTATTTTTACGAGCTATAAAAACCGAAAGAAACAATTTCAGGCAAATTGCATCGAAAGCAATGAATGCTTTTAACCGAGCCTCAAAAGACAAACGGCCGCATGACGAGAGAGACAATAAAGTGATACTCGGTCCCACGTCGCAAAGTCGGTCAAAACAAATCTGTAAATCAAATGGAAAGTCCGATTTAAAGATGGCAAAAAAACATCGATGTTTTTCAAAGATCGAAAGTTCCGAGTAGAAGAATCAATATCAGAACTTCAATGTTTTGCTTTCGATATTTTCTTCAGATCTATATATTTGTCAAGGCATCGATTTTTTTCAAAATTAATTTCTCAATATATAATTAAAACTTCTAGTTACTAACTTTTGTCGTCGACTGTTAGCGAAAAGCAGCCTTTGACAACTGTCACTGTTGTCGATCCTCAGGCCACACGAAACCGTTTGCTATTCGCAACCTTTCTCCAGTGTTGTTACCTTTTTATTATTTTGTATGGGGTAATATTGTTAAATTGCATTCAGAACCTTCAATATCCAGAACATTGATTAGAAAATTAAGATGATTGTCAAATTTAAGGTACAATATTCTTTAAACTAATATTTACCTGTTATGTATTTTATTAGAAGGATATTTTACTACGAAATGTTTCATTGTATTTAAATCATGTTTTTTGCCGATGTTTTCACCGATATCGAAAACCCGTCGGTGATGTATCGATGTTTTGCTAAAATTTGCCATCACTATTCCGATCTCAGCCGCCGTATTCTCCAGACCCTACTCCCACTGACTATCACTCGTTTCGATCATTTGTATTTGGCCTGGCTCACTACCACTTACGTTCTCATGAAGAAATCAAAAATTGGGTCGATTCGTGGATCGTCTGAAAAGGTGAACAGTTTTCCCGACGATGGATTCATACACTCCCCGAAAGGTGACAAAAGTAGTGGCCAGCTTTGGACTATATTTTGAATAGTAATTTCAGTTTATAGTAAACCAATTGTTTACAATAAAGCTTCGAATATTGAAAACACCGGCGGAAGTTACGTTGTACACCTTTTAAGACCAAATATTATAAAATAAACTTTTGATCAAAATTGTATAGATTATTGCACATGTACTATATTATGTGTCGTTGTTTTATAGACCTGATGACTGGCCTGATGTAAATTGTAGAATGAACTGTATATGCTGTCTAAAATTTTGAAAAAGGGACGTCTTTTATTTCCAATTAAACCCCAAGGCTGAGAATTTCTCTCTAATGAAGCAATGTTACAAACTGGCTACAAAAAATTGAAACGATATTTTAAAAAAAACATTTAAATGTACATACACTACACAAAAAAACTATGAATTAAAATAATGAATTAGAAATAATAATAGTAATAATAGTAATAATAGTAATATAAATCACCCTTTTTTGGATATTACAAAATTAATTTCTATTATGATTAAAGAAAAAGTGAGAATATAAAATTGAACAAAACTTGACCCAACAAAATAATTAGACATTATAATTCTTTCCATGCAATCAAATTGCACATATTTCATAGGCAAATCCGTCCTTCGCGAAATTGTCAAACTAGTAGCCGGACACTTCAGGATCTTTTAGGTTGTGTCAGAGCTTGTTATTGATTGTGTCTGTTGATTATTGTTTCAACAGACTTCACGCCCATGTGTAACCGTAATATAACATAACAACAAAAAATTGGTTGTATTACTATTAATGCATGACTAATGATAATTAACTAAAGATAATAAACAATGTACATCGCTATTTCATGAAAAATATACATGTCAAATTTGAAAGGTCAGATTTATAAATAAAAATAATAATCTTCCCTCTAATACTATTGCCACCTCTATGATCAAACATGGGTGGGTGACTTGAATCCCCTTCTTCCAATAATTCATACCATAAACCACAAATAAATTTATAACTCGCTTCTAAAGGGAATTTGAATTCGTGTTTTCTTCAATGACGAAATATTAAGTATATGCACAAATGCCTATTATTTTCCAATTATTAATAAATTGGATTAAGAAAAACCAATATTAAATAAACAAAATAAAATTTGACATCAAAAAATTATTCCGAATTGTGATACTTTATCTATTTCATCTACATTCACTACAATAACGGGTACAAAAATTGGAAAACCAAAAAAAATCGAGCTAATTCATACATACGTCGCAAAATAAACTTTAGGTAATAAAGAATAAAAACCTTTAAGTTTATAATTATATGATTCCGTCTTTTTATTTCTAAATTTTTAAAAACTCTGTTGCGAAACTTAGTTGATTTATTCCAAATTTATTCTTTACATGTTTTCCTCATAAAGAGCAAAGGATGCTTAAAAACGGCGAAGGTCGCATACTCGTTGAACTTTCGAAAAATGCTTAATTCAAAAGTAATGCCAGAAAGTATGTTATTATAGCACCACTGGTTTCTCAACAATACATGTTCTTCAAATTTACAGCTTCAATTAATGTCATGTGCATGTTGAAAATATGTTTTCGTTTTCGCATAGCTTTGAGTGAAATATGAACAATTTTAAAAACACAATTTTGTGAAAACAGGCTCTAATTTTTTTCTTTACTTTTCTAGTAAGGTTAGAGCTAAAAGGAATGAATAACATGACATAAAGACAATTTTGCTGGAATCTTTTAATTAAAAAAATACACATATGTATTTTTTAATTCTTTCTTACGGAATTAATATTTACATTAAATATGTATTTTAAATTATTGCTTTAGTAAGAAGACGTGTTTCAAATATTTCAAATTTCCTCAAAAACTAAACTTTTCTGTGAACATGATCTCAAAATTGCGCATTTTCATAAACCCTCAAATGTAATTTTCTCAAATCGGCTTCAAGTTTTTCAATTAAAATGTGTATATAAAAACAGATTCCACTCCTCTAAGATATTCTTAAAGTAGTCTTTGAAGCCAACTATTTGGGTAGAGAAAAATAGTGAAAATGTGAAAAACATATATGTTTTTGTTTCAGAAAATACCCTTCTCTAAATATCAATATTAGATGAAAGTATACCTAAACATTATGTTAACTGATTATGTGCTGCTTTATGCTCTACAATCTTTTGCGTTAATTAACTTCGTGGAGTTTGATGAAGAGTACTACGATGAATTACTATTAATGTTGAAATGGAACTTTTTTTGCATTGTAGCCAAGGAAATGAATTGTGTCAAACCCATTCAAATTCAGAGATTCAGTCTGACAAGGCATATTATCGCGTAAGCATAAAAAAGCAGTATTTATATTGTTTGTTTTATCTAATTATGTCACATAACCTAACGTGCTTTCAAATAGTATACTTGTAAGCGAGACAGGGGCTTGGCGCCGGTGAACGCAAACACGTGCGCACTCAAGGCTGTGGGTGGGAAACTCGCGTAATCCATTGATAGAGCCCGGAAGTTCAGGAATTTATTTTACCTGAAATACGCAGGCAAAAAGCACTTGGTTTTAATAAAACGGGCATGAAAAAGGCATTTATTCTTGGTAAAGTAGGGTTGCAAAAAGACAAAAAAATGAAAACAATGAAACATTACATTCAAAAGGAATTATTGTTGAAAATTATAATAGAAACGATTCACATTTTTATTCTAACTCTAAAATATATATTAATTTTTAACGTGTATGGAAACAATTATTTCTTTGCAATCTTCATTCCAAATGACCATCCGGTACGATAGCTACGAATTTGTATTATTCGCGACGCTAAATCTTCGAAATGCTATTGTGGACTCCCATTTGAATCTTGAAATGGCATCAGTGAAAACGGAATTATATTTTTCGTTCTTAGCATTTGTGTAATCGCTAGCACTGAGAAGGGTTACTATATACACAGAGAACTATCCTTAAAAAGGATTCGAGGCCACACTCAGAAATAGGATGCGATTATTTGCGAGCGATTAAAGATGTCGGTATTGATGGAAAAAAATCAAAAATAATTTTTAACACAGCCTCTGCTTCCACAGAAACGCAAAATACGACCGCAGAGAAAAAATCAAAATAATGACAAAAAGGCATTTTTAGACAATAATAAGGCAAAAATAAGACAAAATGGCAAAAAGAGGCATCAGAAGCTAAAGCAGTAAAAAAAGACAAAATGAAATACTACTAAAACAACGCCTGAAGCACGATTAAGTGGTCCCTAGCGTCAAAAGCGATGAAATAATGACAATAACAAAAGGGCATATTGCCAAACTTTCGGACTGTAGTCATTAATGTTTTACCCTCACGGTCACGAGGCTATCAAAGCCGATGCTTTGATCGCGACGTAACAGCCGAGGGCCAGTTAGAGCCGATGGCAGATGTTTTACGCTTCTTATTTATATATTCAGCAAAAGAGAGTTAACATGCCTTTATATTGTTGGTCGAAGTTTTAATTAATAGTTCGAAAAAAACATGTTTCTGTCTAAAATAATGGAAGACATCTTTGGCAAGTTAGTTGACAAAGTCTACATTGGGCCCCGTTGGCCTTTTGCTTGCGCATGTGTTCACAATATTCCTTTCCCAGGCCCTTTTCACTCTTTGAACCGACGAAGGACGGCAAAACACAAGCGCACCATATAATCGTTTCACTCTGAATATTATATACCATATTTTACAGATTTTACAGAGTAGCACTTTTTTCTTCGATAAATTGCCTCCAAAATTCAGGTGCGTCCTATACTCGAAATTAATATAAAAATGTCCAGGGGTTGATTTACAAGTCCCGCCAGTCTTAAAAATTGCAATTTATTTCATAGCACAGAAAACGTATCTCTATATGGCATTTGATTCAACTGGCAGAAGCAGTGTACCGATGCGACGAACATGAGTTGCCCGGATTCACACGTTTGCTAACACTGCCTCCCTCCCGCCCCGCCATAACAAACTCAAACACTGTCTAACACGATGCGTCATTGCAGTTTACGGTGCCTGTGAACTTGAAGTGAAAGTGATTTGTTGATACCGGTAACAGAACAATATTTTTGCTGTTAGTTTCGTAATGAAAGAAATATAAGGTGTTCATATAAATTGAATATTTTTAAAAAATTGTTTCAAAATTAATGTGCGCCTTATAGTATGTAGCGTCTGTTCATAAAAAACGGCAACAAATAAATATCACTGCTAAGATACGTTCTGCTAAAAGGTGTTAATAAAAGAAGAAATCTGTTCTTCCTGGTTCACTGTCACGCGCGTGCCATACACAGAAAGCACTGTATGTGGCCGGCTAAGATTTTTAATAACTGGGAACTGAACTGAACTGATTTTCTAGGACCTGATTTTGCAGGACGAATAACAACTCTTGATACTAACCAGAACAGCAATGAATAGAATGAGTCAAGAAGCTGCAAATTAAGAAGAGTTAGAGAGTTTCACAAGCTGTCCAGCTGTCATCTTTTGCATAGTGGATCAATTAGTATTATTGAGATGCAGAATACGTTATACAAAGTTCACCCATCAACATGACATTTCGAACAACGCTGCAGCCATGTGCGACCGATGCAACATGATCTTCTCTGCTGAGCACTTTTTCGCATGCCCTAAACATGAGACCGGCAGACTAAAATACAACCTGAACTCATCAGCTGTATTGCTAAAACACAGAGAATTGTGAAACAAAGTCTGAAAGAACAGTAGAAGAGCGAAATATGAAGTATTTCTAAAACAGTGTTTAGGGTAAATTATTATAAATTGATATGATAAATTATTGTAATCAAGAACTAAGTTCAATGTGCAATTAATGTAATGCACCAATGAAAATCAATAATTTAATGTAAGGACAATGTGTTTATAGGGTGTTTGTAAATGTTTTAAGAATGAAATTGCTAATAATCAAAGGGTTGATGAGGCCCAAAATGAATTTAATATCTACACTATGTGATCAAAAGTATCCGGGCACGTCCAAAATGGTTTTATGGTGCGGTCGTGTTTCTTATGGAGGGAGCTTGCACCCCTTGTTTTATGAGGCACCATCACGCCACAGGTCCGCGTTGATGTTTCTTGCTTCCCACTGTTGATTCGGGAATGGCGATTGCATCTTTCAGCACGATGGGGCACCTGTTCATACTGCGTCGCCTGTAGCGGAGTGGTTACACGACAATAACATCCCTGTAATGGACTGGCCTGCACAGAGTCCTGACTTGAATCCTATCGAATACCTTTGGGATGTTCGGGAACGCCGTCTTCGTGCCAGGCCTCACCGACGTACAACGATACCTCACCTCAGTGCAGCACTCCGTGAGGAATGGCCTGCCATTCCCCAAGAAACCTTCCAGCACTTGATTGAAAGTATGCCTGCGAGAGTGGAAGCTGACATTAAGGATAAGGGTGGGCCAACATCCTATTGAGTCCCTCCATTACTGATGGAAGGGGCCACGAACTGGGAAATCATTTTCAGCTACGTGTTCGGATACTGTTGATCACATAGTGTATATTGACACTAGGTGAAAAGTACTCTCTGCCCCGTGTGGAACCAATACTACGACTAGTCTGGGCAAGCAATTCAACAGAACTTGTAGCAAACTCGCTTTTTCCACGAATTGTTCTTCCTTGAATCCGTAGCGTCTCGGATCTGTCCAGTCAGTGCTGGGCTCGGAAAGCGGCTCTGAGAAATACTGTAGTTTAAGTGTAAGATACGATATCTCGTGGTCTTCCTTTATCTTCCGTGTCGTGGTTTCGGAGAAAAATAAAACTTTGAATCTCCAGCGCGCCACATTCAAAAATGCACGAATAGATTGGAATTGTCCCAAGGAGGGCTTATAATTGTGCATTAGGTTCAGGCGCCAAAATTCAAAACGATGCGAATGGAGAAAGTGGTAACAACTATAAAGAATGTATCATGGAAATTTTATTTCATTGTGAATAATGAATCTAGCAAAAAAATAACGATAGTTATAAAATAATTTATTACATATTCGTAAAATGTGAATTGAGCGTGCGTTATTGCCACAGCTCCTCGAGAACATCCCTTTAGAAGCTTTCCACATGAAAATCGCGCCAGGTAAATGAAATGCGAAGTGTTTCAACGTCAGAACAATGAAATTAAAAATCCCAAAATAAACCACAAGAATCAAATCTTGAGTGAGAAGTCGCTTGTTTACAACGTTGAACTAGTGCTGCTACAACAGTACATTATTTCTTTCAGTGTTTCTAACTTTTGGAGATAAAACAATTTGAAGATAACTCATAGAAAAATTTCATTTATAATGTGCATTAACTTCTATCAGAAATTACGCGAAAACTACACGTTTTTTTCAAAAAATTATACAAATAATGTTTTTAAAGATCTGATTTTAAAACACAATTTAAGACAAAAATCTCAATCTTAATTGCAATTTTCGAAAATACAGAGTTCTCCGGAAATGGCAGTAAAACAATTTTTTCCGCGTTCTTTAATACAAACGAGGAGAAAATTTAGAGGAAAATGTGGAACTGTTTTTGTGGAAATTATTGTTTAAAAAATGACTAAATTTAATCCAAAATTACGCTAAAACTATTCATATTTACGAAAATTTGCACACGACGTTATTTCAAGATTTGACCTTTAACAACACATTTTATTAATGAAAAATATCATTCTTCAATATTATAGTTGTAATAAGATACCAAAAAATTAAACTTATGCAATTTTCGAAAATAAGGGATATCAACATAATCGAGATCTTCGCCATTCTTTTAAGCGAGGGAAAAAAATTAATAATAGAATTTGGAGCCCTTTTCGATAAAATTTTGTAAATGTAATTAAGGCTTCACATAAAATACCCCCCAAAATTAATTAATCCATTTCAAACTCGAAGGAGTTCGAGTTCCTTTAAATCGATCGTGGAATATCAACTTTGGAGAAAATTATCTGAACTGTTTAGACACTAGTGTTAATCTTAGAGAGACGGACGGACAGACCGACAAATGGACGGACAACTGGACGGATGGACAGACGAACGTTTTCACATCAATGGATTTTTCGGCAACAAGGACTCACAAAACATCGATTCTGGCAACACATGGTTTTGAAGAAATCAATTTAATACACATATAGTTAATATTTATCCACTTCTTCGTTACCAGGATCTGGCAATAAGAGGTTTTCTGTCGAAAATTCCCGTATTCCAGCACAAGGTTACAGTAGCTTCTCTTCTTACGAAGTACAGGTGAGAAAGTAAGATGGAGTGTCGTTGGTGCGCACAGAAAACTTCAACTAATAATTTAGAGAAAAAATGGAGCATTTGACCCATTCACCCATCGAAAAGCATCTCGTTGAATATTATCCCCCGCCGCGATTGCCCATTGTGAGAGCAAGGGACAGATTCCCCATATCAACTCTCCAATGCACGAATCGGAAATAATAAATGACGACTTTGGAAATATCAAGAAAGCATATGGATATTTTTATAATAAGTCAGTATTACTGTTTTGGAATCCAGATCATTACTTTTTTAAATAGAAGAAATATTTTCAACAAAGTTCATTACCGCGAAGATTTGTCACCAATTAAAATGTAATCTTGTGAAATCTAGCCTAACTTCATATTTTAGGAAAAATACTGAACAACGCTTTTAAAGTCGCTTTCAGGTTGTCATTTAGTCAACAATCATAACGGCACTCGAAATTTCATTTGCTCAGAAAAAAATGATCAACTTCTTTGTCTATGTTCTTTGAGAAGTGGATGAGTGATCACTGAGCTGCGCCCTTAGCTTCGAAGTTGAAATTTGCCAAAACGGTCACTTCCATTCGAGAAGCGCGTGATAACCAACGCGCACGAGTTAGTAGCGTGCGAAACGTGTCCCGGCGCACTTGTACCTGGAAGGTCTCCTCGCGGTGACTCCACTCCTGAAAGAACTCGGTGCCCATGGTGCGCATGGAGGCGACTGCAGCACAGGCGCAGGCGGAGCACAGACTGCCGCCCCGGAGGCTTTGGCGTCGCGACGCCGCGCCGGCGACGCCGACGCCGCCCTCCCCCCCCCCCCACCCGCGCCCCGCGCCCCGGCGCGCATCCAGAGCGGGCTGTCAACGCGGAGGCCGCACCCCCCTCCCCCGCCCCCCCACCCCCACGCAATCTATCAGCGCGCCCCGCTCTTGCGCCAGGAGGCTCCCGCGGTCGACGCCGCGCGTCGGCCCCCGGCGCAGGGCGACTCACGTCCGGGAGGGGCGGCGCCGACAGCCACTGCACCTTCACATGATGGACTGATTGATTGTTTAGAGGTTCCGGGCACGACAACTATTACGGTCATTAGTCTCGTGGGTGTTGGGCATGTCTTGGCTCGGGAGGTGGCAGTGGTCTTCCTGCGCTGGATGGCGAGAGCCGGGCTACCGTCGGCTAGCGGGATTTCTCCCCAACCAGGTATCTCCCACCAGCGGGGCCCCAGCCGGCACGAGGTCTAAGCTCCCGACCGGTCTCCCGGTATGTGTGGTATTGTAGTGCATGTGAGTGTAAGTGTGTGTAAGGGGTGATGATACGGCAAGGAAGAGGTAGGAAAGATCGCGCGCAGTCCGTGGCCCGTGTGTTAGGGTACTTCCCCGGTATTCACCTGGAGAATCTACGGAAAACTACCGATTATAGCAGCCGGTCGCTGGAATTCTCCTCCAGACAGCGACTGAATTCGGCCTAGCTGACAAGCTAGTGTCGAAAATCCTGCCATCGTCGGGACTCGAACCAACGTCCCAGTCAGAGGGACATCAGTTGATGCCCTGAGATGAGGAGATCTCTCCCGGTTTCAACTTCCAGGTATCTCCTCCCAGACCGGGCGGAAAATGTGGGTATAGTGGGTAGCTATACCCACACGAAATATTCCGATTGCGTAAATTACCCACTCGGAATTTGGGGCGAGAGGAGTATTCCATAAACTTCAAATGCCAGAAATGAACGAAGTTTCTCGGTATTGCGACAACTCAAAAAGTATATGCGATCAACGATGTTATAAAATCGGCTCAACTGTGTTGCGATGTTACATGTTCGAAGCGACATGCCCGACAAAATCAAGTTGCAAAAATTGTTAAATGAGTTTATATAAAAAATGCAAAGCGCATTGTTATTTTTGTATTTGCAAAAATGAACTGCTGAAATTACTTAAACTACATGTAAAAACAATTATGATAAAAACATTATGTGTGTATTTTTCCCTTCATATAAGTCTTTGGTGGGAGGAGGAGAAGAGTGACTGCATCCGGGTCAACTACTGCACTCGGACTTACGTGTCACTTACGGTGGATTTTAATGAACTGTCTCTTTTTATTTCCACTTTAGAATAATGCCGTTTAGTATAGAAATTCATTTTATGTTATAACGAAACGAAATTATCCATTTTTAAAGGTATTTTTTTTTTTTGCATTTTCCGCCGATTTCCCTCATAAGTCATTTTTTGTCTTTTTACGTAATTTTTAATGCGTTTTTCTCGTTTAATTGATTTTTAATATAATTTTAATTGTACTTGCTTCAAACAATATTTAAGAGGTGCCACAAATGTTCACCACATAATTCCCGAGTAGTCTATTCGATTTCTTCGCTCATATATTGTAATGTCAGCCGTTGTGAGTACTATGCAATCAAAGGTTCTTGTGACTAATATCAGTGTCATCGTGAGTTCTGCCGATTTCGTGATAAATAAAAGCAGAGATTTGCCTTTAAATAACCCAAAGTTGCAAGCTTAGTTCTCTTGAACAAAAGAAAGAAGCCTCGATTACATCAGTAACATACCCAACAATTGACTTGTTCATCTGAAGTGGTTTTGACGTCATGACAAACTTTTTACGTCATTTTTACTTTTTTTCGGGCATTTATAAATCATTTTAAGAGTATTTTATTGATTATTTTCGTCAATGTAGGTAATCAAAATTCGCCCCTACTTATCACCCCCCACCGGCCCTGTCTCCTCCCTCGGGACGCTGCGCCAGCTGCCACACCAATAACAACCGGTGTTTGACGTTCACTGACTTCCTGCTTCGCTGCTCGGGGAATCAGCACCGCGCATCGCTGTCGCCTGGCTCTCCAATCCAATTCAAAACCCGGAGCGAAGAGTCATTTGCCTCGATATATTTTATAGCCCTCGGAGAGAGTTGCAATTATCTAATACCATCGGTTTGAAAATTGATGGCTGAGAACCAGACTGTTCGAAGTCCTTTGTACTATCTTTTTCAGGAGAGCGACATTAAGTTTTTGTGTGTAATGAGTTAGTCTAGAATGAGTTTCTTGCATTCTAGGGAGTGGAATATTAACAGTTTTGTTTTATGCACACATGTAGACAGGGAGATACAACACTATGGAACAGATATCTCATTTTGTTACAAAGTTGGACTTAGAACAGTCTGGTTATCAGCCATCGAAATGTCAAATTACTGCCAGTGTAAATTTCTACTGTGCATATTTGTAATTAATGAGTACATTTCAGCAATGAAAAGTATTGGGGGCAATAATAATGTATATCTAATAAAAAGTAGCCAAAGCTTTTATTAAATAATATAATTTTCTAAACATTTTAGTTATATCACTATTGAAACAAATTTATTTTAATCATTGCTACCCTAGATGTTACTGTATTTTTTCATTCCAATAATTCGATAATTTATTTTCTAATTGTTTTATTTCGCTCAAGTGTTCAGAGAGCAGTGCCACTATTCAACCAATCTCAGATGTCTCTCAGTATAATAATATCGAATTTTTTCACAAGTTGAAGTTTGTAATGACGTGAATTTATTTTTCTTCCAGTAGTAAAGTAAGATTGTTTTATAAATGTGCATTGTGCTATTTTGTGGAAATAAAAACATAAAAAGCATTAAGCAATACGAAACATTTTGGAGATACGAATTTTCGAGCTACAAAAATGAGTTTTGCTTACTTCAGCTGATATCGAATAACAAAAATTGTGAAAATGATTGGACATTCCACCACAGCAGCATCTGAATCTTACCTCTACACACAACGAAGAGAGACAGGGGAGGCATTGTCTACCAAACGAAAAAAAATAGAAGATAATAAATAAATATTTCAATAAATGATATTATTCTTCAGCTAGAAGACTGTTGTGAGAGAAGGCAGAAATACATGCGATGCGCACGCAGTTTTTTCTTTCTCGCTACGTAGTTGAGACAAAGTTATGTAATACTGTGCGGAAAAAACGGCGAATATTCAGCAGAAAAAGTCTTATTACAGGGTCCTGGTAACGAAAAAGTGTATAAATCCAGTTGCTAAATTTAGAAAAAAAAGCATCTAACACGTGATGTATCCATATTTTGTGGGTACTCCTTGATGCCGAAAAATCGAATGTCGGGCAAACGTCTGTGAACAACGCTAGCGGCTAAACCATTCAGCTTATTCTCTCCTTCAGCGTGTTCCTCCAACTAAAATATTAAAGATAAAGATTTTTTCCTTAAAGAAATCTGTCCCTTAAAGGTAGATTTTGAATCAAGGTCATGTACACTTTTTTCGAAATTTTGAGTACTTTCCGCGTAATTTTGCGTGAAAATGCGGGCGAGAAAGTACGTGCCGGTTTGGCATCACTCGTTTCTTTCGTAAAACGGGCTTCCCTGAGCAACTTAGTCGTCTCGCACGCAGCTGAGCCTGCAACCGAACGCGCCAACTGGGAGTAAAGCACGTAAGGTGGACAGCTCTATTTGCGCTCGCTTGTTTACAATATCTAGTGATTCATTTCTTTGCTCGTGACTAAGTGTGAGTGGGCCGCTATGTATTTCCTTCAATTTACTATTTATTTAATAGGTTTACAGTGTATAGCAAGAAACACTCTGTAGAGTACCTTAATATTTTTAAACTAAATTAATTTACTGTATAAATGATGAAAAGGCGGCTGGCCCAATGCCATGAAGTTGATGCATCAATCTTCGCAGAGAGACGGCTTTAGTGCAGACAATTCGTAAGATTATAATTTTTCTTTTTAATTAACGATCATCGTTGACATATTGATTATTCCTATAATTATTATATTTTCAAATCATGTTAAAAGCTTACAGATATACCCTCCATCACAGTTCTGTGCGTAAGTCACTAAAATGCATTCATTTTTGAAATGAAAAAATTAAAAGTTTGCACTACAGTATTATTATTATTATTATTATTATTATTATTATTATTATTATTATTATTATTGATATTATTATTATTATTATTATTATTATTATTGATATTATTATTATTATTATTATTATTATTATTATTATTATTATTGTTATTTTCTTCAAGTCTCTCGCTTAGCGAGGTGCCTATAGCAAACACCGGGACCTTTGTAGAACCAAGGTGCCTGCTTCGCTTGCAAACTCGGGCGGTCAGGTATATCAATAAGAACTTCCTAACGATGCGTGCAGTACTCAGGAGAACAGCCTTTTACATTGTTTGAATGTGCCAGTTCTTAAGGCCAAACCTTTCTGACGATGAAATTAGTTCTTCGGAGATCAGTCCATTTGTAGAGATGACCACAGGGACTACTTCAACAGATAACTAACCGCCACATGTCGCTCAGTTTAGTAGCCAAGACCTGATATTTTCGCTTCTTCTCGTCAACAGAGGCGACTATATTTTGGTTATTATTATTATAAATATTATTTTAATTATTATTATTGTTATTATGTTTCATTTCGTAGCAGAGCGCCTGCTCTTCTCCGTTTCAAGTTCTCAGACGTCCAAGGCTTTGGCGGTCAAAGGAAAGCCCTATCTCGCTCAAGGACCCTCGCCCTAGGGAGCCAGCGGCGCTTTTCTCGTTTCGCTTCCGAGAAGGATAATCATTATCATCATCCTTGTTGTGTACTATATTTCCACTGTGTGTAAATATTATTCGAGTAAAACAAGTATTTTGAAACGTGACATTTTTCATTAATATGCGCTTACACGCTTTACCTAATTGCGTGAATTCAACAAGCTGAAAATGCTGTTGTGTAATCTCCTTAAGTTACACTTCCGGGATTTAGAGATCAGATAGAAAACTTTTTGCCTTTGGTTCGACTGTCTATCCACTTGGTTTTGTCACGTCTCGTCACTGCCCACAACTAAGTCTGCCATTCGGCAATAGTAAGTGAAGTGCGACATCTATGTCTAGATCTAAAGACTAAGAAAGCATAACTTTCTATAATATTAATATTTTTTAAAGTTAGTTTAATGCCAATTCTTATTTCTCGTAAACGCCAACTGGATTACTTTATTGTTTAAAAATACAGACATTTTTTAGAATTCATGTTCTCTACGTATGTTCCGTTGCCTTAGCAAACTTATAACAAATGAAATGTTCAAGAACACTTTCAATTTAGCCGCGCCGTGCGACCTTTCCCTTTGCAGAAAGCTCCCTAGCCGCAGCGAACAATAAGTGTGATATGAAGGAATATGCTATGATACTAAGTGAAGTATGTTATCGATATAAATGTAATATACCTCAAAAACATGAGAGAGTAGTTCCTGACCAACTCAACAGTAATTCATGTGCGTATTTTAGTTAAAATTTTCTTTCCCACGAAATTTAACTTTTTTTTAGTATTGGCCGGTAGTATGCTGTTTTATGTAGTGTATGTACAATAGTGTATTTGATTAAGCCGAAACCTTCATTCGCCTCGTTCTCTGCTTCGCAGGTTCACTTGCAAAACGCGCGTCGTTGAATTTTTTTGAGTTTGGGTTGAGGGATTATTGGTGTGTGCAGAACTACGTCTTGATTATCTGGACTTAGAAGAAGGTTTAGCCAGTGGCGGCTCGTGTTTAGAGATGCGACATCGATAATAAATGTTAGCAAACATCGATGCTCAAAATTAAAACATCGATGTTTAAAATATATCGACTACAAACCATCGATGTTTCTCAACATCAATGTTTTTAGATTGCTTTAGCAAACACCTCTCAATAAATAAACTCTATCATTAAACTTGTGTGCATTAAAATTTAATTTGAGTGTTCCTGTTTATCAATTCGCTGAATAAGGGTTCGAGTAGAAGAGGCAGACCCTACGCCTACTGCCTATTGTTCCCCACATCTCAATGTGCGAAATGAAAATGAAGAAAGAGGAAATATAAGGGCATGTAGATCATCACGGACGAGAGAGTTTGGTCGATGAAGATAGCGCAAATAGCGTTCCTTTGGTTCCAACACATCAACTACAATGAACTTACCATCAGTTATATTTCATATTTTATAGGTGTTGTGGTGCGTTATCGTTGGCATTTCTAATGAAATAATTATATGCGTCGTCATTGCCAACAATATCACTATTGTAATATTGTTGGCAAAGACGACGAATATAATTATTTCATTTCATATTTTAACTTTAACAGTATGGTGTTAATGGGAATTTTTTATTCAGAAACAAAAGATCGAAAAAGAAAACAACATCGATGTAAAAAAAACATCGGCGTTAATATATCGATGTTTAAAATATCGATATTTTTACAAAAACATCGATGTTTTAAAAACATCAATATCGACGTCGCATCCCTGCGCGTGTTGAGGTCCACTAGAGCACGTGGCAGCCCATGAATTCGAGCACAAACTATCTTAACCACTCCGCTAATCGACAAATCCCTAATTAAGAAAGCTATCCTTCGTGCGTTGCCCAGGAGTATACAAGGTGCAGAGATGCGCTCCGATTGAGCCATGCCTGCACACGAAGGAGAGCGGCAACTGAAGCATCATCGGGGCTGTATACTTCAATTAAAACATCAAGTCCGTTGACACTTGATCAGCTGTGACGCTGTCATCAAATCGGGAGCATGAACAACACTATATGACGTCACTATGGTGACGTCAAGATCTCGATTGGATGACAGCGTCATAGCTGATCAAGTCCACGGACTTTGTTTTAATCAAAGTTTACATACACAGGTGTTGGTTTTTTTCTCTGTAGATGAGCGTATTGAAAAGTGTGTTCGTCCAGCACTAGAACCAGAGGCAAGCAAAAACGAGCAGAAAGATGAAGCTCGTTTTGGTGATTGAGGGTGCTGTAAGATGCGACACTCTTCGTCACATGTCTGCTGTGTACGGCGATCACTGCATGTCACTGTCAAGCGATCACTTGTGGTCCAGTAGATTCCGAGATGGCTGCACATCACAGCAAGACGATTCGCGTCCAGGATGAGTCCATTGAGACACTACTTCTGATGTCACTGCGTGATTGATGAGGGAAACCAGACGAATCAAAGAGGAAGAAATTAGTGTTCCTGATGGAATTATCAACGGCTCCTTGTATGCCATTATCAAAGATCCCCTGCAGTTCCGAAACAATGCACACAGCGGTTTCCGCATCTACTGAGAGAGGGGAGAAAATTGACGGAATGGCTTCATGTCTGATACATCAGAAGCGGTCTTACCAGGAAGAATGTGTTGCTGTCCTGCATCGACACAGGGGAAGAAATATGGTGCTACCATTTTCGTCCCCAAGATAAACAGCACAAACGGGAACACCTCAATTGACACCCGCTTAAGAAATCGACAGCCGTGCACACAAGTTCCAGATAATTAGCATCACCTTCGACTGCAGGGCCTCACTGCTTGTCTATTCCCTCGAGGGTGGAGCCACAACAAACGCGAAGTAAATAATATAAGAATTCTTCACTCAACAGTCCATACGGCGGAATAAATGCATTTCTCTTCCTCCTCCAACGCCTGTCTCCCTTATCTGCGAGTGAATCTCGGTTTGACAGCCGATGACAAATACGGCTGCAGAAAGTGAGAGTGAGGGGGAGAGAACGGGTGGGAAAGAGGGGGGATGCTAGAGAGGGTGGAGGGTGGAGGAGGGAGGTTAAAAGAACAAAGAAAAGCGTTGAACCGAGGAAGCGGAACAATTTGCCATCGTCGGTCACGGCGAAACGGCGAGCACGGCGAAGGCTTTTGCCATGGCTATTTGCACTGCTGTGAGGCTGAAAATAGCCGAGGATGCAAAGAAGCGCGTTCTCCATGAAACGGTGGCGAGAAATTTACGAGGGCGGCGCTCGTGCGGGCGGAAGAGGCAGAGAGCCGGCTGGGGGGGGGGGGGGTGGCAAGCGGTTAATTCGGGGCCGCGCCGCGTCCAAGGTCCGCGCTGTTGTGGCGACGCGTCTGGCGCAGGCGCGCTGCCGCTCAACGCGCGCTCTCAGCTGCGACGCGAACGCAACAATGCGAGGAATAATCTCGGAACTGGCTGACACTCAATGCGAGTCAATTATTTTATGTGGCAAAGCCCTGGCCATCAGGGTTTGCTCTTCCGCCTGACCTCGCGAATTCCGCTACGCTCCTTTCGACATCTAGCAGAGGAAGGATGTGCCAATTCAATAACGTGGAGAGGCTCAGGCCGTCGGTTCTGCCCGTCCGCCTGACCATGCAAATTTTGCTACGTTCCTGTTGCCATCTAGCAGAGAAACGTGGTATCAGTCGGGCATTTAATTTTACGTGGCGAGGCTCAGTTCATGAGGCATGCTCTTCCGCCTGACGACGTAAATTTCGCTACGCTCCTTTGGCCATCTACCAGAGGAAGGAGGTATCGCACGGCTATTTAATTAATGCCTTATTTTACGTGTGGAGGCTGAGGCCATCGCGTCTGTCCTTCCGCCTGACCACGAAAATTTCGCTACGCTCCTTTCGCCATCTAGCAGAGAAATGAAGAATCTCTCGGACACTCGATTAATGCCTTATTTTATGGGGAGAGGCTCAGGCCTTGAGGCCTCGCAAATTCCGCTACGCCCTTTCGCCATCTAGCAGAGAACGGAGGTACCACTCGGGCATTCATTTATGCCTTATTTTCCGTGGCGAGGCTCAGGCCTGCTCTTCCGCATGACGCCTGACGCAAATTCAGCCACGCTCATTTCGCCATCTAGCAGAGAAACGTGGTAGCACTCAGGCATTCAATTTATGCCTTATTTTACGTGGCATGTCTCAGAGCCATGAGGCCTGTCTTTCCGCCTGACCTCGTAAATTTCGCGATGCTCCATTTCCCATATATCAGAGAAAGGAGGTATCACAATAATCAATGCCTTATTTTCCGTGGCGAGGCTCAGGCCTTCTCTTCCGCATGACGCAAATTCAGCCACGCTCATTTCGCCATCTAGCAGAGAAATGTGGTATCACTCAGGCATTCAATTAATGTCTTGTTTGACGTGGCATGTCTCAGACCCATGAGGCCTGTCCTTCCGCCTGACCTCGTAAATTTCGCGATGCTCCATTTCCCATATAACAGAGAAAGGAGGTATCGCAATAACCAATGCCTTATTTTACGTGGCGAGGCTCAGGTCGTCAGGTCCACTCTTCCTCCTGACCACGAAAATTTTGCTACGCTCCTGTCACCATCTAGGAGAGAAGCCAGGTCTCACAAGGGCATTAAATTAATGACTTGTTTTACATGTCGAGGGTCAGTCCATTAACCATGCTCCTCCGCCTGACGACGGAAAAGCCTGACCTTCCAAATTCTGCTAAAATTCCACATAATGTTATGCGTAGAGACCGTGTCAGCTATGTACGCCGCGCACGTGGAAGCTGTAAGTCTGGCTTTGATTTCTACTGAGCACTTACGCTTTTGAATTAGTTCTGAATTGAGTCAATTGACGGTAACACAACTCATACAAAACAAAAAATCAAAAATACGGTGATCGCCCTCCATCACTTTGCAACATGCACCATTGCTTGGTCACGTTTCCATAAAATTCTATCTTGTATTAAAGGTATTCCACGCACATAACATCGCTCGCAGACTGTAGCTCAGCTCTAACTGCAGCCAAACATACGCACCCACCGTGAGAGACAGAAAGGGACTTCCTTCCAGAACGGCCAAGTTCACACAACGGACTCATAATCAAATGTACAATTTGAATCAAAAACCTAACTTCAAAAGAAAATGAATTCTCCAGACATCATAAATAATGCATTCGGTACCAACAATAATTGACTGAAATTGTGTACTTTCAATTACCTGCGAAATGCATAAAATTAAGTTAGGCACAGTCGGAAGAAGACAGAAAATTGGTATTCCCCTCGGGACCCCGCGCAGCGCTCGGTGACCGAACCCCCCACCCTTTGGTTGCAGCACCGAAGGCCCTATGTTGAAAGGTGTTAAAGCGTAGATCCCAAGAGTGAATGCAATAATCGCAGTAATAGAGGCAAGAGCCAAGTGCGTGGTGCAACACCTGGGAGGGCACCAGGCGCCGAGATCGCGCCAGTTGGGCGCTCTTTGCTTTCAAGATGATTTCACACACATCGTTATTGCTGTAATGTCATGAATGTTGAATAACATACATTAAAATATGGTTCCATTATCTGGGAGTTGTGCAAACGGGTAACCTACGCCCGAGCCATCACTCGTATCTGTACAGAAACTTGAAGTTCCCAAACTGGAATTATAAAAGTCAAAAGTCGCGCACACACGGTCTTTAAGTTTTTGTATTAATTCCGTTTGAACCGCCACAAGAGCCGCTAGGAGTCTATCCGGAAACAACTGAATTGCGCTATCCGAGTACTTTGAGTGGCGGTGTTTGTGTGCATGCGCTCTGCCTGTGATATTTATTAAGTATTAATTAACCATGGTCGATCCGGATAGTCGAGATCGCTAAGGCAGGATTGGCGATTGCGGATTGAAGTATCGCGGGTTCGATTTCCGCCTCCCTGCACGAGAAGGAGGCCCTTGCCCTTAATGGGATGTGCAGTTGGCTAATAAAAAAATAACCATGAGGAGCATAGAGAATAAAAAATAGGCAGGTAGGAATAGAGAATGATGAAGTTTATCACCATATTACTTCACACAATTACACCTTGACACACCAAACCACAAAATTAAAATGTCCTAATATTTACCATTGCGTCGGGTAAACAATTCCGTTACTGACAGATCTACCGCTAGAGGCACTTGAGTCAAACTGTAAGCTTTCTGCATGTGCAGTCTGTACTGCGCGTTTCCTGTATGTCGACAAATCTACCGTGCCTTTACACTATCAAAGCCATCGAAGATATGGGCCTAGGGCCACCTCTGCGGTCCCGGAAGGGAAACGCCCAGTCCGGCAGAGTCAAAAGGACGTTTGAGAGGACGAAGGGGCAAAACATCTGCAGAACATGTGATTCAATGCATTGCTCTCTATCCGTTTAAAGTGTCTAAACAAAAGCTTTAGAAGAGTTTGGCAGAAAATAATGTTTGCCCACGTATCTCAACAAACACAGCCCAAAGTCATTGCCCCTCGCGCAGTCAGCAACACACGGACAGATTCAAACCCACACTTTCCCTTCACTTCGTGCATTATGTCAGTAATCACATTATTACCTACAACAACGACACTATACATCCGTACCAGGTTTTGAACTACAAAAATGTGTCAAGAACCTAACATCTAACCACTATAACCACACAATTCAACATCAACAAAAAGTTTTCGTCACAATGATTACTTCCGAAACTTATTTCAGCGCAATTCTAATGTTCGTCAATAAAATTAAAAAATAAATATTCATCTGATTTCAATGAATTTTAGATAGTTAATTAGAAGCTTGTGCACCTGCTTTTATATACCCAATAACTCACATTTTCAATGCTTCTTTATGCACAGGAATATTTGCAAATATTTTCAAAACAGCAAAAATTAAGCTACTTTTAAAAAGACAACCAAAATTAAATTCAAAATTATCGGCAATTTTCTCTTTTCTCAGTTTTTTCCAAAAGTATTAGAGGATTTTCTATAAGCGAATGGAAACTTTTTTCAGAGAAAAATAAGCGTTTTTAGACACACAACACGGATTTCATAAATCAAAATCAACGGAAACTTCCATTTCTTTCTTTTTCTAAAGATGTTGCTTCATCAATAGACCAAAATGAAGCACCTTTGGGATATATTTTTAGATCTTTCGAAAGCTGTTGACGTTATTGATCATAACATCTGGCTCTCAAAATTACCTTCACATGGCATTCATGTTATTGACCTAGATTGGATAACCTCATAACTTGAACATCGATATGAAAGAGTAGAAATACCGTACTGACACGAAAAAACATTATTTACTTGTCTTTCCGATTCTTTGTCAGTTCAGCATGTGATCCCGAAAGGTTCAACCTTAAGTCCAGTACTCTTTCTTTTATACGTCAACGATATGCCCTCGACTATTATAAATGGAAGAACGGTTCTCTTAGCTGATGACACCTTGCAAAAAAGTACGAATAAATTCTACAATTTCAGAAATTTCAAATTTCTTTCGTAATAACAAATTAATAGTTAACGAAGAAAACACTGACTCAATGGATTTTTGCATTTCAAACCGGCAATCGCATGCTACTTTGAAAATGAATAAAATCAATTAGCTGAAGTTAAGATAACAAACTGTGTGGGTCTCTCAATTAAGTCAATTCTCAAACATAACAGAATAAACATTAAATTAAGTACATTAGGTCACACATTCAGAATTCTTTGAAATTGTGTCAGCCTTCATGCGTACTTTCCCGCCCGAGGAAAGGCGTAATATTTTGGGAAATATCGTATAGTACCCAACCTTCAGATTGAAGAAAAAAATCGAATAAAAAGAAAATGCCATCCACGTGATTCCTGGAAGCCGCTCTTCACTGATCTTGGAATCCTACCAATCTTGCCTGTGTATTTACGATTTTATAGTGAAATCTGACGAACTTAACTGTGGGAACTTATTTTCATGCAATATTGATATTTATAATTACAACACACATCGTAGAAATCGCTTTAATCGGGTTTCAGTATCAGCAACTCATTACAAGAAATCCACATTCAATATAAGTACGTTATTTTTCAACACATTACCAGGTCACGTTAAACAATTAAAATCTTTATACAAGTCTAAGTTAAAAGTAAAGCCTTTTCTGCTGAATAACTGTTTCTATACAAATAGAGACAATACTAACAATACAAAATATTTATTTTAACAATGATAAATAATTATTATTCGTCAGTTTTCATTTGTATTGTATAATTACCAAAAAATACTTAATGTACCGGTAACAAGTAATGTACTTCAGCTTCTAGATCTATGACCCCCTTCTAAATCAGATTTTTGTCTAGTTTCCCTGATCCGTTGAGCAAATACTATGATGGAGCTCACCTTTTGCTTGTCGTGATAGGTGTAGATCTGGAGGGGGAGTACTATTTTTTAGCAATACAAAAACATTAAAATCTGCAGATAAAATGTTGGGAAGAGATTCTGGAGCTCGAGAAAACACTTGCAGATGGTACTTCTCCCCTGTACGACACAGAGTTACTTATTCTCTGGCTAAATAAATCAAAATCAATCATAATAATATCTAAATATTTTTCGAAAGGTATTTGCGCGTTCGCCCCAGTCTGATATTGCAGCAGGTAAATTGCGCCCGCAATTTATTGTTCGACCCTCTCTCCTTGAATTCCTTGGTTTGAGTAGCCTGCTCCGAATTTCTCTCCACTCAGGGAAACCTCCATAAGTCTTTTATATAGTGCTAAGCCTAACCACTTTTCTGCAATTTGAATGCGGTATCAATTCGTTGTGAGCGGGTTGGTTACCAGATAATTGAGAGGCTCTTTTCTGAATTTTGTCTAGCTCGTGAATTTGTCATAATCGGAAGAGATCTCAGCATATCGCTCCATGTTCTGAAATAGGGCACAAAAGGGAAGTGTATGGTAGCGTTTTAACATACCATTGGCCTTTTTTGAACGTTCGCTTTAAAAATGCACAGTTCTCCACCAGTTTTTCACGATGCAATTTTCGTGTTGTAAACAACTCACGTCAGAGCATATAATGATACCTAAGTACTTGCAGCTAGAGCTAATAGGAATTGAATAACTACGTAAATAGTAATTTACGTTTACATTACGCCGAGATGTAGAAAAAAAACTATACTTTTCAACTTCGCTGGATTTATTTTCATGTTATTCATGCGTGCCAATTTTTCTAAGCGATCTAGATACTTTGGCGAGGTTTCGACATCTTTTGCGTCCCCAACATTCCTATAGATTATCATCTGCAAAAAGACATTTAGTGGATTCAGATTCAACGCCCTCACAAATGTCATTTACCTAAGTCAGAAACATGAGGGAGACCCTGGCACACTTCCCTGTGGAACAACCAATGTGATCTCTGATTTTGATGAGAGTTTGCCATTAATTTTTACTCTCTGAGAGCGCCCATTAATCCTTTATCAAAGAAAGAATTCTGTAATCCACGCGGGTAGCAGCAAGTTTCGTGAGAAGTCCACTATGCGGAACGAAATCGAAGGCAGTGGAAAAATCTATTATTACAGCGTGTATTTGTTCACCAGCATCTAAACTATCTGCAATGTCCTGGCACGCAGTCGTGAATTGACTTGCACAAGAATTCGTTTATATGTCATACTAGCGGAACCCGGCAGACGTTCTTCTGCCCTTCATCTCCCTCACTCTCCTTTCTCTTCCCCTTCTCTCTCCGTCTGTCTTTCCGTCTCTCACCATCCTTTACCGTCTCATTCCTTCTCCCACCGTCTCTCTCTCTCTCAACATCATCATCATCATCCTCTCTCTCTTTCTCTCTCTCTCTCACCGTCTCTCTGTCCCTGACTGTCTGATTCTGTATCTATGTGTGTGTCTCTCTGTCAGTGTCTGTCTCTGCCTCTCTCTGTCCTTCTCCCTGTCTGTCGCCGTTTCCATGTCCCTGTCCCTCCATTTCCCGTCTCTCTCTGTGTGTCACTGTGCCTCGCACTCAGCGGCAACGTTCAGCAACAATGAAGCCGAGGTGGTGAGCAGTTAGGAATGAAAATGAAGCGTATTTTTCCTGCGGCGCCATCTAGTGGAGTGACAACAAAATTAACAACACAACCCTTTGGTAACCAACACAACCCCAACCCCCAACACAACCCCAACGCAACCTTTTGGGTGAACAAACACGTAGATGTGCCAACTTTCACAGAGATCGGTCACACGGTGTCGGAGTTTACCGCTCTTATATATACCAACATCCATTTTTTTACATACAGATATGATATTGTGTATAAATGGTTTTGTTCGTATTTCCAGCCCCAAAAGTGTGTTAAGAGGCGGAAGCGAACGCGCCACGGCTCTGCCCCACTGCGCGTGCGGCGAATGAACCTTCTGCCCCCTCCTCCCCTCCCCCACGCGGAAGTAAAAATAGACAGGCGCAACCCGCCTCGCCCGGCCCCGAACATCTCGCAGAGGCAATGAAAGAAACACGATAATTTACAAATTTGCACTACGTTAGTATTCGGACAATTTATCTGACCAGCTTCGCGTAGTTAATAAAAAAATGTATAATTCTTAATCGAAAAGTCATCAAGGGCAGCTAAATGTGGCAGATACTTGTTGCAAACTGCAATACTACAGAGCGGACAAAAGATGTTTGTTCGCAGAGACACGGCGCCAGTAGGAGGAAGAGCTGCCAAAGTATTAATGGCGGTAGAAAACACTCGTCGATGAAAGATGAATGTTTTAAGGTTTAAAAGATTTGCAGAGTTCATTGAAAGCGCTGATCGCAGCGCGGCCGCGGCACCTCACCGAACTACACATATGCTTTGTGCAGCTCGGGCCACCTAAAAGGGCAGATAAACAGCATGTTTCACCTAAAAGGGTAGCAATGCAGTTTTTCATCCGCTATTGCAATTGTGCACATTTCTTGGCATTTGGGAATTTAATAGTAAACTGCCGAGGAGATTGACGGGGTCCATTGTTGGGACAGCAGTAGAACAACCAAGAAACTAGTCGTGTTCCAAAAGCACATACTTTCTCGCACTATTTTTACCCGCTCCGCTATATTAAACTACTACATAAATCTGTTTTCAAGCAGCAATTTTGTTTTTCGCTCCGAAACCCGAACTGAGATCCTCAGAGTAAACTTGCCGTCACTCATACTACTAACCCAAAGAAGCGCCGTTATGCATGAATTGTTTACATAAATCGAGCAGACGCGTAGAAGCGCAAATGCTCGCTTCATGTAAAAAGTCCTCAAAAAACAAAATATCCGTTTGAAACACCCAAAGCCTCGAGCTTCTTCAGATCGATGGAGAAAATTTGCTGAACGGTTTAGGCGCTAGCTTAGGCCACAGACGGACGGAGAGAAACATTTTGCCGTAAATCTTTTTTTTCTACATTTTGCAACAGAATTTATCAACTTTTCCGTTATCAGGGCCCGTCAATAAGTGATTTTCGGCCGACAATCCGCCGTTTTCCGGCGCAGGATTACAGTACTTCCTCTCCTTGCGAGACAAGGCGAGAGAGCCAAGACGCTGGGTGCGCCGAGTGGCCTTGCGAGGCGGCGAATGACGGCTCGCGGGCGGCGCAGAGGTGACGGACGTCGTCTGGCGCAGCTGCGTGGGCGAGCACCTCCTCAACGCGTGGGCGGAGGTCGCGCGAGACGACCGCACAGTGCAAGTCCTGGTGGAGAGAGAGAGAGAGAGAGAGAGAGAGAGAGAGAGAGAGGAAGAAAGAAAGAGATAGAGAAAGAGAGAAAGACAGAGAGAGAAAGAGAGAAAGAAAGAGAGAGAAAGAAAGAGAGAGAGAAAGATAGAGAGAAAGAGAGAGAAAGAGAGAGACAGAGACAGAGAGAAAGAGAAAGAGGGAGAGAGAAAGAGAGAGAAAGAAAGAGAGAGAAAGAAAGAGAGAGAAAGAAAGAGAGAGAAAGAAAGAGAGAAAGAGAGAGAAAGACAGAGAGAGAAAGAGAGAGAAAGACAGAGAGAAAGAGAAATAGGGAGAGAGAAAGACAGATAGAAAGAGAAATAGGGAGAGAGAAAGACAGAGAGAAAGAGAAATAGGGAGAGAGAAAGAGAGAGAAAAAAAGAGAGAAAGAAAGAGAGGGAGAGAGAGGGAGAGAAAGGGAGAGAAAGGGAGAGAAAGAGAGAGAGAGGGAGAGGGATCCTCCCATGCACCGATTTTTACTCGTTCTGCGCAGCATCAGTTTGCGTAACGAACCACGTGACTCCAACACGAGCTCTTCGTTTGAAAAGCCAGACCAGACGTTGGCCGCCATGTTGCACGGAGAGCGAGAAGTGTTGAGAAACATTTTTAAAGTGGCGTAAAATGTCAACTTTTAACGGATCCAAATAAAAAATAACACGACGAAGGTATAATTAAAATAAAAGATGCAATATTATTTTTTTAAGTGCCTCATTTGTCTGTTTTAATGGCTTGTAACAAGGTGATAATTTTGGCATTTAAAACTCCCGCTAATATTGTGACGCAAACTGTTGCCTGAAACTCAATGGCTGAAGTCAGATACGATGCGCAAGAACCCACCCTTCTCTTTCCACCTCGGTGTGAGCCGGAGACACGAGAAGCGAGAAGCTGCGCATGCGCACTAGAGCCATTCACGCATGATATGTCTCTTCAGAAAACATCAGGTAGCCCAGCGCGAGTCAAAAAAGTATTGTGCTTGCGTCAGGAATCTGTTTTGCTGCTTTCTTGCGTACTTTCTTAATGGAAACGTAAATGTAAATACGTGTCGAGTCCAGAGGCGGCCGCTGGGTTGAGAATTAGGAGGAGTGGCATGCAATTCCAAACAATCACATCCATTTTACCTCTTCGAAACATTTATTGAACGAGGAAAACTTTGGAATGTAGAATACAACCGGTTTGCACGTATCGGGGTTTAATCCTTGTCTCACACAACTTTTGCGTTGATAACTGAAGATACAATTGTGCTCATGCTAAAATATGAAATTAAAAAAAAAAAAATATTTCCAGCAAGCACAAAACCGTAATTTATAAAATCCGATGAAAGGGTCGGTATTCTTAGCTTAGATAATAGCCACAGATTCTGCCGAACAAAACCCTAATAGCAGCACCCAACTCCCAGTACCCCCACTCTTCCTCAAGCTTCCTTTGCTTCGCATGCACCAGCTACGGACGGACTCCCGATAGTCCACGATGCGACCCATTCCAAAAACCTTTATCTTTCACGTAATCGGGCACTTAAAACTAAATTCGCCCTCAAAAATTGCGCTGGTGGTATGCACAAATGAAACGACTCGATTTATTGCCAGTTTAATACTTTCTGCATCTTTTCCCGACGTTTTTTATGAAGAGGGCGCCGCCCTAGAGCCCTAAGGAGCAGCCGTCATTGGTCGAGTCTGCCTGTCGAAAAGCTAGGAAGTCAATGTTTTTGAGGCGGCATTTACCGCAACCGCCCCCTCCATTGTGACGTCACCATGCGCAAATTCCACAACAGCAGTCAGACAAACATCCTACATGTTGACCAGTGGCACGAACAGAATTAGTCGGTCAGTTGAGTAGAATCATGACAACGGCCACCGTCACCGAAAGATACGTAAAATTATATATACAGCTACTGAACAACTAAATGGCAGTTTCCTTAAGGGCAGGAGGAGATGTTGGAGAGCTCTGGCGAGAGGGTGACTTATGTAACACCGAGAGAGAGAAAGAGAGAGAGAGAGAGAGACAGACAGAGATACAGAGAGATTGCAAGCAAAAGCAGTGGGAAAGGCGAGGGAACACTGACTAATGTCTCTTGAAATCATTTATATCTACCTCGAATTTATAGGAGCAGGATGCATGCGAAGGATTAAAATTTGTTAAGAGATGATTAACGGTTCCACAGACGGACGGAGTCGGATATAAAATACTCGACGGGTTACTTGTAAAAAATAGTGATGCTACAACAGAACATACTTTCTCGTATTATATATGCTACTTAAACACGCAAAAGTTTTGTCCTCGTTAGGATTCGATTCCTGACACTTGGGGTTCGCAGCACTCAAGTTATGAGGTTGGTCATTAAATCTGACCGAATAAATGGAAATGCAGACATTATTTGTGCAACAAGAGACATTGCAAAAAAAAGCCCTAGTTGACACGCAGAATAAATCAATCACTGAACTACTTTTGCTCCGCTCGACTTGAAATGTGAGGCACAAAAAATGTTTTAAAAAAATTCTGGAGAAACGAACCATTCTACACACAATATCCAAAAAAATTAATCAAATCAACAAAGACCAATGTGTCTTAAAAAGGGAAGAATGAAATGAGAATCGTAAGCAATTGTAATAACCTCTCTAGATCAGACATTGAGAACTTCAAAATTTGATAAAGCTGTTTTCAAAAAAACATAAGACAATAAATGCTGTTTTGTTTGTCAAAAACAGGTAAAAAATTGATTATATCATGCTGACTTGTCCAAGTCTAGGAAAGTCTGAATAGCCGAAAAAGCGCGACACGGTCTGTAGTTAATAGTGTCTGTAGTCTGTAGTTATTCTTAGCACATCTGCAACGCCCTCGAAGTTCCAAACACATCCAAGTGGTACGAAAACACTAGCAAAGGGATATGAACACTCACCGTTGACGTCTGTAGAACAATATGAACGACCAACGAATCCAATCTGATCGCGTGATAGCGGCAAACAAATCGGGTATTGTCGTCTGTCAGAAATTCATATTATGAAACCTGAAATATATCACAATATCATATGTGAGTCTCCAACACCTTAATTTATTTTATTTGTTTTATTTATTTGATTAGTTTTATTAATTAATGTATATAAAACATTTGGTGTGTTATATAAGCAGTTTAAAAAATGAATTTAATTATATTTATTTTTACTCATTTTATGTACATTACCATATTACATGATGAAAAATCCAATACTTATGTTAATATATGAAGCATTATATTGGTAACTTGTGTGATAACGGTACTAACCTCACTCCAAAACGTCACTAAGAGATGAAATAAAATAATTTTATAGAAAAAGGAAAATAATTCGATCGTCAATAATAAAAGTAACATAGTAGTATTTGTTGATTTAAACCTTGAATTAACTGCTCGACAACTTCAGGTGACAGATTACCACAAAACTGAGCCAAAATCTCGAGTAAGCACTGCATCACAGTATTCAATGTCTAATAATGCTTTTTAAATTAGTTAAATTAAAATTAAATCGAAAAGATTAAATCGCAAGGGAAGTTTAAAATCGAATATTTTTACTTGTCAAGATATTTATTTACCTTGTTCATCCACACAGGCAGTACAAGGAATGCAATGTCTATAATATATTCTCTCCCTAGTCTGGCCTGGCGTGGGCTGCTGTAGCCTGCTCTGCCCTGGCCTGCTCGAACCCTCCGTGCTCTTTCTTACCGTCCTCGCCCTGCGCCGCCTTGCCCGATACTACCCGCCTTACCGCCACGTTGTGCGTAATGTCGACATTTCAAAAACATATTTTGTTCATATTATTAATGTTTATATAACATACACAAAATGTAAACTAAACCCGTAAACAAGCGGGACTTCCAGATTTCAAACAACACTTTTTCACTGCGATTGGCTGAGTATTTCATCCAGAAAAGGAACGTTAAATTTCATGTTATAGAAATAATATACTCGTACATGATTATTAGTGTAGATACGCTATATGTGTGTTACTTAATGATCCGCTTCTCGATTTGTTTTTTTCCTCCAGTTTCCCTGATTCTTTGAGCAAATGCGATGGCATCTTGTTTTGCTTTTGGACATATATGTAACTTCATTATCAATGCGCAGCATCAAGAGTTCAGTGAGAAATAGTTAGTCAAAATATTATTTTTCACATTATCGCGGTAGTAAATCGATTCCTTCACGAAAGGCACGATGAGTGATAAGAGACCGATACATAGCTGATTTGCCTTGAAAGTAGTTTTTATAAATTTTTTTTATCAATTTATGCCAAAAATCCTCATTTCCTTTTGCATTCAGAATTCAACTTGTGTACGTCTTAGGGTAGTGATGGCATAATTAAGAAAACGTACACAGAATTCACTTCTCCACATAGTATGTCTCACGCAGATTTTAATTGATTTGACGTAAAATAAAATAAATAGTATAGAGAAAGTTATGTATTGCGGCGGAAAATCTATTTCGAGATTTAAACGGAAATACGCTTTTTTCGGTTCCCAGATACCGAAAAAGTGGTTTTCTTCAAAACGTCCGCCTGTCCGTCCGTCTGTCTATCGATCTGTCCGTCCATCTGCGAACAACACTTCCGCCTAAACTATTTGTAGAATTTTTTTGAAAATGTATATTCCCCGGTCGATGAAAAATCTCGACTCAAAACTATGCAATTTTGAAAAATTACACCGAGTGTTGCACCGAATTCTGCTGCCATTTTAAGACTTTTCGACAAAATAAGAATGACTCGAACCTTACACTAATACTCGAGTTTGGTGGTCAATCGAGGCCTAAGACTAGATTAGGAAGAAACTATCTTACAGGTGCCTTTGGATTAGTGTAAGTCATTGCATGGGATTCTAAGAGACATTGTTCACCGGGTAGTAAGTGAAGGATACGGAGAGTTCCGAATTCGTAAAAGCAAAGTTGTGACCTTAATCTCGATGAAGAAAACTCACATTGCGTCGTAATTTACTTTGACGTCATTTCCTGAAAACAGTTGATCAACTATGCAGACATTGCAAGTGTTCTAAAAATATTTCAAGAAATTTTATTAAAACGAAGTATGCTATATTTTCAAATTATTCCGATTTCAATTTATTTTAAATTCCATAATTTCACAAAGAATCAAGCAAGAAATAATTGAATATTTTAATACAATTTTGTGTAACATTTTAATAAATTAATGAAATTAACTATTTAATTATTAGACTAAACAATGAAAAGACGAACAAATACTGAAAATAAAAGTAAAAAAGGTGTTCATTACAATAGCAATTGCAGAAATAAAAGAATAAAAATAAATATTATAGCCCGTTTCCTCAGTGACCAAAAGGCTCGCCTCCGAGAATAACGCGAAAACGCCCTTCAGTACAACCGGCAGAGGTGGCTCAGAGCATCAACTAATGTCACTGCAGTGCCTCTGACCTCGAGGTTCGAGTCCCGACGGTGACAGATTCTCCGACACTTTCTACACACATAGGTTGAATTCAGCGGCTTTCTGGAGGAGAAATACACCGGCCGGCTGCTCTGATAGGTACCTTTCAGTGGTTTCTCCCATCAACACCAGGCGAACGCCGAGAAGTAACAGAATGCCAACAAACGAACGGCCGCGAGCGATCTCTCCTTCCTCTTCCTTGGCCTTTCGCCGACCCTTGCACACACTTTCACTTACAAGCACTACACTTCCCCCACTTGCAGGCAGGCAAGGCGGGGGCTTGTCCCGCTGACACGCTGCTGGGAGAGACCTGGTCGGGAAAAATCCCCGTAAGCCGATGTAGGTCGGCTCTGCATCTTGCCTGCTAGTAAGGGACCATCACGATAAAACATGCACTACACATACGGGAATAATGACCTCAGCGGGCGATGCGCCCGGAATCACGAATGAATGAATGATTTACTCAATCAATCAATCAATCAACACATCCAGAACAGAAAATTTCCCTTTGGGTCACAACCTTCTTTCAGTTTCAATTTGAAGTATGAGCTTGGGGTGTGGCTAGCAGATGACGAAAAGGGAAGATGAAACTCGCGTCAAACAGCAAGTTTCAGTAGATTCCTTAGATTCTATGGCACATTGAAGGGCTTTTCTTGTATTAGAAAATTACTTTTGCCACTTTTTCCGATTAACCAAAACGTGACTGCTAATCTAAATCGGATACACTAATTTTGAGAGAAATTTAAAAAGCAAAATCTGATTAATTTCAGACTCTAAATGCATTTGAAGTTTTAACAACCATGCTTTTATTGTGTGAATACAATTGAGTTTGTCATATGGTGAATTTAAGCTTTTTATTTGTTTTCAGACTGAGATCAACACGTTGTAAGCTTTTGGGTATGTAGAAGGAACATGCGTAAATCATAAAATTTTAGGTGCCGGAACGCGTCCATAATTATTATATATTTACAATAAGACAATTATAAATCATTCTTAATAACAATTAGTAAAAGTGGTGGTACTGGCTCTATGTGAATATTATAAAAATATTAAGAAGAAATAAAAAATAGAGTTGATAATGATATTGTTTCCTTTATTAACTAATAATTGTATTACTTCTGTAGAAATGATATAGTTAAGTAGAGAATTATTTAATTTTAAATTTATGACGTTTTTTCTTTCCGGAAGTTCCGGAACTCCATTCTGCCAGAAATCAAGCCACACGAACACATATTTATGTGTATTATTATTAATTTATGATATATATATATATATATTAGTGACTTTATTTATGTGGCGAGACTCGGGCCATCAGGCCCGCACTTCCGCCTTATAATGTAATACATAAATGTATAGATAAAAATTGAACAGTACATTTAGTACACAAAATAAAATGCAACGTAGGTATGTCTTGCCCTTGGACTCACAAAAGCGAAAGGGAAAAAAATTGTAAAATATATATGATTTTTTTAGTAATTTTTGTAATTTAGGAGTTTTGTGGTGAGGGATAGAATAATTTCGTTTGCATTGTGTATTGGAGGGCGGGAGGGAGGGAGGGCTGTAGCCGAGGCGTCGTCATGATTTGCCTCGATTGTGCGCTGAAGGGCCGGCGCGGGGCCGGTGCGGGGCCGGTTGCGGGCGCGGGGCTGCGCCAAGTGTGGAGGAGTATTCTGGGCGCGGGGGCCGCGGCGTGACGCGCGTTCGCGCGCGCTGCTATTCGCGTCGCGAGGGCAGCCTCGCCTCGCCCCCAAGGGCGCCTCCCCCCGCCCCGCCCCGCTCCGCCCGCTGCGCTCACCTCCTCGATCTTGTAGCTGGTGCGCACGGTGCGGCGGCGGACCGTCGGCTCCTCGTACGACTCCTCCACCATCTCCACCGAGTCCATGGGGCGGTCGGTCGGCCGGCGCTGCCCGCGGCGAGGGCCAAGCGAGAGGGCGAGAGGATGAGAGAGAGCGAGAGCGAGAGCGAGCTGCGGTAACGGCGGCTGGGGCTGCTGCGCGGATGGGTCCCGGAGGGCGACTGAAGCGGCGGCGGCGGCGCTGCTGGCAGCGCGGGAGGGTTCCCCCTCCCCCCGCCCTCAGGGGCGGAAGCGCCACTGCGCGCGCGCCGTCTCGAGCTGCTTCGACAGCGCCGCGCATTGTCTGCGACGGCCGCGCTCCGCGCCGCCCCTCCGCGGCTTTTCCCATGACTGCTCGACGGGTGTATGGATTTTGGGTTGATTAGTGAACAGCTGGTCACCCACGGCCCGCGTCGGGCTGTCAGGCCCATGGCAAGACAGGTTGATGAGTGATTCCGGGCGCGTTCACTGCTAAGATCATTACTCCCGTAACTGTAGTGCGTGTTTGATCGCCGATGGCCTTCCCCGCTGGATGGTGAGATCCGACGCTGACGTACGATCGGTTAACGTGGTTTTCCCCGACCAGGTATCTCCCGCCAGCGGGGCGCCGCCCCAGTCGGGACAAACTCTACGCTTCCGCTCGGTCTCCTATCATGCGTATGTGAGGTGCATGTTCGTCTAAGTGTGGGTAAGAGGTGAGGATAGGACAAGGAAGAGGAAGGAAAGATCGCTCGCGGTCTGTGGCCCGTTTATTAGGGTACTGCTCCGGCATTCACCTGGGGTGTGGACATGCATATGTTGTTCGGGGGCGTAGCTATGTCTTCGTAGACCACAGGGAACGAGTTTAAAATGGTGGTCCTAATTTGGAGTAAAACCTGGAGTTTGAATCTAATTTTTGTACGGACGTACGTTACTATCAATTTTATTAAACCATTTAACCAGCGATGATACCATTTTTCTTTTCTTGCCACTAAGGGTCCCATTTTGGGGCCCAAGGAAGTTTTCACCCGGAAATTATGAAATATTTATTTATTTTACGTCAAAAATAGTTAAAAATTATGTGTGGCGTTCTACGGTGACAAGTGTATTCTATGTACCTCTTCCTAATTCCTGCCCTAAGCCGTATACAAGTTGAATTCTGAACACAGAGAAATGAGCGTTTTGGCAAACACTGATAGGAAAATATTCGCTCTGATGTAATAAAATCTATTTTCAAGGGCAAATCAGCTATGGATTTGGCTCTTGTCCCTCATCGTGGCCTTCGTGAAGGAATATCTTCTTGCCGTAACCACATGGAGACGATAATTTGAGTCACTACAATTACCACTGAGCTCTAGAAGACGTGCACAAATAGTAAAGTTATTCATTTAGTATATTTAGAAGCAAAACAAAAGGCCATCTCAGCATTCGCTCAAAGCATCAGGGAAACGTGTCAAAATAAATGATCGAGATATGACGGGATATTGAAGGGAAACTCGTTCTGAACCATGTGAAAAGCAAACAGCGTTAATATTTGTCCATGTATTTGTTCTTTACTGTAAACGTTCTCTACTTTACCAATGAAATTTTTTAAAATTCGTTTTCCAAATGCGGGCCATGGCCTTGTGAAATCGCTTGACTGAAGACGAGTTCCGATCGATCGATTGATTGATGATTCCGAGAACGTCAACTACTGACTACTGAGGTAATTAGTCCCGTAAGTGCAGGGCATGTTTTCTTAATTGTGGGGTTTCGGAGACATTTTCCCGCTGGATTGCGAGATCCGGTGCCGACCTACCGTCGACTAGCGAGCTTCCTCCCCAACCAGGTATCTCGCACCAGCGAGGCACCGCCCCAGTCGGGACAAGCTTTAAACTTCCGACCGGTCTCTGGGCATGCGTGGTATTGGAGTGTATACGAGTATAAAAGTGTGAGAGAATAGGACAAGGAATGTGTAGGAATGATCGCGCGCTGTCCGTGGCCCGTTTGTTGGGTACTGCTCCGGCATTCCCCTGGTGCTGATCGGAGAAACCACCGATCGGAAAACTACCGATAAGAGCAGACGGCCTCAAAAATTCTCCTCCGCATAGCGACTGAATTCGACATAGCTATCTAGCCAGCGTCGATAACCCTGACTGCTTTGGAAATGGAACCCAGGGACCTCCCGCTTAGAAGCACTGCAGTCACATCCGTAGAAGCCCTGAGCCACCTTTCTCGGCGGCGCGGCAGACGCGCTTTCAATCGCCCCTTGTTCAACCACTGACTGCTCTGCTAATTTTTTCGAAGTAATTATTTCACATGCGGTTTCAATAATACATTTATTATTAAAACTGCATGCGAAAGAAAGTCTTTGAAAAAATTAACAGAGCAGCGATCTTAATTAAATATTCGGTTGACAGGTAAAGGCTTTTTTGGATAGTGTGAGGATGTTTAAGAGAATGATGCAAATCTCATGTTCGATAAAAACTATAATTTTTCGAAAAAAAGTTCAAAACTTTCCCGGCATCTTCTTACAACCAAAATATTAAAGTTAGAAATTTTCTCTTAATGAAATATGTTCCTTAAAGATTAATTTTCAAATAAGGTCATGTACATTTTTTTCGAGAATTAGAATACTTTTCGCGCTATTTTGCGTAAAAATAAGGGCGAGAAAGTTCGTGCTGTTTTAGCACCCCTAGTTTCACCAGGAATCATTTAGTGTGACGGCGTTCTAATTCGGGGTCCTCTGGCTTCGAAGTTCTCGGTGCAGTGCACCTCTGGCACCAGCCTAGATACGCCCATGCATCGCTGTCTTTGCACGTTGAAAAACGAACCACACAGAAATCTCTCCATCGTCACCCGACGTACATACTGCAAATGACACATTCATTTACGCTCTTTCATTCTACAAAACTTAAATAGATTCACTGAATGACGAGCACACATGTCGCGCGGATCGCCGTTTCATTTAGCGATGGCAAAAAACGTCGATGTTTTCCACCAGAAACAACAATGTAGTATATTAAGATCAATATTAGCACTACTAGTTCGTTTTTTAATTTGAACAAAGACTTCTTCAAAGGATTTCGAGGAATTGTACTGTTATCTGGTTATCACTGATCAAAAATTGGGATTTCGATTATCAAATTGTATGTAAAGAAATCGCTTTCTCGCCATCAAGCGAAAATTGCGCTTCGCGGCCAACACTCTTGCTGAGAGATCTAACGAGTGTGTTCTAAGATCGCCCTTTACTTAATCTACCAGAACAGAATTCTTTCCAAAAGGGGAATTTTTCATGAAAATTTGTCAATTGATGAATCAATGATCAAATACTTCGGTCATCACACCGCTAAACGATTCGTCAGGATAAAACCTATGCGTTTTGACTATGAAGTTGTGGGATTACGTAGAACGACGCGTACTTTTAAGATCATGCAAATTTTGCGCAGGCGGCTTAGGCGGCTTAGTCGCCTCGGCGATCGGTAATTTCGAGCGCGTGTGTGCAGGAATAACGTCTTCTGGTGGAGAACACACGTCGATGGCAACAGCTGCGAGAGGGCGAGAAACGTTGTAGAGAGATCGGCAATCCGCCTGATGAGAATGTTCAACTTGCACTACACCTATGCGTGTCATTGTCAATTGGTAGTTGCCATAATTATCAAACCCTTTCTGTTAAAGTAAGTCAAAATTTGGTTCTGATTTAAAAAACTCGCTTTCATCAATCTAAGAAGCTAAATACAAAATTGGTCGTTCACTCTCAACTCTTGTCTTAGACCGCTTCTTAAGCAAAACGAGTTATGAAGGCACTGCCTGATAATGCGAATTTTGTTTCAACATTTATTTTTTCAACTTGGGTTTAAAAATTACGTTCAATTGAGATTAATTTTCTAGATTAAAATATTGAAGCAGTTAGTAAACTGTGAATACTCAACTACAAAATTTACATGATCTTCAAAGTACGCGTCGTTCTCCGTAATTCCACGATGTAAAGGTAAAGATTTAAAAGATTTATTACCCACGTTGCTGAATCTTTCATAATATTAACGTAATATCAGATTTAAATACGATGTGCGAATAAATACGAATAGTGCAGATTTAAATACGAATAGTGATGCTAAAATAACACGTACTTTTTTGCTTGTACTTTCACACAAAATTACGCGAAAAGTACTGAAATTTTCGAAAAATTGTACATGACTTTATTTCAAAATTTATCTTCAAGGAACAGATTTTATTGTGGGAAAATCTCTATCTATAATAGTTTAGTTGAAGGAAGTTGTCGAAGACATTTTGAACTTTTGCAATTTTCGAAAAATCGGGGTTTTCAACGATCTGCACATTTCCGTAAAGCGTCTATTGAGCTATCCAAAAACAAAATTAAATCAAAAATTTTGAAGCATTTTTTTTAATATCCCGGGAGCTTTATGTACCCCGTCAAATTCAAATATTGGTTTTAAATTCAAGGTCCCTCGACATCAGCCAGATTAATAGGGGATATCAATTTTGGAGACAATTGGCTGAACGGGTTAGCCGCTAGCGTTGTCCACGGACGGTCAGACGTTTTGCCGTCAATCAATTTTTCAGTATCAAAGACCCATGAACATGGATCCGGCTACACCACATACGAGTATTAGATACGTTTTTCTAAATTTAGCAACTTTTTCGTTACTAGGTCCCAGCAATAAGATATTTCTGCCGCAAATTCGCCGTTTTCCTGCAGTATTACACAACATTCTCCCTACTACATAAGCGGAAGAGATAAAGAGAGAGAGAGAGAGAGAGAGAGAGAGAGAGAGAGAGAGAGAGAGAGAGAGAAAGAAAGAAAGAAAGAAAGAAAGAAAGAGAGAGAGAGAGAGAGAGAGAGAGAGAGAGAGAGAGAGAGAGAGAGAGATATCTACCACGAGAGCTGGGTTTTTTATTGCTTTCACAGAAAATATGAGATTTTTTTTTATTTGGATAGACAACAACGTTTATATCATGGGAACAAATTATGATAATATTAAACCATTAGTAAAAGCGAAACAGTTGTGTAATGAAAAGAGACAAAAAATATATAATTATACCATACGTGTTCCAAACGTTTAATAAAGAAATGGCTGGGGTTGATCAAATGGGTTCTGAGTATGTATGTATGTACTCTGGTGCGGTAGCTTCTGACGACGTGTGGGCCATTGCGGCTATGGGCCGGCCTTGCGACCATGGGTTAAGGGGTACATATGGTTAGCACGGCGATTGCCAACTGGAGGAGAATGACGTCAGGACCGCCTTCCCCTCCATTAGCGTGAGCAGGCGCTCGGAGAAGCGGTGCGAGCAAAGGGGGCAGGGAGGGAGGGGCAGATAACGCAAACCAGTGGCCTTTGCCGATGTTTCAGGCAACATGAGCGGGAAACCATCTACAGCCATTAATTTTCTTTCGGTTTGGGAAGAAAGGTTTCCTTTTTTAGACACTGGAACAATGGCGAAGTATTTAGTGTGTTCGAAAGAATTGCAGGGTGTTAAAAAGTCCAACCTACAGATGTATTACGTAGCTTTGCGACCTAGAGAAATCTGTGAGATAAAAATTAATTCTGAGAATTGGCATAGCCCGCAATCATGGGAGGAGTAAAGAAATTTGCAGGTTGAAGGCTATGGAAAATAAGTTAAAAATCACGGGGATTTACAACACTCTCAAACAAAACTGTACAGAAAAAATAATCAAGCTTGGGATCCAAATTTTCTCACGTGATCCCTACCGGGTACCTATTTGTTAACATTAATTATTATTTCAGATTGTCCAGATCATCGACTGTCCAGAAATATCGACTTCCGGTCTCAATACCCAAAATCAAATGATTCTGCTAAAGTAAGGAGAACTGGTGCAATTGTCATGGAACGCCTGAAGACCCAGGAGAACACTGAACTGGACATGGTACTGGACACTGAAAGGCCGGTGAAGAGATTAAAACGATACCGAAAAAGTGAGGCACATTACAGGGACAACAACCAATTCAGAAGCAACCGAAAGACCTGCAGAAAGCTGAGAACGACAGTATCTAATGGGGAATTGGTCAGACTATCACACCCAACGTCGAGGACACTTTCAGTTTCTGGCAAAATATATGGGGTCAATATGTTGGAAAAAAGAAGAAAGTGCAAAGCAATGAAAAGCAGCGAATTTTCAAATTGAAATCCATCTTAAACTGGAAAATTAATGAAAAAAATAAGAAAACAGCTCTGACAGTAACATTCAATTGGAAAGCTCCAGGGTCCAACTGCTTGCACAATTTCAGGCTACAGAAATTCACTGGAATCCATAAACGTCTTATTGCAGCATCTTATACTTATTATATCTACACTGGTGTATTGCACCACTCCAGAACTCTCCGACCGGGAGAGATGGCTCAGGGCATCAACTGATGTCACTGCAGTCCCTATGAGCGGGTGGTTCTAGGTTCGAGTCCCGACGGTGGCAGGATTTTTGACCGTAACTTGTCGTTAGTAAGTGCGAGTAAGCAAAAAGAAGAGGGAATACGGCGAGGTAAGCCCCCGGAAGCAAACGACTAAACGCCATTCCGCAGTCATGCGAAAGCAGTCCCGAAATGGTTCCCCCGCGGAAATAAGGGTTATATAGTCTTCTTATTGTTGTTGTTATTATTATTATTATTATTATTATTATTATTATTATTATTATTGGCGTATAGGCCATTACTGACCACGCTACACACGATTAACGTGCGTGTAATTCTTCCAGGATCAGCTTTTCAGCTGTATCCTTGGAATACGACAAGGTTGTTACGCCTTGAAGTGTGAATTATGAGATGATAGGAATGGATTAGGAGATGATAGGTGATCGTGGACTTTTGGAACCATCCCAGCATTCGCCTTTATGACCGAGGGAAACCACGAAAACCCCGGTCAGGATGGCCGGCCCGGGAATCGAACCCGGACCTCCCGATTACGAAGTCAGTGCGCTACGCACTGAGCCACTTCGCTCGGTATTGTTGTTATTATTATTATTATTATTATTATTATTATCATTATCATCATCATCATCATCATCATCATTTTTCAAGTCTCTCCTTTGGAGAACCAAGGTGCCTGCTTCGCTTGCAAACTCGGCGGTCAGTAATGATGAAATCAATAATGAAATCACCGTCAAGAAAACAATTTCTTACTAACTTCAAAATATAAAGAAAATCTGCAGAAGCCAAATGGCCAATTTGCCAAAATGTGGCACTGGACATATAGATCTGAGGCCTTTCAATTGAAATATTTTGTAAATGTATCATTCTGGGTTCTTTTTCAACTGAATTACCTAAGTGACAACTGTCTCATTTTACCCTCAGATCATACCACAATTTTACATTTTTTGATACAATGTTACTGATAATATCTGTGGCGATAAGGAAAAAAGGAATAACAGCAATTTTCATAATTTCGAGAAAAATGCATTTAAAGTCATAAATTCTATTTTTGCCGATTTAAGTAAGTTGACCGTAGGTTTTTTCTCAACACTTTCGTATACACAAAACATAGTTTCAGGACTTCAAATAAACATTTTATAATAATAATAGTAATTAAATGTTAATTTTTCACTTATTCCCTTTTCCCTAAATATTTGCAGTTATTCCTTTTTCCATAAATGTTTATTTATCATTCTTTTCCTTTATTTTTATCTTTATTTTAATTTTATGGAGTGAATACATATATATACTACATAATCTTTAATAAAAGCATACTATTTTTGTAGTATTTGACTTACGAAATATGAATTATTAAATTAAATTGTAGTTAAACTTTTCAGTTAAAATGATTTTAAAACATTTTTCCTTTTTTGAAATAAATTATTTATACACAATTCGTAATTAAATAATAATGTAATATGAAAATAAATAATAACAATAATATATAATTAAATAAATTAATAATAAATTAATATATTAATATAATTAACATATTACGTTATGTTAAGGGCCGTGGAGAGCCCATCCTGTCAGAATGTTTGCTCCATTAAACCACGAAAAATACTGCTCCAATTTGAAAAATAAACAGAGTACTCCGATTTATTTTTCAAATCGGAGCAGTTTATTTCGAGATTTAATGGAGCAAAGGTGAGTATAATTTTTGACAGATTAATTTTGAGATTAAGATTAAGCAAGTAACTATAATTATGATCCCAATCTAGACATCGTACATGCAAATTTAGTTGACGCTGAAATGAATTCTTCTAGCACCATAGAAAATGTAACTGCACACATTTCGCGAAGAAAGCATAAACATTTTCTAAACAAGGCAGACACTCAAAATTCGAGCATTCAAGCAGAAGCTGTTGAACAAGCTGACATTGAAAGGCACAAAAATGTGCGCAGATCTGAAAGATTGTCAAAAAAACAGAAGCAAAATTACAACGAAGATGCATTTAAGTAAATATTAATGATTGAATGTATTATTTTAAAATTTGCAATATTTGTTATTTATTATAAAATGATTTAATTTATTGCTTAATTTCGGTTTAAATTAACTAAAAAATGATTAAAAGTGTTATAATATTTAGAATAATTAATAAAATTAAACAGAGTTAATGTTCATTACTTTTAGTATTGATTTTAATGCAGTTATTCCCTTTTTCCTAAAAGTTTTGCAGTTATTCCCTTTTTCCTTATTTTAACCATTTATTTGATAATTTAACATTGCTTGTATATTCAAATATTACAGATTACTATATTTATTATCTTGTCTGATGAAAGTATAAGTATCAATGATACCAAATTTAGTATTATCTCGATTTTGACAAAAATTGCAGTTATTCCCTTTTCCCTTATCACCACAGATATAAACCACTGTAAATACTGTTGAATTCAGTTTCAACACAATTTGAAACAGAATTTCCTTTTTTACTGGACAATCAGAATTAAAAAAAAAAAAATCAGGTTAGGCCAACATCAAAAAACACTACATATTATAATAATTTGGCAATCAATAAAGAGACTGTAGTTTATCAGCAATTTTGTAATTATTAATTTTATAATTATAAAATTCTACATTGTTTGTAATTTAATTTTATCAAATGATATGGAGCATATCCATTAAAGTGAGTATGTTACTTTGCCCTTCTCAAGTGTCAATGCAATGACAACTATCCACAATGCAGCTTTAAGCCAGGTGCAAATCCACGACGAGGGAAATTTCCCCTCCCAAAATTAACTATTAACATAGCTATTAATTTTAACTTGTCACAAAACTTTTAAGCAAAAATATTTTTGTGTAATTTTGTGAATAAAATTGAATCGCAACATTAGCTAAGTTTAGCCTGTGTCATCCTACATAATCTGTAATATGACTCATTCAACCAAAACATTTTGAATAAATAAATATCCATTCCCAAAGTTCATCCCTGGATCTGCCCCATTTTACACTATCATTATCAGCTACCCAATGACCTAATGTTGATAGTGCTGGCAATTTCAGTATTTTGCACAAGTACCTACCTTTAAGACTTGGAGCTCATACTTCTTAATGAAATGGCTAGAGTAAACTTTTCTGTTGACCCTATGCTTTCACTCTAAACTCTATGCTTTTCATCTAAAATGGCTTTAATTTGCCCTTTTTTGAAAATTTTGCCCAGAATTTTGTGAAATTTTCCCTGAAATCTTTTTTCCTCACCATTGGTTCTTACACTTTAATTGCTTACTTTCAATAGAATAGTGCAATAAATTGTAAATATTTTGTTTGAATCTGCAAATAGTTATTGCTCTTTAGTCTCCCGAACATATGATTATTTTTTTCAAATTCCTCTTTTCAGGTACCTCATCGTTTTTGTAGATACTGTATTATAATTTGGTAAATGAAGATCTCAAAAGAAAGTAGTCGTTTGTCATTTCAGACTGAAAATACGTTTTAAGGCAAAATATCTCTAGATTACAACTTAACTATACATATCTAATTCAAACTTCATTGTGTTACTCTGTCATATGGTAGTCAAAATATACTAGGGTCCACTATTTGCAAATAGACATACAGGAAGTGCTATGCAGTTCATAACATCTCAATCTTTGCCAAAATGTTGCCCTGGACATTTAGATCTACGGCCCTTCAATTGAAATATTTTGTAAATGTATAAATAAATCAGTAGTATGTACCTTTTTTTTGTGTTTAACTGAAGAGTATTTTAAAAAATGTTAATAGAATTGTAATAGCTCTTCATATTATCTCTGTCTCAAATATAATAACATCATTCTTTGTGAATTTTGTATGTTACTTGTCAATGACTATGTATGTATGTATGTTGAAGAGAAGTTTCTGTAAGTTTATATAAATAACTGCTTCTAATGTTCATAAATATACAGGCCCCATTTCCATTTCAACTCTAAGTTATTTCAGGGTTGAATTATTTGAATTCTCAAGAACACAAATTACAACAACTTAATTTCCAGATAGAGAAAACAGCATTGACAGATTAAGAAGACTTTGGAAACCTCGAGAGGGGTGGGAGGTCCTCCAGCTAACTTTAATATTTTCTTATAGGCCTGAAAGATTTTTCTTTTATGCTGCTTATAAAATGTATCTTTATTTGTTAGCTTGTAGATACTATTTATAACTTTAAATTTTAATTAAAATTAAATTTTAACTTTAAATGAGAAATTGTATGACTTTCGTTAGTACAAAAATTAGTAAAAGCAATATTTTTGAATATGTATGATTGGCTTCCGGGGGTCTGAAGCCTTCACTCCACCCCCCACCCCCTCCCATTACCATGGTATCTGTAGGTTTTTGAAGTTACCCACTTTTCCACGATGTAAAGAATAAGATTTCTGTACAGTCCAATGGTAATGGCATTACAGAAGTTTAAGTTCATGTTTTAAAATCAAAATATCGTTTGTTGAATGAAATTTTCTTAAAGATTCTTCAAAATTCTGTGTCTGTCGCTCAAGCTTGCAATCCTACATTCAAATCCATTTAGAACTTTCAGAGTATTGCAGGCAAATCTTAAGATTTCATATACGCATATATACAAACCTTAGCCTCAAAATATTGAATAGCAAAACGTTATAATATACTTACTTATTTCAATTACAACTTCATAATGTTACTTTTGGTTGGTGAGAGTTGCAAACTGTCACTTTATACCACTTTGGAAATGTTCGTTGGCACAGTTCGCTTGTCGTCATGTCGCATTGGCCTGCCTTTTCAAATGAAGTCCCAATGGTGTGGATTTTTATGTATTTGGTGCTGCGCTGAACGAGCAAAAATCAGCATGGCAAAGCAGTACACCTATGTCCTTGCATCATGCACCAAATACATCACACCCAAAAACGAGTTTGTCAGTACGGGCCACAGACTCAGTGCAAGCTTTAAAACAATGTAGAAGGACTTCAAAAGTCAAAAAAAGTGTTAAAAGTATGATGCAAGGAGATCATCCTTGCACCGTGGTAAATAGTTCTGAAAACTGGTAAAAACGTTTTTCAAACGGACGTTTAAAATTTGCCGCGAGCACATTATCAAAAATACAGCCAACATAAAACCTGATAATAAAACGTGAAAATACGTTGGTGCTACTGCTTGTCTTACTACAGCAGCGTAGCGAACGGCAGGAGAAAGAAGCTTTTCAGCATTACATTGTCAAGATAGCATTAAAGCCCTCTGTGCAATTACTGTAGAACTTAATTATAGTGACTTCTGATAGACCAATCAACTGCACACTGTTACCTAATCGTGAGTTTTGTTATGACTTTAATTTTAGGTTTTGGAGCTCCCGATTGGATAATTGCGTCACACCTGATGATCTGTCAAAACGTCACAATATTTAAATCGGCAATAGTTCTCGGGTGGCGCATCCCACAGTTCTAGTTCTGCTCTGTTTGGGATGAGCGTGTTAATCAGTGTTAATTGACAAACTTTCTGCCTCTTGCACTTCGTTGAATTAGCAAACATTTAACAGCGTTAGAAGTTCATGTATGAAAATATCTACCCATGTTATTTAATGTTTCACAAGGAACTGTATTTGTAATAGTAATAACGTATGGACAATTGAAAGGAATGAATTGGCATTTACCACTGTGATCACAAATAGCAACTTGTTGGATTGGTGTAGAGAGCTACAGCGTTTTAACGTTTCACCTGTCTCAAAATGATGTCGAAGGGAATGGAAGCAAAACATGTGCTGCATAGTGGGTACTTTCACCCAGTTCTGAGGGCTTGGCAGTGTCCCAATGTGACTATCAAGCCTGAGAATCTTATGTTTCCTCTCTTTGTGACGTGAGTGGTCCGCAATTTTTTTAAAGTTTTGTTTATTGTTAATTATGATATATTCATGCTGGTTAATAAATTCAGAAGTGATCTAATTTAATATACTTGTATGACAATCCTTTTCTTATATTTTAGACAATCCTAATAGATCTGAATAGGAAATATTTCTCAAATAATGAAGAAAAAAATGCATAAATCTGAAGAATTTATTACAAAATTTAAAATGTTGCAATGTTTTTGTGTTCCCCAGATTGAACGTATCTTAAGGCATAAATAAACTTAATTTATTAATAATAAAAACATTTTGTTAATTTAATTGAAATCTTTGTTCCTAGCAAATAACAATGTAAAAGGCGTTATTTCTGCTTATACGTAATTTTTTATTTAATAGCTTTCAAACTTATGTTTTTTGTGGGGTTAATATCTTCTGAAGGTAATGTATTTTTTCATAAATAATGTACAATTGGGTGTGAGTAACAAGTTTCTGATATAATTATGAATGGTTCCTTTTAACAATTGTGATGAGAAATAAGTAGGATTCTGCTGTGCCAGCAGAATATACTTTTGAATTTTCTTTCAGAGACAAACATGAACCTACTCCCGTTGCCAGCTTGCCAGGGGTGTCTCGTTATGGTGTTTCTAACTTGAAGGAAGTCTTGCAGCCATTAATTGCTAAGGGGTTAAGCTCTGTGTTATTGTTTGGTGTTTCAGAGAATTTAGTGAAAGTAAGTTCTCAAACCTTGAATTATACAACTTATTTATTTATTACAGGTTGTAAAAAAATAAATAAAATTATACATGAATTATAGTCTGTTTAAAGACCTACAAAACAATACAACCTATCTAAAATGCAAAATTAAACTTGGAATGAAATGAAGAAACTCATAATTATATTGTTTACATATTACGTAGTGTTTTTACCAATAGTAGTCTCAGTATCAGATGACATGCTTCTATGATTTTGGGACCGTTCATGAAGATCCAATTTCTAAAATATTTACTATCTCTGTTAGTGAAAATACAAAATTTTGAAAGGATGGATGACATTAAACATTTTGTCATTTATATATGGCAATTTTTTAATCTCTTTTTAAAAACTGAGATTGCAATAGCGCAGCTTCACAGACCAGTTATTGGAAGAAGGTGATGAAAAATGATGAAAGTTTTTTGCAATGCCTTTTCTAGGGGGGGGAAATGTTAGGTTGAAGTCTCTAAAATTTGTCCAAGGCAATAATTTTGACTTTGTGAAGATATGTTTTAGTATTTTCTGAGAAATTTCGTGTAGTGGTTCTAAAATATAATCATAGGAACAGTACCTCCCCAAACTATTAACCTTCACATAGCCGTTGACCTACATAAATGATCAAAAGCGCAGCATATTTTTTTAGGCGTGCGCGGTCGAAGACGAGAGGGGGGAATCCCCTTATCCATTCCGTTTCACTTTCTTGCGTATAGCTTACGCAGCACAGAGAAAGTATTGTATTGCTGCGCGGAAAACGGCGATTTTTCGGCTTAAAACTCTCATTTGCCAGGTATGGTTACGAGAAGGTGGATACACCTTTTTCCTGTGTACTAAATTGCTAACTAACATGTGTAGGCAGAAACCTTGTTTTGTTGGACCTTCATATCGGATAATTGATTGACGGCAAAATGTATTTCGGAAATATGAGTAGTTTTTGCGTAATATTGCGCGAAACATGGGCAATTTTCAAACAATTTTCACAAACACTTTTTTTTTAACTGGTCAATTTCCCCCCTTCTTGTGTGTAGGAAAAAATGGAAAAAAAAGTGGGGCTGGTCGCATTTTCGTTGAACTGCATGAATTTCCGAAAATCGCACACGTTGACAATTTTGTCAACGTGTTTTGTTTTTGTTTTAATTAAATCTGTTCTTCAAAATTCGATCTTAAATAAGGTCATCTTCCAATTTTCGAAAAGTTGAGTAGTTTTTACGTAAATTTTCTTGAAACATAAAGAATTGTTTTCTCAGAAACGGTTCCAATTTCTTTTCTATAAATGTTATAGTCACTCGTAGAAAAGAACGAGAAAGAAAGGGGGCTGGCCCCGTTTTCGATAAACTCTCCGTATTTTCGAAAATTGCAAAAACAAAAATGCGTTGCTTATGATGTTTTTAACACTATCCCCAGGAAAAATGCAAAGGAAAACTTCGGTACAGACAAGAAAATTACGTTTGAACATTTCTGAAAAAGCGCAAATTGGAGCTCGCTTTCTTAGAAAACTTGCGAGTCATCGAGAAACTTCATACGTTGTCATTTAAAGCCCCCGTACTCACATATGCAATAATCTATATATTATTATGTGAGGAGAAAACTTTTGTAAGCATGACGATGTTTTCAAAACATCCATATGTAGTGCTCGATGCTTTTTCATTTTCGATTTTTCTGATGAAAAATTCCCCAAATTGCAAAAGAGAAAATAAGAAATAAAAATTGTTAGCACTATTAGTTATGTATTCGAACCAGCCAACACTGTTCGTGCCGCCTTCATCGAGCAAACAATATGTCGTCCGAGTTGACTTTGATGCCCTGGTATTTTCAACGTCTTTCGTATTTCGCACATGGAGCAGTGGAGGCTGATATCCCAACAAACTGGAAGTTGCAGCTTCATTGAATGACGGAAATGTAATTTCCAAAATCCAGAACACTAATATTTATAATAAAATGGAAGCAATTCATGTAAATTAATTAAAATTGTTGTTAATAAAATACTATATTCAAACATTACATACATTTATGCGCAGTGTCCGTGTCAAATAAATACACCTCTCGTGCTCGCGCATTTATACAATTGACGGGAATACAATTCATACCCAAAAAATACTTAATTTCGAAAATACGGTGATCTCACTGCAGCACTTTGCAACTAGCACTATTGTTTGGACACGTTTTACACAAATAAAATTATTTTATTAATAAAATTTCACTACCCTGGTATATATTGTTGTAATAAAGAAAGACCCTTCCACACACTCGTATTCACACCAGTGCTCTCAGTCTCAGAATGTAACTCAGTGGGAAATGTGTACCGTGAGAGAAAGAAAGGGACTTCCTTCCAGAACGGCCAACTTTACACAATTGTACATTTTGAATCAACATACCTAATATCAAAGGAAAACAATTTCTCCAAACCATAAATAATGCATTCAATACTGTTAATGATTGACTGAAATGATGTACTTTTAAATGGCACGCGAAATTCATAAAAGTAAGTTACAGCTAGTGTCAGGTGTTAGAAAATTGGTGTCCTCTCAGCGTTCGGCGACAAGACCCCCACCCTTTGGCTATGCAACCAAAAGCCCTGTAGAAACTTGTGTTGAAGCATACAGCCGAAGAATAAATGCAGTAATATAGCCAAAGAGCACGGCTATGTGCAATGACTGGGAGAGCGCTCGTTGGGAGCTCTTTGGTTCAACATGATTTCATGTACATAGATACTGCTGCAAAATCGTGAATATTGAATGAGATTAAACGAAAATGTGAGGAGATGCGGTCAACGCATAAGCTGTGGCCCTAGAGGGCCTGCCCGTTCTCCCCTTACCCTTCTTCGCCGAACTGAAGACGGGTCCTTTGAGATGTCACCGGGCGCTCAGACTTTGTCGTTTTGTCCTTTGTTTTAAGAAATTTTTTAAACTTCGTTTTGGTTTAAATATTGAGTATAATTAATAAACATGGCCACTGTCAAATTACATTTTGTTGCGCACGAATTTAATATTAGAAGTTACTAAACCAGCTTTAAAACGTCGATAGTTTAGGGTCGATGTATTATTCGCAATGATGTTTTAATTTTGAACAACGCTATTTGGTAACATCGATGTCGCATCACTACCACATACTACTATTGTACATGGTACTTAACTCGGAAACGAAGCTTTTTAGAGCCTTAAAACCTTATTTTGTTGTCCCTAGGGAGCCCAGAATTGATGATTTCCGATTTCGTGATAATTTTCAGTTTTTTTCTTTTATTTTGTTGTTTTCCTTTAAATAATTTCAAGATTATGATTCAGCATAAGCACTAGCTGACACGATATGTGCAAATATTCCCCTTCGATGAGTTTTGATTTGTTGGCATCTACCTCAATTTAATGTAATTGATAGATTGTACTTAATCAATTACACTGTAGCAATATTATTGGTAAAATGGAATGTGAATTCATTTTCAACCTTTTTTGCAGGATAATTCTGGCAGTGGTGCCGATGCGGAGCAGAATCCAGTCATTTCTGCAATTAAGTCACTTCGTAGATGGTTCCCGGAATTGATCATTGCTTGTGATGTGAGTATCATTGAAATTTTATGAGTACTTTTTTCTTTGATAAAGAAAAATACATTGAAATATGTCGCATTTTCGTTGAACTCTCTGAAATTTCGAATATTGCAAAAGTTAATTTTTTTTACGTCTTATTAAAAATACAATAATGAAGATATATATTTTTCTTAATTAAATCTGCTCTTGAAATGCAGGTCTTCAAATAAGGTTATATTCAATATTTCAAAAATGTGATTTTCCTGAAAAAGACAAATTTTATTTTCTTAAAAACTGCTCTACATTTTTTCTTTACTTTTTTACACGTATGTAGCAAAGAACGGTAGTGATGCCTCTTCCATTTTTCGGCACACTCTATATTTTGAAAAATTGCATCAAATAATGGAAATTGTAAATTCGAATTTTGTGCGCTTTGTTTGATGCGCTATCTGTCCGCAAAATGGCAACACGACGGTTGGAAATTCTTAGAATATTTGTCATTGTTCGCGATCGGGATGATCGTATGGTATAGATAATATTCTTATGAACGGAAATAAGAGTTAAGAAAGGTAATAGATTTAACTTAGAACTAAGAAGTTTTGACAGCTGATTATGGTATTCAAAAATTACATGTTCACTTCGATGTAATCAATGCATGTGTGAAATTATTCTTCCTTCTCTGTTTAATGTGTTGCAAATACTGTAACAGTTAAATTTATTTATGTTTGTTTCTTTTGTAAACGTAAGAAATGATTACTGTTCCTAACAATCGAAATAAATTAAGATATATGGGCACCAGAGGCCCTTCTGAATCCATAAATTCTCGGCTATCCGGGAGCCGCCGCGTCGTCGGATAGGAGGCCGACGTTTCGCCTGACATGTCGCAGGCTTCCTCAGGGCAGTGACACTGCGGCGCTACGCGCCTGGTGTTATGTACTATCCTGCCTGGGCGCTCGGAAGGGGCAGGTGCGCCGTGATGTGCGCTTCTGAATTCGTTGAAAAGGCTAATTCGTTTCTCAATACATCACACTCCCTGTTATATTTTTGATCTACTTTGCATCTTTTTAAACTGCATTGTGTGGTGCAAATTATAAAAACGGTTCATTATATATTTTTGTGATTGTCAGTATTTGTGGAATTACCTATTTTTTTCTATGCATTAAAATTCCTCATTTAATTAATAAAAATTTTAAACTTGTCTTGTAGGTTTGTCTATGTGCTTACACCAGTCATGGCCATTGTGGTATCCTGAAGGACGGTGTTATCGCCAATGAAGAGAGCATTGCCCGGCTGGCACAAGTGGCTGTCAATTACGCCAAAGCAGGTGGGTGAACTTACGATTTTCCCGGTCCTTTGGAAATCTTCCTCGTAAAATAATAAAAGATAAAAATTAATTAACGTATTGTTGGTAATGGCTTCTTATAAATTAAGATAAAAGTGTTGTTTAGGAATCAAAATTTTAATTGATTAAGATTGCATAGCGATTATTGTTATCGAAGTTCATAATTATATTTTAAATAATTTATTTAGGAACTAGTGCTACAACAGCACGTACTTTCTCGCACTTAGTGACGGTTATTATAAAACCGCGATTTTATCCATATTCCACTCGTGGAATAGTCCTATTAAATACCACTAGTGCTTTGGAAATTCTCAGATACATCCCCTCCTCGGTTCGAGAGTCGGGAATTTATCTACAATTTCGAAAGCACTCGTGGTATTACTTATGGTATACAAGCATGCATTTGATTGCAAATATTGTCTCTACTTATTACAAATCAAAAACATTCGGTACGGAAACAATTCCTTTTCAGGCTAATGTATCAACATAAATTCAACAATTAAAACTGCGATTCATATATTAGTAGCTGTAACGTGTGCCAATAATGAGAAGGAAATCTCGAATGTCACGAACTGCCACCTCACGGCGCCGAAAGCCATTGTCGCATTCCAATCTGATAATTCCCAGAGGTTAGAAAATGGAGCGCCGGAAATTCGAATTTGCCAAATTACGCTGAACTACTCGTATTTTTAAAAAAGGGTACCCTCAGGACTTGAGAAAATTGTTTGAATTGTTTCAAAATTGCCCAAGATTCTGGCAAAATGTCGCAAAAACTACTCATATTTTCGAAAAACTAGAGCATGACCTTATTTGAAGATCTGATTTTGATGATCAGCTTTCATCAAAAAACTGATCTACATTGTCCATCATCATCAGTGTAGTTGTAGGAAAAAGCCGAAAACATTTTGAACTCATGCAATTTTCAAAACATCAGTGGTGTCAATGAAAATGCACCCCGCGCTATTTACTTAAGAGTTCTTCACGCTATCCGTTAGCTTCATATACAATATCCCAAAAAAATATTCGTTTGAAACTCAGTCTCAAGTAAATCGCTCGAGATCGAGAATATCGATTTGGGAGAAAATCATCTCAACCCAAACGAAAATAAGATTTGCAGCATTTTCTAAACACTATCAACAACTACATTTAATCAAAACGTTGGAGCCATTTTTTTAAAATGTCCCAGGGGTTTCACGTAAAGTACCCCCCAAAATTAAAATATCGGTTTCAAATTCAAGCGGCCGTGACATTAGCCAGATCGATTGGGGAATATTAATTTTGGAGAAAATCGGCTGAACGGTTTAGCCGCTAGCTTCGTTCACAGGCATACTGACAAACTTTTTGCCGTCAATCGATTTGCGGTGTCAAGGTCCCACAAAACAATGGATTCTGGCTACACCACGGGTTAGAAGATTTTCTTCCTTAAATTTAGCAACTGGATTTATCCACTTTTTCGTTACCAGGACCCTGCAATTAAGTTTTCCCGCAGCATTACCTATAACTGTGAACTGCGTAAGCGATAGCGAGAGAGAATAAATGGGTTGACGGCATTGAGGTGCATGTGTTGCAGGAGCCGACATCGTGGCCCCGTCCGACATGATGGACGGGCGAGTGGGCGCCATCAAGCGGGGGCTGGCGGCCGCGGGCTACGGCAACCGCGTGGCCGTGCTCTCCTACTCCGCCAAGTTCTGCTCCTCTCTGTACGGCCCCTTCCGCGACGCGGCCAAGTCGGCGCCGTCCTTCGGCGACCGCTCGCGCTACCAGCTGCCTCCCGGCGCCCGCGGCCTGGCGCAGCGCGCCGTGGTGAGTGCACGCTCACGACCTCCTCAGACACCGCTAGCGCCAACACAGCGCACCGCGCCGTGGTGAGTGCACGCTCACGGCCCCCCTAACACGACCTCCTCAGACACCGCTAGCGCCAACAGTTGGCGCACCGCGCCGTGGTGAGTCCCCCTTCCACAGTGGGCAGCGGTAGCCCTTTGGGATGTGCCTTGCCGCTTACCGAAGCGTGAAGTGTCCAGGTCGGAAGGGGTCTTACGTAGCCCTGTTTGCCCTCTCTTGGCGACAACGGTCCACCCCGATTATAGTGAATTTCTGGGGACTAATATTTTTGGTTCAGTCCATCTGAAGATGTCAAAATTGAACAGAATTTCTCCATGAACAGCTTGAACTAAAAATTTTAGTCTTTATTTGTCCTTAAAAATCAATTATTTTCAATGTGTGCTTCGAATATTTTTCATTAGTAATTCCTCAAAATCCTTCTCCAGAGTTTGTGCCGTCTCCATAATTGATTCTGCACCGTCATCTGTCTCTAAGTATCGTAATGCAGTCTTGACACCCTTCAATGCACTGTTGCACTGTTGGAACACCGCCCCACTCTCTGAGGACTCTCCTAATAACGTATGAGATCCTTTTGGATCCGAGTTCTCTACAACCGGAGTCAACTGTATTATAATATCTGCGACACTATGGTTTTGCATCAAGGTGAATAGCAGGATTTCCTGGAATAAATCACTATAATACATGTGTCTTAATCTTGGAAAATATAAAATATTTAAATTACATTTTCAGAAATATGTTTAACTCTGTGTTAACAGTGAATATTAATTGTGTTGTTCCAGAATTTGTAACCCTCCCTCAATTTTTATGTCTGAGAATATTAGTGCTGAATGACATGAAACGACATTCTCTAGGGATTCAATTTTCCTTATAGAGCGTATTTTGAACTTTACTGTTGTTACTTTTGTACACTTTTGCCTTTTGTGGGAAGTGATCACAAAGGATCAGCAAGGTCAAATATATCTATGAATATGTTCCCATATTGAAGCCGTAGATTTTTAATGTAACTTAAATCAGTGGAATTGATCCCTCGAGTGAAAGGTGTTATGCAGAACCCACAAAAATGTAAAAATTAAGCAATGGCGCTCTCTAGAGAGTGTATCACCTACTTTTGATTTCCACAATCCTTCCAAGTGATGTGCTAATATTCGGAGGCAGAAAAGCTAAAGCACATTTAGTTACTGGTTTTACTTTGATAAATTACAGAAAATGATCTATTGTAGTTATTGTAGTGACTAGTAAAACATTGTGCCTCCTAAATTTCTTACTTGTGCAGCAAAGAGACGTGGAAGAGGGCTGTGATATGCTCATGGTGAAGCCAGGACTTGCCTACCTGGATATTGTGCGACAGACCAAGGACCTGTTTCCTCAATACCCTCTGTTCGTTTATCAGGTGGGTAGTATTATTTTATTATCGAAGTAAATTAATTCCATTGAATGTTTGTTATATCTGTGTGTGCGTGCTTGTACATGTACTTGCATATACATGTGCACATGCTTGCATGCATGTGTGTGTGTACCACTAACTAGAGAGAAATTACTCTTAAGAATGGACCAGTTTGACAGGTCGGGAAACAAATGAACGTCATGCAGGGTGATGACATTGCAAGAGATAATGAAGAAGCCATTTACAAATGAGCTAACGGAAAACAAGCGCACTAACAAAATGAGTGCAAGGATATAATCTGCAGTTATTTTGGCAGCAGTAGCCAAGCAGAAGATGCCAAAGTGGTCCCTTCTTATAATAATCTCTGTATTCCGGGTCTCTTCCAGTAATGAGTAATGTCATTTATTGAACATTATTCAAATATTTGCTGTAAGAACTGTGAAACTCTACTTATTGCAGAAACATCTCAAGTGCCAACCTCAATAACATTTACTTTGTAGCCATGTGTGTGACCTGAGGAGCTTTCACCACGCAAGTAGCCCCTATATAGGAGTAAAATAAATTTTGCCCAATGCTGAAGTTGTAGGTTTTATGTTCTAATTAATATCATCGCCTCTCAGGATTTATTAATCCCAAACATGTCTTTGTCAGTGTGTGGAAGTAAAATGTTCATTTTGAATTGTGTGAATGTTTGACACCAGAAAAGTATGTACAATACGTTTAACAGAATGTTGCAAGCAAGTAAAAGTATTAAATATTGTGTTCTAGAATTTTGTAGTGCAAATAAAAACTGGAAAAAAGGGACAAAAGATATAAAACTTTCAAATTTGTACAACAGTATCGCACTTGTTACATTGTAAGACATGATCCGATTACCACCAAATTTTATTTTCGCCTTTTTTACACCAAAAGGCACCTTTTCCGCCTTTAATTTAGAATTTAATTAAAGGAAAGGGCTTTCATCACTCTAATCTACTAGTCAATTATTAAATGGTCAATAAAGATATAGCTACTATCACAGAGGTTTTGCCCACAATGTGAAATAAATGGCTGAAATACTAAACAAGTACATCACATAATACTTCGGTCATGGAGTAAACGTTCTTAAGTCAAAAATCTTAGTTTGGAGAAAACAAGGGTTAGATTATTGAGCTGTAAGCTATATTTAAGCAGATTAGGGTACATTTCCCAACGCTTTTTTGTCGTAAAGAAGGCAACATGAATTTGGTCGTTTTATTAAAATAAATCAGATATTTAACTCGTTTCAATACTCAACCCCACTTGCCAAAAATTGAAGGGAAAACTTTTACCCCTTGACCACATGGTAGTTGTTGGCTTGTGCAATGCGCAGGTGTCGGGCGAGTACGCGATGCTGGTGCACGGGGCGCGGGCCGGCGCGCTCGACCTGCGCGCGGCGCTGGAGGAGATCCTGCTGTCGATGCGGAGGGCAGGTGAGCCACGCGGGCGGGCCATGGACTGCGCGCGATCTTTCCTTCCTCATCCCCTTACACATACATTCACTACTCTACCACACATGCCGGGAAGCCGGTTGGGAGCTAATAGTTTGTCTCGGCTGGGGCGGAGGGAGATACCTGGTTGAGGAAACCCTACCGCGTGCCGACGGTAGGTCGGCGCCGGATCTCACCATCCAGCGGGGGAGATCACCGCCTTCTCCCGATGGAAAGCATGTACTATGCTTACGAAACTAATGACCTCAGTAGTTGACGCGCCCGAAATCACTAAACTAACCAACCATCAAAACATTAATTAATGTCTTTTGACATGTGCAATGTTGAGATCCCAGCCAGTTTTCTTGAGCTCCACAAAATCTCCCCCTCATTTACCATACTAAGCTCAGTTATAAATAAAGGGAGTAATGAGCATTTTTTGCCAAAATTTGGTAACTAGGAATATTCACTCCCTTGTAATATGAACAATTTGCATCAGCAAATGTTGAATTTTGCATGTATCTATATGATGTCAAGTAGAAAGTTTCTACTTGATAGTCTCAGATGGATGGACAAAGTATGAATGCATTCATTGTATTATTTCACATTTGTTTCCTTTTTGAAATTTTTTTGTAGTACAATATTTTTAATGGTTTGTATTTTTTGAGTCAGTTCTGAGGACAGGATTGCACAAAACATGTTAAATATTGTATAAAGATGTAATTTTTAATTTAATAAGTACATTATTGTACGAGGAATTGAAGGTATTTTAGGAAGAAGTTGAAAAAGTTAGTTTAAACTTTTTCAATTTTCAAAAATTGAGGGAGTGCAACAAATACGCTACTTATGCTATTTTTTCATGCATCTTTTACTCTATCAGAGAAAAAGAAATATAAAAAATTTGTAGATATGGAGGGTTTATGTAAATTACTACAAAAAAATCAAAATATTTATTTTAAATTCAACAGGCCGCAACATCAGTCAGAACGATGGGGTTTGGTGAATATTTGTTCACTGTTTACCCGCTCCTGTTGTTCAGAGACACGTATTATAGTCAAAAAATGATTGAAGAGGTTTTATAATACACAAATTAAAACTTGCAAGATGCAAGAAAGAAATACAAAGAAGCTAAATCAGATATCAGAGATGTATGCATTATTGAATTACGTGTATTTTTAGCCCAAATTTTTACTGCTGCTTTTTGATCTGAACATGAAAATATAAGGTTACTATTTGCAACCAATGGGAGGGGTCTAGACATTATTCGTGCAGTGACCAATGTAAATAGATTTTCTCTTCTTTTAACTGTTGCATGTATACACCTATATGAGAAGAAAATAGTTTTTGTATTACACCTCAAATTGTACCCATTGGATTTGTTTTGAAACTTCTTTTTCTTTTTGTTTGCAGGTGCTGACTGTATCATTACGTACTTCACTCCTATGGTGTTGGATTGGTTATCACGAAGCAAGCTGTGAACAAATAAGTGCTTTAAGCTTAAGCCATTGAATAATGTTATCCTTTTAATCACAAAATATAATATGGTGTCATGTTTCAATGTCCTTTTTCTTTAATTCTTTTACTCATGTTCATTTTCCATTCATCATCGGTCCTTTATCATTCCCTTTAATGTTCTTTGTAGATGAAAGAGATCTAAACCTTACCTGTAGCAAATTTAACGAGTGGTGCAACACAAGCATATACTTCCTCATATTATGTCAACATCTGTGCTATAACTTGAACTTGGCAGGCGAAGCCTAACGGGCTGAAGGAGAACACGCTTCTTTACATTTGAACGTTCAAATGAAAATGAAAATACCTTTCTACCTTTGATTTCAGATTTGTGTCCAGTAATCTTAGAAGAAATTTAAGAAATACTTGACTGGTGGAATCTGAACTCAAGAGTTTAGCATGAATCCAATTGGAGAGATTCTTGGAGGCCTTGCTTGTGCCTGACATTTATGTGAATTTATAAGAAAAATATTGAGATAAATTAATGTAACAGAGTTTATTTTCATAGTTTTAGTTGCAAATAGTGTTCTTACCATTTCATGAAAAAAATGAAATAATAATTTCATGTACCTCAGATTATATTAATGAACAGAGACATTAAGATTTAAATTATGAGCAGTGCATTGCACAAACAATGCATTGTGAAATGTATCTACATTTTTTCTGCAAACAACTGAAAATTTCGTTAACTGCTGCGCCATCATAGCCTTGACCTCTACATTTAGATAAACCAATGCCTTTTTTTTTATGCATTTGACAATATCAAAATGCATCCCTAGTGATTGATCATTATATCATATCATAATCATGATTAATGATTATGAGGATTCATTCGAATCTTGAAAAGAAATATTACATTTAATATTATGTAATTATTAAATGTATTTTAAATTGTCTTTAATTGAGTTAAATTTGAGAATGAATAAATGATTTCTCTTTGCGTTATAAGATGTGGAAATCATGAGTAATGTATAAAAACAAGTAGTTTTGATGAATATAACAATATTATATTTAATTATACTTTTCTACCCATTTTCATTTTGTTGCTAGCGGTATCAATAATGCTAATTTGCAAAATGTGTATTCCATATGGTATTAACGACCATATTGCGTGTAGTAACACCGCACTGATAACAAGGCGCTAATGACAGTCACCGATGGTTCACGTTAATATAAACTAAGAATTTTATTTGTAGCTAAAATACGCATTGCAGGTCGTTGGCACATTTAAGTAGAACATGAATTTACTCAATTCAGTGTTAGAGAGCTGTTTTTGTTTAAACATTTGAATTTAAAAATATGTATTTTTCACGCTTCATTGTAGTTTAAGAATTTTTCGAATGGTAGTTGAAATGTAGACAAATTGTCATATTATAATATTACATAGCAATATGGCGAGAAAATGCGTGCTGTTGTAGCACTAGTTTTCTATTACAATGGAATCTTTCATATCCGGAGCCCTTGAATGTTGGGCGCCCAGACCCCGGTTCATGCGTTAACATGGCGCTGTGTCAACAATCAATCAGCACTAGGGATGCTTTTTGATATTGTCGAATGCATAAAAAAAGGCATTGGTTTATCTAAATGTAGAGGTCAAGGATATGATGGCGCAGCAGTTATTAACGAAATTTTCAATTGTTTGCAGAAAAAATGTAGATACATTTGACAATGCATTGTTTGTGCATTGCACGGCTCATAATTTAAATCTCGTGCTTAACAATGCCACGTACGTGATATTAAAAGTTCAGACATATTACTGTGGAATTTATATTTTCTTTGGTCGTATCATTAATAGGTGGAAAATAATATTATTAACAGTGATGGATTTAGATTAAAAGTAAAATTATCTTACATTAAAACAAGTTTGTCCTACAAGATGTACCTTTGTCCTAATTGCTACAAGATTTGGATATATTTATTTTGCAAGCTTTAGCAAAAATTTCATTTTTAGCAAAATATCTGAAGCGCATAAATCCCATAACTTGAAAAAAGAAGTGGCAAATTTTGAATTGGTTTTCCGCATAATACTACATTCCAAAATACTATCAAATAATAATCTATCTAAATACCTTCAACTTACTTTGAATTTGCAAACAGCACAATTTACGCAATGGAGCTTACGAAGAATTGAAAACTGTTCAGAATTACGATGATGATTTGAAAAAGTGGAAAGTCTGGAAAGTAGAAGTGGAATATAGTGAAAACGAGTGAAAAAAAGACATTTTGACAAACTCTGCGAGGATCGACGACTCACTGACAGCGAAGAAAGATACAAATGTTAACTGTGGATGCCTAGACATTGCCGTTAAACAGTTGGAGCAACAATAGGTTGGAATGAAAAAAAACAGTGGCAATTTTCAAAGTGCTTCAGCAACAAGTTTTGATAGCTCTTTCGGTCATTGAAACTTTCGAAGAAGCACAAAACCATCTAGCAAAATACCATGCAGATGTTATGGAAAACTTCTCGTCTCAGTTATTGTCATTGCACGTCTGTTTAAATAGTTAAATTTTTCTCAAAAATATCAATTTTTAAAAATACAGAGGTGCTTCGAAAAAAGCGTCTCTCACAAACCCTCAGTTAACAGTAAAGCATTTTACTAACTCCACTGGACGTCGAATTAGGATTAATGGAAAAATTCGCAATGGTACAATGTGAAGAATTCCAATAGTTACAAATGAAAAGTTTATGCACAGAGTGATATAAAATAAAAATATTGGATTTTCTTTGGCCCTCATATCCACGAGTTAAGGAAAGACCCCGATTTCTAAAAGTTGTTGAGCAATTTTGAAAAAGCAGCTCTGGGGCTTTGAAGGATGTTTGTGCCAATTTTCTGGCCAACCAGTGCACTGAAAATTACACTGACCTTGCAAATCCCATGATTATATATGCCAAGGGATGTAATATGCCTTCCAAAATTCATTTTTTACACTCGCATTTTGACTTCTCTTGCTCTAAACTTGGATTTGTTAGAGATGAATCGTTTTTACCAACAGAAAGCCTGAATGGAAAAATGTTATAAAGGGAGATGGCATCCAATTTGTTACTTGATTACTTCAGGTAAACAGGTTTGGAACTGAACCAATGGGCTACAAGTTGACATTTCTCAGACATTTTTTTACAGGTATATGCAATTTTAATTTTTTTCTATAATTTAATTACAAAGGTATTTTTCCTCTACATAAAAGTATTAAATAAGTCTGTAAGTTCTTATGTGATGTATTATAGATTCTCAGTAGTACATACAAGGAGTATCTAATATTATAGTCCCATTAAATAAAAATTAAGCATAACATTTGAAATAACATTTTTTAAGTTCACTATAATTTCAATATTTTTTTTACCCTTGAGCAGACACACTTTTTTCTGTAATATATCCAAGTGCGCACCCGTTATGCCAATTTTTTTGGTAATCATACATAACTTTTTTTATTTATTTAGCACTTTGTGCCGCACAAATTAAGTATGTAGGATTTTGTGATGCCTAAAAGGGGCCAGGAAAAGCTAATGAAAATACAATCTGAATATATACAAGTACTTTTAATTTTAAAATATATAAAAAATAATGCATTAAAAAGAAATATTTAATATTTTTGCAAAAACTAAGAATGGTCAGGTACAAGAACACCTGTATCAAAATAACAAGTGAAGAGTACATATTTCAAATGTTTAAAATAATAATACAGTTGCTGGAACTGTCCACCAAAGGATTATTTGCTCAGAAAAGTACGTGTGAATTTGTGGCAACTAAGTCAATTATTCTAAAAAATAGGAAAACAGGCTATTTTCAAGTTTTTCTTGTTTCGTAAGATGCACATTTTGGTCCATATCAATACCTCTTTGTTTTATTGTTGTTGAGAATAAATGTTAACTTGTTTGTTTCCTTGTCAAGTTCTCCATTGTCAAGCATTGGTAACAATATGACATTTTTTTCCTTTTTGTATATTATACTAGAGTGAAGTCACGGTATACATATTTATACAGTAGTGCAGCTTCTTGTTAAATAGCCTCTGACCACATGTTGGTCAGCGACATTAGTGATCCGCGAGGCTATCCAAGAATACTACACTGCCTTACAATTTGTAATACAGCATAATTCTGCAATAATCTAATGAAAATTATATATATACAATTTTCATACGCATATAACTAAAACACAATGTGAACTAGATGATTTGAACAATTTTTAGGAAAGAAATGATTTAAATTTAAAGAATGATGTCCATTGACAGTGAATACTTGTCATGAGGAATGACACGTATTTCTATATTGTTCATGAAAACATCCAGAAATGAAAGTAAACTAAGTAGTAAATAAGGGTCTCTAGGAGGTAAAAACAAGTTTCTGTGTTTCCTTTCTAGGTCTGTTAAACAAGTAAAAAACAACATAACTCAGGATTCTTCCCTTCACTGCATTTAATTGCAGAGCTGCGCTCCTTTCAAGACATGTATTGTTATTAATGTGTTAACTGGAAAAGTGTAAGAATTCAGTGGTGCATTAAAATGTGTTCCAATACATGTCAAATGTGGGGTTAAAACAATTCTATAAAATTTTACGTGCAATTTAATGGCTTTCCCTTGAAATCCTAGGATTACAAAACAACAACGTCAAGAAATATGAATTTTATTTTAAATTTTTAACCAGCTCTTAAAAGAATGAAATTTCACAAACAAATCCATATCCTTCAATAGCAGCTATCCGTAGTTTTACTTTATCTTCACCAGAATCACTAGCGCATCACTACCTAGCCAAAAAATTGGCTGAGCTGCGCTACTATATAAATACGTATACACTGTGTGGAAGTCATCTTCAAGAAATCAAAGAAGAACTCACTTTTGAATTGTTGGCATGGAATTTCATTGGTATTTCTTTTTTATTATTTGACATTGTTTCTAAAAATGTGATTCCATTGTTCAACAGGTACTCGCCTAAGTGATAACTACTGTAATAGTTGTCAGTCATGAAGTTGCATTCTTTTGAATAATTTCATCTTCACCTTAAGATTCGCTTGAAAGATCAATGAATTCTTCTTTGGATGATTGTTCCACAAAAATAGGAATTTCATCCATATTGCACATTCAAAATTCTCATACATATGCACAGTTACATCGCAAAGGAATTCTTATGTTGCAAAACAGGCAAAATGCTGAAGCCGGAGAAGTTGCGAAAGAAAAAGCGGAAAGAATATGTATTTACATTTTTGGGCGCATGGGGCATGGGGTGCGGCCAAACTTATCTTTCAACTTCGCGCAACGTTCACGATTGACAGCGAGAAAGTCTCACGTGTGAAATGAGCTCAGAAGAGAATACACAAAATAACTGCTGGAAATAGGTATCAACAATCAAGTTAACGCATCATAAGCACAGCACTGAGTGCTGTGACACGCCCACTTAAGGGTTAAAGATGCTTCCTCAAAAAAAGGTATGTGATAGGGAATTTCTGACTTCACATCTAAAATCTACCCTTTCATACGAGAAAAAGTTACCAGCTTTGGTCCAGCTGGGGCCTGATTTGATAACTGAAGGCTGATTTGACTTTTATGCAACTGTCACTAAGTCGAAGGGGCTTTGGAATATATTAAATACCTTGAGTGTTAAGACATGAGAATCATGTAATGCATTTAACATGTGTTATAAATGCCTTACTAAATAAAAATTATAAATGTAAATTACAATAGTAAAGCCAAACACAAACAAAAAAATTACATACTCATGATAAGACAGCACAATATCTTTCAAATATTGAACTTTTTTCAAATACAGATTTTTGACTACTTCCTTGCATGATTCAGGTACAATACAATAAAAGGTTTTTTTCATTTTTAACATACAGATATCTGTGAAAAGATCAAAATTCAAGAAAGTAAGTAACATCAGGAACAACTCATCATACTCTAATGTTTAACAAATTGTTATATGCAATATAGTTATTTGGTAATGCACACAACATTAACTGGTCCAGAATAAAGTTAGTTAAAAGTAGCAATATCGTACAAAGCTGAAAGGTCTCTTAATAACATCTGAATTGTCTCCTTGATCCGAGAATCGGAGCACCTGTCTATGTTGGAAGATGTATCCATGTTTTCCAATTCTGGAACAGAAAGAAAGACAAACCAATTACAGAGAAATAGGATTAATTTTTACCCCGTATAATTACCCTAAAATGGAGAAATTGCTGTACTGAAACTTGTAACAGATTGGTGACTAAGATTTTGGATAATACCCAAACAAATTTCAGAAGCTCGCTGTAGTCACGAAGAGAGAGAGAGATACTATTTGTAAGAGATGAGGTCAACATGCTATTGGAATAGTTTGGAGTCTCAACATTGTTGTCATCAAAATGTAGGGTTCAAAAATAATATATTATATATTATGGCTGCATAATAAAATAAAAATTCTCAGTATTCATTATATAACAATTTCTTTATTTTCTAAGCACAACTCAATTTTAAGAAGCAACTTGTATAGATTCAAACCTTCAAGCTGTGTTTCAATTAACGCAAGTCTCTCCTCCACTTGTTGTTGGCCATGCTCTATGTGGTCCAGGAGAATCAGACGACACTCGGTGGGGTCAATGGGCGCCTCTGGCTGGGGCGCACTTTGCACTGCCTTCCTCGCAACCATGCCATTTGCAGCTGAAACATCAGACACTTCTTAGAGTGTAGGAGGGTGATTGCGAGAATGTTCTGTGGACTATAATTAACAGTCCTATACCTAATGGGGCGTGTCAACGACAATTCTGGCTATCTGCAAACAATACTGGCGACTAAAAAAACAACAGAATTTCACAAGTAATTCCACGAGTGCTTAGGAAATTCTCGAGTCATGAAGCAAGGAGTGAAGGATCTGAGAATTTTCAAACCAAGAGTGGGATTTACTAAGGATTTTCACAAATGAAATCAATTAATTAAAATAATATTTTACACTTACCCCACCATTTCACACGCATATTTTTGTAACGCGATTACTCGTGTGTTAGATTTTATCTAACAACTGTTCATGTTGTATTTATTCTTTCACTATGAATCCGATTCGTGCATTAATATTCCGAGATATTTGTTATCAAAAGTAATAATACATAAAAAGTGTGTGTGTGTGTGTGTGTGTGTGTGTGTATGTGTATGTATGTGTGTGTGTGTGTGTGTTTGATTGTGTTCGTTTGATATATATTCGATTGGGGAATATCAATTTTAGAGAAAATCGGCTGTACAGTTAAGCCGCTACCGTTGTTCACAGATCGACAGACTTTTGCTGTCATTCGATTTTTCGGTTTGAAGGATCCACAAACCATTGATTCTGGGTAGACTACATTAGAGGATTCTTTTCTAAATTTAATAATTGGTTTTATTCACTTTTTCGGTAACAGGGCCCTTTATTAGGAGTTTTTTTTTTTTTTTTTTTTTTTTTTGCCGAAAATTCGCCATTTTTACATAACTTTCTATTCCGAATTGAGAAAGTAAAAAGTTCTAAATCTTACGAAAAATTCTTAAATTTTCCTTAGAACGAGTCGGAAATTGTGCATTGTTTACTAAGCCCTGCAGTGCAATGGACGAATTCAGTGAAAAAGGTTGAAGAAAAGTTCGAGCCTACCCTTTAAAGGTGGCCAAGCATCTCCACATTGAAACCTCTTAAAATAGGTCAAATTGGCCGAAAAAAGCTAAAAGAGTCGAAGGCTGTACGAAAGTATCCCGAATAAATGCCAGTTCGGAGACGATCCCCTCTACAATTGTCTCAAAATACATTTAAAAATGCACTAAAAATTGCTGTACAAGTAAAATGTCATGTAACATGTAAAAAGTTTCATCGACAAGGGGTCTAAACATAGTGTTGCTCCCCTCTTGTTTTAGGCTGTGTATGCCTTTAAAATGTAGTATAGAGAAAGTTATGTATGCAGCTTAATATTTAAACAGAAATACATGTTTTGGGGGCCCTAATATTGAAAATGTGCCTTTTTTCAAAATGTCTGTCCGCGTGTGAACAACACTAGTACTTTTAACTATTTGTACAATGTTTGCCAAAATATTTCCCCAATGCGACTTTGAAAATAATACATTTTGAGGCTACTTTATATGAAGTCCGTGGGTCATTTTCAATTGTTTTCTTCAAAAATGGCTGCACAGCTTTCCTATACATTTCTTGTAAGAATAGAGTGAAACACAAACCTTATACAATGTGAGTCAAAAAGGAAGCAACTAAGAATGACAAGATGGAACATACACACACACAGTCACAGTGGAACTCTGCATGTTCTATTGACACCACAATGATTCAAAATCTGAACTGCTTGCCACAAGGAGGCATATGTCCAAACCTTAAAAATATTATGTGGAGCAGCAGGTTTCGTTATTACCAAATCAATTTAAAAAGACCTAAACAGTTTTTCTTTTGCGGAACAAAATGATGCCATGAGAATTTCACGAAATCCAAACCATCTTGACAATAACAGACATCTGAACATACAGACAGGCTGAAACACTATCACATCTGGGAACTGCTTCTGTAATCAAACCACGAATTCACTAAATATGTTACCAGTATGTGAAAATGTTATTGTCGACCTTTCAAATCATTTCCTGAATGTCCTGCAAGAACAGAATGTAAACTTCGCAATGTAAAATGCAGAACGCACACAAGTTTTTCTATCAAAAAATCGCCTTTTCCCAGCACATGATTACAATACTTTCTTACAAAGTAAGGGCGAGAAAGCAAGACGTTTCAGATGCGATCTGGGGTCTATTGGCTAAGGCACTATTACTCTAGTATCCATATTTGATGATCAGAGTGACGAATGCGAATGTTCAGAAAAGCCACCCTATAGTATTCACACTTAGGCAAAGGGAAGTTTCGATGTATTTATTCTGGACTCAAAGATCAGACCTCTTGGTCAACAAAGCTACAGACAGGGACTTGCAGCTACATAGGTGTTCAGTTGTGAATACCAAAGCTGATTTTTAACATTGAAGGCGCCTATGAATATTGAAGTCTTTTCTGCACGTCTGTGTGCCACACACTTCAATTTCAGATCATTTCCAAGTCAATATATATCCAGCAGATTTTACTATCAAAATGTACGGACACTTCGTGCTTCCTAATATAATACTTAGATAAGGGGTAGGACAAAGATTTTAAATCACAGAAAGAACGTGTATTCTTCCTCCTAGTACATTACAGAGTTTTTAACCGTTTGTTGAAGTGAAATGGCATCTCCCAACAACCGTCAAAAGTCAATGAATCATGACAAATGACTACAAATTCAATTAATTGAATAAGAATATTATCCATTCATCAAAACAACACAGCAAGTAATATTTACAAATAATCCTGAAAATTTTGAATCTTTTACAAAGGTATCTTGGATTTTGCTCACAATCATTCATACATGAGAATGCACACACATGAATACATTTATGACCAAATCAACATTACAATATAACCTTCATTTATTAGTCATTGTGTGTAATTTACATTAATATTTATTTTCTGGGTATACCCATTCATCAAGACTGAACTGTCAAAGCTATGTAAAATTAACAATAAAACCTTACCTCCAGAGGCATCCTTTGTGTTGCCTGTATTACCCACCGACAAAGATTCATCAAAGTCATCTCGGCAGACAGACACATTGTCTTCAGTATTACTATCTCTATTAAAATTTGCTTTCTTATCATTCACTTTAACAGGGCTCGATAAAACTGTCGAATTACTCATTTCTTCATTACCACAAACTGACATGGAATCTTGTATACTGAAAAGAAAAAAAAATTAAGAGTCTACTAAATCTCAAGTTAGGCACTGGCTTCAAATATATTAACATATGGATCATAAGCCACTGAGTTACAAAGGAGGAATAAATATGTTATTAATCCTCATAACTATATCAAGTTATACCACACTTATAGGTGTGCAAGATCATTTTAATGAATTCCTTCATTTAAAATTGAGTAGTTATTTGCTACAACAAAGATTGGTAGAAGGCAACACATTCCATGAAAAGGAACGAATCGCAGCAATAAAGAAATAATGAAAACAATTTCGGTTGAAGAAAAGTTTTACAAAAAAATATCACTATCTCTTTTTCAATCATTACAATGAGTGAGAACAATATATCTCTTAAGTTTCATAACTCTTACACAAGTGAAACTCTTACAAAACTTGTACAATGCGAACATATATGCATATTATTATATAAATAGTAGTTCTACATACTTTTGTGCATTACAAATGTGTATGTTTAAGGCAAAATATAAATATCATTATATACTAATAATATATTTTGTACTTCTTTCCTTTTCATACCTCCTTATAAATATTTACATATGAAGTAATGGTTTCTTTAAATTTGGTGGTTTTTGAAATGATTAATACCACTTGGCACCCCTGCGCCGCACGCCGCCACGCCGAGTGACCGGCCTGTCACAAGGGAGCGTCGCGGCGGTGCTCATTTGGGGGGACGTTATATTTGGCCAAATTCACTTTACCCATATTCATATCATTTGGATGGTTGAAACGATATTGGAATCACGAAGCATTTCGTCATTGCACTGTATGCCCACATTTTTGAAATTCTTTCTGGAAGTATGAAATAATGCAATTTGAAAAATGACTTTTGGCTACCTTACATGTAACAAAGTCTTCATAGCATAAATTCTATATTAACTATGACTTGAATGTCATTTACACAGTGAAAATCCGTCCATTGGTTCAAACGTTATTAGTAATTTTTACTTATTTTTGCCAACTCTTCTAGGTGGTGACTTAAACTGCAGAATCGATAAGCCAAATCATAAAAATCTATGATCACTGACACACTAGCCCAGAAAGGACAGTTTATTCATAACGATGAAACTGAATCAACTTGTATAGCGCCAAATGAATAGAGCGCCATCGATCCAGCTTTCTCAACAGACTGCAATCCCATATGATACACTGCTCACTCAGACGCAGTGACCATAAGGAAACATTTGCTGGTCAGAGTTCCTTTAAACATATTAAATGAGTGAAGAATTCAACGCAAAAGACAATCAAGAAAGCTTCAAAGCAATGCAGTAGAAAACGCAATAGAAGAGCTAGAAGATGCAAAGGAATACATATTCAATAACAAGCTGGACAACGCCACCAAAATAAAAGGCAAAGCAACAGAAATTACAAGTCCAAATGGTTCGACACAGAATGTTATGAGGAACAAAGGAAAGTACTGAATGTGCTGCATGCGAATAAACAACAATCAGAACAGGGCAAGGATCAAGGCTACTTCAATGTTGAAAAGAAGTACAAGGCTCTGATCAAAGAGAAGAAAAAAGGAGTTCAGACAAAAAAACAGAAACAATTGGTAGAAGAAACACGAAGAAATCCATACATTGCCTTGCAAACTAAATATAATGTACACTATACATATATAGCAATGAAAAAATGGGAGACTCATTTCAAAAACATACTAGACCAAGAAGGAAAACAATATATCCCTACACCAAAAGTTTTAACAACTTCAATAGATCTCTGGAACCCCTTTTCACTGGAGGAAGTAAAGAAAGCAATATTATCCCTCAAAAACTATAAAGCGGCAGGTTCAGACTACACTTATAATGAACACCTTATCAAATCAGAAACAATGCTATGCAAACTGTGGGCAAACATTTTTAACAAATGTGCAGAAATTTGTGACATTTTCAAAAAATAAAGAGAATGAACCATCAAGGTGCTCCACAAAGGGAAAGGTAATAGCGATGATACCAATGCTTATAGAGGTATCATGCTCGAATTGTGCCCCTTTCAAACTACTATCAAAAATGATCCCATTGAGAATATTCGAAAAACTAGACACCAAATTACCAGAAGAACAATTTGGCTTCTGCAGAAACCAATCAACCACCACCACAATAATACTACTAATGAATGACATTGAGAAGGCCACGAAGAAGAAGAAAAAAAGATAAACTATATGCCATTTTTCATGATTTTGTAAAAGTCTTTGATTACACCAACAGGCAATGGGTTATGGGCCAACTCAGAGCAGTACTTGGCACACTATGTATGGACAAGACTTATAAGCTCCATACTGAGATACGTGATGTGCCTACACAACAGTCTAACTATATCAGACCCAATTATCCAAAAAAATGGAGAGCTTCAGGGGGACTCATTAGGTCCCCTACTATACATCCTCACTTCTACAGACCTGATCAACATAGCAAGAAATAAGGGAGTAACTATATACGCACATGCCGATGATGTAGCAATATGCTTAGAGGAAATTAACACTTTACAAGAAGCCATTGCGGAAATGGAAAAATGGTACAAAACTCAAAACTCCGAGATTAACACCAACAAGACAAAATTTCAGATTTTCAGAAAAGGAGTGATAGTCCCACAAAACACATTTAAAATAGATGGTAGAAAGTTAGAAGTAGACCCTGATTTCAAATAATTAGGGATAACACTACAAACGAGTGACAGAAGATTCACTAAAGACATTGCAGAGAAAACCTCTCAAGCAAGGATCGCCATCAATGAAATCAAATTTATTAGGCATTTGGACACGAACACAGCTATCAAGCTTTTTCAAGCAAAAGTCTTACGTCATTATTTACAGTATTAACATCTGGGAAAACCTCACAATAGGAAATTTATATGACCTGGAAAAGTGAGAGCCACATTCCTACAAGCATTGGCCATATCTAAAAGAAAAAGATCTAGACTGGCATATGTTCTTTCCCAAGAAGCATTGTTGATAGAGGATCTCAGACATTTCCTCCTGCCAAATACTAAGGCAGCGGAATCAATCTTACAAAGCCTTAACAAGAAAAGAGAAGAAATATGGCAAGAGTTTTACACTTCTGAAGCAAGATGTAACACAAACTTGATGTTGGCAAACTACAAGATGTATCGCAACGCCAGGTCTGCAGTGCATGGTTTTGACGATCTGTTGTGTACACTGAAGATGTTCCACGATCCAAAGGAAACGTGTGTGTGCAAACACTGCGATTGATACCACATCCAGCAGTGTAAAGAAAGACAGCTGTCAATCAACCAGAATGCATGGATGAACAGCAACTGTTTGACTTCTTGTTTTTTTTCTCCCTCTCTCCCCTCCCTGTAATAGAGCGTATTAGTAATAGAGCACGTGGAAAAATATTGTAGAATACGATAACGGTGAAGAAATAGTCCATGAGCATGAGATTGACACCGGTATATGAACTATTACAAAAATAATAAAGAATTACAGTACATGCAAAAGGATGCCTACCTCTTTGATGACAATTTATCATCTTCATCAACGTATCTTTCTTTTTGCTCTTCTGTCTCTTCTTGAACTGTTTCTGCTGTAACTACTTCAGTTTCTGTCGCAATTTCTATAGTGTTGTCCACAACAACAGTATCTGCTACTTCAGGTGAATTCGTTTTTGTTTCAACTTCAAGTTTCACTTCCACTGGTGCCTCACACTAAAAATTTTTTAAAAATTGGGGAAAAATACTATTAAAAAATCAACTTCCTTTGTTATGTTGCAAACGGATCGAAAAAAATCTTTGCAATAGCATCACACAACGAAACATTTCAAACCATAAGGACAAAAACATAATCAATTACATGCATCAACCATCTTTAAAACATTCTTCTTTAAATTGTTAGATGAAGCAAATGGGGAGCGAGGGGAGCAAGGGGAGCTCGTCAGCCTGGGATTGGCAACCTGGCACCCAACCTGGCACCAGAAGTTGTGAGTACACGGGAAATACTTCCACCAAAATTTGATCACTGAGTAGCCTAAAAAAATTCTTCTGGTCTCATGAATACATAGCGTTAATTACAATTTAAATGTAATATGAAGAATGTGTACCATAACTTTGTATGAACTTTTATTATGATTATTTGATATTACTGGTGTATGCGGCATTACCATATAATGCAGCAATGGATATTTGAGAAGTTATTCTTGTCTTTGAGAAGTCTGTAGTTTCGTGTGCATTCAGAAAGCGATATATCGGATGGCCTTTAGTTTGGTTAGTTTAGTTTGGTTATTAAATTTAAATGTGAAATTATCCTTACTAATCTGTGTAATGAGCTGCAAATAATGTGAGCAATTACAAATAATGTGAGAAAGTATGTCATGTACCATCACTAGTTTGAAGCTTTTATTCATCATTCAATGGTTGGGGAAATATCTGGAGTTCAAGAAAAGGTGGGCAGATGGTAATTTTTGCCCAAACATCACATACAGTTTTTACTATTCTTTGATTAAATAAATCAAATCAAGTATAAGTAAAAACCATAGATGCTTCAAAAAGCGCACAATACTGGATTAAGAAATCTAAAACTCTGCAATGATCGTCGCAAGTGATTAGGAAATAAGTCAAGGTTTAAATTCACCTCACACTTGCTTTGAAAGAGAGTTTCTGAAATAAAGGTCCATTGACAGTTTATCAACTATAAAAATGTTGGTCAAAGACAATAAGAAAAAATCTGTGTCGCGATTAAACAAGGATGCAAAGGTTTTTGGAGACATTCTGACCTAATGGATGACCTAACACCACCCCCAAAGGAAAAAGTCACTAAATATTTTGAAGCAGAAACAAATTTAAATGATGTAAAAATGTATAATGATTTACTTTCACTGGTTTCCCTAATTATTTAAATATAGCACAACAGAATTCTAAAATTATCCCATTAGAAACCAAAGATGTGAATTTACTTCTGAAAACTGAAGTTGTTTCGAACTTTAAGAGCCATTTTTCTTTCTCCACACAACAAAGATGTCTTTCCTCAATATTGCTACCTTAAAATTTTGACCTTTGAATGATAATCAAACATGGGGTGGAGGGAGAATGTATGAAAATATGAATTGCCAAGATTTGACATTGTGATCCTAAAGAAGAAAGCTGTTCGATCCATGAAGACAGTCCAAGGACCAATCTTCTGCTGGAGAATCACCGGGCAGAACTACAATTCTGTCAAATCCTTTCCTTTTATAGTCATATGTGAATCAATAGCTAATACTATTTATTCAATAAATAACTCACCATCTCAAGAGATTGCTCTACTGCATCATATTTATTACACACTGTAGTGTATTGGTGAGAGAAGTTCCTTTTTGTTTTGGAAGTTTCAACTTCATTTTGCTCTTCTGTTTTCATAGAAGTTTCAGCTGTGTCAATTTTTCTTTCATTTCCTGCAATGAAAAAAGGAATCATTCATCTTCTTAAGTTACTGACATGACCATTTTTACTTTTTCATACATAAAGTACATAGATGTTCAAAACTGCATAACAAAAATCCCCACATTTTGACTCTGAACATGAACTGGGATTCTGAACCAAAAAGTGTACCTTTCCCCTGTCTAGCCATTCTATTAACTGAAATTTTCTATAAAATTATTTTACCAGATGTACCTGCAAATCAGTTTGCATGGAATCTTGAATACATTTAAACACTGGATCACGTACGTTTTCAAGAGCCAGTAGCTGACTCATAGCATTTTGCTGTCCCTCATCACTGACCAATCAGAGAGCTCCAAATAAGTCCCATTCATAACAAGAAGTCGTTTTGTGGCTTCCACTGAGCAGACAACTGATGATGATGGCTAAGCCATCGAAAGCTGTTCTTATATTAAATACTATTGTTGGCAATGACAACGTTTATAATTATTTCATGAAAAATGCCAACGATAACACACCACAACACCTATACCCATTCATAACTCTTAAAATGAAAACATGCGGCTGAACCAAGTCACGTGCCCCAAATCACCTTCCATTGTCACCCGGCCTTTAAATGACATAGGTCCCTAGAAAACCGCACTCAAGACCCTGGGATAAAATCTGTCGTAATTTCATGTTGATAGTGCAATATCCCTCCATTTTTTATATTATATCAAATTGAAGTAATTTTTTCCTAATTACTAAACACATTAGTCATTAATTGTCACATTGTTTACTATATTTTTGTGTAGTTCAATTATGTTTTACAAGCAATCCTTCTTCAGAGTTGTTAATACGTGTCCTTGAAAGTTCATCGCTCTACGAGACCTCAGTTATTAACTGTTTTATCGGAAATTTACTATAAGAAACTACTCACAGAGCGAAACATTATTTGAAATTTATAACATGCAACAATACTTTGCTGAGCAGGTTTTTTATACTAATCATCTGCTTCCAATGCTATAGCTGTTTAATCTTAGACAAAAAATATATATAAAGAAACAACCATTATAATAACAAAAGTCTCATGCAGAACTGTGAATTTCTTATACAACTGGTATTTAAAATGGCTATCTTTGGTTGTGTTATTTTCTAAATGACTTTTACATCATATGAGAGCTATTTTTCAAATTTATAACATTTTTTTTTCTTTCAATTTTCAAAAAAACAGTTTTGATCTGTAGAAGATGAACTGAAATTAGCATATCAAAAATGTTTTTGCAATACAATTCTGTTCAAATCAGATTAGTCATTCTCAACTGCTCTAAGAAAGACATGAAGAGGTGCAGCAAAATAGAGTTAAAGTTAAACTTCTTTTAATTATAATTTAGAAATGTGCCCTCGATAAAAATACATTTGGGGCTGTATGGGATGGTGGATGTCACACTTATGAAAGGCAGCTGACGCTAGTCAGGTCAGGTGCTGATGCTGATTAAGTGTTCCCAGGCATATCTGAACGGGCACCAACTTATTAAAAGCAAAATGTATGACAGACAACAAGATCAATTTTCATGAAGTGTTCACCCATGGCAGCAACTGTCGTAATATTCTAGGCAGTCAATAATGAGTTAAATATTAACACTATCTGAGGAACGTAATGTTTCTTACTTGAGAGAACATGTAAATCCGGTGGAGATGGATTCTGACCCTTTTCCCAACTATGAGCCCACAAGTACAGCTTTGGGTGATCTTTCTTTCTGTAAGAGAAAATACAATTAACATTAAGTGTACAGAGAAGGGTTTATTTAAAAAAATTAATGCACAGATCGAATATTGTTTCGTTTCATCACATTACAAGACTGAAGAACAATGCAAATCAAATTTTCCAACTAAGGTTTCTGAGTTCTAAAGTTCAATTCAAGTTTTCAAACTCTAAAATTTAAATTTTCCTTTCCACAACGTATTTGGAGTTCGAAATCAAACAACAAGAAATAATAATACATTTAGTTTCAATTAATTTGAATAATAATATTAATATTTAAATGTCAATGAGAACGGTTTCGACTAGTGTATGACAAGTCAATTTGCTCTAGCAGTGCATTATTTTGAAATAATAGCACTTATGAAGGTATTACATTTTGAATAATAACTTTATATTCTCACTCTTTCAAACAGAACCTTTGAGAAACTTCAACAATGCAGTTTCTATTCACAACACGTAATTATAGCTGATAATTAAAGATGGAGCAATGAAATTATTGAATGAAAGTGTTAGTTTGATTACATGATGACAGAAGCCACATAGTTTTGAAAACTGCTCCGTTGATAGTAAATTTTAAACAGATATAATTTTTATCTTTGGGACATTCCACACCAAATCGAAAAAGTTTGAGGAAAATTGAAACTCACCGCTTGTAGAACCCTTCCGATTACTCACATAAAAAAAGGAACTAAATACTTACAACACAAACGTATAATGTATATACAACATGAAAAATCGAAAATCCCTAAAACAGTTTAAAGTTGTTCAGTTCTTATTTTCTAAAACCGATGAAATGAGGGAGGTATGCAAATTCTGAAACAATACAATCACTACTTACTGCGAACAGAGTTATGAATGTTTCTGAAAATGTAATTAAAATGTTTTTATATTTACTAACTACTGACATGTATGTGGTAGTTAGTATTGTCCGCACGCATTGTCCTTGACTCTTATATCATATACTGCTATTTGTCAAAATTGCAACATCAAGAGGACATACTATTACAATGAAATTTATTCCAGAGATAGAGAATATCACAATATACAAATAATAAAAATTACAGAACTGTACATGCATTTTGATCTTGAATATTTAGTACATTGTGAAGCCGCCATGCGCTGAGATCAGATGATCTAAATGTGGCATGGATTCGAAGAGGGTCTGGATATGCTGCTCGAGATCACACTGCCTTGCGGTTTCTTTGCATGACCACAAAGCGTCAACAGTGGCTCTAGGAGGACCAGAATGAAGAAGTTCCCGACTGATCGTATCCCAGACATGTTCAATGCATGACATGTCAGGCAAACGTGCAGGCCAGCAAAGCAGTGGTACCCGTCGTTCTTTGCCGAAAGCATATTCCTCGCCACATGCGGTTGGGCCATTGTCTTGCTGAAGTATGTTGTGAGGAGCTGCTTACAGAAGGGGCAGTACTTTGTGCTTTAAAATCTCCCTAATTGCTCTCTGAGGCATTGGTGTTTTTTTGTCAATGGAATCTGACGCAGTGGTGTGCATGCCACCGGTCCAGCCCTCATCAGATGGGGTCGAACCATCGACGCTGACATGACTACATTCCTTGCAGTGCTCTAAAGTTGAGTCAACACTGTTCTGTCGGTTATGGCCATGCAGACAAGATGGTGGTCATCTCGCGCCGAGTTCAAGCCACCTGTTCAAGACATGCATCACTGTCAAAGCAGCGTGCACCGTTTGAGCAGCAATGTCATGGTACGACAAACCAAACAGCTTTTCAGAGACCGATCATTGTGCCCGGTTGGAACTCACTCAAGATGCTGATATTGCGCCTTTTGGCGCCGAGGCATACCAGCTCGTTTCCAAGTTATTTGAATGCTCTACACCGCTGAGTGTGGTGAAACACTGACGTGACCAATCACATAAAGGAGGGCACTGCTAGACCAACGTGCACGCCACCATTATGCAAATTTCATAACTTCTTATGTTAGATAGAAAGCCACGGAGGAACAGGGGAGCCGCCGTCTACAACCCCCCATATGCCATGCATCCAGGTTTTGTCGGGCCTTTCTATGTCGAAGAAAACTAACACATTTTGTCTCAACGTAAAAGAGGAAATCTGAGTCGCTAACATGACTAAGTGATCCAGGGTTGACCAGTGTTTCCCAAAACCAGATTGGATTGGAGTTAGCAAGCTCCTCGACTCAAGGTACCAGACCAGTGGTTTACCATACTCTCAAAGATTTTACTGACAGATCGTTAAGGAGATTGGGTGACAATTTGTCGGTATCTATATTTTCCTTCCTTCGGTACCGGTATGATTTTAGCTTCACGCGATATTCTTGGAACCATATGTTCGTACCAGATTCCATTGTAAAAATTAATAAGGTTAGTGTTCTGACTGATTTTCAACATCCCCTTATGTATCTGCTCTGGCCCAGATGTTTTTTGGAAGATGTGGGGAAGTCCATAGAAAAAGCGACATATTAACTTTCTTCTATACTCCCTGAAAAATCAAGAGGAGAGTTCTCCATTCTTTTGCTAGGGAGGAAAGATAGGGTATTGCAAGCTGAGCTCAACATCATCTCATAGTGGGAGCCATCAAAAGCTTTCCTCTTCAGGTCCACAATGTGATATCTTGGCAATTATTCATCGCTTCACTCATACTTTCTGCACCTCATGTTTGAATGTCAAAGGTGAAAATTTTGAGGTAGCAATATAGAGGAATAACATCTTTCTTTCCAGGATTTGGTATTCGAAGTCCAAAACAACTTTGTTTTTCAGAAAAAAATTCACAACTTCACTTCCTGATGGAAAAGTTTAGTCTTCCAGTGTATACTATTTAAATAATTAGGAAAACACAATGAACAGCAGATCACTATATATCTTTACATAATTTAAATTTGTTTCAACTGAATGACTTAAATATATTTAGTAACTTTTCCCTAAGGATCATCTGGTGAATCAAAATTTCTCAAAATCACTAATCCACCACCATTGAGCTCTTGTTTAGTCCCATCACAGAGTCTTTGTCTCAATGTCTTAGTTTGGCTGTGTTTTAGATTATAAACTGACCGTGCACCTTTTTCCAGTAATATCTTTCAAAGCAAATGTGAGGTGAACTAAAATCTCGACATATTTTATCATCAGAAAGATGGATGGATATTTTTGGAGAGAGAGAGAGAAGAAAGAAAGAAAGAAAAAAAAGAAGAAAGAAAACAAAAGAAAAGAAAGAAAAAGAAAAGAAAAAGGAAAAACGACAGTTTTTTGGTATCAAGCGACCCAAAAACCTTTATCTCCATTGAAAATCTCGAAATTGATTTCCTGTAGCATTACATATCTTTCTCTATACTACGTATATTACTCAATACATACATATTGAACATACATACATACATATGTTCTACATTTGTGTACGAGAAAGTAATAACATTCAAAAAACAAAAGAGTATCTTGCTCCTAAATACATTGATTTTGAGGGAACCTTTGCCCAAGATCATTTATGACACCATCTCAGAGCTGGAGGAAATTTTGTTCTAGATACTTACTCTGCTATGTTGACTTTGACACGTAGACTGTGTATTACAGTTTGCAACTGCAGGAGGGTTCCTGTGAGGTCATGTGAATCCTTTAAAATTGCTTCATTTTGAGCTATTTGTAGAGGATTCTTCGAACGGAATGACAGACTGTAACATACAGAAAAATAAAATTAAATTTGGTTTATGTCAAAATAATATCGCAAAACGTAGTACATTTGTAAAGAAATGAAAATATAAATAGAAAAAAGGAAACAATTTTATAAGATAAATAGATTAGCACTAATTACATAAAAGAAAAGAAAGAAACTTTATAAAAACTATACTCGATGAAATACAAATGAAAAAAGAAAAATCAAAGAAAATAAAAAATCTAACATATTTTCTATTTACAATACGTATATAGAAGCTAGAATATAAATTACAATAGGTATAGTATAACTTAGATGAAGGATTTCAATGCAAACAGGACATTACTCAAAAATGGTCTTCAGAACAATCTCAGAGGAGTTTATCAACAAGTATTTTATCATACTTTTAGTTGATATATTATTTACATTCAGGATTTTCAAATTACAAGAAAGCAAATTGTAAACTTCATAACTGATATATTCAAAATTTCTTCTACCAATATACTTTTAACGTCAGGAGGTTGCAAATTTAAAGTTCTTTTATTGGCCTTTACTTTTGCTTCATAGATATTTTATAAATAAGAGAAATTCTCCAAGACTGAATTCAACATAAAATATTTCCTAATATCAATTATTTTATTTTCTCTATATAAGATTTCTGAAGAGTATTTTTTATCATTTTCAAATATCAGTTTAATAATTAATTTTTGAATACCACTCAGAGGTTTCAAGGAATTAGCATAGGCTCCTCCCCAAGCAATTATACCATATGTAGTGATAGACCAATAAAATGCCTAAAATATCATTAGAAGTTGTTTTGTATTAAATAATTTAGTAATTATATAAAAAATATAAATGAGATATCTTAATTTATTTGCAATCTTTGATATATGGTAACCCCATTTTAAATTGCAATCTATAAGAATACCCAGGTATTTTGTATGATATTCTCTTTTTATCTCTGGACAAGTACAGTGTTGTATATTCCAAGAATTTATGTATCCTCAATGTACAATGATCCAGAACACTGTTCAAATAGCTGCCATATGTAGAGTATACTGTCTTTGTTATATTAAGGCTACGATGGATTGCACATAACCAATTAGCTAACAGATTTAGGTTGACTTCAGCTCTTTGAAGAACATCAGTCCGTGATTTACCATTAACTATAATGCAAGTATCGCCGGCAAAAGATATCAAATCTCCCTTTGGCAAGGTGAGAAATATGTCATTTATGTATAGAATAAAGAATAGTGGTCTCAATATTGTTCCTTGCGGAACTCCACAAGTGACCATTCATTCTTTACTAGTAACGTTTATTTTCACTACTTGTTTACGATTAGTCATGTAACTTTTAATCAAATCATAAGTAATTCTACGAAAACCATATCTACAGAGCTTCTTTAGTAGTAATTCATGGTTGACAGTATCCAATGCTTTAGCTAAATCCAGATAAATAGATAGGTAGGGCATACCCTTTTGAAAACCAACTTGGAATTGGTTTATAATATTATGTTTATTTAAGTAGTTTTCAAATCTAACTTTCAATAATTTTTCAAATATTTTCGCAAAATTTTAGATTAGTCAGATAGGCTGGTCTATCTATATCACCTGAATTCTAGATTGGAATAATCTCACCTTTTTTTAAGTGTTCAGGAAATACACCTGTCTCAATACTTTTTATTAAATATATAAGTTAATGGTTTTAATATATGTTTCGAAACATGTTTAATGACTGAAAATGAGACTTGATCAACACCCGCAGACTTTTTACTGTTCATGGCGTTTACAGTATTCAATATTCCTTGCTCCGTAGCAGGATTTAAAAAAATTGAATATGCAGGGGTTCGATCGGAATTCAATGTAGTCTCAGTCATTATAACATCCCGATTTTTAGCCACATTGGGACCAACTCCAACAAAAAAGTCATTAAACTTGTTTGCGATGTCAATATCATTTTCAATGAAAATACCATTGACATCATCAAACATTTTTTTAATTGGTGTATTGTAATTTTTCTTTTCATAAAGTGTTTCATGAAATTCCATAACTGTTTCAGAATACCATTATAATAAGAGTCTTTAGCAATTTTAATTAATACGTCCAACCTTCCTTTGTAATTAAGATACCTATCTTTAATAGCATTACCATGAGGATATGATCTTGTTTGTTTATAAAAATGGTTTTTAATTTTACAAGATTTAATTAATGCTTTTGTAATCCATGGTTTCCTAGGTTTAGTCTTGGAATTCAATTTAAATGTTACTTTAGATTTATTGATGGCATCCTGTAAAATTTGAATGAAATTAAAAACAGCTTTATTTAAATTTTCTTCTGTATAAACACAATTCCAATTTGTATTATTTATAATGTTTAGAAGCTTTCTGAAATTAATTTTAGATTTTAGTATATGTTCATTAGTATTGTCATGTAATTTTTTGTCTGCATTTTCTAATAGTATCGTTGCTTTATGGTCTGTCAAATCTAAGTCACAAACAAATGGTTTAACCCTTATACTTCTATCAATTTTATCAAAAATATGGTCAATACTAGTACTCGAGTCTCTGACGATTCTTGTTAGATTATTTATATAAGAGATATAACCAGATTCATAAAAATTACTCACATATTCAGTAACTAAATTATCATTTTTTAATAAGTCTAAATTCATGTCACCAATAATAAGATGATTTTTAAGGTTACTTTGATAAATTAGATGTTCTTTGAGTTCGTTAATAAAGTCGGTAATTTCCAGATCATGAGATCTATAAAATGAAGTTCTAAATATGCTGTCTGTGTTTGTTGATATCTCCGTAAATATAGCTTCCATTTTTCCAATATTGATAACACTGTTTTTATGTTTGATATTTTTTTTAATATAAATACAATTTCCATAATTTCTATTTAATTGACTGTTGTAAAAAACATGTCAAAACCTGAAATCTCATATCAATTCTTGCAATTAATATCAATGTGTCTGTGCATATAATAATTTCCAGTTTGATTATCATTGAGTAAATAAGTAAATTTAAACTGTCAATATTTTTATTTAAACATCTAATGCTCACATAAAAGGTAAAAGTTTCATTAAAACTTTGTAAACGATCATTCAAATCATGCAAACCATCACGTTTAACAGTATGCATGTCCCTATTAATATTTTTAAAGTATGCTGAATTCATTAAGGATATCTGGAAAAAACAAAAAATAAATACAAAATAACAAAATTATTTGATTCTGCATTTTCATCCAAAAAAATGTGATAGATATCAGCATCTAGTACAAAGTGTTAGCAAATCACACAATTTTTATAATACTTATACGTGTCACAAGAATATTCATCGAAGGCATAGTGATTAGTGGATTACTTGGATTTAAATTTATCATTAGCTATCGAACAATTTCTACACTTTTTTAACAGAATTTCTACACATCGACTTTTTGACTAGAGTCGGGGCAGTTTTCACCTTCATGATTTGCAGCTCAATAAGCAAACAAAAGCATTGTTGCACCTCTCTGCACTGTGACTATACCCATGACACTTAAAACACTGGTTTACATTGAAATCCTCATACACACAGCATCTCTGCCAACCAATGTATACAGTTTTGTTGTTAATGACTTTATGGAACAATTCAGGTTTAATTTCCACATGAATCGTTTGTGTCGATTACATTTTGATGTTCTGAATATAAAGAACTTTTAGTCCACCATTTTTGCAGTCAGGGAAATTTTGTCTAATTAAAGATGATTCAGCACTACCCTTTTCGAATTGATCCTCCACACCTTCAATCTTAATTCGCAGATTTCTCAAGCTTCTTGTTTCGACTTTACAATCATTAGTAAAAACCTTACTCAGCTCAGAGATAACATTTCACTTTTACAGATCCTCCTCTAGTCTCTCTAACAGAACTAATGCTTACAATGAGTTTTGATATATCAATTTTTGACTTCATCTTCTTCGTAATATAACCTTGTTTAACTCCGGTTTTAGATTTAATCACAATTGGTGGAACCTTTATCTTTTTCCCATGAACGGTCGAAGTTATTTTTATTCACACAAAATTTTGATTCTAAGTTTACTACTTTCTCCTTCAACATAGCATTTCATTTCTTCATTTCTTCGACTAAACATTTCAATAACTCAACCTCTCTTTTTGCGTTGATTTCACCACCATTGTTCACAATGTCGCAACATTTCACTAATGATCCAACTAAAAAAATTATGTCATTACATCTTTCTATAAAAGATTTGTGAAATGCAGAACCACAATTAACGCACACAGATGTTTTTAATTCCTTACCACAGCAGTGATAGGTCAACAAACCTCGCAGAAGTAGTCAAATGCACTAGCACATTATATACTAGCACTCATAGCTGATTAGAATTCCAAGTTGAAACTTTCTTTCCATTTCCCTTACTGAACGTAATAAAAAATTACTACATAATTGACATAACCATAATTATTTTCTTATGTTTCAGGTGTCACATTTGGTTAGTCGAACAGCAGTTAATAAATAGTTGTCTATCAATTAGAAAGAATTAGAATGAGGTTATGAAAAAGTAGAAATTTGGAAATTTCAAAGTGTGTTCCTTGCAACCAACTTTTACCAATAAAAAAATACCAATTTCTCTTTAAACACCCAAAACAGTCAAACCAGTATGAACAACCAAAACAGTAAAATGAGTCAAAACAGTCAATACAGCACAAAGAGTCAAACTAGTCAAACTAAAATAGTCAAATGAGCCAAAATAGTCAAAACATTAAAAATTATCAAAATAGCCAAAACGGTTTTAGTAGTCAAAATATTAAAAATAGTAAAGAAATCAAACTAGTCAAAAAAGTTAAAATTTTAAAAATAGTCAAAAGTCGATCCCCCACTTGATCGACTTACTGGGTCCATCCCCCGCTTGATCGACTTGCTGCAACGAGCCCCCACTTGGTCGACTTGCTGGGTCGATCCCCCACTGGATCGACTTGCTGGGTCGATCCCCCACTGGATCGACTTGCTGGGACGATCCCCCACTGGATCGACTTGCTGGGTCTATCCCTCACTGGATCGACTTGCTGGGTCTATCCCCCACTGGATCGACTTGCTGGGTCCATCCCCCACTCGATCGACTTGCTGGGTCCATCCCCTACTCGATCGACTTGCTGGGTCCATCTCCCACTCGATCGACTTGCTGGGTCCATCTCCCACTTGATCGACTTGCTGGGCGGATCCACCACTTGATCGACTTGCTGGGCGGATCCACCACTTGATCGACTTGCTGGGCGGATCCACCACTTGATCGACTTGCTGGGACGATCCCCCACTTGATCGACTTGCTGGGCGGATCCACCACTTGATCGACTTGCTGGGACGATCCCCCACTTGATCGACTTGCTGGGACGATCCCCCACTTGATCGACTTGCTGGGACGATCCCCCACTTGATCGACTTGCTGGGACGATCCCCCACTCGATCGACTTGCTGGGACGATCCCCCACTCGATCGACTTGCTGGAACGATCCCCCACTCGATCGACTTGCTGGGACGATCCCCCACTCGATCGACTTGCTGGAACGATCCCCCACTCGATCGACTTGCTGGGACGATCCCCCACTCGATCGACTTGCTGGGACGATCCCCCACTCGATCGACTTGCTGGATCCATCCCCCACTTGATCGAGTTGCTGGGTCGATCCCTCACTTGATCGAGTTGCTGGGTCGATCCCCCACTGGATCGACTTGCTGGGTCGATCCCCCACTGGATCGACTTGCTGGGGCGATCCCCCACTTGATCGACTTGCTGGGGCGATCCCCCACTTGATCGACTTGCTGGGGCGATCCCCCACTTGATCGACTTGCTGGGGCGATCCCCCACTTGATCGACTTGCTGGGTCGATCCGCCACTTGGTCGACTTGCTGGGTCGATCCCCACTTGATCGACTTGCTGGGTCGATCCGCCACTTGGTCGACTTTCTGGGTCGATCCGCCACTTGGTCGACTTGCTGGGTCGATCCGCCACTTGGTCGACTTGCTGGGTCGATCCGCCACTTGGTCGACTTGCTGGGTCGATCCGCCACTTGGTCGACTTGCTGGGTCGATCCGCCACTTGGTCGACTTGCTGGGTCGATCCCCCACTTGATCGACTTGCTGGGACGATCCCCCACTTGATCGACTTGCTGGGACGATCCCCCACTTGATCGACTTGCTGGGACGATCCCCCACTTGATCGACTTGCTGGGACGATCCCCCACTTGATCGACTTGCTGGGACGATCCCCCACTTGATCGACTTGCTGGGACGATCCCCCACTTGATCGACTTGCTGGGACGATCCCCCGCTCGATCGACTTGCTGGGACGATCCCCCGCTTGATCGACTTGCTGGGACGATCCCCCGCTTGATCCCTTTCTGGGCGGATCTTCAACTGATAATCAAAATAGTCAAAATGGTCGAAATAGTAAAAAAATTAAAAGAGTCAATATTGCCAAAATAGTCAATGTAGTCTGAACAGTCAATATAGTCGAATTAGTCAATATAGACAAAACATTCCAAATATTAAAAATAGGAAAAATAGTAGAAATAGTCAAAATTACCAAAATAGTCAAAATATTCAATATATTCCAAATAATCCACATAGTCCAAATATTAAAAGTAGTCACAATAGATGAAATAGTCAAAAGTGTCAAACCAGTGAAAATAGTTAAAACAGTTAAAATAGTCTGATCGATTTGCTGAACCGAACCCTGTAATATTTCAGCCTGAAAAATTATGTTTTAGGTTTACAATATTTGTTTAGCAACTTAAAAATGATTGTACCATTCAGACTTTCTTTATTTGTATTAAACAAGTCTTCATCTAAGTCAAAAAGGGTCTATACAAACTGAAATATGAGGTTCCCTAATATATTATTTTTGTCCAAAAAATGAGGTAAAAAATCTTATTATTGGGTTTACATCTTTAATGCCTTCTCACAATATTCAAACATATGTTCTGAAATGTGCAGTGTGGCCACACTTGGTTTTTGATTGTGTTTCTATTTTTATTGATTTACAGGCAAATTGAATAATGTTCCTTAAACTTATAAAATAATTTTTATGCTCAAACTATTAGCTCTACATCTCTCAAACTGGTTGGAACTTATTCATTAGTCAATCCTGAGTTGAACAATGCTACTGGTTTAATTTATAAGATATTATTTATATTTAATTTTGAATTTAAGGGGTGATTATATTAAATTAATTCATCACCTATTAAATTATTTCTTGAAATTAAATTACATGCTTTGTGTGATCTCTGGCTTGTTAGAAATAATCAACTATCACTCCTAAATCATTGTATAACCAAGACTTCATTTGCAACATTGCCTACTTGCCTGTTTACTATCAAAACTGAATATTTTTCTCTGTAATGGTTCTGTAGGCCTAGTACGGCCATTGCCGCCCAGAGAGCAGGGTTGTTGCTCTCACAATCGGTTTCTATTATCTATTTGTTACTTTGTAATTCACTCAGCGCCCATAGAGGGCATTACGTGTAAAAATAATTCGCTGTAATCGGAATACAGCGGAGGAATACTTATTTGTAATTTTTTCTATATATACGAGCGAAAAAGTTCGCTCCGTGCTCTGCTCTGTTTAGTAATGACAGGCCCATAGTTGAAGACCGTAAAATACTTCCACGTTACTTTCCATAGCTCTGCTCTGGTTAATATTGACAGGCCCATAGTCTTCAACTATGTTAAACATTTATTTCCTTTGATAGAAACGTATTATTTTCTTAATAGCACGATTAGTTTTGTTTGTTCTGGCCGTGGTTTAGCCACGATAAAATCTTAATAATCTTTTGCTTGTTTGTTGAAAAACAAACGATAGAGCATATAAGAATGAAAATTTTTATCATACAGTATAGCTATTTTCAGCAAAAGTTTCTGGCTATGAGTGTAGTGTCTCTTATTTGGGAGGGTTCTTCATGCAATTTTTCTGGGCACAGTGTTCTGTAGCCTTTCTGGATCTTGACAGTGAAACAATTTGCAGAATATAGCGGCTTTTACTTCCCCTTTTCTTCCTTGTGTCTGATTCCATCTATTCCAGGCCTGCAAGATCTGCATCCCAACCAAATCTTCACTTAGAATCCCCATTCCCCAACACATAGCCTCTCACTGTTAGTGCAAGTTATAATTTTGTACCAATATCAATAATAATATAATATTTGTAATTTGAACTAATATTTTCTTTAATCAACTATTATTCCTGTAGTTTTACCTTGGTAATCGTCCTTCTTTTAACCAATCCTGGTCATGCAAGAAGTGTTTGGATCGTCTCTCTCTTGAAGGATTCTGACATATATAACACACATATTTTTCTGGAACATGATCTTCGTGTTCAATGTTATTACAAAGTCCGTGTTGCCAACACATGCACAAATCACACTGAAACAAACATTAGCAATAACAAAAATTAAAGTTAAACATATGCGCTCAACACAGCTTAAGTTTGATATACTGAAATGCTGTAATAGATTCATAATACCACAAAAAGGGGAAAAATGTTTGCTATGAAAAAAAAACAGGCTAGAATCCCTATTTCTCGAAGTTAGGATATGAACTTGAGCTATTAGGTCCGTGAGGATATTAGCTATTAAGACTTTCTGATAGGGACCGATCTTATTCATCCTGAATACCAGCGACCCGCTGAACAGTATGCTCTCCCACTTCAAGATGTTTGCAGATGACACCAAATTATATGCTAATCCTCTGGTGAATCATTTCCACCTTTAAGACGACATGAATAGTGTTTAAGAGTGGTCGACTGTTTGGATGTTACTCCTGAATGAAACCAAATGTATGGTCATGCATATTGGAAGATCCAACCCAAAGCGAAGTTACCAAATAGGTGGAAGAAACTTATCTGAAGTCAAGGTCATGAAGGATCAAGGGATTAGGATCTCAAATGGGAAGATCATGTGAGTAACATCGCAAAAAAAGGCTAACAAGGCCATACTTACTCTGCGTAAAGCCTTTAACACAATAGGAAGTGACGTATTCACTTACATTCTCCTGATAGTTGAATTTGGCACTGTGATTTGGAATCCTTACTTTTTAAAGACATAAATCTGCTGGAGAACCACATGTATTCCTACAGACCTCAAGATCGTGGATTATGATCAATGTCTGACAAGACTTGGGCTTCCGACTCTTGCTGCAAGGAGACAACGCGGTGACGTGTTTGAAACGTATAAGATCTCCGATATTAGTAGCATTAGTAGCACTACAACTCCGATATTAGTAGCATTTTTCAGCACTGAAAATCTACAATTACGAGGTTATAGAATGAAGCTTCTAAAATCTAGACAAAATCAGGAATTTAATAGGTAACCAAGTTGTCAACACCTAGAACATACTACCCCAGAAAGTGGTAACGGCACCTAGTCCTCGAATGTTCAAAAGAGCTTATGATTGCCTCTTCAACAAGGAAGGCCATGGAATTCATTGATAAGTGGACTCTGTTCCTCCTTTTCCAGAATCATATCAATTATTGGGATATTATGTGATATTTACATGTGATATGAAACATTGTGATTTGTCAAAAATAATTAATTATGTGAGCACCAATTCAGGACACATAAGCTTATACTGTTACCTGTGTATTACATTAAATAAAGAAAATAAATAAATAAACAAACAAAGTAAACATCTTTTTCATTGACATATATACAACCTTTTTTTTTTATCTCTACTCTTTCTCTCCCAAACTCTCAAGCACAAGGAACAGTCTAAGTGGTTATTGATCAATTTATAACTAAAGTTTGCATCTTAAAAACCTGATTTGATTATCGTTATGGAGTTTAAGGGAACTTGGGATGTTGCTGTGGTACTAAAAAATCTGCATTGCACAGCTTCGATTTTTTTATGAGTATTTGAACAAAAAGCAACCATGCTATAAAAGATTACATCAAATCTAATTTTACTATCATTATGTCAGAGATTCTCACAGCATTTATAGATTTAAATGAACTACCAGTTCGCCCAACAAAAAGAAATTTAGTTTGCTTTATTGATAATCAATACGATCTACAACCAACATTTTAGAATCAAAAATTACTCCAAGTTAATACTAGACTAAGACAATCATGTTTCTCAACAGAATTAAGATTACAGAGTGTATATTAACACAAGTTAGCTTCTTTGTTTGTCCCACTCATAAAACCAAATGGTCTGATTGACAGATATGGGATTATTAATAGTTTAAATTAACTGTTATTACTGATTCTTAGTACAGTACCAAAACTTTTTGAATCAAGAGATGTCTATAACGTGTAATATTGTTTTTATCACCTCGTTTAAAGATGGTATAAAAAATGAATATTTCCATTTCCATACATTTGGACATACACCTACTGATAATGACTTTTCCAATAATAAAATTGGTATTGTAACAAGTTGTAATTAGGTGTTACTCATATTTCGTCTTTATTTGACATCACGACAATACAACCAGAAACTACTGGAATAGAAAATCACAGGATGGCAATGTTAAATGGCACAAAGACTGCCAACTTAAGAAGACTACAAAATTCAACAAAGAGAAAGGAAATAAATATTCTTGAGCAATGACAAAGTTTAGTAGAACACACTAATGAGAGTGGTGTAATTAAACGGACTATTTGATGTAACAGATGCAATGGCATATTGGTGGTGTATTAATTGGGGACAGTACTATGAAAAATTAAATGGACAAGAGTATTTAGGAGAGTGGATACAGTGAATTGTATACATGGAATTGGACCTAAAGGAAGGACTGAAGTTATTTTAAATGTGAAGAAGATATACATAGGTACCATTACAGAAATTTATGAAGTTAACTAAATGTTTCATTATTATTTATGTTTAAAAAACAAAACTAAGTTTTTTTTATTATTATGAATAAATGTTAACTTTTATTTTGAATTTGGAAGAGTTTAAATTTAATATTTTCAGTAAGCTACCTTATTCAAATCGATGGTGTATACCATAGAATCGATCAGCCCTGAACAAATATTGAATGGATACTTGTATTTTCCCCCATTAAGTATATTCATTACATTTTTGATTAATGGAAAAAGTAAAAACCATTTCAGTATTTGTGAAAATACATAACTCGAAAAGCATTTTGGAATTAAAGTTTTTCTTTCCATGGGTTTCCCAGTTTAAGAATATAAATTTTCCAGGTTCCCACACATGCCCACTCTAAAGTGCACATTCTCGAGATATCATGTTTCCACAAGGAGGTAATACAACCAGATTAATGAAGTAGCAAAGTTTGATGATAACTCCATGTACACAGGTCAAACAATGTAATTCCTGGGTCAGTCAGTTTTCCCAACTCCTCTCCCTCTTCTCAAAATATTATTTATTGTACAACAAATGAATTATTTACTTTCTGACTATATAAACACAATCTGCACGAATCTGTCAACTGAAAAATCCTTGAATCACGGAACTGATCAGTAGGGCAGTTTTCCACCATTCAATTCCAAATGACTGGGTCAAATCTTTATATGCTTCTGACAAACAATTAGTTTTTATTCGTGGCAGTATTCAATCCAGGGATATATCAATGAATGATAGTAAAGAACACTCTTTAAAAGACTGATTACCTGGATCATAAGCCCATCCTCTTCAGGATAACCACATGTACAGTTAATAAGTTCTTCTCGACGCAATGACTCAGTACGAGTCTGTCTGTTGCCAGTTCCATTTACCACTGCATTTTGTGCAGTCTCTTCAGCATCTAAGAAAAAGAGTTACACCACTTCCTTTATACATTTACTCAATTATTTTCTTACAATATAATAATGACATTGTGCAGTCAGTACAGTTGCTGCTATCCAACAAATTTTGTTTTTGCACACATGACACACAAAAAAAAAAAAAGTAGGTAAAGAAATACAATTAAAAATAATATGGATTAAGCTATACCCTATATTCAAACAGGTTATTAAGGATTGGCTATGAAAGGCCCCAATGGTAATATACAAAATAAGTATTGTAAGGCACCTTATTACAACTAGAGATGCCACATCATACTTTCCCCGCATGATTTGTAATGGTTATGTATAGGGTGCAATTTTAAATGAAATGCAATTTTTTCTCTCCATTTTAGAACAAAACACAGGTTAGTATAGAAATTGATTTTGTGTTACGATAAAAGAAAATGACACAATTTTACTGTCTTTTTTTTTCATTTTTCCTTGATTTTGACTAATAAGTATTTTTTATCTTTTTACATTATGAAAGCATTTTTTTGATGATTTCATCAATTTTAAATCTTGTAGCCTATGATGCAAGATCAAACCTGTAACTTCTGACAGCAAAAGGTGCAAATTTATAAATAATTAGTGTACTGAACTTAATTGTGCTGTAAACAAGTATTACATTGCAGTCTGTGTAGGGAGAAACAATGACAAAAGGAACATTTGGTTTAAACCACGTGAATAGTAGGTTCAATATACATCCATGCTTGCAGTTTTATTATTGTTAGAAGTAGTTGTGTTTGTGTAAATATTATTAAATGTTTTTTAAAGAGTTTCTTTGAGTTTTCTGTGGTGTGTAATTCTATTCGTACACTAACAGCAACATGCAATTCCTTACGTTGTTTGGAAAATTCCTAGATTGTCTGATTTCTAAAATAATAACAACCCATTCTTGTAATTTTGTAAATCTTACAGGGAACCTCCTAGGTATTGAGGATTCACACAAAATTATTTTAAAGGGAAAATTGATGGTGAAAAATCCTGGCAATTGATAAACACCGCTCCAAAGATACATTGGTTGGTGAGCTGCGGTGAAGGCAGTTGCACTGAAAAACCGGTCAAGGCCGGAGGGCTGTAGATGCCTTATTGAGGATGCGTTGAAGACGGGATTCTTTCTCGTAAGTAGGCAAGGAAAGGTAGTAAGGATAACACCAGTTTTAAAGGAATTCAATCTCCGCATGATCCTTCGATCCTGAACAAGAGCGCACACTTCAAGGGAAGTTATTATCACTTTTATTTGCTTGCAGCAGCAAAGATTACTGGCTGTGAGAATATCAAGTTCCTTCTGTCTCAAGCACGTTGTCACAACACAGGATTTTTGTTGCCCACAATTTCATGAAACCTTTCTCTCATACAAGACCAAAAGCAAATATGTAACACTTGACTGCAATACACCCCTCTTCCCTTTCCTCTGTTTTTCTGTCTCACTTTTTTGGGCTGCCTTTGCAGTTTTATGTAATTTGCCTAAAATTTGATAAATTAGAAATAAATATTAGTTCAGAGAAATTCTTACACAGTTATTGTATTATTATTTCCTGTTCCTCTTGACTAATAAAGATTACTGATAATTCATGATCATTCATTCTAGATTAACTGTAAATTCATGTTCAAGAAATGTAGATCTTGCAACGGATATAGAGCGACACGAACTTTTGATGAATTGACTTTTTTCACTGTAAGAAAATTTCACTTTTGCGAATTTATTTCCATGGAGCCCAAAATTTTGTTATAATGCTATTTTATTTAAAATATTATGCATCTGCTACAAATAACTTGAGAAAATGTGTGCTGTGGTAGTACTTCTAGTTTATGAGTTTTCAATTGGAGTTAATATAAAGCTACTTCCACATGATACAACATTTTGCAAACAAGGCAAATGCAGTTAAAGAGAAAATTGTAAAAATTGCATATGCAGCACCAGGTTTCATTTAAAGACAGCAAAAATTCCAAAAACTTTTAATATGTTAATTTACATGTAATTGATAGTATTACTTGAGCTTCATTCATTCAAAATATAAACAAAACCTTGCTGAGTTACAAATAATAAAATTTTCCTGCAATACTTCTTGAAAAACTTGATTACTCAACTAATGAAGTGATTTCAATAAATGTTGTGTTATTTATCGTCTATAGGTCATCAACAACTAAGTTTTTGTAATTTTCATTCAGATTAATTTTGCAACTTTCATAAATATCAAAATAAAATGTAGACAACAGCAAATACAATCTTTTGATTAAAAGCATTTATGGTTATTAAAGGTAGAATAAGAAGTATCAATTTTTCAAATCTGTAGAATTATCTACAGAAAAACAAAAAGCCAGAAGTAGGGTGCGAATTGATAGGATGCCAAGAATTGTTCACACCTAGAGTTTGATGCCCCCTGATCGAAAATTATTATCTCCTTGCCAGAAGTTCAATTAACCCATATTAGGTTCCTCATAAATTAGGTCAATGATCAATTCACAAAACTTGAACACAACATGAAATAATTGTAAAGGTTGTCATTGCCAACAAAAGTATTTAATGTAATAGCAGCTTTCGATGGCTTAGCCATCATCATCAGTTGTCTGCTGGATGGAAGCCACAAAACGACTACCTTACATTAAATACTTTTGTTGGCAATGACAACCTTTACAATTATTTCATGAAAGATGCCAACAATAACGCACCACAACACCTATATGAACACAACATTCCTAAATTTATTCTTAGTATTTATTCAGACTCTTGTATAAGCATAAATGCACTTCCTTTCAATCATTAAATCTTCTAATCATCCTCTCCTGGACTGTTGAATGTCACTCTATGGAGAAAATTGCCAATTCGCACCCTGGCTGGAAGTTCTTATATCATCAAATTATGTACTAATAAGAAAAATATTAAATATCTCACCTGATTTACGCTTCTTTAAGAGTGGCTCCATATGAAAATCTGACATATGACGGCGACGCACCATTCTCAAGGATTTTGTATGGCTGGCATTGGAAATGGGTACTACTGATGTTGATGAAGATGTATCTAATTCTTTTTCTTCTAACCTCTTTTCTAAAACTGATGTAGTTTCAGCTGATGAAAGGGAGTTTTGTAAAACTGCATTGCCCATCCCTTTAATTAAGTCCCCTTCACCCTCATTTGATGTTAAATGAAGGGTCATCTCTACAGGAAGAGGTCGTACAACAGGCACAAGTGTTCGAATTACAGTTTGAGGCACCTCCCCATGGTCAGTGATTAATGGTGAACGAGGCATTGCTCCTGATGGTGCTCCTGTATCCAAAGTTTCCACCAGAGGAGAGACATCACTTGCCTCTACTTCTCCAAGTCGACGTCGAAGACTACCAGTCGCAGACTTTGGTGTAGCAGAATGGAGTGGAGACATGGGCAAAGAAGATTCAGAGGCAGAGGCAGCTGCAGCAGTTGATGTCAATGGTAATGTTGATGAAACAGGAGGACTTGAGGACACACTTTCACCAGGAGTTGCACGAGCACGACGTAAGGCTTCAAATCTTGATATTTTATCAAGAACTGAAGGTCGTGGTGTCCGTGTATGTAATTCCTCCAAAGGTTCTCCCACTGTTCGTGCATAGGCAAGGTCAGCTACATTGGGTGTTGATGCAACAAAGCGATTGTATTCTGGGTGATAATGTTTCATATGCATCTGCAAAAATTAAAATAGAATCGTGTAGTATTTAGCATAACAATAATTTTTTTTTTAGGTTATATTTTATTAGAAGTTAGCCCATGGTGATGATAATGATATGAAAAGGTAATAAGTTTATTACCTTTTCCTCAAGGAATGTGATAAAACAAGTTATTTTTCTATTAATTTGGTAAAGAAAATAGTACAGTTACAAAACAAAAATTTTGAGATGAATTTGCAGTGTATTAAAATTTAAAAAATAAAATAAAAGCATGTTAGTGGAATGGCAACTGACACACATTGTATTATTCATAAAGATACTGGGAAGTATTGTATTCTGCCCAAATATCTACTTGCAGATCTCTTTGCTCATTCCTCAACAAAAAGCTCATGTTCACAAACCTTTTTACAAACTACGGTGAAAATTCCATACTAGGTTTTTGAGCAACAACTTCCCAAATGATTCAATCACAAAAAAGTCCTAGGGTTTGAGTCCCAATGGTAGCATATTTTTGACAATCCCTCAATAGCTGGGTCAAATTCAGTTCCTCTCTGGAGAACTCTAGCAGCCAGCTAGAATTGGCAATCCCATGTGAATGATGGAGCAGTACCCTAACAAATGATCCATGGACAACACAGAATCTTTCCTTCCTCACACCTTTCTCCCCTTTTATCCCCCTCCATACACACACACACACTCACAACAAAAAGCAGAGGGTATAAAGAAAACAGCAACCCACCGCACTATCACAAGCACCACGGAAAGTGTCGATGGAATTGAATAAAAGCCCGAAGGACAATCCAGAAGAAACCCGGATGTAAATGTCTTCCACAGTGATATTACAAAGTGAGTTCAAGGACCTAGAGGTCAGACAATGAAAGAAGGAAAAGCATACAAAATTCAAAAGACAGATGATTTGGAAATAAGAAATAAAAACGATGTCTTAGCCTATGCAGACATATTGGGAAAAGTTAAAGGCGTTCCTGAGATTAAAGATTTGGGTTCATATGTCACTCAGATCCGGAAGACATCATGTGGTCATCTCCTCCTACAACTTTTGGGATCCACAAATTGCCAAACACTAGAGTTCCAGAGTTTCAATAAAGAAAGTGTTTGGATTGCAAGCTGATGTGAATCACTTGCTGACAATTTGACCATTCAGGTGAAGGACCTGGATGAGGTCACTAGCAAAACAAAGTTTACAATGCTTTAGTTGATCAATTCTTAAAAACAAAGAATTTACCAACAACTGTAGTCTTCCAGCTACAGTGGCTATTGCCCTGTTATCTATAGAACTCGTAGAGCAGGACTGTTGATTTTGTGAGTACAACCTTTCTGGGATGTCACAAATGTTTAGATTTTGGCCATGTAAGTGATCAAATTGGCAGTGGTGGGAAATCGATTGAGTATCGCTAGTACCCGCTTTTAGTCATGCAATCGCGGAGACACAATTGGAATTTTACCAAGGCACAGGGGAGTGTCATGGCCAGCCTTCAGACTTCTGGATTGCAGTGGAAGATGTGAGAAGAAGGCCATCAGTGAAATGGGACACCATCAATGTCATTTGAAAAATAGTAAGATATTCATATTTATTTGCTGAACTGTTTCTTTTCAGACAGCTTGATGATTTAGCAAAACGGGTTTGCAAATATTTATAACAGGAATATCAAAGTTAACCATAGTAGGGAAACGGTCACTCCTATGTAAGTCATTGAGAGGTTCACTCTAAGATGGTAGATAGAGATGGACAGTAGATCATGAGATCAACGAATGAAAATGAGAATGAGAAAGGTTTGAAGCCAGGGAAAAGGGAGCGTAATTTCCAAAATGTAAAAAAATTCAGTTGTGCTGGTCAATAACATTTTCAAGAAAAGTACCTGCTGGACAGGATCTTGTGCCACCCCAGATACACGGCCCGGAAAAATACGATGCATTCGGTTACGTTGTAATGAGTCTGAAAGTGCATTTACTTGTCTCACATTTAGACTGCTTTCCAGGAAAGCATGGAGCATTGAGAGGAGAACAGAGCTGAAGGTTTCACCAACAATTTAAGGACACAGAAAGGTAATACCTGGAGCACAAGAGAATACGTGACACATTTTTTAGTGGCAACAATTTTATTGACTGACCATATGCATGAAAACCATTTTCTTTGAAATTTATTAGTTTCAATATGTTAATGAATATAATTTTAATGTTCTTAACTCTAGATGTACAGGGGAGGAAACAGGGAGATTTTAAGCAAAGCCCAACACAGGAGAGAGACGAGGGTCACAAGTGAGACTAGAGTCACAGTGAAACAACAAGAGAGAAACTTGAACATATCAGACACATGTTGTGTACATTCTTCTCACAACTTACATTGTGAAAGCATTAAGCTTGGTGGTATGCTACAGCTGAGATGACACATGACAGATGACACAGCTGAATCAGACATATCATTCTACAAAAAGAGACACAAGCTACAATGCCTTTAGGATTGTAGTCGTAAACAGGTCTGGAGGGATGAGAAAGAGCCCGACTAATGACCCACCCTGCTTACTGGGATGCATACTCTTTGCCCTGTTCCTGATGATGCAGGAGAAGCAAAGAAAACTAAGGTAACGTCAGTCATCTCAGTTGTCAGCAGAATCTGTGATTCAAAACCATGCACACTTTTAAACTACATCAATGAATAAGCTAAGGAGCTGTCAAATCTAAAAAGAAAGATATTTGAATGTCAGTTAGGGTAATTAATCTAACATTGATGGGTATAACCCCAAGCTCATAACATGCATAACACAAGGATATACTGTTTGGCCCACAGTATCATCTTCATTCGAAATATCTGTCCAATTTGTATTTTATTATGTACGTTTGACTCCCAACATGTGTTTAATCATCACATTAGAAATGAACCTAAGATTCAGATTCTATTAAAACAGATATACCAACCTGTAGAAGGTTCTCCTTTCGAAAGTTTTTATTGCATCCCTCTTTAGGGCATCTAAAAGCATCGTTCTCTTTCTGAATTTTCAGTCCACCAAGTACTGAAATATAATTTTTAAGCACAAATAAGTATGAAACACAAGTATGAAACATTTAAAAGACTATCTACCAGTAAGGAGATTCTTGACAGTCACAAATATTGTGAGGTCCACCCAATTGAATGTTCACTCTTCGATGTATTTTTGAAATGAAGTAAAATATTATTTCGGGGAAAAAGTAATAAGTCAAGCATTTATAACTTTTGTGATTATAATAACTACTAAAATGACGTATACCTGAACCATCAGATAACAAAGAAAGATCTTCAACAGGATCATTTCCTGGTGTTCCATGTAGAACTGATGGTGGCAGGCCACCTTCTGCGTTCAGCGGCCGAATGCGTGGCAAGAGAGTTTTCACACGTCGTACTGGGGTATCACCAGAAGACTCCACGCTTGGACCTAAATTCAGTGGGGTCGAACCCACACCTGCTTGACGCCCTCTGAAATAATAAAATATTATTGAAAGGTGTAAATTACTAAAATGATTGTCAATTCTTGTCAGTCATGTTCTTTAACAAGTTTCTTTTAACTTTCTCACATTCTACTTATGTAATATAGAGTAATGGCATAGCAAGGTAGGAACAGGAGGGGTGATGTGCCCTCGGTGTAACTAATGTAGGAGTTTCATCTCATCAAAATTTTGATTTAAAAGTATATAATATAAACATTTTCATTACAGATTGAAAATTGCATATGTCAAATTTGATGATAAATTTATACTATCTGTTGGTAGAAATGCAGACATAAGCTCAGCTGTCTGTAAAAAAGATCTGCAGATTTTTCTAATCATAATTCTAGGTCCAGTTCCCCCTAGGAACGTGTTGAACAAGCCACAGCAATCTCATTCCTCCATCTCTCTTGGCCAGGCAGAATATGCAACTGCCATTCTAATGCGATTGTCCGATTTCCTGAGCATCGACACAAATGGCATTGATAAAATCAATAGGTAGAGGTAATATGGCTTTATGTAGGTATAAAGTAATTCGAGTGGGCTTCAAATGTGGCTTCTGAAGCCTCGTCACAGTTTCCATCAAATTCGAGATGGCCAGTGGGAAGCCATTCCAAATAGTCCTTTATTTCCAGTTTTTTTTTTAAGCCATGATACTGACCAGAAGAATACTTTTCCCAAATCTCTGTGGACAGTGGTCCTTCTTAATGAACCAAGATTGTTTAAAAGTTATAATTTGAAATTATGAACACTTAGCTGTGAACAATGTTATTTCAAGGGCTCCACAATATCAACCAGTTTTTGAGCTCTTGGGGAACCTTTTGCTAACAGCACCAAATTGTCAGCAAATGCTAAAACACACACACTCCAATAGCAGGTATCATGTTGTTTCCCAATTTCTCAAAAAATTTGCACTCCACAATGAGATTCAAAAGGAGTGGGGAAAGGAGTCCCCCTGTTTAACTCCTCAACGAATTGGTACCTCTATGCCTTTTCAGGGTTGCTGAATGACTGTGTAAGAGTCTATTACCAAATTGATAAAGGCCTTGAGGATCCCTTTTCTGGACAGAGCCCAGCAAATTGTTGCGTGAGAACTGTTCAATGCTTTGGATATATCTTGCACAGAACTGACACCATCCTCTGCTTTTTTCATGTCACAGACTGCTTCGTGAAGCATTTGAACATTAGCAAAACAGCCAAGTTCGGGGATAATCCCTTTTTGGCATGGATTGAACTTCACCTTGAATCAAATACTTTTGTCCATTACCCTCTTTTAGGAAAAGTATGGGGCAATTACTTTTCCACCCAGAGGACATAAAACTTCTATTCTATTTGGGCATGACCTTTTCCATCCCAGCCAGGCAACATTTAATTTCAGCGACTTGCACCACATATAGAATGTGTCAGGGCCCACTTCAGGCTAAATAGTCTTTATCACCCTTTTATAATTCGGAAAGACCAATCGAGGCCATAGTAACCCAAATGGATTTGAAAAGGTCATTAACCACATCTCTGTTAAGGGGCTGTTGATCGACACTAGTACAGTCAGTCCCCATTCTAATGAACTTTGCCAACAGTGTTGGATCATCCATGAAAAGCTCCTGCTTACTAGTGCATTTGCCTCCGTGTGTATAGGGCCTTTTACGATTGGTGGCAGTGGGTACAGAGGACCTACCCAAAAGCTCCACTAACTTGGCACAGTTCTCGTCCAATTGGGGATTGAATATTTCTTTTCAGTTCATTTCCCAGCTAAGCAAGCTCTTGATCTTCATTACTTTGAGAAGTAACCCATGTTCCTATCTAAGTTGAAATATTTTCGTTTCAGCAAGGCTTAACATCTAGCATGGCCCTATGAAATCAAGTTTCAGTAGTTACATCTCCAGGCATCATAGCAGCTGGGAATTCAAAAAAACTTTGGTACAGACCCAACTGACCAGCAGTGTTGCAATGGGATGTGTCAATAACAGATAAAACAAAATTAAAGAAGACAGACCTGACTGAAAGATCTTGATTCACATAAAACAAAATCAGAGGACAGGCATGACAGAAAGCTCTTGATTCATCTATAAAACTATAGCAGCCGCCACATTAGGGGATGGCACCCTCTTTGCTTTCGAGGAGGCAATGTCTTCCATTGTAAGTTCCTAAGGGCCACTGCCTGTTGGCCAAATTTTGGAACAAGAATCAGTACCAGGCTGATTGCTTATCTCTACTGGTAGTGACTACTATTAGAGGGAGTAATTTACAACATATAGGAACAAGATTTATCTACTTTTTTGTTACAGTTCGGCAATAACACTTTTTCCTGCCTAAATTTCACCATTTTCCCCCCCACATAGCTTTACACTGTGAAAGCAATGGGAGGGAAATGAAAATTATTGTTCAATAACAGCATGTAAACTTCAAATATTATAAATAAAGCTTCTGATGTCATGCCCCGAAGGCTTTGCAAGCCTTCGGGGCATGACATCAGAAGTATCATAAGCAGTGAAGCAAGAATGAGAATTCAGACAGTATGCGCTGTATGAGAATATGTGAAACAATATACTCAAATATTAGCAAATTTCAGTCAAAATTCAAACCAATTTTCGTATTTTCTCAGAGATTTTGGGTTTCGAAAGAAACCATATACTAGGATTTATTTAACCGTGCATTTGAAATAAATCAGCTGTTCACAGTTTCATCCAATTGGGAGCTTCCACATCCCTGTAGCAACATATTAGCTCCCAACTGGATGAAACTGTAACAACTGATTTACGTCAAGTGCCCAACTAAATATCACTATAGACATCTGTCAAAAGGCTGTATAAATTTTTTAAATTCTTGAAATTAGTAATAAAGTTTAGAATTTTCCCCTAGTTCCTGAGTATGTAATGAATCCATTGAAACCTCTCATTGCCGGTAGCTGCATTATTTTCTTTTAATTTCCGTCTGCTTTGGGAATTAGTAATACAGATACCCACAATAATCCAATAACATAGCATCCATTTCAGGCACTTATATAAAATCGGTAAATTTCTATAAAACAACACACATAGGTCAAGAATAAATTTTTTACAACTTTTACAAAGGAGTTCTAGAACGTTCATAAAATTATAAATTTTATTTAAATAAGGTGAGTATTTTTGCAACAGATGTTACATTGTAGTTTCGACATTTTGAATGTAATCAGTTTTTAAAAAATGTTTGTTTTTTTAACATTTATAATTTTATTTGCATTTCAATGAAAAGCATGATACTTACGTTTTGTTATTTGAGATACATCCGGCAGAAGATGATGACATTGCACTGTTTCCCTCACGTTCCATTGCTGCTTTATTCTTGCGTCTACCCAGCGAAAAGTCAAACTGCTCAGAAGGAAATATTTCTCCACGCTCTTCATAATATAAACGTAATTCATGGCGTGTGCGAAATTTACGCCCTTCTGGACTGCAATAGAAGACAATGTTTTCCATCATTTAACATGAAGTGATTGCAAGTCTATATTAATTATAAAAATGTTTAAAAGAAGTTGCAAGAGACAATTTCAATTCTATAATGAAAAGACATATTCATAAGTCTTTTGTTTGAATATTTATTTTGTGTTTTTAATTAAGGACAATCTGGAATAATTGTGGATAATCAGTAAGAGTAAATCATCAAGTAACAAGTTTTGTAGGTTTTAATTCTTTTGAAGTGTTACTAAAAACATTGGCATCAACTCCAGCAAGGTGCTCAAATTTTTCTGGGCCACCATCCCCTGAACATGAAGATGATGAAGAAGATGAAGATGATGATGACGATGAAGAAAAGGAAGATGAAGAAGAGGATGAAAAAGAAGATAAAGAAGATGAAGAAGAACAAGAAGATGATGAAGATGACATAGAAGAAGATGATGAAGAAGAGGAACAGAAAAAGAAGAGAGGTAAAAAAATAATCAATGTTCCGAATTCTATAACAGTTAATCTAGGTGTATAAAAATGGATGTTGGTTTGTCTGAGATAGATAAACTCTGACACTCTTTGACAAATCTCCATGAAACTTGACACATTTTACATGCTTTTTTAATGGAAGATTTTATACTCTTCACAATGTTGTAACTCTCCACTAGATGGTACTGCAGCAGAAGAAGGTGCTTCAGTTAAATGCAATTCCCAATCCACCTGGGCTTGATTGTTGGTGGGCGTTGTTGTCTGTCACGGGGCAAGGTTGAGCTCTTGCAGGGTAGGGTGAGAGGCTGGCTTTGGATATAGATTGGACGAAACAAATGCTGAGCTAGGAGACAACAATGAGGGAAGGGGGGAGGGGCAATTGCAGCATGAGAACAATCAGGTCGTAGCTGCACTGACAGAATGGGAAGATGGCAGAGGAGCATAATCCTGATAGTTTTATATGAAATAGAAAAATATTTCCTAAAACCCAAGTCTGTATATTCATGTCTAAAATAAAAAGTAAGTAAATCCTTCTGTTTAGCAGACACTGTTGATACTAAGTGGGAAGTGTTTGAATTCACCTCAACCTAGATTTAGTCTGAATAGTTTTGCCACAAAATTAGCTACCATGATTTTTATTTTAAATAACACTATAAAAAACATAAGTTGTACAATAACATATATGTGATTTACTATAACTGATCACCCACAATTCATCCCAAATGTCCTTAACTAAAAGGAAACTTTACATATAAAAATTGATTCACTATCATTTCAGAAGAATTAGTCTTTAGTTTCTCAGCCAATGGCTAAGCTATTTACAAAGGGATATGCATTCATTGGATTTCATTTTTTGTGTTTAATTCATATTAATAAGAAATTCCCTCATAAAAACTACAAAATTTCATTACAACTGTTTCTTTACATTTTGATGTATTCTCAATCCTTATCCACCATGTTCTACATATTTATTTTTTAATTATGTACCAAAAATTTTAATTACTAGGAAAAACATGAAGACGCGTAACAACTAAAACATCAAAAAACTTCCAATGCTTCTGGTAGATAATGCCTGCATTCATTCTTTCTTGATTTCTATCAATGAGAAAATAAACTCAATACCAGTCCTAACTTCTGGGTCAATGTAAATATTTTACTAACAACAAAATTATTAATTAAAGCATTCAATGCAATAGGTTTATTTTCGAAATTTTGAAAAATGCTTAAATATAATAAATACAAACCACACAAAAAACACATCCCACTTCCCCGCTGAATGTCCACTCATACGTTGAATTGTGTGACGTGTCCAGCCAGGCGGAATTCGTGGATCAGCAACTATGATTGATTTGCGAGGACCTACGATGGGCAAAATGTAAGATGTAAGTATTCAGTTCATAAAAAAACAGCTAATTATATCTGCTGTTCATAAAAACAGCATTATTATATCTAACCATTTAAGGACAGTAGTTGCAAGTTTGGTAGTAAATTCCAACTCCTCTGATGTAATTGGCTATAATAGTCAGAACAATGTTTTCAGTATGTTTTAAATTGTACTGTTTCATGTTTTATGTGTTGTTACAGTTTAATATAAGTCCCATATAAGTGTAATTTTGTAGCAAAAGCTCTACTACAGCATGTGTTTTGTGGAGTGTAATGTACATTAATAATTTGCACAATTTCCTAAATCTTTGAGCAGGCTTCAAAAAGCAACAACAACTATTATAGATTATTTCTATTTTCTATTATAGATTATATAAAAGATTCCATTATTCACCTTTTTCCTTTTTCTTTGATTTTTCTTTTTCTTCTTTTATTGTTTTTGTTTGTTTTGTGTGTGTGTGTGTTTGTATGTGTATGTGTTCTGATTTTTAGGAGATTTTAAAGATAGCTGAAACGTTAGTGGGTTCGAATTTGCAATACAATACTCTCTATCAATTATCAAATAGACAAGAAAGTATCTGGTGTTGTAGCAGTATTAGTTTAAATGAATCGCATTCGCTACTGCAAGAAAAATCATACCGTCAGTTCCATCAACTATGTACGCTGGTTCTCCAATCGGTTCCCAATCGTCTACAGCCCGAGCAGGTCTGCTACCATCACCGTCTTCCTTCTTCCGGCCCCGCTGATCAGAATCTTCAAGACCTGTAAACACACTGTTTTAAGATGAAGGTAAAGCGAGAAATATTTAACACGATTCTATTGTCAATGCACGCTCACCTTTGTCTCTCTTGGATTGTGTGGCTGAGTGGGTCCTCCTGGCCCCTTCTTTGAATTTGTTCATTTTGCGCCCAATCTTTTTTCCACTTATTGGCTTGCCCTCGTCATCAATCCTATGTCCAGACATTTCACTCTTGGTCCTTTTAACAGTCAAATTATTATCTAATTTGCTAATTTTTCCTCGGCTTTTTACAATATTCTCTCTTCTTTTACTCTCCACACTCAGCACATCAGCCAACACATTTTCTTTTTTTTCTTGAGACATTCCCAGGGGATTTTTCTCTATTTTAACATCAATAGACGAAGAATCAACACCAGACATGTCTTCTGTCCATTGGCCTTTTTTCCTTCCACGACTTCCAAATCCACCTCCTCGTTGAGCCTTCTTTCTATTCTCCAAACAAGCAGCAACAGACGGGTTGTCTATGCGAGGTCTTTTTTTGAAGTGGAAGAGTTCTGCCACATTTAATTTACGTTTCCGCTCCCTTCTTTCTTCTTTCGTCCCCAATGTGGCTGCCATTGAAGTGGTGATCATCTGAGAGGAGGAATGTGCCAGAGAAAGTGGAGAATTGGTGACATCATTACTGGGACCTATTCCTGGCTGCAACTGAAAATTCATAAAAGATTAGTAATAAAATTACTGATCCTAATGATGAATACATGTATACATTACAGTTGCAATTATTCAAGATATCTGAACTTCATAAAACAGAGTTGCTGAATTACTGCAATGATTAACTCCCATCATAAACATACTAGCAATGTGAAGGACACATTCCTCACATTGAGGCCACGTTTCAATGTGCAACACATGTAGGTTGTAATGACAAATTTTAACAAAACATTGATACATCACTAAAAGAAATTTGCTGATGATGAAGCATCGGCAAAAGCATCGATGTTTTAAATACGGTTAATCATGATATTTTCCCAACCTGTTTCCATTTCTAATTAGAGTTCTTAAATGAAATACTGGAATATTTTAATGTTTGGTCAATTACAAGTAAAGCCTGCCTAAGCCGGAATTGTTTGGGTCCAACATTTTCTTCCATTTTGAACAGGTTTCCAGCTTATTCAGGTTTGCATTAAAAATTCAGAAAAAGCAATCTTTCAAAGACGGAATAGGTTGTACAATAGTTTACCTCACTTAAAAACTACATTTCAAATAAAGAAGTCGACCCCTGAGAAACAGAAAAGGACACAGAAATGCAACATGAAGTCTAATGAAACAAAGAACTCCATAAAAAGAAATATTATTTTCTTCAATATTTGTTGGAACATATGAATTCACCAGATGATTTAGGCTAAGCTATTCGCCTAGATCATAGTGAATATTGTGGCCACCACTTACAAAACATTTCTTTTAACCACTCATTATTGATATTCTTTTTTAAGGTATCAGTTTTTCCAACTTTAAATTTTCTTTATCAAAACCTTGACAGAAGTTTTGCTTTGTTTGTGTTCTTCAATTAGTCTAATTTCTCAGCGAGAGTTAGTGTTTTCAACTTGCTGTGTGACATCATAAAAACTTGATTAGTACAACACTTGCAACTCTTCGAAATGAACAACAGTAAACATTTAGAACCACTGAACCCAAAGCACCCATTACAAGAACTGTCGAAGGATCGCTCTTCGCGTCTCTCTTTCCTTCACAGGGGCTTGTAAAAGTCAGTGCTACTACAAATAAACGGTGGATTTCGCATTAGTTAGCCTGAGAAATATGATGTTCAGACAAGGCTAGCTAAATTCCGTTTCCATGTAAGGCAGGTTTCCAGCTTATCCAGTGAACTTTGCATTGCAAAATAGTCTTTTCTGCGAATTTTTCCAATGAAGGCAGGTTTTTGCCTTAGACAGGTTTTACGGAATATGTTAATAATGTTTATCAAATAAAAAGTAGAAAATAAAAAATAAAGGATATCCTGTTTTGTTATTATTCCATTTATTCACTTTTATTCATAAAGCACTCAAGTAAAACATCCTGTATTTAATATGGATCATACGAAGAATTTAAAAAAGAAAGGAAAATGGGAATTTTACCCAGCAATGAAGAAGAGAAAAGGAATGAATTTTAGTCATAAAATTAAAACATTCAATAATTACTTCATTGAGTAACAATTCTTTTGGTGATGAGAATTTTTTTTTTTACAAAGACTAACTCAATGTAATGTAACTGCAAATATAAGGTACTGTTGAAATTCTCACTGATGCAGTAACTAATGGTGCTACAAAATGGCAAAGACATTCTCGTAGTAAAGTTTTCTTTTCTTGATGTGGGCTAGCTATATGATCATGCCCCATCTTACCAGCTGCCATCTATCGGCACCCTTAATACTTTTAAGTTTTCTCAATTTTTCGATTTCCAAACGGTGAATTTGAAACATTACTTTTAGAATATTAAAGAAGAGTAAAACCTCTGCCAATTAGCATTAAAATGTTTGAAGTGTTTTTAAGAAAATGGCGTTTAAGCATTACTGTAAATTTGAAATTTGAAGCTCTTTTTTACAGAAATCTTTTGAAGTACTTCTGTTCACAAATGTAATAATGTATACAAAATACTGTAAATGTGCACATTAAAGGCATGAGAGATATCTTTAAAAATTACATTTGTTTAATTTTTATAGGGGAAAGATTTTTGTTTCAAAATCTCAAAGATTTGACTTGAGCCAGATGCGGGCGGGCGATGGGCGGGCGATGGGCGGGCGATGGGCGGGCGATGGGCGGGCGATGGGCGGGCGATGGGCGGGCGAAGGGCGGGCGAAGGGCGGGCGAAGGGCGGGGGGGCGTTTTGAAAAAGAAAAAACACGTTTTCGGTATCAGGGGATCCCAAAACGTGTATTTCCGTCGAAATCTCGAAAACGATATTACTTCGTACATACGTACGTATAAGGGAAAGTAAAAATGTACATGACTGTATTGAAAGAACTAAGTATAGAGAACAAATTTTATCGGAAATAAAAATCCCTATCTTCAACCAGAACAAAAGAAATAAATCCTCTTGCAACTTTCGGAAATTCAGAGTCATGAGTGAAAATCGGACCTATGCCATATTTATAAGTGTATTTCACTCAATTCTTGCAAGAAATTTAAAGAAAAAAGTTTGAGTCCTTTTTGAGAAAATTTTGAAAATGCACCAAGGGCTTCATGTAAAGTACACTTAAAATTTAATGAATTTTTTTGTTTTTTCAAAATTGCAGAGCTTTGACTTAAGCCAGATCGAGAGCTATTTACTTTGAAACAAAGTTTTATGCATAGTTTAGGGGCTAGCGTTGTGTATATATACCAAACAGACATGTTGCCGTCAATCGATTTTTTTGTATCAAGGACCCACAAAACAAAATTCTGGCAATGGCAACAAAACATGATAACTTTCTCTCTACTACGTAAGTGGTAACGAGAAAGTAACAAGAAGTTTAGATACAAAATTGACAATAAGCATTTTTATTTTGGTTAAGGTTTTTTGATTGCCTTCTGGGAGACAGCATGATACTTCTTATTTGGACATACAAACTTTGTCAGCTAGGTAGATGTGAACAAGATGTCTCCAAAAGTTATATTAACTTAAAAAAGATCATGACTGAATGAACATACAATGTTTGTGCAATACGCCATCAAAAAGTACACAGCAAGGTTAGCAGCATTTGAAAAACTAGAGACTGGCATTCCCGAGTTCTACAAAACTTATGTGTCAGTAAAACTACACTATCACTACAGATTTGAATTAACAATATTGGCAACAAAATAACAATCCATACCCCCTACTCTACTTCTAAAAATAAAAAAAACAGATGGAGATATCAGCAAAATAGTCACATAGTGATGCTACATTTATGCCCAGAATTAAAACAAGCGGGCAACTCAGTACTTGCTCAATAGATCAGAGAAACTGGATGGCAAACCTAATTGAGATGACCTTTAATCAGAAGCTGAAGCCTATTACAAGATGTATTTAGTCTTCTCAAATTTGACATTTCAAATCTTAACTAATTCACAAAATATCAAAGTCAAAATAAATATTTTTCTTTTTGATGGTCAGTATATCCTTGGATTGTATAGCGATGGTTCTGCAGCAGAAAATATTTTACTTTGAACTTATATTTGTTTTAACTTAGTGAAATTAAAAATAATCTATACTGTGATTTTTCCAACTGTGCCCCTGACAGGTATCAGGTGTTGATGGTTTCATTCAATCACCATAGTGACATCACTATGGTAATGTTTAAGCTCCCCAACTGGATGAAACTATCAACCTGCCAAGGGCAGAGTTGGAAAAATCACAGAATATATTTATATCTTTTAATGATTAATGTTTGAGGTTTTATTTCATACATTTATGCTTTAGATTCCTTTAAGTGCTTTTAAACTGCACATGCCTTTGCAAATGAATAATGTGCAATTGGCTGACAGTAAGTAAGAAAATTTCTGGGTCTATTGAATCAGTGAAACCTTAAATGGTATGAACATATAAATAAATTGAACGCTACATTAATTAGTTAACTATTTTACACATTCACATTTTATTTTTATTCAATCAGCCTTCATTCTCACATGTTTATGGAGTGTATTTTGTAAATGGCTGAAATATGACCTATCCTACACATCCTACTGGACCCAGACTTTTAGATAGAAAAAAATAGTAAGCCAAAGCCATCCACATTATACCTGCAAGCCTCTCTTCACTGAGGTAGACTTACCACTCCTACCATTGCCATGTCTATTCATATATAAATCAGCAGTTTTGAGAAAACAGACTCACTAAAGAGTGGAATCATTTTCATCCAATACAGTTATCAATAATTTTAATTCATGACAGAGGAACCATATTCATAAGCCAGTATTAACTGCTCACTACAAGCAATCCACATAAAATACATATCACATTTTACAACTAATTGCCAGATATTAAACAGTTAAAAACAATATCCAAGTTTATGTATCAAGTAAAATATTTTCTGGCACTTAACTGTCTGTATATAAGTAGAGGATACACTGACCTTGAAAAGTGAAAAGGGTATTTATTTTAATAATGATATACAGTAAAACTCCTTTTTTATACTTTTCAAGGATTTAAAAACAAAAAAGCTTGTAAATCACAGGAAGTGTAAATTGATAGAAATTATATTTACTTACATAATAAAATACAGAATATGAATACTCTATTTTCATTGATATTAACATTTAATTACTGGGGTTAGACCTTGCACTTCAAAATACAATAATTCTACTGTTTTCTAATCCCCCTGAATTAAAGACACTTGCTGAAACTATTTTATGATGAAATAAACTCTAAAACATTGTTGTAAACTGTACAAAAAATGAACACATTACTGAATCTAGTAACAAAGTAAAATGTGGAAATAATAGTAAACATGCCTGTCAGGTCTTGAAAATAATGGCATTCACTGATCTGGGAATACTTCAAAATGATTGTTTGATAAAGAAACAAAAGCGACTGCATTGAGGGATATTTTTGTATGACAATGAAAGTAAGTTTTATTAGTCAGCCATAAGCCACGGAAGTGCTTTACGGCGGTTTAGACACATTTCCGACGGAAAAGCGTCAATCTTATGACGAGTGCAATTAATACCGGTGATACATCGACAATACGAGGGAGTCAACAGCCTTCGGAATAAATCGTATGCCTACTGCAGTATCAAAATCAGGACAATGCTGTTGCTTCCGCAGTGCTGTCAGTAATACGCTAAATATTACTAACGTGTATGCAACACGCAACTCAACGAAATTTTTCCCGCTTACTTCGAAAATACATAGAATTTAAAGCGGCACCTAAGCCACGGCAATACTACTCTCAGCACAATACGAAGAAATTCCGAGTTTCCCTAATCACTAGCACTTCTAGCACGTGGTAGGAACAATCACGCAAGATTAGTCATCCTATTCCTTTCCGTTTGCGGAGTTAAGGGAAAACGTGCTAAAGTCGGGAAAATTTTGATTTCGGAAGTGTAAACAGGAACAATTTTCCATCGTGAACACAAGGGAATTAAAGGGTTCCGGGGAAAACAATAACTTAGGGTATGTGAAGTCAAGTTTTTTTCTGTAATTGCATTAGTTAACATCTATATATTCAAACTGCTGTCCAATTCTATAATTGAAGGTATAACTAAGATTCAGCTATCCCACATTGACTTAATTCTGAGATATTGAGGGTTTTACTAAAACTTTCATAATAAAACTCAGTACACTTTTAAATATTTGCTTATACTTGTAAGTCCATGCTGAGTTGAAATAACATTTTACACTAAAAGGCCAATATTTGAAGTTTTATTTAATGCTAATAATTCAATTACACAAAATATGTGGGATAGTTCCTTATTGAAATTGGCCCTTCAATTCTAAAACACACAATGTGCCTTTACAATTGTACATCAGCTTCTGAGTCAATGAAACCCATTAGAACAGTCGTTTCAACCAATTTCCCTTCATCCATTGAGCAAATGCTGATATTGTTCTTCATTTTGCTTCTGGACATAAATGTAGCTTTACTACGGGAACCTGTTTTCTTGAGCTGTCAGGCTTTGAAGGGAAATTAATCATTATTGACAGTACCGGCAAAACAATCTTCTTCCTGAACTCACGGTGATTCCTTCATGTGAGGCAGAAGAAGAGATAAGAGCCATTATCTGATGCTTATTTGCAAATTAAGCCAAATTGCCTCATTGGCCAAATATCTCATTATTTAGGCAAATAGCTTGTTCCTACATTTATTTATAATTCAACATAATGTAGTGAAAGACAGGGGGTAGGGATTCTGGGGCACAAGAAAACATGCACTTAGTACTTTTTCCTCAAAAGTCACACATAGTTTTTAATCATATTTTTGATGGTAAATAAAGAAAGTAAACTAAGGAATTAGCTAGAAGACTGTAATAGTGAAGTAATCTGTAATAATTAAGGAGGGTGTTAATAATCTGTAATAATTGAGAAGGGTGTTAAGTAAGACCATGACTGTACAAATTTTAAATTAATATTTTTTAAAACAACATCTGTAACCTCAAGTATACATACACACACTCATACACACTTTAAGCACGACAATTAAATTTGTAGCTTACCAAATGGATGAACGGTTGTCAAGTTTCTAACATGAAATGTCAGAAGGATGGCAAGCAAGGGTATAAAACATAACAAAAGATAAATCATAATAAAACATAATCCAACAATGGTAACAAATGACTATATATAAAAGTGATAAACAGCTTGCAAAATAAAGTGTCTTAAATATCAATTTTAAAAGTGACAACTTAATTTTCTGATGCTATTAAACTATTTGCTATTAATTCATTATATATTTTTGTATAATTCATGACAAATAATCAGAACTTCAAAAACTTTCATAATTTAACATGTACACTCATTTAGCAATACATATATCAGTTCTCTACTATTTATCTCTCAAGTGAAATGCATACTAGCTGAGTAGAAAAGATAGTTTAAAAATTATTCTGAAATTGCATTACTTTAATTATAAAAATTAAAAGTATCAACAAGGTCTAGTGAAATGAAATTCTCATGATCTGTATTATTTTATTTTCATAATACAATAATCAGTTTGTAGGTTCACCCCTATTACAAATTTCTAAGGACTACGCATAAGCAAAGAATTAGGATATCAAAAACATTTACACTGCCTTAATTTATCATATTTTATTAAAATAAAAGCAGTCTGTATAGAAAAAGAAACATTCATGGCTCTTCGAGTTTATGACTCAAGATCTGATAAAAATTGTAAAGATAATTATTATTTTTCTTACCAAATTGTGGCAGGTCCTAGCATAAAAGGCTGTATTGCCAGAGCACATGCAAATAATCTTCATCCCTAAACTTTTGTTATTTATTTCTCATTCAAATATGCAGGCCATGAAATACAAATAATTTTTGTTACATATCAGTTTTGAAATTACTCGACAGTTTAAATTTGAAAAATACATTTAACAGGATTATCTAAAATTCACTACAATTTCATAAATCAATTTTCTCCAATGTTTCAACTAAAATTGGGACTATGAACTAATGGTTGAAAGGGGGGATTAGTTGCTGTATGTAAGATGTGTTTAAGTTGATATAAGCAACTTAAAATAAAAGGATTTCAGATAATAGACAAGTAGTTTTAAAAACAGATATATAGTAAATTATATTTTGCCTTTAATTCAGAGATTAATTCTTCCACAACTACCACTATTTCTGTGATAGGAAAGTTTTGCAACCTTCTACCCCCAAAATATGTATACAAATATTCTATAAAAAATATTGAAATATAAAGCATTTGCTCACAAAAAAAATCTATTTTGGAATTGCCTGCTAGAGAAAAAAATTCATGCAAATTAAAAATAAATTATCTACTTCTTCATATTTTATTTGCCTTTATGAACATAAAACATTGCAAAAGTTACATTAACATTTTCTGGTCTTAAGAAACACCTTCTATTAGACCTATTAGTCTTACATTTTGAAAAAGACATTTCCATATTGCTTGATACGATGAGCGCTTATTAGTTTTTGTCATGTTTGTGCTGAATACATTCACTGAAAGACATGTACACAGGAAATATATTTTCTCATTTGAGAATCATCCTTCCATTCTATCAATCACCCATTCTGTATTTACTTGATACCTCAACAAATTTAACTTCACTGACCCAGCTATCAGACTTCTGAAAATTTTTGTACACACTTGCTTGAATCATCAAGAAACTGTTCTGCATTAATTTTTCTTTTTCTTAACTTTTTCTTAAAACGTACACATTCTTTAGACAAAAAAAAATTGAAAAATATTCAAATAAATAAATGTTCATGTCCCAAACCTCTCAAATATGAAAAATATGCCTTATACGCAAAAAGTTTTTCACCTTAGTATATTTTACCATTAAATATAGAGACAATTTCCAACAAATAATAATAATAATAATAATAATAAACCAAAAGAAGTGGCTCAGTGGTGCACTGACTTTGCAATCAGGAGGCCCAGGTTCAAACTCCAGGCCAGCCATCCTGACCAGGATTTACATGGTTTCCACTCGGCAAATGCTGGGATTAGTTAAAAAAGGCCATGATCATCTCTCATCATCATTCTATCACCTCATAATTCTTAATTCAAGTCTAAACAACCTTGTCTTACCAAGGGATACAACCGCAAAGTTGATCCTCATGACACAAGTTAACCTCTCTCCAGGATAGAATATGACTCCGCTTGGTAGAGAACACGTAGCATGGTCAAAAAAGGTTGATATGCAAATAATAATAATAATAATAATAATAATAATAATAATAATAATAACAACAACAACAATAATAATAATTGCAAGAAGAGCTGCAATTAATCTAAAATACCCAGAGAGCACTCGGCTTCTTAATCTTAGAGATTCATTAAGGCAAAAGTTTACAGCTAAAGTAGCAAGGCTCAGAAGTTACAATGAACCACAAGAAAACACAAAAACAGAAATATGTTCTTTAGGTATATTGAACTGAGTTCAGAGAGGGGAATAGAGAAGACGCCATAAATATCAAAGAGGTCAGTAAATTCTGGGGTTCCTTTTGGAAAGAATCAGGACGATACCATCAAAATGCAAATTGGATCAAAAAATTGAAATAAAGCAGACTCAAAAAATGCCAATGGAAGTGAGGGAACAGAAGATATTGCAAAGGTAGGACAGTAATTGGAATGCGCCAGGTCCTGATAAAATCCAGCATTTTTAGCAGAAATATCTAGTGTTTGCACATGAAGCTAATGCAGTGTTTCTCCAAAGCATTGGCTAATCTAGATAAAATTTCAATCTCTCTAACTGATAGGAACATATATCTGATGTACAAAAAGGCACACTCGAAGCCCAAAAACTAGTCAGTCAGTCATGGAATTATCAGTAATATACATATTATTTATGCTATTGTAAATTAAGAAATCTACAAACACCACAAAACCAACCACATTTTGACAGAAGAATAAAAAGGAATGAGTCTGTGGAACCTTGGGTTGCAAACAGCACCTTTCCACCTATAATATTGAATAGTATATTTCGTATATGCTCTTGAATTTTAAAGTGGTTTGCACCTCCAGGTACTCAAATAATATTTTTGAGTGGTCTCAAGTGAAAGGTCTTGTCAATCATTAAGTATGCAACCATATATGAATGGATGAGTGCTCTTTGCAGACCTAAAAGATAATAATGTCAACACCCCTTGATATGCCAAAACAAGCCAGATTAAGTGGTTGAAAATCCACAATACAGAAATACTCTGGACTACTTTAGGATCCAAACAGACTATTGGATAGGTTGGTTCAAGAAAACAGTTAGAAGTGCAGATAGTGATCATTAAAGGAGATTCCAGTGTAAAACTGAATGAAATCAAGAAAATAACAAAATATTGTGTTGTCTAGATAGAGCTGAAAAGACAAATAGAATACTTCTGTACAATGCTAATTTTATGCGAACTCTAAATCACATACTGTGTATAGTTCCAACAATTTTGGAAATCTGATTTATTTATTGGACATAAGGCAAATTTTGGGCCGGTAGTGTACGGGGGGGGGTACAAAGGTACGAATCATAAGATGATTCAAAAATGCACACATACATGCATGTTTATAAGTATATTTGTTTAAAAGAAAAATATATTCAATTTTGTAAAGCATTTCATAGCATTTGTAATATGTCAACATGTTAATACATTTTTACTATTTTGCCAACAGATCATTGTTTTAAATACCCTTGTGTGTCTATATTTTAATGAACAGGTTATGATGTATATACCAGAAGAATGAAAATAATTTTTTTAACGGACTACTATTGAAATTCACGTAATTCGCTTGTATTACGATTTCAAGTACAATCACTTAGGGTTCTTAACCCATTGCACATATGCAATGAGCATAAAAGACGTCCTACAGCTCATAAAGCATCTCAGAGATGACAGGAAAATAATGGTTTCCACCGCAAATTTGTTTGTAAAAAGACATGTCCCACAACTCATAGGGCATCTCTAAGATGCTATGCCAAAATCCTGGATTTGTTCTAAAAAGAATATTTAAATATTTATAGATATCTTATGAACACTTCATGTATCAATTTCACAGAAAAAATGAAACTGAATAAAGACAAGATATATATTGGCAGACAACTTTCTCCCAAGACTGGCGAGGTAGGTTACAAGCTGGAATGGAGGCATGCAAAGTGTCTGCTACAAATTGTGCTGCCATTTTCCATTGCCATCTTATGGATACCTTACAAGCTGTGGGACCTTGCAGTGCTTAGAAACATCCAACCCCCGAGTGCATCCATGCATTTCATGTCACAAGACACCCCACAAGAATAATGTGTTTACATTAATAAAATTGCAATCACTGCAGGTTCTTAATACTAATAAAATTGCCTTTATTGGGTGAAATGGCTCAAACTGTAAGCAATCATGCTCCTCAGATTGAATCTAAATGTACATCATCACAAACATGGAATGTTAATTAACAACAAGACAATTTAGTCATCAAAATAATTTTCCAATAAAGAAGATCTACAAACCCAAACCTAGCAACCATAATCTAACAAAAACATGCAAAAAGGTTCAAAGTGCAATGTAATTGTTTATTGTGAAATAGAAAATAGTACAAAAATAAATGTTCAAAACACTTACTTCTTGTATTTTTGCAAGTTCTTCATCTTTCAAAGGAATCATTCTTCCTCCCTTAATGTTTTTTGAGAAACCATCAAAAAACAATACTTCGTATTTGTCTGTAAAAGTTAAAAGTTAGTCAATCTATCAGACTACAGATATAAGAATGCTCAATAAATATCGAAACACATACCACTGCCAAGAACCGTCTTGACCGTAGCAGGGTACTTCCGACTGTCACTCCATGTTGCCATAACTTTATCCCCAACTTTAAAGATCTTTGTAATTTTCTTGACAAAACTGCTGAAAAGTTTTACACTGTAGTAAAACAATAATACTAACATAATATACAAATCATATATTTCACTCGGTTACAACAAATTACACATCATTTAAATGTATTAGTAAAAAAGACAAATAATCAATTTTTAACTGCAATATTAAACAAAAGTAATATAAATGATACATCTCCATATTATTTCAATACTAACCCTCCAGGAGGTTCCATTACTGGCCTCAATCGTGAACTATCCATTGGAATCCATTCATCATAACGTTGAGACCACTTCTCAAAATGTATCAGAATTTCCTCTTCCTCCCAGTCCACTTCAACTACTTTTACAGCATACCTTCATCAACAAAATTATGAAAGTAATAAATCAATTATAATAAAAAGTTAATGGGTTAGACAGGTGTATGCAAGATAAAGGGTTTCTTTCATCCATATACTAACAAAATATACGTGTACTTTGTCTCTTGTGTAGGAGGGAAGAACAGCACAAAAGTACTGCTTGGTTGTAAGTAAACAAGTTCACCAAACATTATACTTTATTAAAACATGAGATACCTTTATCAATTTCTCCATTTACTAGTATATGGACAAAATGGTCATATTCTCTGGGAACCATAAGTGACTCACCATATTCCATTTCCTAAATCCTTTGCTTCTAGCCGGGTCCCTGGTTGAAATTTTATCCCAGAAATGCCTTGCTTCTTGCTAGAGCTGGGAGGAAATGGATTTCTACTACTTCCACTACTCTGTGTGCCATTCCCTCCAGTAAAGCTGAAAGATCCAGGAAGTTCTGGCCCACTGCCTTCTTCAGAATATTCAGATTTAACTGGTGAACTACAAGTTCTAGCAGAACACTGAGAATCTCGCATGTCTGCTTCAAGCTCACCAACAATACTTCCAGTGTCTTCATCATTCACAGCCCTTTTATCCACATTCCTTCTCTTAATATCCTTCGGTTTGTTGCCTTTTTTAGTATGTTTAAAGATTTTCTGTTCATTTTTGTCACTACCTCTAACTTTGTATTCACGCATGTCTACTCAAAACAATCAAAAAGAAAAATACTTTGCAAATATACCAACCTCCCACATGTCAATTCGCAAGAAATACGACGGCTTGCTTGCAAGGTATATCAGAAGTTCCGTCAAAACGTGCCTATATGCAAAAACTAAAACCACAATTTCAACACGTCATACCTCTCCAGCACTACGAGCTAAGCTAAATTCTCAGTACATACGAGGGGATATTAAACAAAGCTTCATTACTCTCTGTAGTAAATTATTAATGGTTCTGATAAACACTGACGGATGGCATCCACCATACACAACTCTACTGATTGCTTTGCGCAGGCTCTGCGTTGCTGTCTTTTTACCAGAGAGTATTAATAGTGTGATATTTACGTGTTTGTGTGCACTCTGAGGCAGTCAAAGTGTACTAACGGAGCACCTACACTCCATGTAAAGAGGCAGGATGAGTAAACGATTCTCTCATCCACCAGGAGCGTTACCGTCGACTACACCATCGTCTTCTGTTCCACTGTACTACGACTACACCGTAGTTTCCTTCTGTTCCATCACTTCTACCGGCGCCTTCGAGTTCTCAGGCGTCGCTTCTACTCCCTACGTACCAATCAGATTTATTACATAGTGATAGCACAGTTATTAGATTGTGGTAATAAGAGCAGACAGCATCGAGAGATCTTCGAAATAAACAAGGAGAAAAAAATGGTATTCAGGAAAGGTGGAAAAACATCCCACAAAGAAGAAATAATAATAATAGAAGATACCAGAATTGAAAGAGTGACGCACTACCGGTACCTAGAAGTTACAATGCAAACAATGGGCAAATGATTCTCACATCACATTACAGAAACTATTGGCGCCATGGATGAATATCTATATTAATCTATGGTGGTGCTACAGAAAGACATACTTTCTCGTACTAGTTAGTTTGTTAATTTCTTTGGTCTGAGCTAGGTACGCGGATTTGCCAGGTACTTTAGCCAAGTGCCATAAATAGCCCATTGTACATTTTTTTTTCTCAAATTTTCTCATTTTTTCGGTTTCCTACTAGTAGAACATCAATATTACTCTTAGAATATTAAAGAAGAGTAAAACCTCGTCATATATCAAAATTTTCATTGAATAATTTGTGGCCTTGTTTTGAGAAAATGCCATTTTAACTACAGAGTAAATGTGAAATTTGAAGCTCTTTTTCACATACTTTTTTTAATTTAATTTTCGGAAAAATGTATTGGAAGTCATTTGAAGTACTTCCACAGTACAATACAATACTGTATGCTAATCGCTAGAAATATGATTACTAAAGGCATAGATTAATCCATGCTGAAAGTGTCAGAGATGTTAAAATAAATACATTTGTGTAATTTTAGTATAAAACAAACTTAATTTTCTGTCAACTTCAACAGTGCAATTCGCATTATCCGTATGAAATGTTTGAAGAAAAATGTGAAGCTGTTTTTTTTTTGGGGGGGGGAAATTACGTTTGAACGTTTCTGAAAATGCGGAATTTTGAGCTAATTTTCACAGAAAACTGTTGAGTTTTCGACTAATTTTATATGACATCGTTTAAAGCAAGTGTACTCCTAAGTACAAGAATGTGAACAAATTGCCGGTAAAATTAACGTCATGAAGACACATCAATGAAACTTCATTGTTGAATTAAAGAAAACACAACAGAATTAAGCAAAATGTCGTTCATATTATCTCATAGTGTACATTTAGTACTATCCCTTCCAAAAGTTTAAAGGCAAAATTTATTTTTTATTATTAAAATTTATTATTTTTGAGAAAATCTTGGATTTGTAATTTTTAAATATTGCTAGCCTAATTGCGCGAAAACTATAAAAATTTTCAAAAATGTTCACGGCCTTAATAAAAGAACTAAAAAAAGAGAATAAATTTTATTTGAAGGAAAAATCCCTATCTTTAATTTTGTAGTTATAGGAAAACGCCGAAAAAGTTCAAATGTTTGAAATTTTCTAAAATTCATAGTAGAACCTGAAAGTCGGACCTATGCCACTTTCATAAATGTATTTTACTCTATTCTTACAAGAAATTTAAAGAAGAAATTTTTAGCCGTTTTTGAGAAAATTATGAAAACTTCCCGAGGGCTTCATGTAAAGTACCGCCAAATTTTAAAGAATGTTTTTCAAAATCTGAAAGCTTCTACTCAAGCTAGATCGACAGTGGTTTCTTCCATTTGGAAAGAAATACTACGTATGGTTTAGGCGCTGGTGGTGTTAACAGACGGACGGACGGACTTTTTACCGTGAATTGGTTTCTCGGTTTCAAGGACTCTTAAAGCAGATATTCTGCCTACACCACATATTAGAGGATTTGTTTTCTTAATTTAGCAACTGGATTTATTCACTTTCTCTATACTACGTATATTACTCATATAGGAGAAAGTAATTAGTGGTGCTACAGAATGGCACAGATTTTCTCGTAGAAAAGTTTTCTAATATCCTTGGCGTGGACTGTCTTTACGGCTTTGTCCCATCCTCTTGCCAGCTGCCATCTATCGCCGCTCAAAGTAGTTTTCTCATAGTAGAACTAAAGTAATACGTTGAAAATATTATTGAAGAGCAATTTCCATTGAAAAATTGGGAGCCGTTTTTAAGGAAATGGTGTTAAAGCGTTACTGTAAATGCGAAATCTGAGGTTCTTTTCACAGAAATATTTTGAGTTTACGAAAAACTTCATTTGATGTCATTTAAAATACTGTAACTCGCAAATTGAAGTGTTTACAGATTGCTGAAAATTTGCTCATTAACGGTGTGAGAGATATTTAAAAAAAATACATTTGTGTAATTTTAGGAAAAAAACAAAAGAATACAACTGAAATTTACGTCATATTAAACAGTGCAGTTAGTACTATCCGTTTAAAAAGTTTAAAGAACAAAATTGGAGCTATTTTTGAGAAAATGTTTCAGTGTTTCTGAAAATGCAGAAGTTAGAGCTCATTTTAACAGAAAACGGTTATGGTTTTAAGAAATGTTATATGAGATTATTTAAAGCGCATGTATTAGTATTATTATTCACAAATACAATAATGTAAACAAATTTCCGGTAATGTAAATATAAACGTGAGAGTCAAGTCAAAAACTACATTTTTGTAATTTTTGAAAAAAGAAAAGAATAGAGCAATATGGCGTCTATGCCATCTTATAGAGTGCATTTAGCACTATCCCTATCAAACTTTTAAAGAAAAACTGTTCATCCTTTTTGAGAAAATCTTGATTATGTATTTTTTTTAAGTTGTAAATATTGCACACAATATTGCGCGAAAAGTACTAACATTTTCTAAAAAATGTTCATGACCTCAATGAAAGAACTACATAAGAAGAACAAAATTTGTCGGAAAGGAAACATCTCTCTCTCCAATTTTGTAAATGTAGGAAGACGGCGAAAAAAATAAACTTTTGAAATTTTCGAAAATTCAGAGTTAAACCTGAAAATAGAACCTATGCTATCACTATAAGTGTATTCTTACAACAAATTTAAGTGTCGATTAAGAAAAAAATTGGAAGCGTCGTTGAGAAAATGTTGAATATATCTTAAGGGTTTCATGTAAAGTACCTCCCAAATTTCAAAGAATGTTTTTCAAAATCTCAAAGAATTGATTCGAGCCAGATGGACCAATGTTTCTTTAATTTGAAAAAACGTTCTCTGCATGGTTTAACCGCTAGTAGTGTTCACAGTTGGACGTTTAAAAAACCTCTTTGTCATCAGGGTACCCCAAAACGTGTATTTCCGTTGAAATCTTGAAATAGATTTTCCGCAGCATTGCCGCAACTTTCCCTATACTACTTATATTACACTGTATGTACGGGAACTACACCGTATATATGGGAAAGTGAAAATTAAACGCTGAGATTTCTTAGCATTGTGATTACGTATTTCATTAGATTTTTAATTCGGTCAAAAACTGAAAAAATAATTGATCTAGTCAATGTTAACAGAAATTAGCAGAACTAGAAACAAGGGAACCATTTATCAATACATAATGAAGGAAATCCATAAATCATGCAACATTTATAATGATATTGTAAACATTAATAGTTTGCTGTGAATCTCGCAGATTGATTGTTTGTAAAATAGTTCTGTTTTTGATAAATGCGTTTATTGAAAGCTTTTCTCAATAACAGGATATCCAAATATGCCACTGCGTACAATTAGCTGCGCGCGTTTTGAGCGACTAGTTATTCTGTGACTCCGCTTCCTCCGCACACACTGACAGATTCACAAAGAAAATACATCACCATGTGCTGTGCAGAGGTTTGAGGATTTGCGCGGGTTGCGGATGATGCTGTCAGGTTATGACATGTTTTGTTTAATGTGAGGATTAGTGATTTTTTATCACGAAAATAATATTCACTTCCGAAATTTCAACTTTTAGTACTCTGGAGATTTCGAACTTTTAATGATGTAGCAAATCCTTAATTCCATTTTATAATTGGTCGATATTTGAAACTAATGACTACTACAATAAATGCACTGCAAAACTGATGAATGAAAGGTATGTTACAAACCTGAAAAATTTAATGTCATGTGTTGTGTAAATACTTGTTTTATCTGTTAATCTCATCTCTGGTAGGTTTATTATCATTTCTTGCCTAGGCCTTGTTATATTTCTGTGTTGGGAATGATTTCAATTTTCTAGGTATTTATTTTTAATTGTAAAATGGATTCATCACGATCAAGAAATTTGACTCAAATTGCAGACCTGGAAAGAAGGTAAAGATTTTATCCTTTTTCCTTGAATGTACTGGAGTATTTTGTAATAAAATAAGTGCAAAATAAGTAAATTCATCATGCTATATTAGAAACTAAGACAATTAAAAAAAACAAAAAAACTTTAGTACTGAGGTGACCAATTTTTTTACAATAAAAAGGAGGATGAAAAAATTTAAGCAAAAAGTACATTAATTAATGAAACATTTTATTAATTTAAACAAAAATACATTATGCTAACATCCCTTTTAATTATTTAATATTTTTATTTTCGGTGTATTTTTTCCATTAAATGAATATTTTTGGTCAATATATTATTTTCTAACAATGTATTGAAATTTCAGAGCTAGAAATATCTTTTATATTGGATTTTACAGAAAGAGCTGCAGCTAGAGTATCAACATTTCATCGTGATTTCTCACTTGATTAACACATTAACGTATTAGTTTTAAAATATTGAAAAGGAGGACACTTTTTGAGGAAGGACAAACTGCAAAAGGAGGACGATTGGTCACATTACTGAAGAATTTGATTTCCAGAGATTGTGTGTGTGTGTGTGTGTTTTAATGAACCTTTTTCCACAGAATTTCTGCTAGTACTTTGCTCTTTTCTTATGACATTTTTTACTTAATTAATTTGTGTTTTTGTTTTGAAGTTGATAGAGGTGAATTTTTCTCAAATGTAGCCTTTAGGCTATTAGTTAGGTATTTTGGATATTAAGCGGTTGCCGAGTTTGCCGGTATACTTTTTGCAACGATAGAAATATACATTTCATTAATTTATAATTCTATCTGTTTACATTAATATGCTTATGAAGTGTATTATTTGTATTTGAGAAAAGATACTTTAAATGTTTGACCTTTTACAGCAGTGAAAATTTTGAGTGTTCAGGAGAGCCTAAGAATCCGAATCAAGATCGAATCTGGAAAGTTCTTAATCAGACATTAATTAACATATGGAGTAACTTGGACAACTCATCTGAGGCATTATCAACATATTTTGGGTCTATTATGAAGACACCAATGCAATTCATATTATTTGTTGTTCCACAATGTCACTGTTGTAATATACATTTTTCAAAGAAAGCAGACGAATGTCTTGGTAAGCCATTATGTTTTGACAAAATGTTCATATCCTCCTCAGCTCCAAGGGCTGTTCTGTTATATTTTAATGTTAAGTTTTTCGCAAAGGCAAGGGCATTCCTTTTATTGCAATGTAATCCATTTCTGCATGAAATAATTTTTTAACTCTAAAAAACTATGTAACTGATAAGTTACATTGCGTCTCAAGTTTTGTTATCTATAATCATTGTTAAGTGGTACGTACTACAAAATAAATTATTTCATTAAAAAATTAACTTAGACATTAAATTACAAACATGTACATAACTTTTAAAAGTAACTATTTTTCATTGAAAAATATTATATTTCTGTTGAGGCACAGAAACACTGTACATGATAAAAAAATGAAGTGACAGAGGCTGCCACACCGTGACATACGGCAACGGGATGACTTTACATTGTTTGGTATTTTGGACAAATGATGTGCTTTTCTTTTATGTAGGTTGTCGTCAGGAAAACGAATTAGTTTTTATTCTTGGAAGCACTCTCCAAAAAGTGTTATTGCCATCACCTTCGTCTCCTGACCCTAGAACTGAATTCAGAAGTGCGTTTGCTACTACTACTCAAAAATCCAGGAAGTTGAGTTTTTCATGCAACATCATTTCCCACACACCTAAGAAATTTGGTCAAAGCAGGTAGCATTTCTGTACAAAGAACTGGTTCAGGAGATGGTGCCAGAGGTGAGGATTAAAAAAGGGGTTAACTGCCAAATGCTTTGATAATGCAGAGGTTTATCATTTTCAATTTCATCTTCATTGACCTAGTTCTTGATTTCTTCACTAACCCAGGGAAAAGGCATGAAAGCAGTAGTGTAAGTAATATCACTGTCAACATCAGAAATATCTAACTCCTCATTGATGAGGTCTAATATTTTGTTGTATTCACCCCTAAAAGATGATTGACCTGCCGTCTTAAAAAGATCACCAAAAATTGAGATCTGTTGTAATCAAGAAGTCACATCATCATTTGGTCAAATAACAAAAATTGAAAAAAATAAACTATGTACTATTGTTGAAATGCTTCCCTAAAATTAGCTTAACTTGTGAAGTAACAGATTAAATACATTATTTATACATTTTTTAATTCACTTTCACTGTACGCATTGATCTTCTTATGGCAATCGCATTCATCTTCTTGTGATGCATAGTGACAACAATTCTTAAAAATCCATTAATATTTATATCTAGGAGATAGCAAACACTTTTAACAATGCTACGGAAATATGTGGAACTGTCATTTTTTAAAACATATACGAAAAATAAGCTATGTAACCTACAGGTTATGCAGGGTTCAAAGAGAATATAATTGGAAAAGGTTTGTGTTGCGCATGTAAAAGGAAATATACATAGAATGTGTAAAGAAAAAAAAAATTAAATATTCAAAATAGTAACAAAATTAAAATACAAAATTAGTATATTTTCAGCTAATAAGAAAAATGTAGAGCTATTAAATGTCACAAATATAACAAAATAATTATATTTTAATGATGTTGAGACAATAATTGTAATAAATAGAAGTACAGGCATTTCTTTGACCTAAAACAGGGAGGTAAAAAGGCTTTTATTTTTACCACAATGAGCATGCGTAAAGGCATTCTGGCTAAAGTTGGGGTGCAAAACGACTGATAAGCTGTGGAAATCTTATTTGAAAGGAATTACTGTAAAAAATTAATAATTGAAGTGATTTACATTTTTATTGTAATTCTAAAATTTACATTCGCACTTATGTGTATGTAAACAATCTTTTCTTTGTAACTTTGAATTCACATGACCACTCAGTATGATTACTTACAAATTATTTGATTTGTGATGTTGTCTCTTCAAAATGCTATTGTGCCCTTTTGAATCTAGAAATGGCATCAGCAAAAATGGAAATATATTTTTTGTTCTTCGCACTTTTATAATCGCCAGCGCTGAGAAGGGTTCATCACATACATAGAGTTCTGTCCTCAAAAGAGATCAGAGGACATACTCAAAAGTAGGAAGGGATTTCCTCATGAGAGAAGGAAGCCTGTCAGCAACAACGAGAAAATAAAAAATCTTGAGTGGTATTATCTTCCTTTTTCATTTAGATTTTTAATACTACCTGGTCCTGCTGGCTGCTTCCATAGGAAGACAGCATGACTGTGCCTTTTGGTTGTCCAGGCTTGCAGGCGTGTTTCCTGCTTGATCAACTTATTTACACCAGGCTTATTCTTGGAGTTCTGAGTTTTCTTTTGAATGCATTCCATCCATTTACTGCCTCAATTAGTGAGAAAATTGCCCTATCCTTCTTTCTTTTATTAGCTTTATCATTTGTCCTCTATACCTAGGTGATAATGACTCTTGTAAAAAAATGTTGTTTGCACTCTTAATTTTGTAAAACCAATAAAGATTTTGAGGAAAAAAAATAGAATATGTTTTGAGAATATTTTCTTTGGATATTGTAAATGTAGTTCCTTTTTTGTTATGTAAACATCCTGGGGCTTGTGGAATCAATTAATTTGCAAGAACTAGTGTATTGTGGTATTAAATGGACTAGTCTCGCATTTAAATGAAGCGTTTAAAGGATATTACTAGTTTCTTTTCCTGCATATCAATGGTTATTCTAAATGGAATGATTTTTGTTTTAAGCGTTTGATACATGGCTTCTTGGTCGGATGCTGTGTGTTTTGAGCAAAGAAACTTTGACTGGAGTTCATGAAGCAGCACTGAAAACTCAGATACAGATTTTAAATTTGCTTTTTGTCACATACCCACCTCTGTATCTAAATATCATGAAATATTATCTTCTGTGCATGCAAGGTATGTCTGAAAAAGTTATTAGTTCAATTTATTGAAATTCATAAGAATTACAAAGAAATTAGCTTAGTGTAGTGTGCAGTCAGGAAATTATTAAAAAGCCATTTATTTAAAGTCAGATCAACATCTTGGTTATTAAGTAACTACTTTAACAAATCATCACATGCAAAAATCTGTTGCGTGATTGCTCATGCACTGGGCTCTATTTTCCACAATTTCCGGGGCCGGTCCTTGGAACATTGGAAATAAATGAGCTTATCGATATACTTCTCAAATTTTGGGGGAATAGAATAATTGTTTTTCTTCCTGGAAATCAAGAGTTAATTTCTTTACTAGAAAAGGAATGACTGGCCCTATTCAACAGTGCAAGTGTGAGAGTGTTAAATATCAAAGAGAACATTAATTAATTTATAAGGTTTTATTAAAATTTTTAATAACGAATAGAAAATTTAAGTTCAAAGAATAATTTTTGTTGAGAATGCTTGAGTCAATGTGAGGGCAAATTTTATCTAGAATATCTTGTGGAATAGTGGAATATTTTGAACTTTTAATAAATAAAAAGTAATTATCTTTCGTAATTTCTTGAGAGCTAAGAAGATTGCTAATATTTTCTATAAAGATTTTGAACAAATTAAATGTTCAATTACTCTTCTAGAGTTCTTGGGTTCATATTTGAATGAATGCAACTTAATGAAAAATGTAGACTATTTTGGATAGTTGTAAGAAGTGATTCAAATTATATGTTAAAAAATGTACCTATTTTTAACTCCCCCCCCCACACTCCTTTGTCAACTGGTAACATAAAATACTAAGCCCCTTTGAGAGGTACATTGCTCACATTCAGTCTTTTTTTCACTCTCTCTGTCTCTCAAATTCAATGATGGTGACGTAGTTAAAAATTCCTTAAAGATTTTAAAACAATTTCAAAATTTATCAAACAGTTCATTTTATTATAATTTTAAAATTTGTTTTTTGCAGGATCGTACATTTTTTGTCATTTCTCTCACTTCTCATTAGCTCTTGTTACAGTTGAGATAATTCCTCTCCTGGTTCTAAAAACAAACATATTTTTCAAACAGTATTTGGTGGAATTTTTAGTGGTGGTACTTTCTAATATTATTCAACTTTCGGTTTGGGGTCTTGATTAACTGATTTTCTATGTTTTTAGATCTCATGGAAGTGGAGAAAGGCAATATATCAGAATTTCCTCTACCTCTAAGGCATTTTATACCTAAAATGGAGACTTTTAGAGATTTGGAATTGGACTTAAAGCCCAGTTTTCTTCAGCTTCATAGCATAAGTGGTTGTCAGCACCTCTTAGCTTACATTATGAAGGTTCGCTGTTCATGTAATGTTTCACTTCAGTGCATGTGTTCAAGATATTTGTTTCCTTCTTTACAAAAATCCTTTCTGTTTCAGGTGCTTCAGAAGTCTGCAACAGGTCTTGTAGGTTTACATAGAGATTTACAGCAGCAGCTATGGGGATCTATATGCTTGTTATTGTCAGGAATTAATTATTCACTGCGAGCTGAAGCCATGCTGCTTGCAGCTGCTTTGATAAATGCTGGTGGCCTTCCTCCTTCAGTTGACAGCCAGGTCACTATTAATGTTATATGAGTCAGATATCTATATTGTATTGATGTGAAATGCCATTAAAAACCATCCATGGAGTGTGTCAGATGAAACCACATGTAACAAAACTATGTTATACTATTATTGATTGTATCTTTCTCTCTTCATTTGTTGAGAAAATTATTTGATTGTTTTGTAGATGAGGAAAGGAATAATTTAATAACATATATAGCATGTGTTGGTGGTACCACCAGTACTCCCCACCTGACACAATATAAGCTAAATTTAGTCTCTTGTCCGGCCTTCAAGACGTTCAGCAGTGCATTTTTGTATCCATGTAGGAGTAACCTCGTTTGATGGAACTCATTCTAATCTTGTCATTTTATAACAATATAGTTGTTCATATTTTATATAGATTTTATTTTTGACAATTTTTGGTAGTATGCAAGCACTGTCCACAACATAATACACAATAAGATGTGTTGAATTTAATAAGCAGATATATTTTCAACTATGCTGCTACCGTACTATATAAATAATTATAATGTGAATATGTTTTCTTTTAGATTGGATTTTGGCATGAATTATGGTACTGTGTTGAAATTACTCTGACATCTTTATCGACAGACAGTACAGGGAAAGAGCAACAACAAGAACTAATTGAAGCCCTTAAAGCTTTGCTCTCAACAACTGTTGAACATATGCACCTTGTGCGCCCACGAGAAAGAGAAGTTCTTTTGACCACCGTCTTCAATATAATGCAAAGTCGCCTTTGTAGCACAATGTGTGGTAAGCTCACAAACAAACATCTTATTTAGAACTAGAAGATACACAGTTCAGAAACAAAAGTGATTTAAATGTACAATTTGTGAGCAATATTATTTTCAGGTGTTTGCATATCAACTTAGCTTTATTTATCATTCACAGATTTTATGTATAAATTTCTTTCATCATACCTCAGTGTTCAATGTCATAAGATCAGAAGAAATATAAAATACCTATAATACCATAAATGTTTGTTTTATCATTTAAAAATTTTAAAGAAGTTAAAAACTTGATTTTAACGAAATTAATGTTTTAAGGGAAGTTGATGTCACTGTCACTTGAACTTGCACATACTACTATTTGCCCTTTTTTCTGGGTTTTTATTTTGCTAGGTGTAAGAGCTTCTTGTGCAAATAGTTTTTGTTACATGGAAAGGAAGAATCTTCTGTTACCAATGTGGCCAATGTTGCCCTTTGTCCATTGATACCTTTAAATCATAATCAATCATAACTATTGTAAAGTAGGTATAGGGTTTTCAGAGCTCATGAAAACATGCATAGATAATGTATCTATTTCAGTGGTGCTGTTTATTGATTTAAACAGTGATTTCTCTCCGAATGTGGTGTCACATCTCTTTCTCACTTGAATTGATTGCAATTGATACTTATAGAAATACTCAACTGTTCCAAATAATGGAGCATTTTAATCTAACCATTATGGCAGATTTAATATTGACATTTTGATTGCAAAGAAAATTGAATCACAGATTTGGAAATTGATTATGTTAATGAATATTCAGCCTGTTATTGTGTCTTCCCAACAACAATTGCCACATTAAGATTAGTTTTCATTGAGATTAACTTTTACTACAGATTAACTTTTACTACATTGAGATTTACTTTTACTACATATTGATAAGTGTTTATTAACAAGCTAAAACACTAATTGTTAGATCTGTCTAATTAAATAGCACAGAATATCAAATAGTCAATTTAATTTTACAAAGATTTCAAGATTCTGCAAGTTTCTGACTTCCCAGAAGAGCTGAATCACCAAAAATGTAATAGCAGTTATCTTTAAGCATTAGATAAAAGACAATAAATATTTATTTAGTGAACTAGATAACTTAATATAGATAAGTAAGAAGAGTTAAGAATAGATTACGTAGTTATTGTAATTTGTTCTGATTGTTATAATATTTCTGTTTTGTTTGACAGGCATGCAAGATAGTGTGAGCAAGTTTTCCAGGCAAGTTTTGGAGAATTCCACTGATTGGAAACTTGATAAATGTTCTCCCCAAAGATTAATTGACAACTTCAATGAGCAGAGCTGTGTAAGATTTTTAAGTATTCTGTTTTACAATGTTTTCTTGACTTTATATATGAAAGGTCAAACTGCAATTGAGTGTTGAATATTACATTTCAGAATACTTGCTTTTGTAAATTTCTCCACCAACCCCTTTCTTTTGAAGGTCTAATTTCATTGTCACTTTCAACCTAAAGTTTAAGTTCTTGAATATAAATTTGAAATCACATAAAGAGTAGTTTATAAACCAAGGGTGTAAAGTCTGCACAGCTGCCCACAAGACTGTAAAGTGATATTTCTTTGAAAAAGGTGGTTTAGCTGACAAGGAAGCACAGAGAGAAGCTGTGGGCTATAACATTCCATGCTAAAAAAAAGTCCCTGTGTGGCTAAAGTGTATATATTATTTTATGCATCTTCAATTCTAACTTAAATTTCCTTTATTTGCAATATACTTCATAACAAAACATCCCTCACATCCTCATCAGAAAGACTGCTTACTGAATCAAAAAAGGGAATGAAGTGGCCAAACAGAATCCATTGGAAGCACAATCGCAGTAGGTGCAACATATATTGTTTCAATTCCCAATATTATGTTAATAATCTTAAATTTTGAGATTTTAATCTTAATGTGAAAAACTTAAGTTTTGCATTCTTGACTATCCGGGATGAGCCATGTCTCGGTCAATTGTACTGACGTTTCAGCCATCTTGCTGTGGCCTTCTTCAGAGCTATACTGCTGAAGCCGGTTGCGGAAACCTACGAACGCACAAACTTAACTTAAGTTTTACAAAGCCCTTAGAAGTTCTTTCATTAGATCCGTTTGTGAATACCAAAGTTATATTAAAAGCTTTAACCGTAGAAATGCAAGGGGGGGGGGGGCTTAAGGAACCCACCACTTTGATATTGCTTTCAGTTCACTTGATTCATATGCTCTACATTATTGAGAATTAATGAAATTGTTGAGGCAGTTTCACTCTTTGCTTTCCACTACAATGGTAAAAGATATGAGTATCTCTTATTTTTTTATTTTTTAAATTTCTCTTTAAATTTGCATTTTTGTAGTTTCATTTTTATTAATCTTCCTTTTATAGAAGACGTTGTTTTCTCATTGCACTTTGAGTGGTTGTATTTTTTTGTCCCCCCCCCCTATTTCCCTATGTAGGAAAATTTTGTTTGTTTACATTAGTAATGTTGTCATCATTCGTCCATACTTTTTCATAGCAACCCTTGAGCAGAATTGGCTGTAAGAGAGCTATTTTTCACTTGTTTATTCTCTTAAGATGTCAGAAAGGTTAGGTGAAAAGGAAATAGTTAGATCCTTGTGAAGGAGAATATCAGATTGAGATTAAAAGTGGATTCCGTGAAGAAATTTGTATTTCTAAATGTTTAGTCAATATATTGTCCCTTGATAAGAACACATACATTTTTTTATCTTTCTTTTGTACGAGTTATATGAGTGGGCTCAATGACTCCCTGCTTAGGAGTAGACAGGGCTTGATTTTTGGTGGGGCTTGATAGAACAACATTCTGGTACCTCGGGAACAAAAACAAACAAACTGCAGAGAACAAACTCTTGGCAACATTAATTTATAGTTTAATAAATTTTCATAAACTCAAAATTACTTAATTTTCCCCTTATTTAAGTTGTTATTAAGTATAATTTATAAATATTAAATTATATTATAATATATAAGTATCTCTTTTAAACTAATAATTAATTTGAGGTGCATTCCGGGACCTAAAATTTTATAAATCAAATTCTGAGAATAGACTTTACCATTTATACTCTCATAAAGGTATGGTCAATAAAATACTGTGTTTTGTGTAGTGTTTGTGTGTTGTGTTGGTATTACAAGTGTGTGTGCAAAAAATGAATTGTATTGTTATTAAATGGGATACTTCAGTTAGAGATTGATTTCCTTCAATAAATTTGCTTCTTGCATGTTCTGAATGTACCCTACACACTTTTGTATTCTTCCAAAAATATATTGTTTTTTTTCCTGGTGCCACCACAGATGTAATATTTGTCTTTAAAAATGCAGCTGTCAGTCTCATTCAGAACATGTTAACAAATTTATAGATCTAGAAAACATGACATTGAGTTTTTGAGTTGTGTTAGTTCAGTTCAGTGACCAGTATTTTCTTTTTGCTTAATTATGAGATTAAAAATGTCCCTTATTTTTTATTGTCATTGTTCTGTAAGAACTATGATGAAATGAATACAATTAGTTGCTTGAGGCATGTTTTCTGTGACTTTCTTTGAACTTGTGTAAGATGTAACTTGAAACTTGTGTAAGGTTGTTGGTAGATAGTTCATTATGATGACATTTTTTACCACAGAGACTATATTTTTCAGCATGTCATGCCTGGATTGAAATATTTGATTCTTCATGAGCTGCAACAACATGTTCCTAGTGTACGGAATTTATATCAGACAAAACACAATGGTTCTTGTAATTATCATGTTTTGTTGCAACCCCCAACCTCTCCAGTTTGTGCATTAGATATTAGCCCTTCATGGCGTCAGCTCTGGAAGCATGTATTATTAGCGTCCAATAAATTGAATCAAGACACTATTGCTGCTGGGTGTGTTTTGCAACAGTTCCAAGTTTGCAGGTAAGGTCTTATAGCAAATTATCAATTATTTATTTCAGCACTGGATTCCTTTTTGTCTATTCAGATTTTGGTCCTGTTACATGAAAGTTACCTTATCCTCATTTTAATGAAACCTTTAATCTAAATCTGAGACAATATGATAAAAATTGTTTCTTTGACTCTCAAGCTTCAAAACCCAATAAAGATCAATCTGGACTTGACAACATTCCTTAAAATCTAAACATTAGGTTTTGCTTGTATTAGATGTGTCATGGGGCACAAAATGAGCTCTCAGCAATTTTTTAATTGGCGTCAATGTGCTCTGGACTGATGTTTGTGTGATAATGATGGAGCAGTAGTGAAATGACAGACTGGAGAAATAGTAATTCCAGGAATAGTGCTATGAGCCCACTTTGCCCCTTGCAAATTCACTGAGTTCTTAGGATTTGATTTCTAGTACTGACAGAAAGGTTGCATGTTTGCTTCATATTATGGGCCTTTCTCTGCGAGTAGGTTTACTCTCTCAGGTTTTTCTATGGGTAAATTTTTATTCTGAACACAAGGTGGTTTGTCATCATTTTCTTTTATGTCCAAAAACAAGTGATTCAATGAAAGCAATTTCTGTTGGAGAAACACTACTCAACTTTTCCCTTCTTTGATATTATTCCTGTCTTACACCTTTTTGAAAATACCAAGTAGATATAGGTTATAATTTACAGAATGTTTAAAAGAGCCCAGTAATAATTTTAATTATCTTATTTCCAGATCTATTGTGGAATTGAGTCTTGAATTAACAGCTGAAATTGAAAACATGCATGTGAAACAATCTTCATCATCAATCATTCAATTTTCTTATTTCGGGGACAATTTGCCAGAACTTGCTATATCTGTGACATCAGCTGTGCATCATTGCCGACCTTCGAGATGTGCTGAAGTTGCAAATAAAGTATTAACTGAGGCATTGCAACTTTTGGGAACGGTTGTGTCGTTGCCAGAGGCTCAAGTGGGAGTGGACATTGCGGAGGCTATGCTGTCCTTGCCATGGTTGGATCCAGATGATAATTGCTTTGGATTTAAAGCAGAACATATTATTTTTCAAATAAAAGATGAATATCAGCCTCATCTAGGTAAGAATTTAATTAGACACTGCTTCGGTAATATGTATACTTATTATAATCTAACGAACTCTGTTGTAGATTCAGTCATCAAACAACTTTGTTTATCTCAGTTGGCTTTGATTTCATCAAAAAAGCACATATCCTGGAGACAGAAGATAGTAGAGCAATGTTTTGGTAGTCCTGACTTGTGTGCTTCAGTTACCCCCGTTATACCTTGGCTTCTCTACAATTTTGAGCATCCTGTTCCTTCCAGCCAATTAATGTCATTGTTAAGTCCTATATTCCAGTCACCAGATTCAAAAGTACAACTTGTTTTAGCAAAATATCTATGTGCTATTGTGTGCAGTCTCTCAGGCAACTGTGTGTGTGTCAGGTAAGTTGTTGAGTAATCCGGAAACATGGATCACATTAGTCAGAAATGTGTATCATGATTCTCAAAATACCTTTCAGAAGTGTGGTAGAAGGAAATGTGCAGAGGAAACTTCTTTGTTTGCTCTGTCACCATGAGAATTGGCTGAACTCCCCATTTCCTTACTCTGGATCTTTGGAAGGACAACTACTTTGTCTTACCCCTTTCCTTCAGTCAAAGGAGGTAGAGGTTCGGAGGTATGTGGCTCGTGCTTTACCAACTCTTGCTGGGCATCTGTCAAAGTTTCGGCATTGCTGTGATTTGACAAGTTGGATGCCTTTGTTACTGGATGAGGATAGGGAGGTTAGTTGACATTTCTATTTAATATTGTAATTAATTAGAGTCATAAATAAAAAAGATTGAAATCTGTACCCTCATCGTATGGTTTTGAATTACTCTAACTTTATGTAAGCTTTAACTTTATTAACTTTTGTTTAAAGCATTTCATTGATATTTTATCATTGAACAATTGAAAATAACGAAGTCTTTATCATGAACACTTTTAGAATATTATTTGTGTATAACAATGTTAAAATAATGTACTAAATGTAGCCTAAACATTCCATTTAAGAATTTGTTTGGAAAAATGCTTCTACTCTTATTTTGAAATTTAATTTTAAGAGCACAGTAGTTCTTGGTTTTGTGAATGTTTTCATTCCCCCCCCCCCCTTGAATTAAAAAAATATACTTTCATTTCAATAAAAAAAAATCTCCTGGAGATTTTCACATGAACTTTCTGATAAATTGAATAATTTTTCAAGAAATTAAAGTTCTTTAAGTAATAACTAATTGAACAGAGAACATCTGATCATTTCACAATATTCTGCAACTGATATGCTCTTTTGCTTGTTCTTGGAAGGTTGTTTCAACAATGTTTCCTTACTGTGAATATTAGTGAGTAATGACTTACTGTGTCATACAATAGAACCTTATAATCTCTCAGAAAAAAGTGTGTTTACAGAAATTATTATTCTTTATGCAACAGTAATAATTAAGCTTATTATGCTTAGTTACTGTGTGTACAAATTAAGAATTGTTTTGAAAATGTGTTAAATATACAGTAGCATTTAATGCAAAAATAAGAAAACTACTATGTATGATCTTCAGCATGAACTTTCTTTTGACCTTTCAATGATCTGGATTTTTGTGAGATGGTCAAATCACCATGCTTTTCTATCAGTCTGAAAAAATTAAAATTTTATTGACATTTTTATTTTAATAACACCTTAACAATTTTATTCAAATGTCTGTGCATTTGTAGCAAAATAAAGTTGAATTTAATTTTCACCATTTTATTTGCATCGAAAAAAAGCAGTCGAAATGAAAAACACACATTTTTTTGTTAATGTTTGTTGGTATTTTCCAAGTAGAATTAATAAAAAATTGTTCACATTAAATTGAATGATATGGCCATACGTGTGGGTCTAAATTTATCTCTTTGTTATTTTTCTTCAAAATATTCATAAAATCATTCATTTAAATTTGAATTCAATAAATGAATTTAAATGAAGCAATTACTATTTTTCACTCACATACAATTGAAAAATGCATATTTAATAATCTCCCTCTTTATTAACATCCCTTAAACATATTTTTCCTTTGTTTTTTAAGGTACGCATTGAGTTTGCAAAACATGCTCGCTGGTTGGTATTTGATGGATGTTGGATACGAGATAAAGAACAAGTTTCTAAAGAAACTGGAGATGAATTCATTCCTCTGAGTCAACTGGACCGCCATGAACTGAGTACTTCTGTACCTCTTCTTGCTCGCTTTTCGGATTCTTTGGTGGTTGCTGCTCGAAATGTTCTGAAGCAACATGGAGATCCACGCCAAGAGAGTTTAGTAATTACTGTGAGCAACATAGGATGGTAAGTTTTTTCTATATAGGCTTAGAACAAAATTACAAAAACATATTTAATTAACCAAAGAAATTGTCTTTAATGGGGTTCAGGTCTCAAAATCGTAAAATTTATTCAAATCTCCAATACTGCTTTCAAAATTATTTTTGGTAATGTTAGTTAAATAACTTCCTAGTGTGAGCTAAAAGTGATGTTGGAACATCTGTTATTTACATATTTTGTCAGTAATGCAGAGGTATCTACTTTTTTACCAAAGCTATCATATCAGCATGCGATTTAGGGGTTCATTGTTTGTGTGTGTTTTTTCTATGCTATGCCATGCAAAAGCTCCCTAAAGTCTTGTAGGAACCATACATCATACCTTACCGTCATACATGAAGTTGTGGATTTACTTATCTTCCTAACAGCACTAGCATCTTATCTAGGCAATTTGTTCCAGAAGAGGAAACTCAATTTAAATTACTTCAATCCTTCAAATATTTCACATACATCAACAAATACTTCTCTCTGGCATTCTGATTCCTATTTATTACATATCTGTTTTTCCTCACCTAACTTTATTCAAATATGGTGTGAAGTATACTTTGAAACGTTTCCTATATCATAAAAAAATAAATTTCTTTAACAATGCAGTGTTTCATATTTGTAATTGTATGTTTTTGCTTTGATTCAATAGATTGAGGTTTTAATTATTAAATGTAAGAAGATTAAATGTTACTACTCTCATCGGTGCACCTCTGCTATGTTAGTAAATAGTGCTACTTGCTCCAACAGGTATATGTTGATAAAGTCTTTCAAAATATTTCTTTCCTTTTCTTTGTCTTGCAGCATTGCTTTGGACTGTGTACTGCTTCCTTCACTTCTGCAGTTAGTAACTCTAGCTGGTCATTGGCGTTCTGCTCAAGCAGGGTTAGTGAAGCGATGCATACGAGATATCGCACATGCACACAATGTCACTCCAAAGGATTTATTCCATCGCTTTAAACCAGAACTTTGCAAGGTATGTTTCATGGTTTTTGAAGATATATTGATACGATGATACATGTTGGAATGATATTACTCAGAGCTCCAAATATGAATTCAAAATCATTTACAAACAAAATGGTACAAATGTAGTTCAACAACTATCTGAATGAGGTATTTTTTCCCCACTTCCTTTCATTTATTGAACAAATGCTGTCCTTGCTTTGCTTCTGGACAGTAAATGTAGCTTTATTAGTACATTAACAGTTAGTACATTAACTACCTCACTACCCGCATGCTTTTTTATAGTGGGGATAGGGTAGGGGTGCCCATTCACGAAAATTGGCACAGATTGGTCCTTTCTACCCTAGATTTTTAGGGTTAAAACGTGTGTGAAAAAACACCTGGACTATTTTTCAATGAAAAATGATAGAGGGGAAGAGCTCCCTGTGCCCTAACTTCGCCATGCCCAAAAGCTGTTACATGTGCGAACAAAGGTGGTAGTTGTACTTGTTTTAACTCACACTAGTACACCATTTCTAGTGATTGAACTGAAGCTCCTTGATGGGGATATTGCAAGTATCAATTCCTTGGAACCTGGAACATTGAATTCCCTACTACAAAGTATTCTTGGTGGTGGCTGTTTACCAGTCCCTCCCTGGGCCCATTACCATGATGATCATGATAATGATTATGACGATACTGATTATGATGATTATGATCTTGAAAATTTATTTGCTCATATTAACTATGTTACAAGTTGTGAAGCATCGTCATACATGATTAAACATTTAATATTCTTTTTCTAACAGTTTTCATTTTTTTTAATACAATTGTAGTATTCACAATTATTTACATTTTATATAGTTAATAGAAATGACAATCTAAATTGCTTATCTTATGTAAATAAAATAACATATTCTACAGTAAAGAATATATAAATATTGTTGTTTTTTCTTTTATTATTATTATTATTATTATTATTATTATTATTATTATTTTTATTTTTACATTTGCTTAACATCTTAATGGTTAGGTAGTTTATTGAAGAGTATTGCAGCGTTCTGATAAGGATCCTTCTTTGAGGAGGATTTTGCAGAGCACATCCTGTGATAGTTTTCTTTTCCTCTTGTATTGATATACATGTTTGTTTTAAATAAGGTGACAGGTATTGTCTTTCATGAGCATAATTACCCCATACGCATAAATTACAACAACAATCATTATTTTGTATTTTATATTAAAAGTTTTACAAGACTGATTAGGGTGCAGCTGAAATAGGCATCTAAGAGCTCATTTCTGTATTATCATAACTCTGTCCATGTTTCCTATACTGGCTGCTCCCCATATTGAATGTGGTGATGTATAATGCCATAGTATGTGGTAATGAGCATTTTCACTGTCACATACTTTGAGACAGTAAGTAAGATTTGCAGTAAGTAAATGTTAGAATTAATTTTTTTGCATATGACATCAGTGTGTTCATTATGTTAGATTTTGGTCAATGTGAATTCCAAAAACTTTGTGGCTTTGCACTTGGTGTACACTTTGGTTGTTTATATCAATATTTATGTTGTAATTTTGGTTTTGTTTGTGGTCGCTAAATTGTATCATATATGTTTTGTTTATGTTTAAATTTAGATTATTGTGACTTAGATATCTAGAAATTTGATGCGTTGCATCTGTCATATTTTCTTTTAATGCCATTATTTTTTATTTGTACTGATTAATGCTGTGTCATCTGCGTATGAGATATCAGTTTATTTTTTTATGATGGTGTGTCATTCATGTATATTAGAAATAGTAGTAGTTCCAATACTTATCCTTGTGGGACTCCTGCTGTTACAAGAGCAAAATTAGATTCATCTCCATTTATGAATTATTCTGCTTCCCAATATATATGAACACTTTGTGTATGATTTGTTAGGTATGACCATACTACATTACTAAATTTATGAATATAGCCTCTTATTCCAAAATGTTCTAGTTTTTTAAGATGTAGTTTATACGAAACACTGTCAAAAGCCTTCGATAAGTCCTTAAACATACCTCCAGTAGAAAAGTTATTTTCTAGAATACTTATTATTTCATGAATAAAATTAACTACACCATGACGTAAGAGTTATTGGTCTACAGTTTCCAACGTTAGCAGTATTATCTTTCTTAAATATTGGTCTTGCAAAACTGATTTTCAGTGAATCAGGAAAAACACATTTATCTAGTGAGCTGTAAATAGATGAACTAAAATATTTGCTATAAAATTCCTGCATTTTTGCACTATTTGTGGTGTAATCTCATCCCATCCACTTGTTTTACTATTATTTAGTATTTCAGTCAGTTTTTTAATTTCTGTGGCATTTGTGCTGGCTAGATACAATGAATGTTTAAATCTGAAAATTTGACACATTTCTGTGCAATTGTTAATTTCAGTACCTGTGTTTCGGAAATGAGTATTAAATACTTCACAAATTAGCGTTGGATCACTCTCTAACACACTTCCATGATACAGTTTTATATTATTGTGTTTAGTTGTTTCTTTACTTGTATTATTTACAATATTTCATAATACTTTGGATTTATTTTTTGCATTTCCCATTTTGCTATTAATTTTTTTTTTTTTCACTGTTGCAATTCTTAATTATTTTCTCTACAATTTTCTGTAGCTGTTATTGCATTCTTTGTGTTCATTTATTTTAGTGTGTTTAAATAATGTGTACAATTCTTTCACTTTTTCTTTAATTTCTATAACCCGTATTTCATAGTTTAAATTTTTTATTTGTTTGAGGGCTGCTAGTTTTTGTAATTGTACATGTATAATTTAGGTGATTTTGTTCAATCCATTCTTCACTTCGAGTGATTCACAAAGTTTAGAAAGATTTTTATCCGTGTAGTGTCTTGTAAATGAGAATTTTATACTTCATTTGTGAGGTTTACAGTTATGAATGTGAATTATTTGCCTTTGTCAGAGATATGAAAGTCTAAATTATATGCAAGACAGTTTTTGTTTTATATTGCTTAATATATGGTCTACAACTAGAGTTTTCTGTAATTTGTGTAGGTTCAAGTATTATGTCATGTATGTAAAATCCCTCAATTATATTTCTTAGTTCATTTTCTGTTGTGTCTATATTTAAGTTTCCTACTATTACTATTTTACTTTTATATTTATCTAGTTCATTTAGTGGCTCTTCAAATGTTTGCAAGAATTCTGTAGTGTCTGCATTTGGAGATTTGTATATTCTCACAATTTTAATTACTTCTCTTTCTCTGTTCAGATTAATTCCAGCTACTTCCAGAGCCAGTTCATTGCTATACTTATTTATCCATTTAATTTCTTCACATATCACACTTTTTTCAGTATATATTTCTTCTCCCCCACTTATGTGTTTGTCTACAGAAATGATATGTTAATGTGTGGTTTTCAAACTTGTATGCTCTAATTTCATCAACATTTAAACCATGTTCAGTAAAAACACGTACCTGAGCTCCTATATCTTGTAAGGTAGTTGCTATTTACTCACATGTATTACTAATATATTGAACATTCGGGTGAAACACCCTCAAACCATCCATTTTCCTTAAACTATCACGGGAAGCATCCCACAATTGTCATTGTGACATTGTACACTTAGCTCATTGCGAGCCTTGAAACAAAAGCACTTGCCCTGTATGTGTATACAAATAAATGAATAAATCGATGTGATATGGCACATACAGTATAATTGCATTGTGAGGAGCTTATGAAATTTCTATGATGCCCTTAAGCGATATTCAAAAGAGAGTCCTTAAATTGATATTTAAAACAGACAGGTATTACTTCTTTGAAATCTTGTGTAGAGAAAATAAAATACTTAACATAAGAAAACATCTTTTAGAGAAGTTTATCCTGGATAAATACTCCTTATTAAATGTCTATACAAATTTAACGGCTAATGAGTAAAATTGATACAACCACCTATTGTTTCAAAGGATATTGATTGAAAAAATTATGTTTTTATAAGTCATAGAAGTTTTAATTTACTGACAGATGATTTCACAAGCTTGAATACGAACCATCCCAAACTTCAACCAAAAAATTGAAATGAAACTGGTAATTAATTTAAATGAGAATGGTGGTAAAACCATTTTTAGGTAAACCCCTGTTTACATTGGTATCTATTATCTCTTATGTTTATATAGATATTATAATTTCTATCATTGTATTAATACCTTTTATCATAAACTAGATGTAGACTTGAGTGGCAGATCGTTTGTCATATGGGGTGATTCTCCCGTCTTTGTTTTCTTTCATTCTTCTTTATAAATATTTCTATATTTGCTTTCTATCAGATTAGATTATTCAATTTCATTATAAAAATGTATTAAAGTTTGTGATGACTATTACAACATTATATATTGGGATAAGCAGGTTTGTGCACAAGCATGGACTCGGTGTAGATGAAAGTTATTTATCAGGGATATCCAACTTGCAAGTCCTCAAGGACCGCAATGAAGATCTTTAGCATGGTTAAGGGCCACATTTTCATTCCTCGGGCGATCCTCTCCTGACTTCTCCGTATTGTCGGTCGTGGCACTCCGCTTGGCTGCCCTGAAACAGGGAGGATTGAACTATGTGTGATATCAGATCCTACCATATATAACGCAGTGAGGGATGATTCTGAAATTACTATAAAAAAATCCTTAAATCTTAACTTAACATATTTTTACATTAAAGGGGGTGTTGACCCTAGCAGGGTGCGAGCGCTAGGTGCACAATGTTCTCTCCCAACTAGGATGAAAAAGACTTTCAGTTTTTGCTAATAACCTTTCAAGGGCCACAATAAATGGCACCACAGGCTGCATGTGGCCCTCAGGCTGGCATTTGGCCAACCCTGTTATATATACTGTGTATCTTAATGCATGTATGTATATTTTGAATCTGTATTTACCACCTGAATATACATACATACATACATAAATACTTACATAATTTTAAAATATAAAAAGACTTCAAGGGAAATATCAGGTACATTACGAAATTTTCTTATAAATTTTCAAAAAATTATATATAATCTCTCATTTTAACTTCCAAAGTTGTGAATTAAAAAATTATGTGCATAACAAACTTAATAAATATAATATCAGAATGATGAGTAACTATTAAAAAGTAAAATATGAACAGTAATGAAAATAAAATTTTACAGGGTTTCATTAAATTTTAGTGAACAATATTACATGCTTACATTAGAGTGAGAGGTTTTTAAAATCTGGTATGTTTACGTAGAATATGGTACTCACAGCAGCCTGGTGCCATGTTGGAGAAAATGGATTTTTGAATACACTCACTAATTTGGCACGTCAGTTTGACATTGAAGATGCCAGGGAGTTAGTAATGAGAGAAAAAGAAACGGTTCTTCCCCCATTGATTGCTGTAGTATTGACACGACCATCAGTAATGCATGTCCTTCAGCAAGTGGCATCTGTCACTTCTTTGACTCTTAAAGACTTGCTTCAGTCAACATTTCAGGTGGGTGCTACGCCGCTTACGTTATTGCAATGATGTTATTGATTTATCTTCTTATTTTGCAATAGTTTGAGTCTTTTAATTTTCTCTAATGTATTAATTACTTTTGCTTTGTGCTTTTCATTGTTTAGCACATTTATCCATACATTGTTGTCAATCATTCTGAAGAATTTCTATCTGAATTTATTGAGTTTTTCAAAAAAGAAGGTGAAATAGATGATCTTAATACATTCATGGCACCTTTCCTGAAGGTAAGAATTTACATTCGACTTGTCACTAATTATTGTTAAAAATACAATTTGATGAATTTTATAGATATTTCATTTCTATTATTATATTTTGTAGATCATTCATAATGAATTGCTACTACACTTTGAAGGCCACCGGAATCGTGTGCTCAAGACGTTGCAATGGTTGGCAAGAGTAGACCCCACTTACAGAAACCCAGTATCGAGTCCCCTGTCAGAGGAACAGATTGTGAGTATTGTTAATGTGTTGTCTCTCTTGAACATGTAAGGTTAAATTGTCTTAAGTGATGTTTTCATTGATACATCTTGACTCAGTTTAAGTATAATGTAAGTTTCTTTACAAAGACCATCTTGGCCACAAATACACAAGAAAATACAAAGTTGAGTTGCTGAATAATTTGAAGAAATAGCCAAAGTTGTCTTCTTATTTATTAAGATATAAATTTATAAACTCATTCCAATTTGGTTTTGGGAATACCAAAGAAGCCATTAATTATGTATCAAATGAGACCAGTGATGCAATAGATAAATGTGACCCTGCATTTCTGTTTATCGTGACTTAGCTAAAGCATTTGAAGTAGGAAATAAAATATTTCTGTTGAAAAAATTCTTCAAATACAGCTTTGGTGGAATTACTTAAAATTTGATAGAATGTTATTTAATTTGTTGTAAGCAAGGGATAAAATGAACTATCGTAACTAGTGGAGAAGGAGTGGTCACTTGTGGTGTGAATGATGTTCGGACCATACTATTTTTACTAGGATACATTTCTAACCTTGTTGAAAGAAGATTTTATATAAATTGCTGATGACACTTGTGTCATAGATGAAGCCGAGATAGACTAAGCTTTTTCAAAAAGCTGAAATAAATCTAAATCTGATAGGAAAATGGCTGTACAAAAACTATATTTCTTGAAAGGTTAGTGGCCTAGAAATATTTTGTTCCCTTGAAATATTTCCAATTTTCTTTCCATTTTATTGCATTTTGCAGGCAGATTTTTTACAACCTCGCTTTTTGGGTGTATTGACTCATTTGGAATCATGTTTGACATCTGAAACTGCTGCAGAATCTGTGAAAGTAAATGCATTGCGTTCTATGCCAGAACTCATTCGGCTTATGGGACCACGGCACATTTCAGTAGTGCGCTTTAAAGTGCTTGCTACTCTACGTATTGCTTTGCGACTGAACCATGCTAATTTTCCACATCTTACTATTGCTGCTTGGAATGCTTTTGTACACAGGTAGTGTAATCTAAGAATGCATGTCTTATAGAGAGTTAGTTTTATACCAAAAAATTGATGTATTATCTATTTTTGCAGTTTGGATGACACTTCTCTTGGACCTCTTTTAAGCACTGTCTTTGCTTCTCTCCTGCCTTTATTAGAAACATACCCAAAAGAAGTTGCATCAGTCTTTGAGTACATTGTGGTAGAGAAAATGGAAGATTTATGGCCTTACTTTAAAGAGCTTTATTTTGTGCCAGAACATCCAGCTCTTCATGATATTTTCTCCATCATAAAGAGCTCATCAAAAAGTACTCATGCCAAGTAAGTTATTTCAAAATGCTGTTCTTTTTGGAACAAAATATTAATGAATTGTAAGAATTGACATGCTATGTGCCCTCTTCCCCAGGACAAGTGTGTACAGTAAAATTAAAGAGAAACTAATGTATGTGGTTCATGATAATGTTGATGTTCGTCTTCATGCTTTGAGGTTTTTGACAGACCTATTGAATGAATCACATGTGCAACTAAATGAAGCCCTTATAAAGCATGAACGCGTGGAGCCTTGCATTATTGAGGTGAGGTTCATGAACTGCATTCTCTGGTATTTCAAATGAACATTCTATACAATACACTGAAGGTAGAGATTTCTAAAGTTATTTATTGTAATATATCGTAATTGAAATGATTAACGTAATGGATATGTTCATATCTTACAATAAAGTAAGAGACTATCTTTAGATACTGATTATGAAAAAATATCTAGATGCTGAATAAACTAACTGATGCCTGCAAAGACCCAGATGAGAGAGTGAAACTTGCTGCAGCAGAATGTTTAGGGAAAATTGGAGCTGTTGATCCTGGCATGTTGCCTCACCGAAAGACATTAAGTGGTAAAAATATTTATAAGCATATTTCTCTTGAACTTTGCCCTTATATCTACATCATTTTGATTTCAGTTTTGATGGATTACTTGCAGTTATTCAATTGATGGGTCAAGTTTCTTTAGTTCTTTTGTAATTGTATTTATTTGTATAAAATATACAATATTATATAATAATATATAAAGGGGGAGGGCATTTCTTGCTAATTTGGATTTCTGATGTTTAAAATAATTTTATTTTTTTAACATTACATCCAAAATAGAACTACTAAAATTGAAAATAATATCAGTTTTGCTTTTAAATATTATTAAATATGTATGGATATGTTTCTAATCTAGTTAAATAAAATGAAAAATAATTGTATATGTGTATTTGTAGAATTATTCTATAATGTTTTTTAAGGAGACTAATTTTTCAACAGAACTGACTGATACACATAAGGAGAGAATAGCTGACATTTATCCTAATATTGAGCCACATCTCTATAACAGGCTCAGAAAATTAAATTAAAATACCACAAAAAGTACAAAATCCTTTTCAAATTTGAGGGGCTGGGACACCAGTCAGATCAATTGGGAAATATCAATTTTTGTAAATTTTGAAAATTCAGAGTTAACAGTGAAAATTGGATTTATCGCACCTTTATAGGGGTAATTTACTTCATTCTTACAAGAAATTTAAAGAAAAAATTTGGAGCCATTTTTGAGAAAATGTTGAAAATGCCTAGAAGGTTTCATGTAAAGTACCCCCAGATTTTAAAGAAAGGTTTTCAAAATCTCAAAGCTTCAATTTGAGCCAGATGGACAAAGGTTTCTTCAATTTGGAAAAATCCTATGCATTGTTTAGGCGCTAGTAGTGGTGTTTTATCATTTGTTACATACTTCAATATACTTTTATTCCTTTGATATTGTTCATGGTATTTGACAATTAGTTTAAGTTTTAAAAATATAGATGGTTACTTCCAGTCACTTTTTTATTACAAATGTTTGCTTAAGTCATTAAATTCTACTTCTAATCGTATGGCAATATGTAAAGTAATGTAACTGAAAAGCAAAGAAGGCCCCTGTTGAAAAATTGTTTAGAAACCCATGAACTTTTTGCACATAATGCATCATTGCATTGTGTATTGACTACTGTGATATGTACTATAGTAAGTGAAGATGCTCTGAAATTAAATGAGTCACCTTATTGAGTATTTAATACTGATTCAACCCCAAAAAATGTCAAAAAGCAATTCAGGTGTGAGGGGGAGGAGGTGTGGTTGTATGTTTATCTGCCACCTTTGGCCAATGTCCTTATTTGAGGACAAATTTTTACCCCAGGGTTCAAAATAAAAATAAAAGAAAGCATATCTCCTTGAATTAGATTTCTTTTGAATTCATTGAAATGAATTGAATTTCATTTTTCTTTATAAGAAAATAATAATTTGACAGTTCATGGATTAAATTAAATGGGCAAAGGATTTTATTGCCTGTCTGATTTTTGGGTAATCTTTCTTATTTGATGATTTTGACTGTGTTCTAATCTCCTGCATTAGGTTTATTATACTCATTATCTTGTTTTGTTTTCAGGTTCAACTTTTTTTGCAAATGATGTGGATAACAGTGAGTTTGCTATTCAGGCCCTCTGTCAGCTTGCAAAAGGTTTTCAGGATGCTACAGATACACGCACTGTAGATGCTTTCACTCTTTCTATACAGGTATACAAATAATAAAGTGGAATAATAGTTTCTGTTTTGAATGTACAGTATTTGTTACTTTATATTTTGAGAGAAAAAATACTCAGAAGTGGGGTACTGTCTTACAGAAACATAGGTATTGTAACTGAATGTAAGTTTGCATTCAGCTTCAAATGATGTTACTTTATTTTTTTAGGACCTGCTTAAAGTTTATCAGGTGTCCTCAGAGAGCTCTCTATGGAACTCATTTTCCTCAAATGTTCAAGATATAATGCGTCCTTTACTTAAGTCTTCATATAAACGCAGATGTCCATTGACTGCGTCGATTGTTACTCCTGTGTATGGGTGAGTTCATTATTTAAAATGGGCAGCATAAGTAAATTATTGGATGTTAATATTTTATCATAGGGCAAATGGTTATAAAAGTTTCATACCAGTGTTGTGCACAGAAAATTTTATTAATAAAGATAGGATTTAATCTGAGAAGTTACATTTTATACAGAATCGTATTAGCCCTCTTTTCAAAGTTCTGACATTCAGAAGCAAGATAAAGTATTATAAAAAATTCTCAATTTGCACTTCACATTTCCTTCTTCACATCACTAAAGTAGGGGAGATATTATTTATGCACAAATAACATCCAAATGTACTCACGATAAATTAATGTACTTTCAACTATATACTGATTAAAAACTAAATTATACACAAACTAACAATTATGCACATTATCAGAAAAAACAAAAACAGTGTCCTAAGTATTGAATTCGAGCCAAAACATGGTTACAGTCATAAAACACAAATTGCATATCTAATGGAGCCACCGAAAAACTTGTTTCTTTGGTTCTGTAATTAATCCAAGTATCCAGAATTACACTGAAAATAACACGAATGGAAGATGGTGTTTCTGCTCCAGAAAATGCATGCCTCACGAAGCGTTCATAACCACAAATGTGGAATGTGCTGATGGTGATTGTAAACCACCAAGTAAACTGAATTGAGACCAAGTATGAATGTACAATATAGGAAAATGTTATGAGGATCATGCTGTTGTGATTCCAATGTATTAATATTGTCAGTGCTATCATCTTATGATGGCAAATCAATTCTTAATAAGCAATCATTTTAATTTAATTATGTAATGAATGTCTTGAATGTTCAATTATAAAGAAAATGGCAATCCTGTAACACAGATGGTAAAGTCTCAAGTTTTATTCAACCATTTAAATTCTTCTAATTGTTGTCAGTTTCGTTGGCACATTATAATTACGTTGTTGTATAATTGTATTTAAAAATTGTTTATTGATTTTCTTGTTGGCAATTACGAATTCTAAAAGTGTTTTTCTTTAGTTTGAAACTATTTTATGTATTAAAGCTTCTGAATAAATTGTTGTTTTTATGAATAAAAAAGAGGTGCTACTAACTTATATCTGGTGACACTTCTGATGTTACGTTACCTAAGTAAATCAAATACTGTTGGAGTTTAATGTATATACAGTTTTGACCTAAGTTTATTAATATCAGAGATAAGTGTTATTGTGTTTTCATTTTTTTGTGAGTTTTTTTAAAGAACCAATTAAGTCTGCAATTCAACAGATGACGTACTTACCCTACTTTATTGTTTAACAAATTTTGACGTTCTGAATTGTTAATAAAAAAGTTGAATACACATTTCTGAAAGTATCTCCATCATTTTTTACTATCTTTTAATTGTCTGAATTTATTAATTCAGACTGTAATGCTCTTTTATTAATTATATTGACTGCAGTCCTCATTCATTCAGAACACTGAAATTAAATATTCCAGGAACAGGTTGTTCCAAGTTTCTTTAATAATGTAGGCATGTCATATGTGACAGCCATAAAATATTTTTTTTAAATAGCTGAGATACTTCTCCCATTATTTTTGAGACAGATCTGAAATGGGAACAAATCTTCAAGAATGGGTGACAAATTGGAGTTTAAAATTAATTGTAGACATGGCTGAAGGGCGACCCCGAAGAGTGTTTGAATCTTGTGTTCTTGCTTTCACAAGAGATTTGGGCATTGCATTGTTCTTTCTGCCGTACATTCTCTGTAAGTGTACACAGTACTTACTATTGTTTGTAAGCTCTTGCCTCAAAATAATTATAAATTCAAAGATTTTTAAAGCAATAGCATAAATTAATTTACAGTGAATATCTAATTTTTTAACAGTACATGCTCTGACTGAGGCGCAAAATCCTGAACGAACTCAAGATGAAGTTTTGAAGGAGTTTCAAGCTCTTATTGATGTGTCAGAATCTTCAGTATTGGGAAGTCTAAGTTCTGGGGACCTTCGTGACTCAGAAAATTTGTCACCTAGAATGCAGAAAGAAATGGAAAGAGATCAGTGCATATTGGCTGTGCATGGTCGTGCTGCTTCTTCAAAATATCCTTTGAGAAGAAAAGATTCCTCATTGTGGTGAGTTTTGTAAAAAAAAACAATTAGAGATTTATTTGGTAATATAGTTTGATAATTTTTAATTCTGTTATAAATATATTACTTCTTAATAATTATTGAATTAATTATTTACTGCACATTGAAATGTTATAGGAGGTCTGGTAATAATGTTGGGTCTGTGACTTCAGAAACCCTTCATTTAATTTCAATGACAGACCAGTTACGTTGCTCTCGTACTGCTTTCCAGCTCATTGATTTCCTCTGGCAATGGGTCCGCACTATTCGGATGGCCAACAAGAAAGAAATCCTTGATAAAAATGTTATGTTTTCCCGTGTGCAAGGTGAGAATATTAGATATCAGAAGTTAATTACAGTTCAATATTATTACTTACGTACACTAGTAATCTAGTTCTGTTATTATGTGTGTTCATGTTGTATTCCTTCTAACTCAAAAGAAAAAGCAACACAAAACGAAATCTGAAAGAGTAATGTGTAAACAGAAATAAGAGAAGAGAAGAGAAAACATCGATGTTAATAAAACCTCGGGGTGTTAATGCATTGATACTTAAAACATTGATGTTTCTACAAAAGCATTGATGTTTTGAAAACATTGACATCGCATCCATACTGAGTGCACAATGTAATAGAGGAAGTAATTTACTACACGTAGGAACAAGAATTATCCCCTTTTTCAGTATTAGGGATCTACAAAACGAATTTCTCTGCCAAAAAATTGCCATTTTCCCTGTATGTGTAGCTTATAAGAATATAGAATCTATAAAAAAATATTTCCTACATGTAGAGAAATGGTATACACTGCGTAGAGTGGAGCATTTCATAGAATTGTGGTCCAGATTAGAGTGTTTTTTTAACAAGCAGCTTGCTAGATCTATTGTTACAGTTCACTCAAATATTTATTAAATAATATTGTGTCCGTATATTGTCCCCGCTCCTAATCCTGCTCCCTGCCCACTTTTAAATACTGTCTTCTCATTTTAAGTTTTGTGGTTTGGCAGCAACCCTCTCAAACATGTTTTTTCTTCAATGATAAGGTAATGGTGTTTGCATTAGAATTTAGCAGAAACGGAAGACTTTCTACAGAATACTTTCTGGTTTTGTTTTGAGTATAAACAATCAATAAAAATATAAAAATTTGTTCAAAATATGAAATTGTGATTGCAATATGAAAGGTAAGGCTTTTCCTTCTTATTATGTATCAGGGTGTTGGTTAAAGAGTGAAGATACTTTAAGATAGTGTGATTGAAGTGTACTTAAGCTGCTGTTTATATCAGAATTTGTCAAGAGCAAAAAAGGCAGGAAAAAGGTTGCACCAGAAATGTAACTTTCACAGAAATTTCTAAAAGAAATTTTGGCAATCCTGGCAATCAGTTCCTTTTCAATAGTTGTATTATTTGATATCTGTTTTGATATTGACATATAATTTTAGACACATTTTGAATCTTCATTTATTATGATTTTGATAATGGAATTAAGTACACATTAAATGGCAGTACAATGAGTGATTCCCAACTTAGATTTTTCTTCATTTTAGTCATACAAATTTATGGAAAATTAACCTAATGTTTATATCAGCTACTAAATTTTACTTTCTTGCCCTTATGAATGTAGGAAGAGATACTCAGTATTGTAATCATGCACCAGAAAATGGCAAATTTTCAACAACAAAATACACTTATCGCTGGCCGTGGTAACAAAAAAGTTGATAAAACCTGCTCCTATATTTAGTAAATAACTTCCTCTCACTCGTGGTGTAGCCAGAGTTAATGTTTTGCGTGTCCTTGATAACGAAAAATTGATTGACACCAAAATGCTTGTCCGTCTGTCATCAATGCAAACCATTGAGCTGATTTTCACCAAAATTGATGTACCTCAATCAATCTGAAGAAACTTTACATAAAGCCTTAAAATCATTTTCAAAATTTAAAATAAAAATTAAAAAAAAAAACTCCAAATTGTTTGATTAAAAAAGCACGAAATATAGGCAATTTAAAAATTTGTTAGTCTCATTTTTTGCAAACGCTCTGTATTTTCGAAAATTGCAAAAATTTCAAATCTACTGAATTGAAGAGATTTTTGGCTTAGTCTGATGTAAAAAATCAGCTCTTTAGAAAAGGTCATATACAATTTTTTGAAATAAGAGCATTAAATTTCCAGTAATCTGAGCTTAAAATTTATGCAACTTAAAAAAAAAAAAATTCTCTCAAACTCCACTTCAAATATTTTCATTAAATTTTCTCTTCTTATGTCACAAAGAATGGTAAAAAACATGGCATCAGCAATTTCTCTGTATTTTTGAAAATTGCAGAAAAGTTAACATTTTAAAACTACAAATTTAAAGATAGATATTTTTGTCTTTACTCTTTCCTCAATAATCAGCTTTTTAAAATGGGTCAAATATTTTTTTTTAGAAACGAGTAATTTTCACACAATTTTTAATTGGAATTAATTCCAATTATTTTCTCAAAAACTGTTATTTTTTAATTGTTCCATGTATACAACAAGGGTTTAAAAAATGGTAAGGGGTGTCACTTGTGTTGATCCCTGAACTTTCGAAAATACCTCTTTGAAATATTGGATTGAGAGAATTACATTTTTAAGCATTGGCCTTAAAGTCTCAGTGCTGATTGATTATATATTTTTACTAAGAAGAGAATATTAGAATGACACACTTGTGTGTTCCAAAAACTACTTATCTTGTGATATGTAATGTAAGATAATTAATGTCAGTCTTTTATTTATGGGAACAATATCTGATAGACATTTCTTCTTATTAGGTTTCTTAAAACGTTTATGTAAATTACAAATAGCCCAAGGAAATTTTGAATGCCAAGAATATGCTCGTGCCCTTGTGTACTTAGAACGATACATTAAAGAAAATCCAGCCGAGTTGCAAAACCAGCTTTGGTTTTTTGAGGTAAGATATATATTTATTTGAATTGTCTTTGTTGTGAACCTAACAAATTTGTAATACAACAGAAAAACGGTTTAGTAAATTTCTTTTCTTATTGACATTTTCATCAGTTCCATAACATTTTTTAAAATTAACTTTAATATATATCATTTGTTTTTTTATATTTATTACATGTTAAATCAGAAGTTTTTTTTCTTGTACTTTGTGAGTGGTGTTAAAATTCAATAATCTGCTATTAATATGTGGAGTAGTTTAAGAATTTAAAAAAGTAACGTCTTCACTTTTTGATATGCAGTTTCTCTCTAGGAACTGTATGTTCACCTTGATGACCCTGATTCAGTAGCAGGTACACTTGCTATTCAGGGTAAAGAACCTTCCTTGAAACAGTTGGCTAGAGCACATGAAGTCACTGGACAATATCAGGTAGTAATACTTACTTTTTATGTAATTATAATATAATAAGTCATTTCAGATGGAAGAAAGCATCAGTATGATTTTCGTATCCCAAACCTTGTTTCCAATTTCATTTCATCTTTCATCACGCAAGATCATTCGCATCATTTGTGAACAGTGAGGGCACTACAATTCTGATGGTGTGGTGATCTGGTCGGGCACAATTGTTGGCCCTCTTGCTACACAGGGCTATTGTAATATGTATTGCAATTTTGTCAGTTCAGAAATACGCATTTTTCATCCTTACATCATTGTATAAAAAAAAGTAGTTTTTTTTTCTGTGGCAGTACTTAAAAGTATCTATTGCACTTCTACTTACACTAAACACAATCTTCTGTATGTTATAGAGGAAGAGAAATTCTCAAGAAACGTCTGCGTAGTAACAAAATGTTTCTTGGTCAAATGACAAATATTTATTCATCAAATTAAGAAGATTGTGTGTAGTTGTTGATGGACTTTTCTCCACCTGAAATGACTCAGTTGTTATATGTTGCTTTTGTGTGTTATTATAAACAGTGAGTATAATATAGTAAGGTCTTTATTTTCTTAATTCACTTTTCTTAGAATGCTGCTGCTTGTTATGAAGAAATGGCTCAGGAGCAACTATTGGAGCCGGAACAGGTTCAGCGAATGGTGCGATGTTATCTTAGTCTTGACCAACCATTTACTGCTCTTAAAATTGCTGAAGGTCTCGTAACAGACAGGTACTCACTATCAGTATAATATTTGCTTATTTTCTGAAAATTAGTGCATTAATGGATAAATCTTATACTAACATTTGTAGAATATATAAAGAAGTGTAAAATATTTATACCATGTAGGTAAGTACATTATAAAAATTTTGCATCCTCAGGCCTGAAATAGCACAAGATATTCATGAACAATATGCAGAATGTTTATGGCGACTGCACAACTTTGATCAATTGGAAAATTTTATGGAGTCTCCTGCTCTTGCAAATAACACTTCATGGGGTGTCCAAATTGGAAGGGCTCTTCTTCTGCTTCGACAGACAGAGCACTCAAAGTTGTCTACAGTACTTGATACTACTTTACGAGCTGTTGTTGAACAATTATCCACAATGGATCGCCAGCATGGAGTTTACTTCCATGGCTACGATTATATTGTGAAGTAAGTTGCTGTAAATTGTTAGTTTCTATAGTTGAGATTAATTAGAAGCAGGTTTAGTTTGGCAAAGTTTTGTGTGTTTATTTTCTTAATATTATATTGAGTACAGTAAAACTTCATTTATCAGGGGAGTGAAAGGGAAAAAATGTATAAGTAGGAAAAACATATAACTCAAAACGAGGAAAACTATGTGCAAATTAAAAACTCAATGTTTTGACAAAATACTGTTGTGTTAGAAAATGTTACAAATAAAATATTCTTAATACATAACATTTTCAAGAAAGTAAATTCTCACTTTTGTAAAGGTTCTAATATTAGAGTATTTGCTTTCTTTGCTACTAAAGTATAAATTTTCATCTCAAAATGTGACAACTGAACCATAATCACCTACATTACTTGATTCCCATGTATTTTGTACAGTTAGGCCAGGTGTTAAATGTGGAATGTTGACAAACATTTTGCATAGCCATACTGGGCAATGAATTATAAACAACGACACGAAAATTACGCAAAGCCATAGAAACACTAGCTAGCACTAACATCATTATCACTGCACGCTGTGGTTTTATTCACTCTCCACAGTTCCTATTAGGTCCCAGTGAAAAACTGACAGGCCTTGTCTACCAATCTAACTAAACAACTTAAACACAATCAAACAGATTCCTTAAGCTCCCTTAGGACGACTTAATCTTTCTCACTTATTGGTCATTTATGTGGGTATACAGTTAGGACTTTTATCATAAACATATAAGCATGGAGAAAAAGAAAGAAAAGTGAAGCAGGTATCTGAAACAATTTAACTGAGGAAGTATAGGAATTAGCTGGAACGTATAAACAACGCATAAATATGAAAAATGCATAAGTGCAAAACATATAAATGGAGTTTGACTGTACCTTGATATTATTTTTTAAATCTATGTAACTACTCTGTTAATAAAATAATTATATGTAATATTTACTATACAGCCAATTTTGTCTATGCTGAATGTCTTCACATAAGCAAAACATCTGAAGTAAATGTATAAAAAATGTCTGTACAAAAATCATGTGATTCATGATCTTCATGATAGCTTGCCAATCAACGATTAGTTTTCTTTACCCTTGATCTTCTACAAAATCAATTCATACTTTGATAATGGTGTAATGTTATTTTCGTTACCACTTACTGCAATTTCTTATGAATCTTCAAACTTGTGCTGTGCTTTCTTTGTAGACTCCATGCTTTATATGAATTGAAGAAAGCATCAGAAACTCTGGCATCAGTTGTTGAATTTTCCAAAAATGGTGCTGAAAGTGCATGTCATGTGCTCATTTCTGATCTTCTGGATGAATGGGATAAACGAATCCAGATAATGAAGCGGGCTACTGGAGCCTTAGAACCTGTTTTGACCCTTCGCCGCATTGTTTTGGAACAGGCCCATTCTCATCTAAAGGTGAATTGCAATAAATATAATGCTCCTTCTTCATACGTATCTGTAGGGCAAGTCATTTTGGGTGTTAAAAAGCACATCAGTTGTTCCTTATAAGTAATTCATTCTTCTACCGTTTTGTTCTTAGAGGCTCAGAAGGATTTTGCTTGTATGTAGAAAGTGTTTTGCAAGATTTTTGAGGTAGTATCTCAAAACTCCCAACTTCACTCAAACTCTTAAGTGCATGAATTCAGGAGGGCATGTGCATCCTCAGATACCTGCCTTTCGATTCCGGCAGACCTTTTTATAACTTGCTGATGCTTCAGCCTAATTCAGGGATGCCATTCCCCAAGCTTCAAATACATCAATTCAAAATATTTGGTAGCCTATTTTTTAGGATTTATGGTATTTGACAATGATTTACTGTGCCGAAATGAAGTATTTCTCAGCAAAATGCTATAAGAAAGATTTGTTCACCTTGTTGTTGAAGAACAACATGCTGATTCTTTTATTTTACACTCAAAATAACTCCACCTCAATAGTTTGAGTTAATAACATCGAAAGTCATGTTATGTCAGTGATTATTGGGAGGTAACTCTTTTGCTGCAGAATTGTGATCCAGAATCTGCTGCATTACTTTCTCATGAAATTGGAAAATGCTGGCTTCAAAGTGCTAAGGCTGCACGCAAGTATGTTTTACTTTTCTAAGTAATTTGAGACAAATATTTACATAGTTACTTAGCATTTCATAGAGATATATCGTATACACGTGAATATAAGAAGATTTTTCCTAAATATTTCACTCGAAAAATGCGGGGTCATCTCACATTTGCAGATTAAGCCTTGCCGGTTAGGGTTTATGTTTTTAAATTACCTTTTCAAATCATGAAACTTGTAAACATGCATGTAACAGTAAGCTGGGAAGTGTATGTACAAAAAATTATATTCATGGTCATATTCTCAGCATCCACCATGAATCTGCCAGACAATTCAGACCGATATTTGTGAATAGGTTGGTTAAGAGAGAATCTCAAACGAATGGCATTGTATTGTTGTATTGAAATGTAACGTTAAAATGAATGCAGAGATTTTGTTACGTGAGTCTGCGGAATCTCGGTTCGACATCCGGCAAGTGCAAATCTGTGTTTTGAAAGAGAAGGATATCAAAGAAATCACATTGAGAGACGTACAGATTCTACATTCAACCATCAGAAAGGGATAATAAAAAATATTTCTTGTCCGAAAACTTCCCAAACTTGGAAACATGTTATATGCAGAGGTAACATTTGGGTAAATGTGATATTTTTAAAAATAACAATTTATATTTTCTTAATTCTCTTTTGTATTTCATTTCCATTTGTATTTGTGTAGTATTAACATTTATTCCAAAAATTGATGTTATAATGTTTAAATGTTACTTTATTTTTTTATCAGGGAAAATTACTATCAGCAAGCTTTTATCTATATTTTGAATGCTCAAAAATACAAACCACCTGCATTGTTTGTTGAAAAGGCTCGTTTGTACTGGGAAAAGGGAGACAAACAGTCTGCTTTCAGTACTTTAAACAGGGGACTAGAAGAACAATTTCCAGATGAAGCACAGCTTCAGGACATGAGTGATCATAAACGCTTAATTTGTGCTAAAGTAAGTTAATTTATGTAACTTTCCAACTGATCTAACTAATTCACATTTATAAAGGGTAGAATGCACATGCTTTCATTTACATTGAACTATATATTTTATTAACATTCTACTGTTATTGATAATAAAATGATAAAGAAGCGTTCCAATTAAATGTGAATTTTTACTAAATAATTAATACTTAAATAATTTTACTAATTTTGTTAGTTGGACATTAAGTTTTCTCTTCATCAGGAGTAAACTTACCTATTTTAGATAAACATTGTTCTGATTCTGTAAGTATATTATCAACTAAGCAATAAATTTAGTGTCATTTGTAATGAGTTAAATGCCAGCCTGGTTTTAAAAAGCACATATGGGAGCAGAGTTTTGGAGAAGCATTCATTTTTCAATAGCAGATTTGCTGTTATATCTATGGCAGGGGAGGGGAAAGGGTAATTGTGAAGGAAGGAACAATTACTGGCAATTACACAAGTGCAAAGAATGAAAAATATAATTCAGTTTTCAGTATTGCCATTTCAAGATTATAAAGGGAGTTTACAAAATCATTTCATAGAGAGAGCATTGCGAAGAAAACAAAATCGTAGCCATCGTCCTGTATAGTCGTGTGGAATTGTGATGGTCAAGAAAATGTAGTTTCCTTACATGTCAGGTGCTAATGTAAATTTTCAAGTTAAAATAAAAAGGTGAATAATTTTAATTATTAATTTTTTCCAATAATTCCAATTAAATGTAATTTTTCATTGTTTACATGCCTTTTTGCACTTCTCCTTTAGTTAGAATAAATGCCTTTTTGTGCCTATTTTAATAAAAATAAATGCCTTTTTGCCTGCCTGCTTTAGGTAAAATAATGCTTGAACTTCCAGGCTCTAATTATAACATCCTGGAACTTTACAAAATTTTAAATATTTATCACATTGTATATTAAAATAACCAGAAATACAATAAAATAATAATTGTAAAACTATTCACGTATAAATATAAATAGATTTTTAAGTTTGCTGCCCTCAGCCAACTGGCTAATAATTTTTATTAGGGGAAAGTCAAGACTTTTATTTGCTTGCCATTGATGGGCTTGAAATCTTCTAATAAAAAGTTTGATATATTTATGCATTTAAAACTTGTTTGTAGAAGAATATTAGAAGCAAAGGATATTTGTGTGATGTTAAATATCACAGTTCTTTCATTCACTACTACTTATAATTTACCCAGATTTCAGAATATTTTGTGTGACAAAATCAAATAAATGATGCTTTTTACAAATAATATTTTGTGATTTTTAGGCACGTTTATTGCTTGCTCAGTACAATGAACAAAGACTTAAAGTTGACTCTGAAGAATCTAAAGAACAATATACTGCTGCAGTGCATGCATGCCAGCAATGGGAGCGGCCTCTGGTAGAATTGGCTCGCTTCTATGATAGGAAATTCCAAAACATGCCAGACTGTGAGAAGGACACAACACGTGGAGCGTAAGTACACTCTGAAAGTATATCTTATGTTTATTAATTTATTTAATCATTTTCATACAAGCACTCATCCTTCTAAATTCAATACAGATTCACTGTATTACTGGTAACCCTTGCAAGAAGTCAGTGAAAAACTATAAAACAATTACAACTCTGCTAAAATATAAATATGATCAATTGACTGTTCCTGGAGATTGTTTATACAATTTATCATGGCATATTGTAATTAAGATATTTCAGTTGTATCAGCATTGTTCATTTGCTGGCAGGGAACATTTCCTGTTCCTTTCCAAAACCTTTTTCAAGGTTTTGTCATTCTAAAGATCTTTACAAAGTAGTAGCCACTCATTCACATGTAGTTATTAAATATTAGGTACAACTTTATCATCTCTACTAAAGTGTTCCATTATTCTATATGCCATCATCTGGCATTTAAGGATATTGTTCTCAAGATTCAAAGATACAGCATTCCCATGTTTCTTTGTGAACATTCTACACTAAGGTTTTTCTTTCTTGCTTCTCTTTCATATGATTCTGTTGCTCGTAGGGTTTACAGAGACATCCACAAGGTGTTTTCCTTTATTCTTGTTTCTGTCTTTTTTAAATTTCATTCAGTATGTACAAAAAACTCCCATTTATTCTATTTTTCATCTCAAACACTTCAGAGGTTGTTTTTTTCTCTCTGATGTTTGATTGATAGCCATTGCATTATCTAATAGGATTCATGAAGTTTCAACATAATACATTGTGCCTTTCTTCATTGGAAAAGATCTCCAGCGTCAAGATTTGTAGACAGAGATGAAACTGTATGAGTATGATCTACTACTACACATGTTAATACACACACAGAAGTATAATCCAAGTGCAAAGGCAGTATATAATAATGTATATTGCGATAATAAACAATATCTCCAATTTTCAAATGATATGGGCTAATCAGTAAATATTAAATGGTCTGAATTGAAAGCAATTTTCATGTTTTCAATGCATATCAATCAATGTATCCTCAATGTATTACTAAATGGGTACTACCAAGTATTACCCTGTATTTCTTGGTTTCAGAGAAATGCAAATTGTTATGGTTACCTACCTGGGTCGATCTCTTCAGTTTGGTACTAAATATATCTATCAGTCTATGCCAAGAATGCTTACTTTATGGTTAGACTATGGAAATAATGATCCAAATCGTAAAGGATTGCCTCCTGATTTTGAAGCTACTACAAAGAAATTAACTGATCTTATCAGTGAGAACTACACAGTTTATTATTGCCCCATTACTTTATTAATGTAAAATTGTTTTGCTAATTTGAATTTTATTGTGCAGAAACTTACAGTGAAAGTCTTCCACCATACTTGTTCTACACAGCGTTTTCTCAGTTGGTTTCACGTATTTGTCACCAACATAATAGTGTGCTGGAACAATTACGGATTATTATTTTGAAAATATTGATAGAATATCCTCAGCAAGCTTTATGGATGCTTATGGGATCTCTCAAGGTAAATGTTTAAAAATGCAATACATTTGTTTAAAAATACTCGTACATATATAGAGAAACTGTTTATATGTATTACATTTACGTTTTTCATGTTTATACATTGTTTTTTGTAAGTCGATAAATTACTATGCTTTCATACTAAATTATTTCAGATATGCATTTTACATTTATGCATTTTTCGTACTTATATGTTCATAATAAAAGTCCCTTTCAGATCTTAAAACATCCAAATTATAACAACGTAGGTGACCAATAAGGGAGAATGATTACATTATCGAGAGGAGCCCAAGGAATTTATGTTGAATTCTATAATCAAATTTTTTTAGTTTTCTCACTATGCAAGGTGTTTCAACTGGGCATTTTGGTCAACACTCCCGTTTTGAAATTTTGGACAAAACTACAGGATGAAATGATAGGGATGCTAGTGTCATTCAGTGTAGCTTTGCACAATGTTCGCCAACATTGCATGATAAAAATTCGATACATTTAGAGGAAATATTGAAATACAAGGGAATCAAATATTTATAATGATTGAGAAAGGATTTTGAAGTGCAAATTATGGTCGTAAAAGGGGGAAAAGGTTCTGAAAATACAAACAAAAAGGTGCAAAAAAGATGCTGCTGAAACAACTGTATCAAGGTTTAAACCAATTATATGAACTCTGCCCACACAAATCTTTTAGAACCAATTTCTTCTTATTTATAGAGCCCCTAAGAGGCAGTTCGTAGCCCTTTATCCACCACTGTAGTAGATAGAAAACTGTTAAACACTTGCCAGTATTGACTGAACTTGTTTTTCACGCGAATTGCATAGTAGAACATACTTTGCAGGCTTGTCAAACTGCGTCCGTATGAGCACTTTCCCGCATGGGGAACTCTGCACTCTCGAGGGCAGAGGCATCTTCCCCTGACTCCGCTCTCCTTTCCCCCTCCAAATCCACAAGTGCTGCCTGTGCTCTTTTAGTATTGAAGGTGATGCGATGGTAAGGGTAAACATTTTCCTGACGTCACAGACAACTGGAATTCTGCTCACGCAGTTAAATGTCCTAATTTGTCCCTCTGGGCATCACTTTAAATTCAGTGGGAAAGGATTGAACTGTTACAGCACTAGTGTTGAAATTTAAATGTGACTTCACAGCTACAGATTGACCATTGTTGCTGGGTTATACTGATGGTTTACATAAATGATATTTTAATATTGTTGACTTCTTATTGAATGATATTTTAAAAAGCTGTTCAAGAAGAGAAAAAATACTTTTTTCTGCCCAATCGTTTAAAAATGCACATAAGAGTGGAGAAAAAGGTACTGAAGCATAAAAAAGAGGGAAAAGGAGGCGAAATGTAGTAATCTAATGAAAAGATGCAACAAGTTGTGTTCATTTTGCTTCATTTCATCTCCACAAATACATATATTAAACTATTTGTATGAAAACAGCTATATTTTTGAAAAGGTGCCGCACCTTAAAATCCTTTCCCTAATAATGACATTAAAGGACAAGCTACATAAAGAACGAATATCAATGCTATCTTTTTCCACTGGACATGCCTGATATTGTCCCATGTGCCTTCTAAGTAACATCAGTAGCAGATCCTGCTACCAAGCCCATGAGTGGAGCATGTCAATGTAAAAATGATGATTTTTTATTTTGCTTGTAATATTCTATTTCAGTTAGGCGTTTTTTGCACATATACATTTTCTCCCTTCAGTCCCCTTAAAAAACATGTAAATGCAGTTTTATTGTAAGCATTAGTGATATGCAAATATTCAGTGAGCAAATTAATTTGTCATTTCAGTGTGGTTTTAGAAATGTAGTTATCTGACAAACTGCTGCTTACTTTTATTTTAATAAATAAATAATGTAAATTACAACTTCATATTATTTTATTTTTGTTTTTCAGTCATGTTATCATTTGAGAGCCAAACGTTGTCAAGAAATTCTCCAGCATTCGCAAATAAGGAAAAAGGAATTGAATCAACTTGTAAATGATTACAACTTACTTACTGATAAACTTATTGAATTAACAAATGCTTCTATTAAGGCAGATAATGTCACCATCAGTTCATTAGCGCCTCAACTGCCAGCCTTGTTAGCTTCTCCCAACTTCAGTGAAGTGGTTGTTCCTGTTGATCGTTACATGAAATTTGTGCTTCCAACTTCTGGAGTTTCAAAAACACACATTGCATTTCCCCAAAAACTGATATATCTACAAAGTATTAAGGAGAAAGTTTTAGTTCTTCAATCCCTTCAAAAACCTCGTAAAATCACTTTCATTGGATCAGATGGAGTTACATATGATGTCATGTGCAAACCCAAGGTAAGTACGAGTGATATTTCATGGTAATTTTAGAACTCGTGTAATGATGTATGTGTCCAAGCCTTTGGAACCTTCTGATTTCTCTACTTGCTTTGTCATCAGCACAAATAATATTTGAATAGTTTACTTTTGTTTCTTTTAGGATGACTTGCGAAAAGATTTTAGATTAATGGAATTTAATGCTGTTGTGAATCGCTTGTTGCACCGTGACCCCCAGGCACGACAACGGGAACTTCACATAAGAACATACTCTGTTGTGCCTCTAAATGAAGAATGTGGATTGGTAGAGTGGGTATCAAATCTTGTATGTCTCCGTCCTTTACTCCACAAGATGTATCGTCAGATGGGAGTGCGAACAGACTCCAATAAGATGAAGGAAATGTTAGCATGTAAGTTTCCTTCACCAAGTGATTTAGAACTTAGTATTTGGAACTGCAGTGAATGCTTTTGAACCTTGCAGAATGTGAAAGAGTTAATAGTGAGCATTTGGATTTAAATTTGGTTTGTGAAAGATCCTTGGCAAATGTTAAGCACTTCAATGGTTTCTTGTTGTGCCACATCACCCAAACTTTTCATAAATGCAAGATTCAATAATAGTCATCTTTCTGCTGAGAAAGGGCAAATACAGAAACCATTTTTAAAAAACAGAAACTATCTTGAGAGGATGTGAAATATTGATGTGTCTACTTTTAAGCCTTGCAGAATGTGAGTCAAAACTGAGAATTTAGATAGAGATTAGCAGCATGAAAAGGTCCTTGGCATCAAGTGTAAAGCAGTTCGGTGGTTTCTTATTATGCCACATCACCCAAACTTATCATAAACATAAGATTAGTAAAAGTAATCCTACTTCCGCATTAGGGCAAAAACAGAAACCATTTGAAAAAATTAAATCATCTTGAGGGGTCTGTAAATATATTGACATATCCAAGTGTTGGTAATTGTTTCAAATATTTCAACTAATTTTAACATAATATAGTGTGCTGATTTCAAACACATTTTTGCTCACTTATTTTCCATAACTGAGATATTTTGTAGCAAAATAATGTGGATATTTTAGAAAAGTAGCTACAAAATATTCTTGGGGAAAAACAACTTTTTGAATAAAGCTAGATATTCAAGTCAACTCTGGTTATAGTGAACTTCTGGGGACTAACATTTTTGGTTCACCATATCACAGGTTCATTATACCCAAGGAGGTCAAAATTGAATAGAATTTCTCCACAATGATCAATTTATACATGTAGATATACAGAAAATACTTTAACAGCACAAACTGAAAATTTCAATATCTTTATTTGCCCTTTAAAAAATCAATAATTTTCAATTATTTGTTTTGTACATTGTTCGTTACGAATTTCTCTAGATCCTTCTCCAGAGTTCGTGCTCTCGCCATATTTGATCCTGCATTGTCCAATGTCTCTAAGAAGCGTAATGCAGACTTGGCACCCTTCAATGCCTCGTGCACTGTAGGAAGCCCCACTCTTTGAAGGCATTTTACTCGCCTAATGACATACGAGATCCTTTGGGAAGCAGCAAGTGCAAGCGGCTAATGAAAGTGATCGCTTTTCCGTGCGGCACGGTGGGTATCGGGAGATTGTGGTGCTGTGGCTGTCGTGCGCTGCCTGTCGCATATGTAAAATACAACGCGTTTTTCCTCGCGGAATGTCACGTAACATCAAGCTTGATACTAAACGACATGAGGTCATCAGTAAGGTTCCCATTGCGGCTACGTTCGCCTCAGGGGAGACTTTGATTTTGACCTTTGGCCGCAGCAGCTTTTTTCAAGCAGCCTAGTGTTGGAATTTGTGGCACTGAGGCAATATTTTTTTTCCAGGAGAGAATTCATTTCCAGGTCTTTGTATCTTGTATATAAAGGACAATGTTTCTTTGATCAGTGCTTAATGCGCTGCCGTTCATTTGATTGCAATGAAGCTTTGTCAACTTATGGCTTGCACTTGTGAGAATATAGGCATAGTGCGATGGGACTGTGCATGCGCCTGTGCACACAGACGCGCGTCGATGCTGATTTTATGTAGGTCAAGGGCTCCGATCAGGGCACTTAATGCTACGGCACTCTCTGTGCAACCCGCCGCACATTGAAGTACGATTATTAAGACGTCTTCATTGCATATTCTGCTCCTGCGATGGTGAAATGTCTCCCGGGGGAGGCGGAGGATGACAAAGACGCAGAGAGAAACAAACAGGAAAGACAGAGAGAGAGAGAGTCAGTCAGACATGCGCGCGCGCGATTCCCAAAACTGACACTATCTGTGAAAATTATTAATATTGTTTTCTAATATTATTTGTGCTAATAATTGTTTGAAATACTTATGTGCTATACAGTACGCAATGATCCTGCAAAATATCGTCAAGAATTCACACGGCTTCTGGAAATGCACCCACCTATACTGAGTGAATGGTTTTTCACCACATTTCCGGATACAGCATCCTGGTACCTTGCAAGAACTTCTTATGTACGCACTTGTGCGGTTATGTCAATGGTTGGCTATATTGTTGGCCTTGGAGATCGACATGGAGAAAACATACTTTTGGATGAATTCACAGGTGAAGTGGTGCATGTGGATTTCAACTGTCTTTTTAATAAGGTACAGTAGTTTTTATGTTATTTTCTAATTGAAGTTATTCTTTCATTTCAAATCATTTGTTGTTTGTATAAGCATGACCAAAGAAATGTGCAAAATGTTATTTACCGCCTCTTCTATAATCACTGCAACAAATGAAAGACATTCACACTTTCTCTAATGAATAGCATTCGCTTTCACATTTGTTCATTTCACACTGTTCGGTTTGAGGAGACAAATGTGCATATTAGTAGAAATTTCGAGAGAAATTTGCTACTTTAAGGAAAATAAAAGCAATAAAATATTAATAACTTAAACATAATGAAAATACAGTAAAACTCTATTTATACGTTCTTCACGTTTGTACTTATTTTAGGTCCCGGATAAATTCATATAATTTCCATGCTATTATTTCAGTTATGCGTTTTACGTTTATACGTTTTTCACATTTATATGTTCATAATAAAAGTACCTTACTCCTAAAACCGTGTAACGTTTTAATGATCCCGGTGAGGCGCGGGCGACCTGCGTCCAGAGTCCCAAACTTGTGTGTTAATCGAGTCGGCACGGCCCAGATCGCTCAGTCTCTGAGGCGACTTCCTGCTAATGACACTTGTAATATAGAAGCTCAACTCTGCGTAGCTGAGGGGACAAGACCGCGCGAGTCCGTGGGGTGGTAGGGCAAAGTCGGCTCCCGGGCCACTTCCGGCAGCGGAACTTGGAAAAATTTCAGTCGGGTGCATACGGGAGCTCTCTGAAAATCTCAGGAGGTCCGTACGGCTAGCTCTGAAGAAAGGTCTAAGTCGTCCTCAGGAGAGTAACTACGTAGATGACCAATAGGTGAAGTTTGCACATCGACTGTTCCACTCTCCGAAGGACCTTTTTTGCTCGCCTTAACTATCACGCGAGTTCCTTTCCGTAGCGCCATGCCGCAAACAGCTAACGAAATGGATCGCTTTTCCGCGAGGCGCAGGTGTCACCAGGCTGTGGCAGTCGCGCGCTTCCTGTCGCCCACGTAGAACACAGTGCATTGCCTCGCGGAATCCCGAAATTGGGGCAAAAAATTGGAAAATACCTAATTTCGTAGTATCTTTCTGAAAACACGTATGTAAGTACAACTCTCGATGAGAAATTCAATGGTGCAAAGCAGACGTCAATCCGACTATTAGTTTCGAAGTTATACACTTGAAAACAAATGAAGCCCAAATCCTGAAATTGGGGCAAAATATTGGAAAAAACTTAATTTCGTAGTATCTTTCTGAAATGAAGTATGTAAGTACAAACTCTCGACGAGAAATTCAATGGTGCAAAGCAAACGTCAATCCGACTATTAGTTTCGAAATTATACGCTTGAAAAGAAGTGAAGCCCAAATCCCGAAATTGGGGCAAAGAATTGGAAAAAAACCTAATTTCGTAGTATCTTCCTGAAATCACGTATGTAAGTACAACTCTCGACGAGAAATTCAATGGTGCAAAGCAGACGTCAATCCGACTATTAGTTTCGAAATTATACGCTTGAAAACAAATGAAGCCCGAATCCCAAAATTGGGGCAAAATATTGGAAAAAACCTAATTTTGTTGTATCTTTCCAAAATCACGTATGTAAGTACAACTCTCGACGAGAAATTCAATGGTGCAAAGCAAACGTCAATCCGACTATTAGTTTCGAAATTATACGCTTGAAAACAAATGAAGCCCGAATCCCAAAATTGGGGCAAAATATTGGAAAAAAACTAATTTCGTAGTATCATTCTGAAATCACATATGTAAGTACAACTCTCGACGAGAAATTCACTGGTGCAAAGCAGACGCCAATCCGACTATTAGTTTCGAAATTATACGCTTGAAAACAAATGAAGTAACATCAAGCTTGAAACTTTTCGGTCTTCGTTTCCGCGGTGAAACTTAATCGCACAAGGCCATCAGTAAGGTCCCCATTGCATGTCCGCCACCTCCACCTCAGGGGAGACTTCTTGGATGATGACCTTCGGCCGACGATATTTTTCCATGATGACCAACGTTGTAATTTGTGGGTCTGAGGTTCTATGTTTAAATCGAAGTATAGCTCGTCATTACCTGGTTTTGCGTCTGCGATATTAAACGAAAAAGTGTGGAAGAAAAAGACAACACCTTTCAATATCAGGTAAAATAATGATTTTAAAATTTCTAGGGAGAGTGGCATGAAAAGGTAGATGTCACTACTGAACTGGGAAAACAATGGTGTAAAAATATTAAGTCTCTATTTTGCTCATAATAATAAATTTCATGTTTGCGTTTTTCACACTTATACATTTTTTTCTCTTCAGTCCCCTGAAAAACGTGTGAGTAAAGTTTTACTGTATGATGCATTAACGCAAAATGCTCTAGTATGCTATATAAAATCACCAGATTTTTCTTTATTTGATTGTGTTGTCTGTGCATTTCATAATCAGTATATAGTGAAGCTCATAATTAAAAATAGGATTTTTCATGAACTAGTAGACCTTAATAATAATTTCCTTCTGTAAAGCCAAATCCATCTTCTAGAAGTTCTTGTGAGAATGTGACTTCTCTAATACTGAGTTTTGTTCCTGTTTTACCTGTCAGATAGGTCAGGTGTTATCCACATGCTTAATATTTTGTTTTAAAAATCTGTTGCTGCTTTTTTTTCTTCCAGGGAGATAATTTTGATTGGCCAGAAATTGTACCATTTCGATTAACTCAGAACATGGTGGAAGCAATGGGTCCCTTGGGCATTGAAGGGCCATTTAGACGATCCTGTGAAGTGACTTTGGATGTGCTTCGTTCCCAATCTGACACACTGATGAGCATATTGCGCCCTTTTCTGTATGACCCTATTATTTCGTGGAAACGCACTGGAGGACGACGTCCACAAGGAGAAATGACAAATGAATCTGTAAGAACATATTATTTAAAGTATAATATATCAGTTGGTTCATAATTATGTCTTAAAATTTTAAAACAATAATTTTAGTGTGCTTTGCATGGTTAAAATGTTTATGGTTTTGAGAGAAATTGTTTTCATTTTCTCATATGGCTCCAAATTATTCTTTAAACATTTCAAAGAAAACAGTTTGCTTAAGAATATGGTATAAATCTAATTATCATTAAAACCTTGGAAATTACTATACTTGAGAAAATTCAACTATCTTCTTTTGATGTATCAGAAGTGTTCTTCACAGGTACACTGCCGGGTAGTCTGTAGGATTAGTTGGTAGCTTGCGCCTAGTTTCAAATTGCTGTATTTTTGTGGGTACAAAACACTTAAGCAGGTTCATCTAGAATTGTAATATTTCATATCTGTAATAAATAATAGAAGAAAGTATGTGCTAATGTAGCGCATGTGTATTTTTGGTACTACATTCACACTACCTTCTATTTCATTATCAACAAGTTTGCTTTATTGATAGCTTCTCTTTACAATGCAGAAATTTTTGCTGCACATATTCGTAATAAAGAACCAGTGACATTTAGAATAAACTAATATATTTCTGTTTCTTGCCCAGATGTAATGTATTGTAAATGTAAATATTTTTCATAGGAGAAGAAAATAAATCTTTATTTATTTTATTTATTGACAGGTTGTATAAATCTACAATAGTTAACATTTACACTACTTCATGAGGTAGTAAACCTGTGTGCAAAACCTGAAATCATTTGTAGTTACATAAGTACTACTTTTGAGTTTTCACATACTTTTTGTGTTAAAACTAAAAATTAATATTTAAGTAACTACTTGTTTTCAGGTTTCGCACACAAGTTTATTACCTATATTAAATACTGATTACCAATATTAAATACCTAATGAATACTAGAAAAATGTTGTATTTATAAAAAAACTATTCAGTGAAAAAAGAGAAGAAAGAAAGAGAAAAACAATACATATTTTATTTTTGATTGAATTAATTATTGAAGCTATTGGTGTAGTGTATTAATAATTTTGTCTTCTAAATTTATAAGCCAAGTTGTCAGTGCTTTTCTATGCTTTGGTCTATCAATGTCACAATCTTTTAATTCAGTCCTCAACAAATTAATACCTAAGTGCTTTTCAACCTATCCATTTATGGTTTGTTTTTGGTGCTTTTCTATTGAATTGCATAGTTGGTGAAACTAACCGCCTTTCTTTTTGAAGAACATATTTTGTCATAGTTATGAAAGTAATTTATGACACTTAGTTATGAAAGTAATTTATTAATGTGTTAATAAAAAAATATTTTCTATATAATTTTAATTTTTAAAAACATTATTTTCAGGCTGTGCAGAATTTAATTCGAATTGAACGTCGTCTCCAGGGAATGGTCCGGGGTGTGGGGAAAGTGTATGCAGTGTCACTTTCTGCTGAAGGGCAAGCAAACAGTCTCATCATAGAGGCTACAAAATTTGAAAACTTATGTCGTATGTATATAGGTTGGGGACCTTACCTGTGATATTAGTTAGGTGATTCCAAACTTGTAATAATTTCCAATGTAGTACATGTATAAGCAAATTTTTTGCTCAATTGTCCTTTGTATTTTACTGATTTGTTAAATCATAAAATTTCTGAAGCTGTTTTGCTATTTATTTTAGTTCAATAAATTGTTATTTTTTGAGGAAAAAAGTTGTATTTCTTGTTTTTACAGGAAGTTTTTTATTACCTGTATCATTATTGTCAAGCTCTTCTACATCAGCTTCTTGGCATTGGTATAATTGCCCTTCATTTTATCTCCGGCCCAAGATGATGAAACCTTTGAACAATAAATTCTTGAATGCTCTCTTGTAAAGAAAGCAACCTGAGTAAGGGTCAAATTTTACATTAATTTTTACATTATTTATATTTACATTAAGAAATGTTGCTACAATAACAAAAGTCCTCTCTTACCTTATGCCTTGGTGCCTTGCAATTACTGTAACAGCACTCCAATTTTGCGCTGTTGGTCCATGACCATCTCTGTGGTCAGGAAGTCAAGGTCGAGCACAGAAATTTATTTGTTCACCCTAAGAAAAATCCTGATGTAAACTTATACACCTGTGTTAGGATGATTCTCATTGGTTTGGAATATGAGCTCTGTTGTTGTCGGGATCCTGATGCTACTGTAAATAGTTCTCTGTGTAAGAACTAATTTATCTGCTATCATTCAATTAAATTAACCTTGTCAAAACTATTGCAACGGTTTAAAAAAAAAAAAAAAAGACTATTGTCAATTGCATGTGTTTTGCTGGGAGGATAAATAGAGATGGTAGATTTTAGCAATGGCTAAAAATGCGAAATGTTACCAGATGCTGAAAAAAGTAATAATTGTATGTTTAATGGTCAGTGCAGTATATTTCTGAAAGTTTTCAATCTGCAATAAAATGCAAAATCACATTGAAAATGTGAAATGATTCTGAATCTGCAAAATAGTTGTTAAATTGCATTTTATGGTTTCCATTGTGTTTACTAGGGATATGACATCAACGATTTCTCATTGATGTTTGAAAAACATTTACTTTGAGATTGGTCATGTTTATTAATTTATTATTAAGATTTAACTGTTAAAACGAAGCAGAAATAATAATTATTTATTAATAACAATATTAACAATCATATTAAAATTATAAAATATTTATTACGTTTTCTTTACATGAAGGTAAATTCAAGCAAAAAAATACGCTTATGTACAGGATATTACTATGGCATAAACTGTTTAATGCTGTAACAAATACCAACCCCCCCCAAAAAATCCTTTTTAAAATGGGGTGTACGCTAGTGGCCCAAAAGGGTTAAAATGGCTGTATCTTAATTAATTGTGTTACAAAAGTAAATTCTGCATGTTGGAAATTCCGGTACTAACCAGGCACAATCGATTGAGTATGGTTTCACATTTTGTACGGTTGCTCTGACGAGAATGGTGATAGAGATCGGGTGCGCCTCCCGCCGCCTCATTAAAATTGCTGTATTTTCATTCATTTCCTGGTACAAACGAATATTTTGGTGAAACAGGCCTTATACAAACGTTTTAGTATAGTTTTACATTTTTTACGGTGATGGTTACGCGCTTGATGTTTGGTTAACGTTGAACCTCCCGCCTCCACCTTGGAGGCGGTATTTCCTGGTACAATCGAAAATGCTGGTGGGACTATCCGGTACAAACAATTTTTCCATATTTCCTTTCTTTTTTTTACAATGATGGCGCTACCAGTGTGAAGTTAGTATCGCCACAATAGGAAGTGCTGTATCTTGGAAGTGGTTTTGGTACAAACGGGTGGTAATGATTTCAGTGATGGTTGTGCCAACTTCACAGATATTATCCTTCTGCTTGAGTTATCCATCAGAACTTGTTTTGATTAAATTTTTTTGTCGTTTTTCTTTGCTTTTAGGGGATTTCAAAAACATTCTTTATGAGTATTTTATTGATCATTTTTGGCGATCCCCGACTGTGAGTCGTGTTATCGGTAAATTAAGATAGTTTTTTATTCAAAATGATTTGGTCGAATGTGACATTACGGATTATGTAGCATGACGCTGGCTAAACTTGGCTCTTTTCGAATTAATTCGTGTTAATGATTATCCGAAAATATTTTTGCTTGAGAGTTTCGTGACAACTTAAAATTAATCAATTACTGAAAAATTAGGGGAGGGGGAATTTCCCTCCCCCCTCCCCCGATGATCCGCACCGATTTATATTTATGCTTAATGTCAATTGCGCTGCAATTACATTCCTTTTTAATTTGGTTAATTATTTAATTTATTATTGAACATTATTAATTAGATTAGTGGAACATAGAAGTAACGATCCTCATTGTTATTTGAACGGTCCGAGCTGTTAATTCAACTTTGCATTTTCTCAATGAACCATATTTCGAAAGTATTTATTATTAATTTTGATCACAAGTGCTTATACATTAATGTAGGATACATATTTTAAAATCTATATTAATAAATTATTTTAATTAAAATACAAGCTCGGGTTTTTCGCAAGATCGAAGATTTTTATATTTTCATTTATATCTATGGTCTATAATAAACAGGAAATACTCTTTTTTTTAGCTAATTTGATTGTTATGATTTAAGATTTTTAGCACGAAACTGTTTAATTTCTAAGTAAATGACGTTTAAAAGCAAAATATAATTAAAAGAGGATTTATTAATAAGGATATTCACAGTTATGCTGAACTCTATCCCGCGCGTTTAATTAAGCTGATCTAAACTTCGCCAATTTATTATGTTTTTAGTTTAGTTTAATAAAATTATTGTTCGCTTAATTATTATTAAATTTCTTCTCCAAATATAGAAATAAGTAAATCTTTCATAACGTAAATTTGAAGATCCGCGAAATGAAATGCCTATTATTTTTTTATTTGCTCCAAGATTGGGAGGGGCAGTTGCCCGCCTCTGGTTAAATAAGTTTAGATACATCGGTTCAACAAAGAATGACCAAGAAAAGCCAAAAGAAAGAAGCTCAGTGACAGGGATGAATGTTTCATTATTCAACAGGTGAGGAAAATCACAACATTAAGTGCTCGCAACATCCGCAAAATAATGAAACATCACTCAAAATAAACTATCAAACCAGACAATTTGCAGAGTACTGTGGAAGTACGGCTATCATCACAGAAGAGCACGAAAAAGGCCATTCATACGTAGAAAAAATCGACTTTCCAAAATTAAATTCTGCAGAGAGCATGAAAACAAAGTTACGATGTTCAGAAATAATGTTATTTGGTCGCATGAAACGAAAATAACTCTGTATGATTCTTATGCATGCCGAACGGTATGGAAAAAGGGAAATACGTCCAAGGAAACTTGCAATACTCTGCCTACTGTGAAACATGGAAAAGGTTCTGTGATTTTTTTTTTTAATTTGTTGCGTTACAAATTTGAGATACTAATGTGAGGAAGACTATTTTGATAAGACCCAAACAGTTAACACTTTTTATTGCTTTATTTGCATAAAACACAAAAAACTAATGCTACACGAAATACACAATACTACACAAAAAAACTTATACTATGTGAAACTACCACTAATAAATTTAATAAATCTAACATACAAAAATATGAAATAAAAACTAACAAATCACTTAATATGATACACTGAACTTAAAAACAAATGCACACAAAAATAAAATGCTAATTACTTCTTTTTTAGCCATTGTTAAATAATTTTCATTTGCGATTGCAACATATTTACAGGGCACTCATTTATTCCTAATGCCTGTCTTCTTTCTAGCAGTTCACTTTCAAGTTTTGCTTCAATTTTTAATTTTCTCCTCCGTTCCTTTTTTTCAAACTAAAACTTCTCTCTTTCTAAAGCCAGCTTTTCTTCTTCAAGTTTTATTATCTTTTTTTCTAAATGAATTCTGGCGTTTTCTCTGTCTTCCATTAACCGCAAGAAAATCAGTTACTTTCCTCCTAGCAAAGCTGAATTTCAGAGTAACAACTGCTGCGTTCTGTACCTCCGTTTCATTCCCATTTTCTGTTTGTATCAGCATTTCAGGATTTGCATTTCGAGTTTCCTCAATTTGTGAAGGTCTTCATGTAACTTCAATAGGTATAAGGGGCACTTCATTCACACTACTTTCTTCCTCTCCTCCTCCAAATTGAACTATGCGCAACAAATTTATCGCCTCTTCTCTTGCTTCCTCACCTAGTCGTCTTTCCCTTTCCACATCCCTAAGAGGGGCTCTTCCAGTTTCTCGGAAACTGGTTATCATGTCATTTAGTTCTTCGAGCAGTATCATCATCTCAGTCAAAGGTGGCTCCACACCTGACCTGACACAGAAAAAGTTTCTTGTAATTAAATAAAATTCACCATTAAAAATTGTTCAACTCAATGATCTAAATATACAAAATAATTTTGCTTACCGTCCTCGATTTCCTCTCTCTGCAGCGTTCCATTTCTTCAGCATTCCCATCAGATGACTTTTTACAGTCGTTATGCTAAATGGTTTGTTTGTCCGCCTTCCAACATTGCCTGCCAATGTATTCCATTGATGAGGATGTTGAAAGGTTTCACGCAACAGAATTAACTCTTCTGCATTAGTAAATCTCAACCGCTCGCTACTACGAATAGTAGCCATTTTGTCTGTTTCGTTGTTAGGTTAACGACGACCTTGGCGCGTGTACTGTGCGTTGAGGAATAGAGTCGTTCCCTACGCGTAGGGTAAGACGTTACAGCTGTAAAGTCCGTCACGTGACTTGTAGAGCATAACGACGCCACCCTACGCATGGCGCTAAAACTTCATATTATCTTATTTATTTATGTCAAAAACAGTTAAAAACTATGTGTGACGTGCTATGGGGAGAAGTTAATTTGAAGGTACATGTATGTCCAGAAACAAAACAAGGGACCATCTCAGCATTTACTCGAGGATCAGGGAAACTGGACGAAAACCTGATCGAGATGGGGGTCATTGACCCAGAAGCTGAAGTACAATTCTTGTTACAGGTTCTTTACAATTATACAATCCAAATAGTATATAATACATTAAATGTCATTGTTAAAATGAATATTACTTTCCTTCTGGATGCTCGGTAGAATCTCTAATTGTATAGAAACAAACTTAAAACATACTACCGTGTCTTTAGATACGACACTAGGTGACAATTTTCTTCGGCATAATGTGGCAATTTTAACTGCGACCAACCAAAAATAACCCATCGATGGTGTAATTGAAATAAGGAATGCAATATTTTTAATAAATGCTTTATACCTATATGTTTCAATGACTTGTAAGGTGTCAATTTTGCGATTTGGGTTCATTTAAAATTCCCGCTAATATTGTGACGCAAACTGCTACAAGAAGCTCATTGGCTGAAGCGAAAAGGCTTGCTAGGTCGCGCAGTAGTTCACCTGTGGCTTTTCAACATGCTTCGCTGTTCACCAACTCCCTAATGATTTATTGTCTGATTTAACTGGAGTGACTTATGACATAAGCCGTGACGCCGGTATATAATCGGGTGCTTCAATACAAAAAATAAGTCTTAACAAAACTTTTGATTCGATATCCCATGACCGTGAATATCCTTGTTTGGCTGCGATGTCACTTTTTAAATTGGACAATACGATGTACGATGATTCTATTGGCAAGCCTGCTAAAGATGACGAGCGCCAGTGACGAGCCTCTAATGTATACACTTCTGCATTTGCGAACCATCTTCAAGCATTGACAGAACCGGGAAGAACACGTGAGATGAGTATAGTGAAGAAGTTGTTCGAAGATAGTTTATTTGATGGAAATCTGTAACAAATGTATAGTTGAAAAACTAGTATTTTTTTCTCGCTTTACGTTATTTGACGATTTTGGGAAGACAGTCATGTAATCAATCACACTGCTAAGAATGAATGTCAGTCAATAAGAAATAATAATTTCACGCCGAATTGCTTTATAATTATTCTGTAGAACAAGATACAGTATTTTACACCGATATTGTACAATGTCGTATCTTGGTGATGTGCTTCATCCAGCTCTCCCAGTCAAGCCTTTACGTGAATCAGTGGATGAATCGAAACCTCCAAGCACAGCAGAAGAGTATCTGCAAAGGGTTGTGTAAGATTAATGAAAGTATTAATGAAATGTTTCATTTGCGTGTTTTGAGTGTTATATGTCGACTGTGTTTCAGCTTAGAAGCAGCTGGCTGCGAGGATGTTGTAGTTGCAGAAGTAGATCGGACACAGTTTGCTAGTAAGCAAACTGGTGTTTTTCAGAATGTAAGTGAATGAGAATACTACAAAGTTTTTGTTTTACATTATATTATTCATGAGTCAGGAGTGGTCAGAAACTGGAATAGATAGTATTGGTGCAAAGGGCCTGCTATTTGCGAGAGTGAATTTTAGAAATGGTTCACATTTAGAAATTAAATATTTTTTAATGATGCTTTAAGTTCTACATACAAAAGAGATGTAGATTACTCTAAGGTTGAATATGATATTTGTTATAATTTCTTGAACTGCCAGTATTCATTTAAAATGTTTTTTGTGGCTTGAAACATTTGTCTTACTTAATTTGTCTACAGAATCAATATTTGTGTACTGGTTTTAGATCCCAGGTTGTGCTCAAGCACCATCTCATCTTACACCCAGTCTTGAATGGCAACAAAAACAAGTATCTGACTTTTCTATGGTTAGAAGAAAGTTAGCTCAAATGAAATCTCTACCTGCCCCAGTTTCTAGTGTTGAGTTGGTAATGATTTGAATGAGTTTTGTGTTGGGTTTGGTAACATACAATTTAATGGTGTAAATTAGTAATGCACTAGATTTATTTATGATTATCTGATTTGCAGCCGGATGAAGATGATGAAAAAGGCTGGCTTTTATTTTGTCTGGGGAGTGAAGTACAAATATCGCATTTGGACAAAGAAATGGGTAATAGTGAAACTGAAGCTGTTGAAGGTCAACTGCCTCTCGTTAGTACTATTGTTTCAATGAATCAGGTATACTTAAATTAATTTTTTAGAGTAAAATAAATAAATAAATATAGCACACTAGCTGTGACAAAATTTTATTGCATTCTTTGTATAAATTTCTTTGTAACTTTCAGCTCTTTGGTGTGTGTCTGCCCAGTTTTCTCACAAATGGCACCCTCAAATCCCATAGTTTATATTTTTCATACATTTGAAGATAGTTGCAAAGTTTTGATGTGATGAAACAAGATTTATGAAGGATGTGTCGATGAGTACCTTTTTAAAATTACCAGAATTTGCTGAGAAAGTTGTGCAATTTGAATTGTAAAATAACTGCAAAAACATTGTAAATGGGTATTACATGACACCACGCAATCGATGGCTTGGATGTAAATGAACCTAAATGTGAATTCAGTTGCCAGGGACAGGTGGAAACCTGTCTTTGCATTCTGCAAAAGATATCAGTGTACATCTCATCTTATTTTGATGTTGGTTGACAAGGTTGCATACTTGTAACATCCAAAATGTTTGTGTAGCAAGTTTTGTACTCTTTTTATCCCATTGATTATAAATCATTCCTGTTTCATTAGAAAGCTTTACATCCCTTCTGTATTTAATGTGCTAGAGAAAGAGAGTGCTTTGTTGACTTATGAGAAGCCTTAAAAAAATGTAAATGTATTTCTGCTGGACAGGGAATAACCCTCCAAGGGTGTATCAAACATATTTGATTTGAAAAATGTAGAATATTATAGATTAGGCTATAAAAAATCTGCAGGTGCACATACAATCCTTTTCACACAGGTTACACTGCACATTTTTCTTTATATCTTCAATTTTTATATTAAATAATATAAAAAATATTAAGTTGTAAAAATAAAGGATCAGGGGGAAAAATTTGAAAATAAGGGTCTATTTTTTACTTTTTAATGAAAAAATATGCTTAAACTACAAGTTGTTTGTTCAGCGGTCCTGAGGTTCACTTAACCTTCTTTCCAAATGAGTACCATGGCTTTGTTAACAATAAATATTGGGTAAAAAGTATTAAGTTTGTTCAAAGAATTGTGACCCTGACCTGGTTTTGATCCTGGATCTCCTGGTTTACGCTCAGTTGCTTAAACCACTAAGCTACTGAGACAACCAATTCTTTGAAGTTGTTAGGCCTGATGTATTGTGCATTATGATATATGTATAATCGTCACCACCCTATTACTTTTTTGGATGTGTTTACACTCAGAAATATGATCCACAGCAATAAAGAATACCAAGTTGTGACCTTGTTACTGAGTAACAAGGTCACTACTTGGTATTCTTTGCTGCTGCAGATCATATTATTCAGGTTACAGGGTGGTGACAATTGGTGTAAATAGTATCGGGTCAATCATAATGGTTGCCACATTATCTTCACCCCACTTCCAGTGACATAATAAGACCATCTTGCAACACCCAATACATGAACTAGAAGGCCATGGAAGTGGGTAGGACCTGGAGAAGGCTAAATCAAAAGAATTCTTAACATCCTTTAAAAACCCTAAGGAGGTAAACCTGCAGTACACCTAGTACAAGGGTAGAAAGAAAAAAATGTAAAGAACCAATTCCGTATTCTTTTTTAATCAAAACATAGCACAAAAATGTTGCGACTGAATTCAAAAAGGAACAGAAGTTATTTTGCTTATTAAGCAAAGAATAACCCAATTGTGTATTTTTGTTTTCTATTACAGCCCACTGTGGAGCAAATATTGGATTATCATATAAACTGGCTTCAAGAATCTACACAACTAACGGCTCAGCAAGGTCGCTGGCTGTATGCCTTACTGGCCGCTTTGGAATTACCTCTTACACCCGAAATATGTTTCCTATTACGAACATTAGCTAGAGAATGTTCACGACTTCGTGCTCTTGTTGCAGAAGTAAGTATTTTGAAAGATATTTTATTTTCCTATTTCTGTATGAAGGTTTAATATTTAATAATAATAATAGTGATAATAGTAGTAATAATAATCATTTAATAGCTTTTGAGGAAATTCCTGAAGGGTACATTGCTGTCAGTTCTCTTTTGATTGTAACCTGGATTTAAATAGAATGAAAATTCAGTAGGTCTAGTATCTGCATTGGACCACACAGACCACAAATATTCATAGTTCTCATTCTATATAGTTCTGTCATCACTTTCAGTATCGTCTTCCGAATTAGTATATTCAGGACCACTAACAAAGCAGCATCTCTGTCATTACTATCATCTGCCAATACATTTTCAGTCTCAGGCTACACACATACTACAGTTACATAAAGTCTAAAACCATTTTAACTTTTTTTAAGAGCTTGCTAACACAAAATGATTGGTTCGAATGCAAGCAATTCCAATGATTCGTTCTATCATTGTACAAATGAATTTTGAACTGCAGAACAAAACTATAGTAAATAGATCTCAAATGCTTAAGCTTAAAACTCTGGTATTTTCGCCTACAATCATTATGTATTGCTAGGCCTATGACGCATGTAAAATGGACCTCACCGTTGCACACATCCTCTCTCTCATGTACACACACATCGTTAACATTGTGTATCTTACTTGGCTCTCAAACCTCTTCTCCTTCCTGAAGGGAAGTGGAATATGTTGTCTGTGAGAAAAGGAGTTTTTGAATTCTCTATTTCTTACTCGGCCTCTTTCCAGCCAGATTTTTTTTTTTCATCATTATCGCTTGTTTTCTTTTAAGTAGCTTTGAACCACATATTAAATTATATATGTATGGTTAATCAATGTGACAGGTGCATCTGCAACAATTTTAAAAAAAAATTAATTATAATGTTTTAAAATCAATTTGCCATGGGTGCTAATGTTCTGAGCTATTGTAGTGTCCTTAATCAATATCCGAAAATCTTATCTTGGGGAAAGGGAATAGAAACACCCAGATCTGGTGAAACTAGTTGCATTGTTGATCACAAATTGAAAGAAAAGGTTGGTTTTTGTTCTTCGGAGAATCCCACTATTTTGGGTATATAGAAATAACAATATTTTTAAGTGATCATGCTGCTTCCTTCAAATCACAGTGCAGCAAAGTAGACTCGTAAAATCCTGTAAGCAAATAGCGCAATCTTAGTGAACATGAAATCTAGTAAACATGATGTGGGTATTGCTTATACACCACACTGCAGTATAGGCAATATGCTACTATATAATATGGGTGATAGTGTACCCTCTCTGATGTCTTTTCAAGAAGTCTCCACATATGTAATAGAAATGGAGTGAGGCATTTGAACATTAGCATAACATGTTTCTAAGTATGAATTCATGAAAAGCAATTCATGAAATTCATGCTCCACACAGACAATCTCTGATGGAGTATACAATATGAACAGTCATTAAAATAGGCGTATTCACTGAACACAGTATTGCAGGAAAAGAAACATTGAGTCAAAGAATTGGTTTCAACTGTTAACATTTGTTCGATAACATACTTCTGGCTGCTTTATTGAGTAAAAATACAATTAACGGGCTGGAGGAAATGAAATCCCTACTATAAAAAACATCTAAACTTGTACTGTCTGCTTTGAAAATTTCAAATTATCTACGTATAATAGCAAAAATCGGACTTCATTTCTGGATTCAACATGCGTAAATAATTTTAAATCTGTTACTTGCTTTTGAGAAACAAAATTTGACCATTGACCATTGTAATTTGGGATGTGGTTACATCGGAAGTTGCTTGGAAGTTCATGAACGATATTAAAGTTCATAGAAAGCTCTCAGCTTATACTTACATGTACAGTAAATTTATTATTAAAGAATATGCTCAAAAATAGTTTTAAATTTTTTTTTTTTTTTTTCCAGGTGGAATCTCAACAAGAAATGGTATCACCTTTGAATTTGTTAATTTGTCTTGTAGCCCTTTACTTTAGACAGGCAGATCTTGCTGATGTTTGAGGAAGAGAAATGAAATTTTTTTTGTCACAAGTTTCAATGTAAATAGTTTGCAGATATAATTCAGTAGTTTAATTCAGCTCATCCCATGTATGAAAATCATATATGTGGAAAATAGAATGTAACAATATTTTTTGAAATGTATTTGATATTCTGTTTCAATAAATTATTTGATATGTAATATTTGTTTTATGCTTTTATGTTTAGATAAATTAGAAAATAACTGTGATTGTCATCCAGTGAAGATCGGATATTTGAGACAGGAGGAGCAGTGGAAAGGGTACAATAGAAATACTTTAATGTACAATCTCTTTGATTGACAATCGCTTTGTCCCATTTCAGCTAAGTCAAGTTCTTGCACTGGAAATTAAAATATTTCTGAAAATAAATGTATCTGATGCCTTATCCTGCCGATATGCTTCAGCCAAGTCAAGGTCTTGCACTGATAATAATAATAATGGAAAAGACAGTAAAAAAGTCCAGAGTACAGAAATCGGCTTAAAATGTTTTCCATTTTATTTATTTATTTACCTCAAGAACAGTTAAAATCTGTGTGGGATGTGCTACGAGGAGAAGTTAATTTGAAGCTTTATTTATGTCCAGAAGCAAAACAAGGGGCAATCTCGGCATTTACTCAAGGATCAGGCAAACTGGACGAATGGGGGGTCACTGACCCAAAAGCTGAGGTACAATACTTGTTACAGGTTCTTTAGAATTATACAAACCACATGTAAATAATACACTAAATGTTGTTGTTAAAATTAATATTACTTTCCTTTTGGATGATCGGTCTAGTCTCTAATTGTATAGAAACAGTTGTGCTGCAGAAAAGACGGGACTTAAACTTTTGTATCAAATGTAATCATTTAATGTCATTGGCAAGGTGTTGTAAAATAATGTTCATGTATTGTATGTTAATTTTTTGTAGTGGGCTGTTGATACTGTCACCTGATGAATATGATTACTACGTTGAGTGTTGTAGTTACAGACATTGGCTTTTTTGAAAATTAATTCCCGCCTTTAAGTAAATTATTTTTGACAAAAAACACTGATTCATATATCAAGAGACAAGGTAATGGTAAAATTCCTGGATTATTAAAAAGGGGCTTACATGTGGGTGGGGATTTGCTTATGATGCGTACAATACTTTTTTTGTAATCTAAACGTCTGGGAGCTATAAGATGTATATCTCTAGAATATTATGCAATATATCAGGCGGAAATAGACATTTGTGAAATATACTCAACAAGCAGTATAAGGCTGAATGAATATGAAAAAAATCTGAAAGCGTAAAGAACTTAATTTAGTGTTCACTTCACTTAAATGGACATTCCATTTAGTGTTTGAATTGAAAGACCTAAAAATTTTGTTACCTTAACATCAGACAATGAAGTACAGGATTGTTTATTTGAAATGGAAACTGCATTGAAACAGTTTTCTTTTCATTTATTATTAATTTGTTATTTCGGAACCAATTTGAAATATATGATATTGTACTATTTATGCTTATTTTATTGCAAAGAATATTCATATCATCCGCAAAGAGAAGTGTTCTTCTATTTATTTATTTACGCCAAAAACCATTAAAAACCGCGTGCGACATGCTATGGGGAGAAATTAATTTGATGTTACATTTATGTCCAGAAGCAAAATCAGGGGCCATCTCCGCATTTGCTCGAGGATCAGGGAAACTGGATAAAAACCCGATTGTGATAGGATCTTCCGTTTCTAATTGTCGAGGGTATGTCGTTTACGTATAATAGGAAGAGAATAGGGCCTAAAATTGTTTTCTGCGAGGCCCCCTATTCAATTAGTAAAGATTTGGAAAGGTTTGTGAATAATGATCTATTATTTCAGTAAGGTATTTCTAGTCTCTGAGATCGTTGCTTAAGGTACGAACATAACACATCTAGAGCAATTCCATGAATTCCATACAAAAGTAAAATGTTACGATCAAAGATGTCAAAGGCTTTTAAAAGATCAAAAAATATTCCAATAGGTATTTTGTTTTAATTAATGATTGAGGCGAAATCTTTAAGAAAAGGAAATGTGGCCGTAATTTTGATTTTCAAAACCCATGTTGGCAATCTGAAAACGCGTTGTGTAGAAAGGATACTATTCGTATGTAAACAATGCTCTCTAATAAAAAATAAAAAAAGAGACAAAAGAGAGAATTTTGAATTTAATTTTTGTTGCAATATTGAAAAGCAGCTTATCTTTGGTGTTTAAAAATATCAAGAAAAATTCCTATGCATAAGAATACATTAAATATGTTAGTTAACGGGAGTATGTATAATACCGAGCGCACAAGTTTTTAACAAACAATTCGGAAATTCATCTAAACTGGCCGAATATTTATCTTTTAGTCTCCTGATTATTTTGAGAATTTTTATATGAAGAAGTTTCGGAAATGAAATTTGTGTCTAAAATTTGATGCTGAATTTTGTGGCTGAAGACCCTTTGTGAGATCGACAGCAATTCTCGAAAATTATTGGTTAAAGTAACTAGCCACTGTTGTCGGATCGTTCACATTTCTATCGTTATCTTTTAAAACAACATTCTCGACAAGGTTTCTAGTTGATTTGATTGAATTTTTTACTATGTTCCACGTTGCATTTTTTTTATTATATTTGTTCAAAATATCCTGATCATGTTCAATGATTTTAGCCTGTAGTATGACTTTTCTTAACAATGATTTGTATTTTTTAAAGTAGAGGTGGAAATCTTGAGATATGTTATGATGCTTAGAAATGAAAGAAAGAATTTGTTTTTACATGATGTTCTAATCCTTTGTGTTATCCAAGAATTGCTTTTCCGTGAAGTATTTAATTTTCTTTTTTGAAGAGAAAAGCAACTGTTAAAATGAAATGAAAGTGTTGAAGAAAAAATAATTATATTTATTGTATATAATTTTATTTGATTTAAATCACTCTGTAAAGCTGCATCGATATATTCAGATTTATTTGAGAGGGATTGAACATTGTGGTGCAGTATGTTTATCATTCCCAAGTACCTACACTGATGTTTTTCTACTGCATGTTACTGTAGTTGCTGTATATTTACTCAATTTTTACCTCGAGTGCGTGGTTGAAGGTTGTTGTGTGTCCCAGCAGTGACAGGTTGTGAGGAAATTGGGGCATCAGGTGTAGGTGAAATGGTAGTGGGAATGGGAGAAATAGGAGTAGGATTTGCCTCTAATTTGCCGTTGGGTGCCAGCATAGTCGTAACGTTGGAGTGAAGGGGCGGGGCCGCCCACCCCCAATATTTCGAAAACCACTGAATTTTCACAATGTTAAATACATCTTACGACTCTTGAATTACTCTCGAACAGTATCAAGTAGAAATGTGATAAAAAGAATTGCATACGATTAATACGAAAAGGGTTCCGTTTCTATTCCACGAAATAAACTAGTATCTCTACTCTGGCTTCTAGGTTTCTTGCAAGAGAGGGCAACGCCTTTCAGAAGTCAGTGTGGATCAACTTTTCTAATCGAGGACATCGACAGTTTGGCTCTAAAGATTGTTTAACGCACATCCTGTGGAGTCTTCCCCAATGCCCCCCCCCCCCAAACGTCCCGGGAGATAACTTATTTTTACCAGAGTCGAATCCCCTGAGTTGATCATCTTGAGTATGGGGCCCCACATTCTACGGTGAATGGAGGGTGCCGGGGTATGTCCCACGTTTTTTGAGAATATGCCGTAAATAATAATAAACCATCTGTTTGTGGTTGAAACCAAAATATAAGCCTCGAAATGTTGAGTTTCAACAATGCTGTTTTGTATGGACATTACATGCTTACGCCAGTAGCGCAGCTCCATGTTGCCGAGCGACTGTAGCGACCTGCGCGGCAACAAAGGAACATAACGTCGCCTCACCATTCGTAATAAGTACAGTGCCGTTCTGCCAAATGTGACCCGAAAGTGAGTGTTTTTTGAAGTATTTTAATTTCCTTGTGTATATAACGAAAACACGAGATGAAGTAAAAGTTTTAAACAATTTTAAATAAAAAATATCCAAATTATGTTATGTTCTAATTGCTCATTGTCTGCAATTAATACTTTGGTTGACGCAATACTCCACGTTTATCTAACGGACGCCATGTTACCAAATATATGGTAAAACCAAGACCCAGTTCTGCGGTGAAAGTTGAGCACTAGCGGGACAAATTGATCATTGCGCTCTCCACCATATTGTAGGCAGATGCGGGCGCGGTCAAATAATACTGTACTGTGTATCTGAGTGAAATTGTCCAATTTTTAAGTTGAAACCCATTGCAAGTACTTGCACATAATGAGTGTCTTAAGTCAACATTGATGTAAAGGTGTACTCCATAATGCCTCGTTGTTCTGACTTTTCAGTGAAGGGGTTACTTTCTTCAAATCTTCCGAAATATTCTCGGCCTTTTGGCTAAGATCTAAGTGTAGTGTAAATCTTGTTCATGTGAACAACTGAATTCTGCCGCGAATTCCAGTTGGAGAAGAGCTGTTCCAGTAGCGTAAGGAAATGAGTGCGGGCCCGTCTGCAAAACTTTTATCCGGGTCCATTTATCAAAGTGTATAGAAAACATAAGTAGTTAGTAGGCCTACCATAAATAATAAAAATATTCTTTAACAAATTCATATTCATCAGTATATGATTAATAACCAATAGCATAAAAATCCGCTTTTATTAATTAATGTCATGAAATTAAGACATAAAACAGAAATGAATTGCTTACCTATATTGATTTAGAAACAGGATCACATACAGTAGCGAAGCAGAAAAATCGTTCTTATGGAAGATGCTTTTTTAATATCTTATTTTGTCAACTATCGCAAGTTATCAGAGAAAGTATCAAGTAATTAATATTTCTTACAATCGCAAAAGCTTCAACATAAACATAGGCCCTCTTTTATCTGGGCCTGCAGGCCTTGCTGGCCCCAGCGTTACGCCACTATGATTCCATGGTTGAATACTTGATGCGTTAATCTGTGGTGATACGTTTTAAAAACGCGTCCATGCAGCTCAAAGACAGCATCGCTCAGGGGGCAGCGTCGGCGTCACGGCAGCCAGCTGAAGCGCACAACCGGCGGGGGCGTGACGCCCGGGGGGCGGCGTAGGGGCACCGCCGGCCCGCGCCTCTTAGCGCCGCCGCCGATCGGGAAAGCGGCCGCGGACCGGGAACTCAGGCGGCCCCAGGTCGACACATCTGCGCACGGCCATCACCTTACCGGTTATCGCAAATACTCTTTGAGACTGACGTGCAGTGTTTTGTATACCAGCATTATAAACGACCTTTCCTGTTGCAAGAAACCGTTCATAATCTGCATTTTACGACACCAATAATGACGTATTAGCATCTTCCGGCACGAATAATTGCGTCATATGTTCAGCCAATCGCAGCGAGAGAATCATGGGGACATAAAGGTAACGCAACAGTCAACCACGCACGGACATGAAATACCCGAGACGTTACAATAAAGTCGTTTTGCAAAATTACGTTTTATTCTCTTTTAAATTTATAATGCTGTTATACAAAAAAAGCAAATCGCTTATAATGATGCGTTATTAAATTGGTACAAATTTGAAAACTCGCTCCAAACATCGCTCGTTTTCAAATCGTGCACTCATGCAATAAAGTCTAACATTGTGAAGTAATTGCATAAACTACTATTGTAATACGATTCCTTCACGCGGGAGTATACATGGAGGAAAACTTAACTTTTTATCCAGGCAACAGCGGGATTCGACTTAGCTTAACAGCTAGTGTGAAAAATCCTGCCACCGTCGGGTCTCGAACCTAAGGACTCCAGGTCAGAGGCAGTGCAGTGCGGTAGTGAAATGCCTGCAGGTGTAATAGCGGCTCCACACATTCCTTACTCGGCGAGTAGCGAGCAAACCGCTTACCGATTCCCCAAAAGTGTGGATGAGTTGCTTATTTGTTGAGTGACGAATATGCGCTGCCCGCCCCACCCACCGCGTGTCGGTCTTTAGGTCACATCAAAGGGAGCGAACATTCGCCGAATACATCAGCTGCTCGCGATTGGGCGTGCGGTAGCTCGCTTCTCGGCAAACGCCGAATGCATGGAGCTCCCTTCATACATGGGTTTTTATAACGTGGTTCGTCAGGGCCTGATTCCACGATGGAATATCTCACTGCATTTCGAGTCTTTCTCGGTCGTGCCGCAAGATACCGCATGATCGCGACCGTATCAACAGTGCCTTGCAACTCTCCATCAAAACCGTGCACAGAGCCGGAGGGTTCTGCGATGGGGGGCGCTAGTGTCGTCGGGTGCAGCTGCAGGTTTGACTCGCCAGAGTTCGCCCATAAAATTTGGCTAATTTGTTTGAAATACGGCAAGTGTCTTCTAAATATTCAATTATTCATAATATATATGTATAAGAAACGCAGAACAAAGCGCGAACATCGGCGCTATCTTTTGTAACATTACGCGCCTGCTTGCGTCTCGGAACCGTCGCAGCAGCCAGGCACATTGTAAGTATCGTTGGCAGCAGTTCGTGCTTGAGTTCCTGTAAGAAGGTGCTGCAGGAGCGCTCCCACCGCGTTGTACGGGAGTTGAAAGCCCCTGCGTTTCAAGCAGTGCGATGTGTCTAGCGGCCAGACCGAGAAAGATATGAAATTCCGTGAGGCATTCCTTCGTGAATATCAGTATACTGTCGCGATCATGCGACACGATCGCGACCGCATCGAGCAGTGCGACGTGTCTGGCGAAATGCCGCGAGACCTCCATCGCGAAGACAGTGGTGGGTGGCGCACCTGCGAGGCAGCGAGGGGGGCGTGGGCGGGCGCGGGGGGCGGGGCGCAGCCGGCGCTGGGCCAGCAGCTCCACCACGCCCACGAGCAGCGCGAGCGCGGCGCCCGCGCCCAGCAGCCACAGCAGCGGCGCCACGTCGCCCAGGTGCACGCGCGCGAACGCCGCCCCCGCCGGCGCCGCGTGCCGCCACATCTTGCGGTACTGCAGCCGCAGCAAGCCCGACCGCCGCAGCGTCTGGATCCTGTAAGCACCGGGGGCGCAGCCTCACATCGGCTCTGAACGCGTTGTACACTTTTGTTACATAACAAACATATTCGGTATTATGAGGTATAATTTTATAGTATATATACTAGGCTTGTGTAATTTAGAGATTGTGAAATCTAGGTGGTGTTGGGAGAATACAGGGAGTGAGGCAAGCGGCCACGCCCCCTCAAAAGAAAAAAACGGTCAAAAGGAAACCACGCTTGTTTGTTTTTTTTAATTTGACCATATTTACTTAAATATTTATGTTATAATTACATAATTATTTTAAAATAAAAGTATTGTATAGTGTTATATATATATATATATATATATATATATATATATATTTATATATATATATATATACATACACACAGGGTGAACCAATTAAGTCATAACACCCCTTTTATCTCCTCTTACGTGAAAGATACGAAGATACCGTTTGGACATTTCGTAACATAGACAGGGGCTACTTGATTACAGCATATTTCGGTTCTGTACTATTTTAATTACAAGGATATGAGGTCAACTCTGTTTTTTCAAATAGAAACCTATAATTAATTTTAGCTCATCTTAATGAGATTAAAAAGACGATTTCAAATATGTGTATTACTTTATATTTAAGTGAATAGTTTTGTAGATATTACTATGTTTTGTAACGTATTTTTCTACTCAAGCGGCCCCTTCGAATTCGATCTTTCCTTTTCTCCACTGAGAAACTTGAAAGGAAATGTCTCTTGCATTTCTGCTTTCCGAAAATGCGCAAAGGTCACGTACACTATAGCAGGGCGGAGGCCACGAGTGTAAAAGGCCTCTGCAGTTTAAAGCTTCCAAACTAAGTACAATTGGGAAGTACACTTTACCGACTCAAATTTTCAAAGAATAAAAAACAAGAGGGTATTCAAATGCTGAACACTGATTCTAACCTACAAATGCAAAATTGAGAATAAAATAATGCCTGGAGTGCTATTAACTCCCCACCTATCTACTTAAAGGTTAACTGGAGGGGGAGCTGTAGGAAGAACACACCGCACACACAAACACCCAAGCCCCAGGCGGGTTTGGAACCCGCGAACCTTCGAACCGAGGCAGCTACGACCCTTCCGCCTTATCCGACCTCGGCGTTGAAGATCGACCGGATGTGTTTATTATCTACTTTATATCAGAAAAACATGAATTTATTTAATTTAATATTGTTCAAAGATGTTCCCATATTCCCATATCCCATATCGTAATATGTTGGTTAAATTACGATTCTTTTTTAAAAACGTTTGAATCATATTATTCCGAATTCTCACGAGCTTACTCAAAAAAATATTTATGGCAACATGTTTATTCAAATAATTTATTTTAACATCTCGTGGCTCACTTCCATCTGAACTTCTTAATGATGATTTATTGTGGTATATTCCAAATCTGTTAAAAAATAAATCGTGGTTTAAAGTAAATTATATTTTTTCTCCTAATTTATCGAGTTAAAAATGTTTTTCATATGTCTTATAATGGTAACTTTGCAACAACATTATTTACTAAATTCAATTACCATACAAGTGACGAATGATGGAATTTGATCCTGTATTCATTAATAATGATGAAAGGATACAATAAAATGTTCAGAAGGCTTTCAGCTGCGGATATTTCAAACACAGTTCTCTCTGCTTGTTAACTCATTGCAGAAAACTCATTCACGCTAATCACCATAAATAGCTTTTTTAGCCTCTTCAATGTCTACTGAAGTTACGTTTGTGACTCGACCAATCTAAATCTCCTTCCAATACTCTACTTACTGCAACAAACGGGAAGTTAAAACAATTTTCGTTGAATTTTCGGGACTCTGTTATTATTTTATTGCAATATTCTTTTACAACGAGAGCCGATAGAATAATTATTATGTAGATAGAATGTTTAAATTCAGTTGTATTTAGGTTTTTTATTAATTTCAAGCTGATTATTCGGTCCAGACAGGGATTTATTTTTCGTAATCATCTGTTAAGCAGAGAAGCCCGCCACGCATGCTTCGATCTCCTCCCCCGCACGCCCTATCCGACCAGCCACGTTTGTCCGGCGCCGTCCACCCAACCTCTTCCTCACAATATCTAATGAATTGGTTTTACCTAATATATAAATTCAATGTTTGTTCGTATTTTATGCGCTATCGTTAATCAGATTCGGATGAAACTTTGTCAAGTTATTGCTTGCACTCGCGTGAACAATATAGTCCTAGTGTAATGGGAATGTGCGTATGTCTGTCGCACGTAGACGCAAAATGGTGGCGATGATTTTATGCGTCGTGCTCACTCAAATGCCCCTGAACAGAAGCTCTACGCAACCCGCCGCACTCTCAAGTATTAAGCGCGTCTATGCTGCATATTCTGCCCCTGAGACTGTGGAATAATATTACTTGAACCTTATCCCAGACAAGTAAATCAATCTTCTCCTAAGACAAGTGTCATAGGGAATGCATGCCCAAATTTGAAGGAGAAAGTTTTAACAATAGGATACGTGACAACCACGTCCAAACCACGGTATAGAACAAACTGATATTCGCGAGAAAGTCTTTCATGTATTAACATTTTTGCATAGCATCGCGAAAACGTGATTAACCATCACGTGACCAGCAACGTGAAGTGTAATATATTGAAATAGTGAAGCCTTACCGGGCCCACTAGATACAAATAATATCACAGCACTTCGAGTGATATTTACTGTGACCATTTCACTAATTAACATACCACATTAATAGAATGGATAATTAAAATAACAGGAATTATAACGAAGAGAAACCGGGTTATAAGAAACTTTCATTCAACTCTGAGTTATCACTGCCTCCTGGAATAACTTATCTCCAGAAAAATATGAAAATCACTTTAATGTAGAAAATGTTTTCAACTATGTTTCAATTAATGGTAAATAAACAAAAAATATAACAAAACTGTTTAAAACAACATTTATTAAAAATAATTATTAAGGTTGTAGGAAGTTGAGTTTTCCATGTCTAGGGATTGCATGACAATATTTGAAATGGAGGACGTAGAAGCTGAATTAGCAGGGGGATTCTTCAGTTTCAAATGGATTGAACATACGTCCGTTTGTACCCATTGAAGTATTTTCCTGAGTAATTTTGGCTGTAACGTTCCACCGAATTTTGATAGCAAATTCTTCGTACTCTTCACCATCTAATCCTCGCATATTAATTGCTCAATCTTTCAAAGTGTGTGGAATTTCTTCGTTTGTAGTTTGTGCTGACAATTTGTGATCTCTTCCTTCCGAAAACTCTTCAAATTGCTTCCCCATACTTTCTCTTTTTATTTCGTAGTTTTTCGGCACTGAATCTTTAATAATAGATTTTATTTTATAATTTGAAACATTACAAAAACGACTCATTTTAATAATATATTGATGCCCACAAGCTGTTATGGACATAAAACAATTGCTATCGATAACAACAAAAAAGGTGAACAAAGTGATAACAGGGGAGAGCAAAGTTAATAATCATATGGCAATAGGCATCTGGGATTGGTTTAATTAGAACGTATTCTTGTTTAACATTGGTTACTTGCGAGACAGGCAGACAAATATCCAACTCCACTTCTTAACTACAGTTTTCTCACCCTCCAGGATTGAATATTCCCATTCTATTGATTATGTTTCCGACAATAATACAAAAACAAGAAAGAATTAAAAATATGGCATAAATTATTTAAAGCAGTAACCACAAAATCATGAATTTTAGGACAGACAAATAACTTAAGCTTTATCTTTAATGGTATCATACCTAATTATCTGTTTTTGCTTATTTAAACGAGTGAACAGTTAATCGTTTTTACTTGAATTCCTTTGGCAATTTTCTAGAACTTTTCGACTTACATTTAACCACTTTAATTATACATTTCTTCGCAATAGTATTTTATATGTATATTCATTTGCTGTTTAAATAATTTCATTTTATTTAAAAGAATAAAGGCGCTTCCAATGACCAACAACATACTCGTACAGTACTCTTTACCACCCACAGGGTAATGAAAAAGTTTAATCTATTCTCTTGAGCTCTGCCAGTGATAGACATCTAAGCCACTGCTCCTACGCGTTCAGATAGGTTATAGTATGGCTCAAAGCCTGCATTGTCCTGGCAGGCATGCGGCGATAACAGATCTACTTGCCTCGCTTGAACTGTCTGCTGCAATTTATTTGTGAAAGGGAGGCGTTATTTTTTATTACTTGTTTCCAATGTTTCTAACTTAAATTAGTTATTAATAGTACTGTTCCATTCACTGCATTATCAAATACATAGTAAATAGAAAAAAATGAATGATAGGAAGGAAAAGGAAGGGTCAGCAAAATATTGTTTTCATTGTCGATATCTTGCACATTATTACTTTTTATCAAGTAGAAGTACTGTTTCTCTACATCCTATTTGGTAAATTGAAAGTTGACGGTGGCACGGTTCCTTTGACTCGAAAAATTTCGTTCACCGGAAAGGAGTCGGTTCTCAGCAACGTGAAAGTTCAGTTAGTGAACGGGGCTGCATTTCAGTTCGTATTGTTCGTGCTAGAAATTAATTTGATAACCCACGCAATTTTATAAGCAACCATTTTGACCCCCAGGGGTCCGCGTCCGTTACCCGACGAATCCAGCGTGCTGCGTTCCCTGGCCTCGCTCTCGCGACCTGGTTCAATGGCCTCCCTCACTTTTAAGAGAATTTCTTTGAAAGGGAATTGTATTATACTGACATACACTTCTACTAACCAACGCAATTTTGTAACAAAAGTAATATTACAAACAACGCATTTTTTACTTTTATATTTCAATGCATTGAATATCATAATGCTAAAACGAACACCAACAGTGGACAATGAAAAAACAATGACAACAAGGAACCAAAGAGACGGTTCGGCAACTTCCAATCAACCCATATTTTTTATTTTTACCTGGGATCAAACAATGTATTTATTTCCCAGCTCGCTCCCAGACACCGTAGAGGAAACACCTCCGTTTGTGCCTCCTCTTGTCGTGTTCACGAGTTGAGTGTTATCAGTTGTGTATTAGTGTTTTTGTCTCACCAAATAGGAATCAATACTAATCTAATGTAACATCTATTTAAAGTCTGCCTAACGCGGCTGACAATTAATCATAATGTTCTCCAATGTAAACAACTTAACCAAACTTCCGATGGACCCAGCTCCTGAAAATCAAACAAAGAAGACTTACGCCAACGCTACTGTGAGTGATGTATTTCCTACCGAAGACAAAGGAGTTATCATAGAACCCCTCGAAGGTATTTCAATAAAAGAATATATTACTAAACTCGCTCCAATAATGAACCCCAATGACATTAGATTCGTGTCGCGCATATCTAATAACAGAGTTTGTGTATTTCTAAACACTAAGAAAACAGCAGAGTACTTCACTAGCAACTACCCTACGTTAACCACCAAGGATCATAAATTGAATGTCAGACCTTTAATTATTAAGCTTAAAAGGGTAATAATTTCTAATGTTTATCCCTTTGATACCACATGATGTTATCCAACAAGAATTTTCAAAACGTAATATCCATATAAAGTCCAATATCTCATTTATTAGAGCTGGTATTCCTGAACCAGAATTTACACATATTATGAGTTTCAGGAGACAGGTGTTTATAACACCTGAAGATGTTAGCAATCTTCCAGAATCAACCACTATATTGTATGATGGTACCCAATATAGAATTTTCTTTTCTACAGATGATATGACATGCTTCTTATGTAAACAGTCTGGTCATCTAGGTAACCAGTGTAATAACAAATCTATCCAACATTCTGCAACATAATATGACTTAGCAAATGAAAAATCTCAAAATGAATTTACTAATAATTCCATTGAATTTACTGAACCAAAAAGCCAAAAGGAAAATCTTGCAGTAAATGAGAGTAATTTCCCCTCTATTCCTAAGAGAACCCTCTCATCAGAATCTTCATCCCAGATCGGTTCTGAAAGTAATAAGATAGATAAGACCAATTTGGATAGTAGTAAGCAAACTAAAAAGAAAAAGAAAATTGGTCAAGAATCAAATCATATTAGTACTCATGTTAAGAACACCCCCAAGTCACTAGATGAACTTCCATTAAAGGCAAAGTATGAAACCAATCTAATTGATTCCCCCATCACATATAATAAATTGAAAAAAAATCATTGACAAAGCTTCAGGAGCCCCAAACCCAACAGTAATAGCCAGTGAATTTTCACTTGATATTCCATCTATTATCCAAATAATGTCTGAATCTTATCCATTACTTACAGAAAGGTCAATAAAATATAAATTTACAAGTATTATCAACAAGTTGAAGAGTGCACAAGAACAAATGAATGATTCGGATGCAAATACATCTGAATAATAACAGAAATGAATATCTTACAATGGAATTGTAATGGATTCTATGCCCGTCTACCATCCCTGAAACTATTAGTTAAAGATATTCTTCCTCAGATACTATGTTTACAGGAAACAACCTTAGACGGACCAAGACAATAATTCTGGTAAATTACCCGGATATACTACATCTTTTTGTAATAGGAATAATGCTCAAATTGCTTCTGGTGGTGTAGCTATCAATGTTAAAAATGATATTTATGTGCATGATATTCCTCTCCAAACTTCTCTTGAAGCCGCAGCTGTAAAGGTTAAAATTATTTCCCATATCAATGTCTGTAATATTTATATCCCCAATAGGCAGGACTTTGATGTCCATCAACTTGACAATATTATCCTTCAGTTACCTAAACCCTTTATAATTGTAGGAGACTTCAATAGTCACAATAAATTTTGGGGATCTAATATTACAGACAAAAGAGGTAAAATCATTGAAGATTGGTTAGACAATCATAATGATCTTACCATATTAAATACAGGTCTGGCCACCCACTTTAACTGTAGTAATGAAAATGAAAGCAACATTGATTTTAGTTTTGCCTCAAATGACATTGCAGCTAGAATTACATGGTCTACCAACAACTACCTATATGATAGTGACCACTATCCCATTTACATGACCCTTCCAGACTTAGATCTATTCTCCTATCTGAGATGTGAGCCTAAATGGACCCTAGAACAAGCTAAATGGGAACAATTCTAACAGTTTATCAACTCCAATATTGCAACTCTTAATCAACCCATCAACCTAGATTCTGAAGAGTTAAACAGTTTAGTGCATGACTTTATTTCACTAATTCTAGAAGCAGCAAGAACGTCGATTCCCCATACCTCGGGAATAATTAAAAAATGCCAAGTTCCATGGTGGAACGAACAATGTACTACAGCAATTAAAAATAAAAAAGAGCATATAGAAAATTTAAGAAAAACAAAACCATGGTAAATGGTATTGCTTACAGGAAAGCAAGAGCCTTTGCAAGACTTACTCTCAAATCCGCAATGATCAATTCATGGCATAAGTTCACCTCTTCCATCACACACCAATCTCCTATATCAGAGGTATGGCATAAAATAAAAACCATTAGTGGAAGAAATACTCCCAGTATTCCTAAATATCTTATTGATAGTACTGGCGTAAAACTTGTTGGAACTCAAGCCGTATGTAGCCTTTTAGCGAACGGGTTTACTCATAATTCAGATATGAATAATTTTGACCCAAACTTTCTATCTACAGATCCCTCAAGCAGAAAATTAAGTCAAAATAACATTTTGCTACTAACTAGGGACAATAACGATAACTACAACAAACCTTTCCTTATGGAAGAACTTCTTTATGTATTAGATCAAAGCAAAAATTCTGCACCTGGGCCCGATAAAGTCCTAAACAGGTTTTTGAAGAACCTTCCTGAAGTTCGACTTAAGTACTTACTTTGCGTTTATAATTATATTTGGACTGAACAACACTTTCCAGACCAATGGAGAGAAGCTAATGGTATCCCATACCTAAACCTAATGAAGATCACACTCTACCCACGAATTACCGTCCAATCTCCCTAACAAATAACATCTGCAAGATATTAGAGAAGATGGTTTGTCGCCGCCAGAAATGGATACTGGAAAACTGTAACTTAATCTCGCCATAGGAAAGTGCCTTCAGATCCTTTAGATCAACAAATGACCTCATAGTAAATATCGATATATAATATGCGATGCCCTAGCTATAAAACAACATGTAATGGTAGTTTCAATGGATATTGAAAAAGCATATGAAATGGTCTATAAAGATAGACTCATATCCACCCTTGCTAATTCACATATAATAGGAAATATGATAGCATTCACTATCGATTTCCTAAAAAACAGATACCTCAGACTAAAAAGTCTAGACAGTTCGTCCCATCTTACAGAGATGTTGAATGGTTTACCACAAGGATCTGTCCTTAGTGTTCTATTATTCCTTCTAGTTATTAATGACGCAAGCAATACAATAGAAGAACCAGTGAAAATATCCATTTTTGCAGGTGATATTACCTTGAAATGCAGTGGTAAAAATCTTAAGGTTACTGAAAGTATTATGCAAGAATCGGTAGATAGAATCACTAAGTGGTCAACTAATGCAGGAATTACAATATCGAAGACTAAATCAGAGTTTATAGTGTTCACAAGAAGAAGAAATGACGATGATGAAGTGCATCTAAAACTGGGTGATCACCAACTTAAAAGGACTTATGTATGCAAAATTCTGGGCGTACTATTTGATTCCAAACATTCGTGGAAGCTGCATATAACTGCTCTTAAGGTTGAATGTAAAAAACGACTTAATATTATCAAAAAGTTATCACCCATTAAATGGGGAGCACAATTCGAATGCTTGATCAACCTATATAAAGCTCTCGTTCAATCTAAACTAGATTATGGGGCAGTAGTCTACAGCTCAGCTTCAAAAACAGTTCTGAATACTCTAAACCCTGTGATCAACAATGCTTGCCGTTTATGCCTTGGTGCATTTAGAACCAACCCATGTAATAGCTTACTTGTAGAAGCAAGACAACTACCATTGGAATTAAGAAGAAACGTTCAGTGCATAACCTATGCCTACTCCACATTTAGCATTCCTCCCAACCCCTCAAATGCAGTTATATTTAACAACCTCCAGCCTAGCCTATATGATTCCAGATCACAGCTCTTATTACCGCTTAGAGAGAGACTCCCTAAGTATCTAGAAAAATTCAATATCACCAAACCACTTAGTATCCCCAGACGTAACCATCCCATCCCACCCTGGCAGAACTTTAACATCACAACTAATACCGACCTCGCAAAAAAACAATAAATTTTACTGAACATATTGACAGGACACGAGAAAGAATATCGACACTACTCCAAGATTATAACAACTTCTACCAAGTCTACACAGACGGATCTAAACGTGATGGAATTGCAGGCTGTCCTATATTCCAACCACCAATTAATAAAATTGACTCTCACCGTCTCCCAGATTACTTCTCCATTGCTACATGCAAAGCGTGGGCAGTTCTTCAAGCAATTATAATTAGTACTAAAACACCAAAAGACACCCCCATTGCAATTTTTTCAGACTCACTATCAACTTTGAAAGCCATCGAGAACAGATTCAATTCCAATCCAATTATCCAAAAAATCCAAGAAATACTAGAAAAGCAAGCTATAAAGGGGACCCAAATAGAAATAATATGGATCCCTTCGCACAATAAAATATTTGGCAATGAGAAAGCTGATGCAGCCGCTAAACAATCACATCAATTACTTGCGCCGACAACCAAATTCAAGGCACCTTCCAAGACTTCAAAAAGTTTGTAAAGGACTCCTGCCTCAGCCATTGGGACTCTATCTGGAAATTGGATGTCTCCAAACTCCACTTAGTGAGAAAATCAATTCTTGAACCAACTCTCCCCGGTAAACATTTTAAGAGAAGAGAACAGGTTGTAATCACTAGACTAAGGATAGGCCATTTCAATCTCAATTTCTGCCACCTATTTAAGAGATCAGATCCAGAACCCTGTCCAAAGTGTGGTGCAGCAGTCGCCACCTCCCACCTTATTCTTGAATGCCCTGGTACAAATGATATAAGAAAACTTCTAAACATTGAAGGAACCCTACAACCACTACTCAGTTCCACAGACGGGTGTGCCAAAATAATAAAATTGTTAACAACTACAAAAATGTATAAGCTTATATAGCTTATTAATGTAATAGATTAAACCGTACATATTGTGTAAAATGTGATTAAATGTAACAATTCTGTTCATGTAATAATTGCAACCTTTATGTTTATACATACAATTGTACAATGACAGGGGTCGCTGATGACCTAGATGTCATAAAGCGACCGTAAATAAATAAATAAATAAATAAATAAATAAATAAATAAATAAATAAATAAATAAATAAATAAATAAATAAATAAATAAATAAATAAATAAATAAATAAATAAATAAATAAATAAATAAATAAATAAATAAATAAATAAATAAATAAATAAATAAATAAATAAATAAATAAATAAATAAATAAATAAATAAATAAATAAATAAATAAATAAATAAATAAATAAATAAATAAATAAATAAATAAATAAATAAATAAATAAATAAATAAATAATTTCGCTAGAATCGCTTCCACATCGTTTGGAACATTAATTTAATCGCCAATCCAAAAACATTCATAATAGAACGTGCGATTGTGGTTATCCAGAAGCAAGCAATCGACTTGGGTTCGTTTCTGTTTGGCGCGTAACAATTCAAGGAGTGTCAACTGTTTCTCTCAAATCTCAGTATTACGAACCCTTTTCCACTACTCTTGATACGTAACGTACATTGTGCTTTTTAATTGTATTTATAAAAAGAAATGGAATAAAGTCAACTCAAATATTACACACGGCAATAAAGACACTTCATGTATTCAAGCAATGTGACTCCCTCGCCCCCATCGTCGGCCGTGAGGCACCTTCCTCTCGTGAATTAAGTTTCTCTTTAAGGCCTAGCAATAAATTATTATTTTCTATTATTATATTCCAGATGACCGGGTTTAAGAATAAAGAAAAATGTTTTAAGAGTTCACGTCGTATATGTGTATATTGTAAATACTTTTACGCTGCCGTTAGCTTTGTTTGTAACTGCTAAATATTTGACTGCGCATTAAATTAAAACTATTTTAAATAGTTTTACTATTTAACCAACTATAGACATTTGATCAACTATTAGTGACATATGCATTTCAATTCAACAAAATATCATGGATAACTTTTTACAGTCGTTCTAGTTCAAATGGCTTAGTTCTTTTCAATCTTCTTAACTGGCTTTGGTTATTCAGAAGTTAAGTAGCCTCTTGCGTTGAGGCGTTCGTGCAATGACATTTCATGTTTGACAGGCTATCTTTTGATTTTATTTCAGACATAGGGGATCCCAAGATATCGACATAGGTCACTATTGTTAAAGCACCATGGTACATTTAGTATTCTTCACAGTATGAGATATGTGATAGTCATATCATTTTGTGAGTTATTTATGACGGCACTAGTAATTGTTATATTTACGTTTATTTTTGAGAATATTATCATTAGAAACTAATTATATAATTTCTAAATTAATTATATAACACAAATTTATTTTGATTTCTCCTACCCTTTTATTGATAATGTTTCGTTTCAAATGTTGAAAATCGTGATGTATTCGAATACATAGGAATGACTGATTAGTCTTATCCGTTTCGTGCTAGGGATGTTACGTAACGTTACAATACACTGTGTTTATATTTTTACAAAATATAAACTAAATAATTTATGATTATCCATCAAGTAACAGCACAATTAAGTATTCATGCGTAAAACATGTAACTTGTCCCCCACATTGTCGTGTACATCTAGTAAATGTGATATTAATATGATATCAATTATATGAATATACGTGATGATAAATAAATAAAATATATAGTGCAAGGATAAAAAATATGAAAATAATATGATATAAAACGCGCACGTTTTGTTGAGCCCCGGAATATCTACCCCCACTTCTTTGCAAACATTATTTAAATTAAGAAAAAATGGTAGGGATGAGAGTTGTAGATACAATATGATAACCAGAAATGTTCGCTCCCGTGTAATAGGAACTATTTTGTATCTATAAAATGAAATACAGGTTTGATGCAACATTATGTTTGTCAAAATAACCAAACTCCCCACTCCTCTCACAACTAGCAAAGCGAGGTTTCAACAAACGTGCGCTGATCCACAATTTATCTTAAATAACACTCAAGTCTCCTTACATTCGCCTTAATCTTTCGCTTTTTACTGAAGTTTTAGGGGACTTTTAATGAGTCGTTACTCAGGCCGGTCCGGTAGCCGAGCTCGGTAAGGCAGTAGTGCCGTCGCGATCTCGGACAGAAGGATCACCTCGGGCATGGTTGTATTTGAGTTCGTCCTTTCACCCCCTATCATCACCGTATTATGTCATCTTCAAGGTTACTACACCGTTAAATGCAATAGTGATCGCTAATGACCTTAATTTAAATAGATGTTGGTGCGACCTTAACAAAAAAACACTTAAATTTGATATTCTTTGGACTATTGTTATGCCCTTCCATTTTTCTCGAAAACGTCTCCCAGCTTAAAAATAAACACTTAGTCATAACCACATACAGCTTTTCATTCAGAAGAGTATTTTTACAAGTGCGTTGTGGCCTTGAACACAGAATTTTATAACGTGAACTAGATTAACGTAGTGAATTTCTCATTTCAAATAATAAGTTTGTGTTTTGTCTGGTCAAAACCAATGCCACCTAGAGAGAATATCAGAGTAGATAATTCGGGTGGCATTCATAAAAACCGTTTCAGGGTCTTGGGAGTTAATCTTGAAAAAGAACAACTGGCTTTGTGGATTTCATCTAAGCTTGCCAATATTAGAATATATCGTCATAATAAGGTAACCGACTAGAAAACGAAGCATAAAATTCCTCATTTGGAAATTGAAGGTTAGTGTTATTTCGAATAACCAGTATATGGGAAAATAAAAATTTAAAAAATATAACTCATTTAGCCGCCATTTTCCCAGATGAAAATGTCTGAAGAGCTAATTAATGTTGATTATATTTCAGGTATCTTCTAGCTCTTAGTCATACAATTCAATAAACGAAGTAACTGAAAACGACAGTCTAATTTGGATAAAAAATGTTTGAAGAAGCAATCGACGACGAATTGGAAGACAGGAGTCGTAAAAGCCTCAAAGCAAGATGTAAAATTTATATGATTTACATTCACATCATAGAACTTTGTTTTCATTCTTTGTGGCAGAATATGATAATAATAAATGTCTACGTCACTTACTCTATTCAGATATACGTAATTGCGTTTTACTCAACATTTCAAGGATATTTCGTAACGAGAATTGTGTTGGACATTATGTATTGTGTAGATACCATTCTGTCAATTGTATATCTCTTAACATATGAAATAATTAAGTCTAATTACATACCCAAAAAGAAAGGGTACATCTCTCTAGATATTATTACACTCTTCTCCTTCGACTATTTGCTGGATTTTGGTCCAAGGCCAAGAATACATCCCTTATTTATTATTATGCAAATATTGCTTTTTTTGCGAATCTACAGGCTTATTCTCTACACAGGTATAGTAATGTCTCGATTAATTTTGAAATGTCTATGTGGTCATGTGAATTCATTCATTCCTGTGCGTGTGTTTTTTTTTTGTTTTCAGTTCCACGCAATAGAAAAAGTGGCGGTACTTCCGCATTGAGTTTGATTATCAAACTTGGCAGTGTGACATTTTTGATTATGCATACACTTTCTTGCATGTGGGTTTATACATGTGGGTTTGTAAGTAGTTTTATTTATGAATCTATATTAAATCATTTTAATTATTACTTTATAATCGTGTAATAGTTTTAACTACTGATTTTCTCGTACCATCATAGCTGTGTTTCATATTACAAGGTTATTGTATAACGTACAACACGCGGAATACGCAATTCTAATAACAAAACTAGCAAAAATTGGTAAAATCGGAATTTATTCTCCTTAGTTTCCATATGAGTGAAAAAATTATCTTCCTCTTACATCTGCTTCCTAAATACATTTTAGATACTAGCTAGATAGCTAAGTCGGATTCCATTGTGGTCTAAGGGGAATTCTAGTGACTGGCTGCTTTAATTGATAAGTTTTCCGTGATTTTTCCTATCAATTCTACGCGAACGCCGGAGCAGGCACCTTAAGGTAGATGGCACCTCAAGTAGCAACTAGCAGGCAACTTATGCTACACTTTAAGGCAGCTGTCTACCTAAGAAAAAAATTCTAAAAATTGTGTCTATTTTCTTTTCTTTTGAACATTTAATTTCTTTTTGCTTTTAGAAACCAAATTTTTTTTAAAATGTCAATTTGTTTATAAATAATTAGAAAAAATGGAGTTCTTACTTCAAACATAACTCTTGAACAAATTGATATTTTTTGATAATTCTTTTTTAAAATTAATAACAATTGAAATATCTAGTAAATGAACTAGAATGGTAAAGATACTGTGAAAACGGAAGAGTCGGCACTTGTTATTTAAGAAAAAATTGTTGATAAATTTTGTCCGGGTATTTCAGTTTATTCTGGCATGAATGTGCTGAATTTTCCCAATTTGGGGAAAGACATCTAAAGGTCACTCCTAAGAGCTACACAGTTGACAGTAGCGACAAAAAAAGAGATTTTCTCAAAACCTAAGGATATTGAAAAAATACGATTTAAAGCATTTAAAGAAATTAAAACAGAGCAAACGACCCAATAAAAATTGAAAAACACGAATTTTCAAAATTTTTCATCACTCTTGGATCCACTGCTATCTTAACTAAAGTGTAAACTTCTGTGCCATCTTTCCTGCCTCATCCTTGTTCTCTCCTGCCCCTTAAACTCTCTCTCTCCTCTCTCCTCTCTCTCCTCTCTTCCCTCTCTCTCCTCTCTCTCCTCTGTCTCTCTCACTCTCCTCTCTCTCCTCTCTCTCCTCTCTTCCCTCTCTCTCCTCTGTCTCTCTCACTCTCCTCTCTCTCCTTTCTCTCTCCTCTCTCTCCTTTATCTCTCCTCTCTCCTCTCTCTCCTCTCTCTCCTCTCTCTCCTCTCCCCTCCTCTCCAGTCCTCTCCTCTCCTCTCCTCTAATACCGATAATGATTTCAGATACTACTACACTTTCTACGATATTCTTTTCCGATTTTTTTAGAAAATTTGGTAATTTAGGCATACTTTTGTTTCGATCGTATTTCCAAAACTAATAATCGGATTGAAGTCTGGTTTGCTCCATTGAATTTCTCGTCGAGAGTTGTACTCACTTACGTGATTTCAGAAGGAAGCTTCGAAGTTTAATTTTTTCCGATTTCCTCAGATAATTTGGTAATTTTGGCATATTTTTGTTTCTATCATATTTCCGAAACTATTAATCAGATTGAATTCTGGTTTGCTCCATTGGATTTCTCGTCGAGAGTTGTACTCACATACGTGATTTAAGGGGGGACGTAGGCAAACATGACTATAATTTGTGTTTTTTTTGTTTATTTCACTATAAATTAGCTTCATTTCTTGGGAGTATTCTCCCAAAGTTTGACGTTTCTACGACGCCGCGAAGTGTCCTTTAAAATTTAAAGAGCGCGGGTCCGCGCGGAGCCACGCCCCCTTCAGCGATGGCGACTTGTCTTGTTCCTTAAATACTGCACAGGCACTGAATATAAGGAGTTTCCGTGCGTATATTTGTACAGGTCGGATTGTAATACATTTCTAGAAGGCTGTGATCTCTGTTTGGCGGTATTCGTTGTATCTCTCGAGATTTACGTGCGTTCTTTAATCTGTTGTTTATTTGATATATCGTGAGTGCAGTTTGTGCATAGTGTTTCTATTATTTTTGTGTCCATTTTCATTATTCTCGAAAATAATGGGGAGATCACAAAAAATGTTTAAGAAGATAAAAATAGCAGAGTGCAAAATTTACATAAGGGGGGAGAACCACAAACTTCTGATGTTATGTTGATTACATCCTCGCTTACTAGTGCATCACGCCAGAAAATACAGACGGAGTTGTCAAGTGAGATGTCAAGTGCTGATGAACACACAAGTGGATTTAGACTAATCGATCTCTCTTTGTTATCAGAAGCAATTAAAAGTTCTTGTAGCTGTGTTTATTGTGGCAATAGAGGTGTGAGTGTGAGTGATGATGGGAAGCGAGTGGGCATTGTTTGTAATTTACAAATTATTTGCGACAGGTGCAATGCGATAACAGAGTTTAAGACATCAAAATCTTGTAACTGGCAATATGAGGCTAATGTAAGATTTGTTTATGGTCTTAGATGTCTGGGAGTTGGAAGAGAAGGTGGCAATCTTTTATCAGGGATAATGAATATGCCTTCACCATCTGCCAGATTTACAGCAGCAAACAATACTCTGCTGAGTTCTGTCCCCAAAGTGACAGAGGAAAGTATGATAAAAGCCGCTGTCAGTGCAATAAAAATGAATGACGATGAATCTACTGATTTATCTGTGTCCTGTGATGGCACATGGATGAAACGTGGACATCAGTCACTGCATGGTGTATCTACAGTAATTGCAGTGGATACGGGCAAAGTGGTGGACATGCAGGTAGTAAGCAAATTTTGCTTAGAATGCTCTTTGAGAAAACCTGAGAATGATTCTCATAAAGAAGCTGAATGGCAAGAGAAACACCTGAAGACATCTCAGAAATTATGATGGTTCAAGCGGAGGGATGGAGGCAGCAGGTATGAAGATGTTATTTCATAGATCAGTAGAAAAGCATGGTGTCAGATACATGAAATATTTAGGTGATGGAGACTCCAGTGCATTCAAGACTGTAAGTGAAAGTTTGCGTTATGGAGAGGAGAAAATTGAAAAACTTGAATGCATTGGACATGTCCAAAAGAGAATGGGGTGCAGATTGTTGAAAGTTGTTCAAGACTTGAAGGGAAAGAAATTGATAGATGGGAAACCAATAAATGAAAGAAACAGATTGACAACGAAAAAAATTAAAGAAATTCAGAGCTATTATGAAATGGCAATTAGGAACAATATTTCAAATGTAGAGGATATGAGAAAAGCAGTTTGGGCCACATTTTTTCACCTTCTCTCTACAAATTAAAATCCTGTCCATGGTTTGTGTTCAGAATTGTGGTGCAAATATAAGAAAATGCAAGCAGGAGGTTCCCAATATGAACACAAAAATTATCTCCCAAAATCAGTTATGGATAACATCAAGCACATTTTTAGAGCATTGCCTGAAACCAGTTTATTGAAAAAATGTACTAATGGGAAGACACAAAATCCCAATGAGAGCTTTAATTGTATGATTTGGAAGAGGTGCCCTAAAACATCATTTGTATCTTCCGAAGTTGTAAATATTGCGGCATGTGATGCTGTAATTACTTTTAATGATGGCAATATAGGTAGACTTAAGGTTATTAAAAATTTAGGTTTCTCTCCAGGTGCATTCACTGTAAACATTTTTGAAGACATTGATAAGAGACGGATTGCTGCGGCTGATGCTGAAGTGGAAAATATGTCAAAATTTGCACAGCAACAGAGAAAAACAAAGCGAATGTGTAAAGAGAGACAAGAGGAAGACGAAGAATATTCATGTGGGGCATTTTAGTGGAAAAATCATGTCAGTTATTAAAAGTAAACTTCTACGCTTGTTTTCTCAAAACTACATTTTTCAATATTTATGTACCTTTTTCTGCAAAACTATTAAAACTAGACGTCTGAAAAGCATCAGCATTGTTATAAAATATCTATATCGTGTTTCCTTGGAAGCAAAAATTATTTGAATCATTAGTTAACTTTTTATACTGGTGTTTGTTAACAAAATGGAATGAGAATTTCTAAATTCAAATATTTATTTTAAAACATCTGATTCTAAATTGGGAAATCCCTCTCAAGCTTTTACAAACTGGTATGTGTATGAAATGTGTAAAAAAATCAAACCATTATCTTCAATAGATTGTAAGAAAAATGCACATATTTTTTTCAAAAAATTTTTTTTGAAAACTTAAGAAATTAAATTTTTTCCAATTTTTTCACTAAATCACTGATTTAGGTACAATTTTGTTTCACGTGTATTTCCGAAACTAATAGTCGGATTCCCGTCAACTTTGCTCCATTGAATTTCTCGTCGAGAGTTGTACTCACGTGATTTCAGAAGGAGGCTTCGAAATTTAATTTCTTCCGATTTCCTCAGATAATTTGGTAATTTTAGCCCATTTTTGTTTCTATCGTATTTCCGAAACTAATAATCGGATTGAATTCTGGTTTGCACCATTAGATTTCTCGTTGAGAGTTGTACTTACTTACCTGATTTCAAAACGAATTTACGAAATTAAATTTTTTCCCATTTTTTGCCCCAATTTCGGGCTTTGGGCTTTATTTGTTTCCAAGCGTTTAATTTGCAAACTAATAGTCGGATTGACGTCTGCTTTGCACCATCAATTTCTCGTTGAGAGTTGTACTTATATACGTGATTTTAGATAGATACTACGCAATTAAGTTTTTCCCATTTTTTGCCCAAATTTCGGGATTTGGCCTTCATTTGTTTCCAAGCGTTTAATTTGGAAACTAATAGTCGGATTGACGTCTGCTTTGCACCATTGAATTTCTCGTCGGGAGTTGTACTTATATACGTGATTTCAGATAGATAGTACGAAATTACGTTTTTTTTAATTTTTTACCATAATTTCGGGATTTGCCTTCATTTGTTTTCAAGCGTATAATTTGGAAACTAATAGTCGGATTGACGTCTGCTTTGCACCATTGAATTTCACGTTGAGAGTTGTACTTGTATACGCGATTTCAGATAGATACTACGAAATTAAGTTTTTACCCATTTTTTGCCCCTATTTCGGGATTTGGGCTTTATTTTTTACAAGCGTTTAATTTGGAAACTAATAGTCGGATTGATGTCTGCTGTGCACCATTGAATTTCTCGTTGAGAGTTGTACTTATATACGTGATTTCAGATAGATACTACGAAATTAAGTTTTTACCCATTTTTTGCCCCTATTTCGGGATTTGGGCTTTATTTTTTACAAGCGTTTAATTTGGAAACTAATAGACGGATTGACGTCTGCTTTGCACCATTGAAATTCTCGCAGAGAGTTGTACTTGTATACGTCATTTCAGATAGATACTACGAAATTAAGTTTTTTTCCCATTTTTTGCCCATATTTTGGGATTTGGGCTTCATTTGTTTCCAAGCGTTTAATATGGAGACTAACGGATTGACGTCTGATTTGCACCATTGAATTTCTCGTCGAGAGTTGTACCTGTATACGTGATTTCAGATAGATACTACGAAATTAAGTTTTTTCCAATTTTTTGCCCATATTTCGGGATTTGGGCTTCATTTGTTTTCAAGCGTTTAATTTCGAAACTAATAGTTGGATTGACGTCTGGTTTGCACCATTGAATTTCTCGTCGAGAGTTGTACTTATATACGTGATTTCAGAAAAAATACGAAATTAAGTTTTTCCCATTTTTTGCCCTAATTTCGCGACTTGGGCACCATTTGTTTACAAGCGGTTGATTTTGAAACTAATAGTCGGATTGACGTCTGCTTTGCACCATTGAATTTCTCGTAGAGAGTTGTACTTACATACGTGATTTCAGATAGATACTACAAAAATATTTTTTTGCGATTGTTTGCCCAATTTCGGTATTTGGACATCATTTGTTTCCAAGCGTTTAATTTTGAAACTAATAGTCGGATATACGACTGCTTTGCACCATTGAATTTCTCGTCGAGAGTTGTACTTATATACGTGATTTCAAAAAAAATACGAAATTAATTTTTTTCCCATTTTTTGCCCCAATTTTGGGATTTGGGCTTTATTTGATTTCAAGCGTATAATTTCGAAACTAATAGTCGTATTGACGTTTGCTTTGCACCGATGAATTTCTCGTCGAGAGTTGTACTTATATACGTGATTTAAGAATGATAATTCGAAGTTAAGTTTTTTCCCATTTTTTGCCCCAATTTCGGAATTTGGGCTTCATTTGATTTCAAACGTATAATTTCAAAATTAATTGTAGGATTGACGACTGCTTTGCACCTTTGAATTTCTGGTCGAGAGTTGTAGTTATATACGTGACTTCAGAAATACTACGAAATTAGGTTTTTTCCCATTTTCTGCCAGCATTTCGAGATTTTGGCTTCATTTGTTTTCATGCGTTTAATTTGGAAACTAATAGTTGGTTTGACGTCTGGTTTGCACCATTGAATTTCTCGACGAGAGTTGTACTTATATACGTGATTTCAGATAGTTTCTTCGAAATTAGGTTTTTTCCCATTTTTTCCCCCAATTTCGGGTTTTGGGTTTCATTTGTTTTCAAGCGTTTAATTTTGAAACTAATAGTCGGATATACGTCTGCTTTGCACCGTTGAATTTTTGGTCGAGAGTTGTACTTATATACGTGATTTCAAAACAAAAAAAAAAATACGAAATTAAATTTTTCCATTTTTTGCCCCAATTTCGAGATTTGGGCATCATTTGTTTCCAAGCGTTTAATTCTGAAACTAATAGTCGGATTGACGTCTGCTTTGCACCATTGAATTTCTCGTAGAGAGCTGTACTCACATACGTGATTTCAGAGAGAAATTACGAAATTAACGTTTTTCCATATTTTTCACTAAATATCTGATGTTAGGTTCAATTTATTTTCACTTTATTTTCGTAACTAATAGTTGGATATACGTCTGGTTTGCTCCATTCAATTACTCGTCGAGAGTGTTACTCACATACGTGATTTCAGAAGGAAGCTACAAAATTTAATTTTTCTGGATTTGTTTGGAAAAATTTGTAATTTTGGCGTACTTTTGTTTCATGCGTATTTCCGAAACTAATAGTTGAATTGAAGTGTCTTTTTCTCCAATGAATTCCTCGTCGAGAGTTGATTTCACTTACGTGAAATCAGAAGAATGTTTCGAATTTTTCGATTTTTGGCTTACTGATATTCCTCTCCTCTCCTCTCCTCTCCTCTCCTCTCCTCTCCTCTCCTCTCCTCTCCTCCTCTCCTCCTTTCCTCCTCTCCTCCTCTCCTCCTCTCCTCTGTTCTCCTCTCGTCTCCTTTGCTCTCCCCCTACGAACATTGCCTTCCATTATAGCTATGGCGTACTGTCCATTTACCATCAAGCAAGCCAATGTTATGGGATTTAATTGCCGTACTAGACCTCTATTCTCAATCCATTTATATTTGAAATTTAATTTGTTGAGTCGAACTTTTTAAAAGATTTCACCTATAGTATTATATAGAAGTAAACATCTCACAAGACTTAGCTAGAAAGACTTCAAATAAATTAACTTCAATTATTTCCTTCTAGTAATTTTTTTTCAATATTTTACTTTTTCTCCTACGTATGCAGTAATGGAAAATATTGAAATGCTGCGGTGGAAATCAGCTATTTTTGGACCGAAAAAGTTGTATTTTCGGGCCTGGTAATCAACAGGTGGATAAAGATTGTTAATACTATTGTAGCAAATTACTTAATCTAAAATGTTGGTAAGCAACATGCACGTTCCGAACGACCGAGGAACTTGAGACAAATTTGGGAAACTTTGGGGAAAATCCTAAGGCGCTAATCTTGATCATAAAGGGGCAGAGAAAGTAGTCAGACTGTCAGACAGACGGACAGACAGACAGACTGTCACACAGACGGACATACAGTCAAACAGACGGACAAACAGACGGACAAACAGACAGACAGTCATACAGACAGACAGACGGTCAGACAGACGGACGGACAGACAGACAGACGGACAGACAGACAGACAGACAGACAGACTGTCACACAGACGGACATACAGTCAAACAGACGGACAAACAGACGGACAAACAGACAGACAGTCATACAGACAGACAGACGGTCAGACAGACGGACGGACAGACAGACAGACGGACAGACAGACAGACAGACAGACAGACAGACGGACGGACGGACGGACGGACAGACAGACAGACAGACAGACGGACAGTCGGACAGTCGGAGTCGGACAGTCGGGCAGTCGGACAGTCGGACAGTCGGACAGACGGACAGACGGACAGACAGACCTTCAGACAGACAGACAGACAGTCAGACATTAAGACGGACAGACAGACAGACGGACAGACGAACATTAAGACGGACAGACAGACAGACGGACAGACAGACAGACGGACAGACAGACCGTCAGACAGACAGACAGTCAGATAAACAGACAGACAGACAGACAGTCAGACAGACAGACAGACAGTCAGACAGACAGACAGTCAGACAGACAGTCAGACAGACAGTCAGACAGACAGACAGACAGTCAGACAGACAGTCAGACAGACAGTCAGACAGACAGTCAGACAGACAGACAGTCAGACAGACAGACAGTCAGACAGACAGTCAGACAGACAGACAGTAAGACAGATAGACAGTCAGTCAGACAGACGGAGAGACAGACAGACAGACAGTCGGACAGACGGACAAACAGATAGACAGTCAGACAGACGAACAGACAGACAGACGAACAGACAGGCGAACAGACAGACAGACGAACAGACAGACGAACAGACAGACAGACGTACAGACAGACGAACAGACAGACAGACGAACAGACAGACAGTCAGACAGACGGATAGACAAACAGACAGATGGACAGACGGACAAACAGACAGATGGACAGACGGACAAACAGACAGACAGACAGTCAGACAGACAGTCAGACAGACGGACAGACAGTCATACAGACAGTCATACAGAGTCATACAGTGTCATACAGACAGTGTCATACAGAGTCATACAGACAGTGTCATACAGAGTCATACAGACAGAGGCATAAAGACAGCGTCATACAGTCTGGTGGCCGATGCACGAGGACGGAGACCCCTTATCATCGCTGGCGATTTCAACGCATGGGCTACAGCGTGGGGCAGCAGGGTAACGAACCGAAGAGGAGAGGTTCTTCTAGACCATCTAGCCTCACTGGACGTTGTCCTAGCAAATACCGGGAACTCTCCAACCTTCTCTCGAAATGGCGATAGCTCCATAGTCGATTTGACATTCGTGAGCGAGTGCATTGCTCGCTCTGGTCTAACCTGGGTTGTGAGCGACCAATACACGCATAGTGACCATCATGCTATTCTCATGGAGATGGGTAAACCCGAGAAACGTCGGACACTGCACCAGCCCAGTCGCAAGTGGAGCACAAAAAAACTGGACACGGAGGCCCTCGTCGCCATGATGGAAGATGTGACCATATCTGAAGGACCACCGGAAGAGCAGGCAGAGGAACTCATGACGCATGTTGTCAATGCATGCGATGCCTCTATGCCGAGGTGCTCACCAAGCGACCGCCGACCACCGGTTTACTGGTGGAACGAAGAAATTGCTCAACTGCGCAGGAAATGCAACAAGAGCAGACGTCTGTGCCAAAGAGCAAGGAGCCGGCCCGACTCTGAGAGGTTGCGGGAACAACACCGGAATGATCGCAACGCCTTGAAAAAGGCCATCAAAGCGAGCAAACGTCTCTGTTGGCGTGAGCTGTGTCGAGAGGTTGATGAGGACCCATGGGGCAGGCCGTACAAAATAGTTATGACCAAGCTGAATGGCGCGGTCAACATGTCCCCGACCTGTCCAAACCTACTGCAGAACATCGTGGCCACTCTCTTCCCGACCCAGACGGAGACGAACCACGCAGCCCCGATACATCGACCCACGGACGTGCCCCCAGTCAGCCCAGATGAACTTCGGGATGCTTGCCGCCGGATCCGGGACACTAAAGCTCCGGGTCCGGACGGAATACCAAATACGGCTCTGAAGGCTGCCATCGAAGCTCGCCCAGACCTCTTCTTGGGCGTTCTAGACAGATGTCTGAGGGAAGGTTCCTTCCCGCGCTGCTGGAAACGACAGCGGCTAGTGCTCTTGCCTAAGGGCAAGAAACCACCATGCGACTCGTCATCTTACCGCCCGATTTGCCTGTTGGACACAGCAGGTAAAATCCTGGAGCGAATTGTTTGCAGCAGACTTGAGACCTTCGTCGAAAGCAACAGCGGCCTTTCCGATAATCAGTTCGGTTTCCGAAAGGCGCGCTCAACAGTGGAGGCAATTGGTAAAGTGGTGAGCATTGCTAGAGAGGCCATATCAGGAGCACGCTGGAGTAGGGGCACTAAGAAGTACTGCGCCGTCGTGACCTTGGATATTAAAAACGCCTTCAACTCAGCGAGGTGGAGCTGCATTCTAAATGCCCTTCATCTCCTGAAAGTCCCAGTGTACATCAGGACAATCATCAGCGACTACTTCAAAGATCGAGTCCTGTTGTACTACACAGATGACGGTCCGAGGAGCTATGACGTGACGGGTGGTGTTCCACAGGGGTCGGTTCTGGGTCCCTTACTTTGGAACATCATGTACGATGCGGTACTGAGATTGGAGTTACCACATGGCGCGGAGACCATTGGCTTCGCTGACGACGTGGCGCTCGTCGTAGTGGACAAGCATCTGGAGGACGTTACCCTCGTGGCCAACCGCTCCATCGCGATAATTCGCCGGTGGCTATCTTTGGTCGGGCTGGTCCTGGCCGATCACAAAACTGAGGCAGTGCTGATTACCAGCAGGAAGACACGGGAGACCATTACCCTCAGAGTGGGGAGACATGAGATCCAGTCCGGGTCACACCTGCGGTACCTCGGCGTATGGATCGACGCGCGTCTCCATTTCGACGAACATCTTCGACTAGTTAGCCAGAAAGCGGATGGTGTGATCTCTGCCCTGTCGCGCATTATGCCGAACACCGGTGGCCCCAGGCAAAGCAGGCGGAAGCTCCTCGCGACCGTGGTTAGCTCGACCCTGCTGTATGCAGCGCCCATTTGGGCCAGCACCCTGGCAACAGCAGCATACGCCAGGAGGACCATATCCGTCTACCGTCGGAGTGCTCTGAGAGTGGTCTGTGCGTACCGCACGGTGTCATATGACGCCGTATGCGTAGTAGCAGGAATGACGCCTATAGAGATTCTGGCGGACGAGCGCCGACGGATCTACTATCAGGGAAGACACGGCTCGCGAATAGAAGCCCTCGCTGCGCTGGAAGAAGAGAAGATGGAAACGATGAGACAGTGGCAAAACCGCTGGGACGCAACGCTGAACGGCAGGTGGACCCACCGTCTTATCCCACGGATCAGCGAGTGGGCGTCGAGGGTTCACGGATAAGTGGACTTCTTCGTGACTCAGTTGCTGACGGGGCATGGATGCTTTAGAGCGTACCTGCACCGATTTAAGCTCGATGACGACCCGACGTGTCCAGCTTGCCCAGGATAGGAGATGGAGCACGTGATGTACAACTGCCCGTGATTCTCAGGAGAAAGAGACCAGCTGCAGGAAATCCTGCAACAGCGCCTGACACCGGAGAACACCATCCCATTGATGATGACCACGGAAGACAGATGGGCCGCAATTGCGACGTACGCTGCCCGGGTCATGCGACGCCTCAGAACTGAAGAGCGTGCGAGAACTGAAGAGCGTGCGAGAAGTGGAAGCCAATAAATAGGCGTAAAGGAGGAGGGCTAGAATAGCCCCACCACCCCACCTAACGAAGTAATGCCTGACGGCGGTTCCGTAGGTGGGGCGAAGGACGTAGGGTTTTAGTGGGTATTATCTACTGATGAGTCCCACACGAATCGGCCCGGATATGTGAGTCTGGGTCGATGGTGCGTAAATGCATTTCCCCCGTCGTTAAAAAAAAGACAGAGTCATACAGACAGAGTCATACAGACAGAGTCATACAGACAGAGTCATACAGACAGAGTCATACAGACAGAGTCATACAGACAGAGTCATACAGACAGAGTCATACAGACAGTCATACAGACAGAGTCATACAGACAGAGTCATACAGACAGAGTCATACAGACAGAGTCATACAGACAGAGTCATACAGACAGAGTCATACAGACAGTCATACAGACAGAGTCATACAGACAGAGTCATACAGACAGAGTCATACAGACAGAGTCATACAGACAGAGTTATACAGACAGAGTCATACAGACAGAGTCATACAGACAGAGTCATACAGACAGAGTCATACAGACAGAGTCATACAGACAGAATCATACAGAGTCATACAGACGGGCGGTTTGAAAAAAAATTTCGCTATCAGGGTATCTCAAAACGTGTATGTCCGACGATGTCCGGTAATAATCGAATTCCACAGCATTGCATAACTTCCTTTATTCTACGTAAAATTACTCCGTATTTTAATTATTACCTGATATTTCCCTATATGTACTTTAGTTATGAGTTAATTGTTGTAAAAGATTCTGTGATGTGTGCTGATTATATTAAAGAGAACTTTGATTCTAGGAGCGTGCACCTTGGACAAGGGGATTAATTGAGAAAGACATAGTTATACGATCACCAATTGATACTTATACAGTGGCTATGTACACCATGTCGATATATTATTGTGGAACTGGGTAAGTTTTTTACCCTAAAATTACCCCTCTTTTTCATATATATATATATATATATATATATATATATATATATATATATATGTATATTCAGCTATAAAATTCAGCTTTTGTAGATCAAGATTCGATTAAACGGTTATCGGGTATAGTTCATTGTAGAAACGCCACTTTTGAACACTATATTTGGTAGCATGATGAAGTTACTTAAGAATATATGGATATAGGTACTTCACTCTAGAAACAAACTCTGCAATTTAGTGTAATATTTATTGAAATTGATAAAGGAAGTAAGTAGGAACTGGTGGTATTTATCTGCTTTCTTTCATACAATAGAGACTAACGTCATACCATCATAACTACATCAGTTCACTCCATAAGAATTGCGCATTGGGTAAAAGGCTTATTCTTAGTGTGTCCTACATTCTGGTAGAGTGCCAATGGTGCTAAAAATAGAGGTTTTCCCTTACTTTTTGAATTAATGACAATTTAAATAATACAATATTTCGATTGGATTTATTTGTGTGTTTAACATAATATGGATGTCTTTGAACACGGTCAAATAATACAAATCTTACGAGATATTATAGATCGTTATGTTGTTTGTGGGAGTGAATAGAAACGCTCATCTTTAGAAAGTGGTGTGAATTCAGAGCTCATTTACTTATTTTGCTACAAATGCACACTATGCTCATTTGGATCATTTCTTGTTACAGATACGGCGATATAGTGGCAGTAACTAAACTGGAACGTGTAATTGTTTCGTTTGCAATGATAATGGGTATATTCTGGATAGGTATAGCTGTAGCCACACTAACTAGCTATCACAATGATGCATCTCAACATCATTTCGAATTTTCTACCCATCTGCGACTAATTCATGAAGACTTAGTAAGTAAATTTGAGAATGAAAATGAAATTGTTCAATTCAGTTGTTCTGTGGCACACATACCGTCATTGAACATGTTGTGGGAAATTTTCTATAACAAAGTTACACGTGTGACACTTGCTCCTGATTGGTCGGAAACCCATCATGAATTGGTGTTTGGCTCTCCTTTACGAAATCTCTTTAATTGCGTTGGATCTACCAAACACCATCGCGGGATGGCTTGCGTTCCAATTAGGGGTACATGCCAACTTGTAGGGCAACAACCAGAGGACCTCTTTCATCCGGACACGTCCTCTATATGCTTTTGTCCGCGGTCCGAGTGGATGTTTCAAATCTCACGAAGTAGCCTCCTTCTCTTGTTCGTGTGCGAGCTCAAGCCTGTCTTCTATCTTTAGGGTTTGCAATTCCTGAAATATCACCAATTTTTAAATTTCTACAATGGTTCATAAAATGTAATTTTGAACTTTTTTGCATTAAGTGTTATTTATAGGAAGACAGAAGTAACCTCTGTCATCTGCATACGTAGGAAAATTCGTACTTTTAAACATAATGAATGGTTCTGTTTCTCCACTCCTTTCAATATTTTAAACACGATATGGTTTTTCGGACAAGGAAATAAAAATATTCATTTATTGTCAAATACAGTAAACACTTTACCTAACTTGTGAGAGAGAAGTACAATCTGCAAATCTGCAAGTTTTCTTGAGTTTTAGAATAGATATATTTTCCATAACAAAAAATATTATTAGTAATTTTAAGAACGAATTGTTGGGAACATTTAATAACAAGAAATGTCTCTGCCATGAAATGAATATTGTATTGGTGTAATAATTTCATTGGAAAGCGATGTACAAATTTATTTTTGGAGTAGTGGTAAAAGAAAAAAGTCCCACATCTAGAAAAGACGTAAGCTCAAGAAAACTTTCACTAATTGAAAAGTTACATCTCTGCTTCTGTTCAGGGGATCAGGTGAAACGGGACAAAAACCAAGAAGGAACCCAAACGTGAAAAAAATTTCTTAGGATTACCCAGTATTTTTAATTATACAATACAAAAGATTAATATTATTCTTATAATAAATGGTTTCGCTTTTTAAAATCACTGTAGTCTTTAATGCTATATAAACTCTTTGCAGCAGAAAATATATTAATTTATACACATAATTTTATTGACTCATGAAGATTACGATATAAGTACATGATTACCCTTCGAGATATTCTACCTTCCAATACTAATAACACAGAAGTACCATGATTGTTTCAATTTTTGTTTCAGAATGAAAATAGAAATGTTTCAAATTGGATCCGTGAGAAAATTTTCGATTATTATAGTAATATATGGGTACTGACAAATGGAACTGTTTTCTCCAGACTTTTTCAAACTTTGCCTCTGAATATGAGAAATGCGGCAATTACTGACCGTTATTGGGAAGCATTAACAAAAGTAAGTGTTTGTTTTAAATGTTCAAACAACTGATAATCCAAAGATGCTAAGTTGACAGAATAACATGACATAAATAACCCTTGTAGTTTTTGTTTTTTTTTCAAAAACTGTACAAATGTAATTTACGTTAATAAAAAACGTTAACAATATTTTTTTCGGAAACGGACCAAATTTATAAAATGTGTAGGATCAAATTGAGTAAAGTTTTCTTAATAATATGAAATATGTTTTATTTTCATTAAGTAATTTGTAAAATTACAAAAGTTCATTTATTTTCTAACCGACCCTATACCTTTAATATTGAAGCTAGGGTATCTTGTGTAATCCAAAGTATTCCTCAACATTATGTCTTCCAATATTACTTGCAAGGATTAGCAGTGTTCGCGTAATTTGGAAAAGAAATGCCCCGTGTGGCCGTCGCTGAGCGAGAGAAACACCCGGCTTCCTGTAGAGGGTTGGGGTTTAAATCTCAGTCAGACTACGTATGTTTTGCTTTTTTAAAAGCTAATGAATAGAATACAAAATGTCAAAATGTCATTTTCATTCAAATTTTGTAAAAGCAAAATACCAAACTCTAGTGCTTCGTTGTTTTACAAGAGTTTAACGATCGCTGATGGGCCAATGGGTTTGAACTTTCAATATTATATTACGTAACAATTACCAATACACGAGAAGGTATGAGCTGTTGGAGCACCTCGATTTTTAATTGTGTTTTACCTGTATCGATGGAAAATGAGTACAGTGTCGATTCTGTTCCGTTCAGAACCGAGTAGTATAGAATGTCTCAGACTCTTCACGACAGCTTGTGGCTGCAAAGTTTTTGCGAAATTGCTGTAGGATTTTGCTTACTAAATGAAATAAACGCACTGGAAGGAAGATAATACAACTTTACGTGCATTATATCTAAACTCAGATATGAAAACATATTAAAAATTGTCATAACCTTTGAAATTTTGATGATTTTTCTTTTTTAATGACTATCTGTACGTTTAAAGCTCGTTAAAAAATATCGAATTTTATGAAACTAAAGGTAGTCGGGAGTGTTTAAATTTATGATTTTTTAATTAAAACATTGTTTTGTTTTTTAACAATGTGGGGGGTGTGGGTGGAGTTTTCTCGATATCATTTCAGCAACATAAAGAGGATTCCATCTGCTGTGAAAAAACTTCCAATTTTGGATGAAAATTTTGGAAGGTATGATAATTTGAATTTGTCCCATTTTTTTAGTTTACTGGTGGCCTGCTTTCGAGCTTTCAGGTGTACACGAAATGTACATTTTAAAATATTATTTCAATATGCACTATGTGATCAAAAGTATGAAATGCCACGTGGCTGAAAATGACTTACCACTACGTGGCGGCCTCCATCGATAATGCTGGAATTCAATAGAGTGTTGGCCCACCCATAACCTTAATGACAGCTTCCACTCTCGCAGGCATACTTTCAATCAGATGCTGGTAGGCTTCTTGGGGAATGGCAGCCCATTCTTCACGGAGTGCTGCACTAAGGAAAGGCATCGATGTAGGTCGGTGAGACCTGGCACGAAGTCGGCGTTCCAAAACATCCCAAAGGTGTTCGATAGGATTCAATTCGGGACTCTGTGCATGCCTGTCCATTACAGGGATGTTATTATCGAGTAACCACTCCGCCACAGGCCGTGCAGAATAAACAGGTGCTTAATCGTGTTGAAAGATGCAATCACCATCCCCGAATTGCTCGTCAACAGTGGATAGCAAGAAAGTGTTTAAAACATCAACGTAGGCCTGTGCCGTGATAGTATCTCACAAAACAAGGAGTGCAAGCCCCCTCCATGAAAAAACGACCACGCAGTAACACCATTGTGGACGTGTCCGGACATTTTTGATCCCATAGTGTATGTGAGCGTAGCTTTTGTGTAATGCCAAGACTCATATTTTCATTTGTCGTCGTGGACCTCTCGTAGTGCACCCTCTTGCGCGATCTGGACTTCGCCGCAAAGAGAGCTCTTGCTACGAAGATGCGTTCTGAGATTTATGTGAATGGGGACATTATTGTGAGACAAGGCGAACTTCGAACACGTATGATGTTCGTTGTGCGTGGCATTGTAAAGGTAAGGATGACAACGCCCCCCTTTCTACATCAATTCGTTACATTTATTTTTTGTTCAGACTTTATTACATTAATTTCATCGTAAAAATGGGTACATTCATTTCCCTAGTGAGAAAATACGTTGACTTCTTTACTGTAACCAACCGGAGAAGAATCTTAATTAATGCTGTAATGAGAAAGAACTCATAACTTATCTTTGTTAGGTGGGGAAAGCAACTGTAGTTGCCATCTCTGAAGTTTCACCCGGAGAATTTATATTATGCATTAAGTGGGAGGGGAGGGCGGATGAAAAAAATTGTGTCAAGGGGAGGTTTTGTGATATTGTCTAAATATTAATATTTATTAATATATTGACAGTCTGTGACAAACATAAATTCTTCCAAATAAACAAATTCCAATCAACTCTAAATTTTGTGTGTAACAAAACTAATTATCTTATGTGAATTGTTTTACGAATAAACTTAAATAGATGAATTATTGATGGTCTTTAACGCCTTAAAAAGATATTCCTATTGAAGATGAACGGAAATTTTTCCTTTGCTAACATTAGGAAGGCATATGACATAGAAATGTACAAATAAATGTTTGATTTGAACTAAAATAGTGTTTGAATGCACTAAAAGAAACTAATGAAAATGTATACTTTTGTTTCTGTTTCATTCATCAGAATTTTATGAGAATTACATGTTTCTTTTTTAATAACTTTATCACTGTAATCGAAAGGTATCCCGGAGATAACATGAGTAAACCCGAAGCTCGAATATTATATTTAAGAACCAAAGTCTCTGCGTCAAAACCCGAAAAGTAGCAACTCTAAACGTAGCCTCCGTACAGAATGTATTTTTTCCCAGCGCTACTTGTAGGCAATCGTCGATTTTTACGAGAGTAAAAATTTTCATTAAGGTCACTTACGTATTTCGAAAATTTTAGTTGTGTTCGCGTAATACTGCGAGCAATACGTGCAATTAAAAAAAATTACAATAACAAGATTTTCTCAAAAACATCTGCAAATTTTTTCTATAAACTTTTGGTGAGGATAGTGCTAAATGTACTCTATGAAATGACATAAATGACATATTGCTCTATTCCTTTTTTTCATATTGCTCTATTCTTTACAAAAATGTAATTTTTTAACTTGCCTCTCAGGTCGTTAATTTACATTATTGGCAATTTCTTCTCATCATTGTATTTACTAGTACATGTGCTTTAAGTAATGTCATATAAAGTGTCTTGAAATCTCAACCATTTTCTGTGAAAAGTAGCTCAAAATTTTGTATTTTCAGAATTAAATTTAATCTGTGTCTGAGGCCACTCTAGGCACAAGCGATGGAAGTGACTTGTTAGGGTGACAATACCACTGTCAGGTCCAAAAAAATAATTATTACTTTTCAACATATAGAATCAATTTTTAAAATGTGAAGTTGGTCTCTGTAATTCGTCTTACATATCGCTGATCTTGAACAAACAGGTTGTTTCAACTGATTGTTTTTTCTCGTAATTTCTTTAGAATATTCTTTTAAAACATATTACACCCCGTGTTTGTGAAATTTTGAGCGTTTTTATTCTTTTATTTTGAAAAAAAAAATCTTTAAAAAGGGTGGTAAAAATGTTTATTTCAAAGCACACTCGAAGAAAGCAAATTTAAGGTATAGAATGTTGTAATTATTCAGGATGGATGGATATATATATCTGCCTAAATATGCCTAAAACGGAAAATGCCTTCAAGTGATCAATTGTGAGATATTAAAGTGAATTAAAGGAAGGGTATACAACATTTGCACGACAAGATTTCATGAAATAATGGATTACTATCTTTTCCAGGTTCTTTCAAGCGAAGATACGGAAAGTACTATTATGTTGTTAGGTCAGGGAAGTTTGTTTTGCGAAATAGCCTTGATGCTTTGCACACCCTCTCCAGTGCAGCTAGAAGCGGGATCATTTTGTGAATTACAAATATTGGATAGGGAAAATGTATACCTCACTGCAGTAGTATACAGGCAAATAAGCGACTTAATATTCAAAACGTTTATGGTAAGTACATTTAAAAATGAATGCAGTTCATAAAGCGAAGTGAGTTGGTCTAACGCCTTAAGAAATTTAGTATGATGTAAAAGTGAGATACATGTCATTCAGTTTTGGAACTGAAAATTCAAAACAATGTGGGATAGATGCCTCTCATCACAAAATGAAATTGTAACAATTTTCAGAACCGGTTCAAGAGCTGGTCTGACATTTTTTTCTGAAAAATAATACTTTATGCTTCAAACACCAATTTTCTGAGATATTTATCTTTACTTGTCTTAGACAAACCATCCCTTGAAAATGTACAATGAAACCTTTCCCGGAACTGCTATAGAATACGACAAAACTACAAACACGTTTATTCAAATTGTTTTCTAAAGAAATTTGTGCAAAGCCTTGCGATGTCAAACTGCGTTTTATGTCATTCTTTCCTGAGAATCACGCTTGTGTGAAGAATATCATAGAAGGTTTCTGGTTAGATGTTTTAAATTATTTTAATTCCAAAAGTGTTAAAAATTTCTTACAGAACCTCTGGGATAAAGCATTGGCTGACGAGGAAATAAAAAAGAAGGAGTCTGCTGTGTCAAAAGCTCTGGGCATGTAAGTCTCTTATAATAATATTTAAGAATATCAATACTGCTGCAATTAGTGACAAACGTAAGTGTTAAATGGTGTTAATCTCAGAAACTACGCCAGGAAGGTTAAGAATGATTAAGTATAAGGTAATTTATTAAAGTGAAACTTTTTATGCGGCACCTGCTGTAGTACATTATTTGTCAAGAAATGAAAGCACCAAATGTATTTCGAGCTACGAAGGTGACGTACTAAGCCTTCAATCCGTTTGCCAATTCTGCTTTTTGTCAGCGGCCATGATTGGTTCAAACCGAGCAGTTTAGTGCTAAAGAAGCCTTCTTTACCATGGTGAAACCAGACATCTGAAAAGTGAATGTCGTACTGCGGTATCTATTATTATCGTACAATTCTCGTTTGGCGGGAATATCAAATTATCGTACATTAATTAAAATGTACAAAATTATCGTTCTTCAGTTTTCTTAATTTTAATATATAATCACCTCCATTTTTTAAGAGATTGTGAATACACAATCTCTTAGTGGAAAATTAATTTTTTTATTGTCTTCCAATTTTGTCTCTATCGTAGAGCATTATTTAAGAGAAATATTTGAAGTATTTTCACGAAGGTACTTTTCAGTAAACATAGAATAAAAATACACTACTTTAGAGTCTTTTGCAAAAATCATCATATATACACTAAAATTTTAGTTATAGTAAGAACCAAGACGTTGAAATTATGCATTTAAAATCAATTATGTGGAGATATTATGTGACATATTTTAAGTTTTACTTTGTCGGATACGTATGTACGAGTATATACGTACGTATAAATAAGAGTAATATACGTAATACAAAGTTATGTAAAGCTGCGAAAAATCAATTTCAACATTTCATTGGAAACACACGTTTTGAAGTCCCATGATACCAAAAAAGTGTTGTTTTTCTTTACAAAACGTCCGTGCAACTGCGAACAACACTAGCGCCTAAACTAATCGTTTTCCCCCATATGAATATTCCCCGGTCGATGAGACCCCACTGAAAACTCTGCGATTTTGAAGCACCTTTAAATTTCATACAAATTCCCTGTGACCTTTCCAAATTTTCTCAAAAATTGCTCCAATTGTTTTTCGTTAAATTTTCTTGTAAGAATAGAGGGAAATATAAGATGGTATAGGTCGGATTTCTGCTGTTAATTCTGAATTTTCAAAAATTGCTGGTTTGATTTTTTTCGGCATCTTCCTTCAACTACAGTATTGAAGATAAATATTTTTTTCTTCAAATCAAATTTGTTCTGTAGAATTAGTTAATTCATTAACGACATGCATATTAATTTTTTGTTATACATTTGAATATTGTCTATATTGCTATTAGATTTGCCCCCAAACTAGTTTTCGAACAAGTTGGGGTAAACCATAGGCAATATTCAAATTTTAAAAACAATAATTTCTCGAAAATGGCACTAATTTTTTTCTTTAAATTTTCCGAACGGATAGTGCTAAGGGAACCAAATAACATGACTTAAACGACACTTTCATGTAATTTTGTTTTTCAAAAATTACATAAATGTATTTTTTAAATATCTTAAATATTCTTTAAATATATTTACAGTACTAGCAATTTGTAAACACTATTGCATTGGAGAGTACAATTACTTATAATAATTTCTTATACAGGTGCTCGAAAACGCAGAAGTTTTGACTAAAAATTAGCTTCAAAATACGCATTTTCAGAAATGCTCAAACATTTTCTCAAAAACTACTTCAAATTTTTTAACGAAAATTTCTGTAAAGGGCGAGATTTTGTTTTTCTCTATTATTCTTAAAGGCAATTTCAGTTCTTCTATTAGGGACTCGTAAAATTTAGAAAAATGTGAAAAAATGAACTTAGGGCAGCGATAGAGGGCAGCTGGGAGGAGGGTGAGGCAAAAACTAGCCTAGTCCTTTGAAATTAGAAAACTAACTATTATAAGAAAGTATGTGCCAATCAGTAGCATCAATAGTTACCTGAAGTGATGTGAATTAATATTTGCGTATAAAGAATTATGTGAAGAAAACATCAATGTATGCTCTTAGCAAACATTTTCTTTACGAAACTGTTATTTACTATCTACTTTTACGTAAATTGCGACACTTTATTGCTTTATTAAAGTATTTTTTATTTTCAGAAAATCAGTCGACGTGAGTGAAGTGAAATACACTGATGATGAATATGAAAATCCTTACACATGGTTGCATGAAGATGAGATGGTACATCTCGTTTCACGACCAAAAATTGTTCAAAAAACTTTGGATGTGTATGTTCCTTGTAAGGTTAGTGTATAATTTTATAAACTCACTACAATCAATATTAAATAAGCATATAGTAATTTTCTGGTAAAATAGGTTTCATAAATGTGTTTTCAAGTGAAATGGCTTTAATAAAATATCGTAACTAGAATGTATTTCTGAAAAACAATCAACGAATTGTTTTTACATTTGTAAACTAGTGATGGTACAACAGCAAATATTTTATCGCATTATTTCTAAATTTGCGTTTTTCGAATATTCTGGAAGTTCAACGAAAATGAGACCAGAGCCATTCTTTTAAGCGTTCTTTGCTCCATCCGCGGAAAAGCTTTGGGGTGTTTTTTTTAGTGTTTTTTATAAATTGCAATTATTTCAAGTCCAAATTACAGAAAAAGTACTCGTTTTTCAAAAAATTGTACATTACCTTTTTCTTAAAGAGCTGATGTTTAGAAAAAATGTTGTATAAGGCAGAACTGTCTACCAACAATTTTTAAATGTTAAAATGATGTAATTTTTGAAAATATAGAGCGTTTGCAGGAAATGAGACTAGCACTACTTTTCACGACCACGATACATACGAGGGTAAAAATTAAGGAAAAGATGAGAAGCCGTTTTTGAGGGAAAAAACGTCTTGGTACGAGGGCCAAATTGCTGGTTGAAAACACTTTTGCAGGTTATTGTAGTAGTATAATATTGCGAAGCAGTTAGAAAGAATGGAAGAAAGTATATGCTGTTGTAGCACTATTAGTTGATCTTTCCCGTAATGACGACTCCTCAAATCCCAGCTTTGTGTCTGCTCTTCTTATCGAGAAACCCTTCGTAATGAGGTCCCGCGCTTCGTTTATATCCTGGATTAACAGGTGCAAATGTTTGCTCTATATTGTGTACACTACAAAAAAAGCCAAAGGTTATACCAAGAAAAAATTAATTGCAAAATATTTTTCTCAAAAGTAATTGTATAAGGTTCATCTTTCACTTCGATTTTTCGAATGGGGCAATCCCTCGCATTCTGACGTTTATCCCATTTAGTGTGCTGATCTCTCTTCCATGTGAACAAAACAGATAAACAAGTGCTGTGGACAATAAGAAACACCTTTAATCAACACGAGAGGCTATTTATACGCCACATTAGGACATCCTAAATGAAACGTTTAAACAAGTTTTGACAATCCCGAATGTCAGTTACGATTTAATTGAGATCTCTAAAGCATTGCACACTCCTGACCAGAGTGTATTTATGACTTGCGTCAGTTAAAATATTCTAAAATCGTGCTTAGAGTAATAGAGGTTTGTAAGTAATGTGCGTGAATTCTGTACATATCAATTTGGATACTAGACCAAGCATGCTTTATGGCCCCAAATTTTCAGATTACACATCTTCTCGCACGCATTAATTTTAAGAAGCCTTTTCGTGAAAAATAATATTTACTAACTATAACTAAAATTATCCACGTTTTTTAGGGAAAATTGTTTGGTCTGATATTATGTTAACTGTTACAACCAGTTTTCGCTGAAAATGAAGGAATTAGATAAGTCGGCCTCCAATAGGAAAATATTTTACTATAAGTTACGAAACTGCATTTAGCTTTATGAAATAAATGGAAATATTTTACTTGCAGCAAGTTGTCGACAGAATGCGTAACAAATTGTAAACAAAAATAATAGTGAACAATGTATGATTTGCTTTTGATAATAGACGCACTAACACTGATGTTACTGAAGAAATAATTTCTGAACCAAAACCTTTCAAAGCCACATATTTTACAATATACGAGTGTACGAGTCATTTTATACAATTGCAGAAGCTATCGCAAAGTTTTTGTTTCAGGAAGTAACAAGACTGAAATGGATGTGTTTCAGATAGCAAGCCAAACTTCCGATGGACTGTGTGCCCGCACGAAGTTCCCCTTTGTGTTCCAACCGGGCACCTCTCTCTTGTTTGTCTGGGATTTCGTGGTGGTTGTGTCTGCTATCCTGGCGGCTGTGTTGTATCCGACGAGAGCTGCTGTTGGAAACGAAAATTCATATAGAATTACATTACTTCTAATAAATGCTATATACGTGGCAGATTTTTTTATTAGTGTTATGACTGCCACCGATCACGATGGCGGTGAGTTCTTTTAATTCGGTCCTTTTTCATAAATTAAATCAAAATGTAAATGTGTTGCTAGTTTTGACTAAATAATTATGTTATGAAAACAAAAATTAATCAAAACTGGAAAGAATGTACATTTTTTTTAATTTTTATTAATTAATAATTACGTAAGAGCGTAATTCCATTTAGCGCTAAACATGAATATGGTACAATTTTTGAGAGTATGAAAACCGTTGCATCTCCACTAGTTTTACTTTCTCACCTTGTATTCTAAACGTAAGTATTAGAAGTAAAGTATTGTAATCGTACGTAGCAAATCAGCAATTTCACAACAGAAAAACTTATTGCCTGGCCCTGGTAACGCGAAAGTGGTTAAATCTTGTTCCTATAGTAAGTACATTACTTTCTATAACACATTGTTTGGTCAAAATCTCTGTTCTTAGGGGTACATTAAATAAAGACTCAAGATTTTCAAAATGTTCTCAAAAATTAATACTATTTTTTTGATTTAACTTCGTCTTCAGATAGTGTAAAAAACCCTTAAAAGAACGCTGCACGTCTAATTTTCATTGAAGTCCCCAAAAATTACGTGAAAACTACCATATTTTCGAAACATTGATGAAAATGACCTTATTTTAGGATATGCCTTTCAACAACAAGTTTCCTTAAGGAAATAATCTCTATCTTAATTATTGTAGATGCCAAAAAATTAATTTTTTGCAATTTTCAAAAGTCAGGGACTTGATTTTGAACAAAAATGAGACGCACCATTTCTTTAAGAGTTCTTCGTGCTATCTGAAAATAAATTTTGAAAATTTGGGGCTCTTTTTGAGACTTGCCGCGACCCCAGGTTCTATTCCCGGTCGGACAAGATTTTAGTGGCTTTTTCCTTGCAATGTCCCAGTATATGTTGCTGTGTGACAATGAGAAAAAACACTTCTCAGTTCAGTTGAGAAGACCAGAATACGGCGAAATGAAGTCTTCGTGCTAATCAAAAGTACCCCGTAACCCATGGCCGTAAGGCCGGGACGCTGCTTATAGGCCCTGGCCCGTACGCGGGCTGTCGTGCCAAGTACAGACACACATACAGAGGAGAGAACGTGGTTCAGTGCAATAGAGACCCCAGAAGCTTCATGATCTTTTAATATAAGAAAACCTACTCCAAATCTCCCAGTGCAATAATGACAGCACAGATCTCCTCTGCAACTTCAATATTGTTCACTCAGGGCAGATTTCCTTCTTTTACGCGTTGTATATCTTCTCTATTAATTATATACAGGATTAGGTGGTTTCAAGAATTCGAGGACTGTATGGAATTGGAATTTGCATTTGTAGAAATTTGGAATTCTTCCTACTAGAAGTAGTCTAAATGTCTGCTATTCACGTTTATTTAGTTTAGAGGATTGACAGCTGGTACGTGATAGAGTTGTAGGCTTATGTCCAGCCTCCTTTCTAAACCCTTTTCAATGCTTGATTAATACTTTTCCTCTACTTCAAACTTTGAAATTTAATTGAGATCACCTTTTCTCTTTCTCAATAATAACATAGCACAAAATGTAGTGTTCATTTATGGTACGTCAACTAATTCAGTAATGTAATTATTACAGAGACCCTGGTGAGACTTGGCGATATAATAACTTTCAGACTGACGAATACTCGCTCTTTGCTGATGATACTCTGTGATATTTTGAGTTTTTTGCCTATGTATATATTTTATAAATCAAATTCCCAATCTGTGATTCTCTTGTTGCATCTCAACCATGTCCTGAAAATATGGAAGGTATGTTAACTAAGGTGTAGTTGTCATTACATAATATGTCGTGTAAATAAGGTCTCCTCAGTCATCTTTAAAAAGTATTTTTCAGGATGATAAAAAATTATTTTAAAGTACAGTATACTTTGGTGATAGTGCAACAGGCTTAAATATTCATTTTAGAAGAAAAAAATGAATAGTACTACATGTATCAGACATTTCAAATTGGATTTACAGAAATAAAATTGTAAGAAAACAGGTACCAATAACTTTAAACGCCTAAAATCTGAATGTATTTCTTACATTTATTTAGTGAATTTTGAAGTGTAAGTGTGAAAAGTGCAGCACCATCAGCAGAAAATGCCAGGTTAGCGAAAGGAAGTTCTGGAATATCAGACATATGTTGCATAGGTTGTTGCACATGTCGTAGATTAGAGGGAAATGTGCAATACCTTGAGGAATTCCTGAATATATAGGACAATGAGTAGGATAGAAAATATTAATTTTAACTAAAAAGTTGTAGCTAATAAGACAGATTTTTATAATATTGAACAAATATAATGGTATTCCTGTTGTATGTAATTTAAGTAATAGCCCACATTGCCAAACTTTATCAAAAGCTTGTGCAATTTCAAGAAAAATTGACATGTGCAACATACAATTTTTGACAAAGAACACACAATACCAAGGCAATTGTGTGTTCTTTTTTATGAAAGCTATTAACTATTAATTCAAAAACGAGTAGAAGTTGAGGTGAAGTAGAATAATTTGAATGGAAATCGAATTAGTAATTTGGAATTGTTTGAATTGAAGAGACATAAGATAATAAGCAAGAATGTAATAGTTTTTTCAAACATTTTTGAAAATGCAGATTGGAGAATTGGTTGAAAATTTGCTGGCAAATGAGGGTCTTTGCCTAGTTTACAAATCGGAATTACATTAACTAGTTTCCATGTTTGCGGGATGTAAGAAATACAAAGAATTGAATTAAAAATATTTGTTAATTTAAATAATATTTGAAAATCAAGATCTTTATTATTTTTTGTTGAAATATGAGTCGTATCCAGAAGCTTTATGAATATAAAGTTATTGAGTTATTTGTTGGAGTCCTTTCGGTGAAATAAATGTAATTTTTGAAGGGCTGGAATAAAGAAGAGAAAATATAAAAGAAATCACTTGATTATTGAATGTTTGGTGTATTATAGGGATTGGTGTGAACAATTTTTCAAATGATCTGCAATTAAGTTTGAGTTCTGAAGATCAGCATAAGCAAAGGATATGCCGTTGTTTAATGTATGAATTGGCAAGTACGATTTTGTTAGTTTTTAATGGTAGACCATTGGGGTCTGCTATTGGGATGTATTTGTAATATAATTTTCAAATTTGTTAAATTCATTACTGTCAATACATAATTTGATAGTAAGTGCTAATTTATTATTTGTTTTTTTAATACCATGGCGGTGTGTTTGTTGTGGAAATCATCTAAAGTTATGTCTAATTGATGTGTGTATTATGAAGAGAGTAGTTAATTTACAATGATGAAGAATTAAAACATATTTTTATATGGTGGAATTAAAATCTAATTCTGGGAGGGGAGATTGAAATAATTCAAGATTTACATTTTTGATTGAAATTATATCTAATATATTAACCAGTTTTATATTACTATGATTAGAATAATAAGGATGTTTGAAAAGAGCATGTATGTCTAAATTTGTTTGTACAAAGTATTGTTGCAAACATGTTTTTTATTGATTAGAATTATTTCACCTCCCAAGAAGTGTTTGTACTGTCAAGGTCATCCGTTATTATTATTATTACTGAATTTATGGATGAAAAATTTATATTATATATATGAGTAGGAAAGGCTTTATTAGAGGGTTCATAAGTAGTGTATAGTGTGCAAAAAGTACTATTTATTTTAATTTTTGTAGCAATGCATTATAAAATATTTTAATAAGGGAAAACTTCGTTCATGAAAATAGTATTTTTATTATTATTGCTACTCCTCCGGGAGCAGATTAGAAATTCTGTCATTCATATAAATATTATAACCTCTTAAATAAATTTTGTCATTGGGGTTTAAGTGAGTTTCAGAGATACATGCTTTATTAATAATATAGAAAGACAAAAAAATATTTAAAATATCCTTTTGGCATTTTAGGCCAATTAATTTGTGTAACAGAGTCTAGATTTGTGTTGGTATTGTTACTCATGAAGAATAGATGGGAGAAGGTTTTGAAGCAGTGATTGAAGTTGTGGAATAATTAAAGATATAATTTGCTGAACAATAGTAGAAATTAGAGATGTATAACTGAAAATAGTAGGATGTTGTTTTAAAATATTAGAATAAGAAAATTTTGAGGGATGTATTATTAGATAATGAAGATGGATGTGTACATTGACATGAAATGTGGTTTCAATTTTGTATTATTAAGTGTGGGATGGGACTGTGTTAAAAAGGGAACTGACTTGACTTGTAGCATTATTTTGTATATAAAAAGGATCTTGAAGAACAGTTGATGATATTGTCATAACGTTATGTGAAATGGTTATTCGAAATAGAATATCTTCCATTTTGTTAAATATGACCATGGCACTGGAATTTCCAGAAATGGGTATATCCAATAATAATGTATTGCTGAGTTGAAATGAAACTACAGAAAGTACACTAGATGAAGTTCAATCAATTCAGTTAGCAAATTTTAGGAACATAATTATGTACAAGTTGCAATATATTCAAGGCCTCCTGTTCTAATTACAGATTGTTAGCAAACTACATTTTACTATTTATTAATTCCAACTATTGCCTGTTATAAAGTCTTCAAAATTTGTTTTGAACATGCAATATGGTTCCAGGGCTTGTAAATTCCATCTTGATCATAATGATCATACAACAGTTCTGAGAGATGTGAGAGTCATTCATTTGGTTCTGAAGAGTAAATTTACTTGTAACATTCCCTAAAGTGACATGCAGTATGAATTGATGCTTGATGTAATGAATTTTGATTATTATTGTTAACGCGGAACTTTAATGTAAATCTCAAGCAGCTTTCAACTTTAAAAATATAGTAGTTGAATCATTGAAGAATAATTGTGACAGCATTTTTATCATGTAATATTTAGCCATCATTTTCTTACTTATATATTGTCTAGTAAATTAATATATTTTGATATTTACAAATATTCACTGATTTTATTTTCGATATAGCTGAACCGATTTGTCAGCATTGTGGAAAGTCGATATATGGTAAATCTTGCTCTGATTCGTTCCACTGCATGTTTTTTATGGATAACAATAGTTTCATTTTGGATGGGCTCATTTTATTATCTACAAGCATGTTTTGGAAGGTAAGTGATAACTTGTTATAAGGTACTTTTGAGGGTTACCTTTTGACAATTTCTGCTGTAATATGTTTGATGCAAAAAAAGTATCCCATATTAATTTTTCAAGTTAGAAATATGCAATTTGTTTTTGATGATGAGAGAGCAATTATTCACTCAAACGAATTTAGGAGTAAATTAACTTTATTACCAGCCAGGGGCGTCTAGAAAGGGAGCTACAACAATACGCACTTTCTCGCGATAGTTAATGGCTATATAATATGGTAATTTCTGTCTTTTACTTCAAGTACCATTTGAAAACTTCTTAAACAAACGAAGCGTGAAAATACATTATTTTTTTTTATTTATTCAAATACTTAAACGAAAACAGCTTTCTGCCATGGAATTCACTGTATTTACATTCTACATAAAAGTACCAACGATGCACGATATTTTACCCGTAAATAAAATTACTAGTTTGTATTAACGCGAACAATAGGTGATCATCATTATCGCCTTCTGTTATCAGTGCGACTTTGTAACAATGGGTTGCAACAAGCAACAATGACAGGTAATTCGTATGGGATACACATTTTGCCAATTAGCATTGTTGATGCCATTAGCAAAAAAATGAAAATGTATAGAAAAATATAATAATTAAATACAATATTTTAAATCCATCAAAATTACTTGTTTTTTACATGCATTACTATTAATCCTCACATCTTATTGAAGAGAAATCATCTATTCGTTTTCACATTTAATTTAATTAAAGGACGCAATTTAAAATAGATTTTAAATAATTTGTAAGATATTAATTTTAAAACGCATAACAATAGCGTGAATGTAAGAAACGAACAAATATTAAGCCTTCTTTTATTATTTTCTTTATATTTATTTATTATATTTTATTGGTGGTATACATATAAATGCCGTTATCTCCGATAGCGTATGACTGATCACCATGAAAGCTGGCACATTTACGTGTTTTTTCACACAGAAGGTTTATGTGCTGTTAAATTTGTTTTAACTTCACTTGATGTCACTGAGGAACAAAACTACATTGTCCTGTCAAATGCAACCTGCGACACTCGGCAGCTTTTTTTTAAAACGTATATCGTTATGTAACTCCTGAACAAAGTGTTATAGGGAATTAAAAAATAACATTTTGAGACCGAAGACCTCCAGGAAACGTTTCTCCCACCGTAATCCACAAGATGAGATTTTCTTGAACATTCTATTACACATTTGTTGGTCCTGCGCTTCTCGATATTATCCCACCTGCCCAGAGACGAGCAGAAACTGCAACTAATTGTGAATGAGAGGGACAGAGAAAGAGACGGAGAGAGAGACTAAGAGAGAAAGGGAGAAGGGAGGAGAAAGGCGTAGATGAGGAGCAGTACGTCTTCCGCTTTCCGCTAGTAATATACAAATTCTAACTTGTAGAGCATCTAGCTGTCTAGCATCACCATCATTTTACGTTCGCGAAGTGCAGTAAATTCGGAGCGGGCGACTATGTTGGACGCCAAATTACTCAAAAAATACTCATATTTTCGAATTCAACATGACCTAATTTGAAGATGTTTTTGATGAAGATATTTCATTAAAAACATATGTTCATCGAAAACATCTAAAAATAATGTCATGTTCAATTTTTTGAAAACATTAGTATTTTCTGCAACATTTGTGTCAAACATAGGAAATTTTGATTGTCTTTAAACAGTTCTTTTCTTAAAAACGGCACGCACATTTTTTAATTAAATTTGGGCCTTAGATAGCGTACAGGACGCGTAAAATATGGTGCAGGTTGAAACCATTTTTTTAATCGAAAAAAAAATTCGCGTCTTCTTAATCTACAAGTATGAAAATAAACATTTTTTAATGAAATGTGTTTATCAAAATAAGATCTTCAAGTAAGGCCATGTTAAATCTTACTACAATATGAGTATTATGTGTGTGATTTGGCTCCAGACTGTCACCCGCTCTGAATTGACTACCCTTCTTGAACTAATAAGAGTGACTCCAGGCAGTTGGATGCTACGTAGGTTAGAATTTGTATATTCCTTTGTTCGTTTCTTATATTCGAGAATTTGTTATACGTTTAAAAATTAATGTGATACGAAGTGTAAGACAGAAATTGTCATGTTATAATATTACATAGCCATTAACAATGTCGCGAGAAAGTACGTGCTATTGTAGTACCACTAAATATGTGCCCTATTTTGTTTTTAATTACTCCCTTACACTCCATTATGATAAAGAAAAATGATTAAATTTTCCCTTGTTCGGAATTGTACAAACATTTAGTTTAATTAGCGTTGATAATAAATTACTGTGTCATTGTCATCATCAATTTTAATGTTCATTTTAATTTATTAAGATTGTGTTATTAAAAACTAGAATGCATCTGTCTAATATTTAATTGTCCATATTTCTCTATTTTATTTGTTTAAACTGCAATGTTTGTTTTCGCAGCACTTGCAGAGATGCATCATGGTACTCGAATGAACTGGTAAAAGACATGGAAGAACGGGACGCTTTTGAGCGGCACTTGAATGACATTCAGCTTATGTTGTTTCTTGGAGTTGGATTTGTAGGGAGTGTAGGTTTCAATGAAATCCATGCCAGCACACTTACAGAAATGGCTTACGTAATAATATTGTCGATCATTAGTATATTTATTTCAAGTTACTTTGTAGCGAGTTATAATGCTATATTACAGCTCGCGAAAACATCAGAGTGAGTACTTCCAGATAATTGATATGTCATTTGGTGATTCATAAGAATTGTGCAAGGGTCATCATTTTTTTTTGTTTTCTTTATCAGAATGACTTTCCATGAGCTTGAGTTTGTCATTGAACGATTTATTGAAAACAATACAGTGTTGAAGTCTCTTAAACCACGAATTGTTCGTCATCTCATACTTCAATGGCAATACAGGTAAAAAGATTCAAATCTGTTCTAGTATTAAAAACGTGTAGTTAAAAGGTGTTGGGTGAGCTCTTAAAACTAATTATTTGGTAAGCTTATAGTCGTAGTCGGTCATATTTGTAATAAGCGGGACTAAGTGGTGTCAAAAAGTATTATTATTATTATTATTATTATTATTATTATTATTATTATTATTATTATTATTATTATTATTATTAGTATTATTATTATTTTCACTGTAGATGTTTAAGTCAGATCTTGTATCATTTTTAATCTGATCTACTATTGAACAACCTTTTACTTTTCTTAAAAACTTCTGATGCTTTTACGGTATTCTTTGGTAGTTAGTCACCATGATTCACTACTTAAGTGAAGAGTGGAGTGGGCATTACTTCTTAAAATTATTCCTTCGTTTCTGCTTGAGTTTTATTTTTTAATAATCTTTAGACTGTACCACACATCATCTGGCAATGTGCAATACTACTCAAGATGGGGCAGATTTAATTTCGTGTGTTGAACCCATTATACTTGGTGCCTCAGAAGATGGGATAAGATTCCCGAAACTATGATAATTATTAGGATAATTGAAAGGATATTTATTAATATATTAAATAATTATAAAAACTCTGTGTTTGATATGTTTTGTATCCTTACTAAACATTATGGAATACCACAATATCCCTGCAGCCTGTACGGAATTGTGATTATTTTTATTTATTTATTTATTTGCAAAAGCTATTTATTAATTTCAAATTATTAAATGTATCAAACAGTCTTCGTTCATATCCTTTATTATTTGTAGTGTTTTCTCCATACGTCATCACTATACCTGAAACTGGTACTACATTACCAGTTCTAGCGTTGGTACCATAGTAATTTTGTTTCTTCTTTGGTGCCATTTTCGGGTGTATATTTTCCAATTAAGGCTAAGTAATTATGTTCTTTGTAGTTTTATTTGAAGTATCCTTTCATTCGTATGTCTGTTGCGGCCTATTTAATATAACACCGACCGGGATATATTCGAAAATAACTACTTTTTCTAATGAATTTAAACGACGGATGGCGTTACTATTATTTTTTTGATAATTATTTTCGAGCGCTTTTGACGGAGAATCGAAAGGCTTGACCGAAATAGGAAAACGTAGAAAATACAGTTTAGGAATTTATACCATTGGGATTTAGAGAATTCTAATTTCGAATTTGCTATCAAAAGCTATAAATTAAATGCCGAATCCAGTATGGTATTTGAACAAAAAAAAATATTTTAACTGGTCTTGAACATAATAAAATAATAGCCAAACTTGAAGTGAAAGTTCTTGAATACATATCTATTGATGCCCTTTGTAACATTTTGTGAGGCAAATAAATTTTAGAGAGTATGTTTGATGTTAAAACTCATTCATTTAACATAACAATCGGGTAACGGACCACGCGCGATCTTTCCTTCGTCTTCCTTATGATTTTCTCGCTCATTACTTACATACACACTCGCATGCCCTGCACTAACACCGACCGGGAGCTTAGAGTTTGTTCCGGCAGGGGTGAAGGTAAAGCACACCACCACCACCATTCTTGTGATAAGCTGAGGCAAAGAGAAAGTAGTCATTCAACTGTAAAGGTAATCCTAAAAAGATAAAATAAGACAGTCCTCCTTCCTCAGGCTATGTGGAAATTCATGTTTTTGTAGATTAAGTGGACTATCATTAATCTTCCCGTTCACAGCAAATCGATGGTACCGTTCAATGCCACCAGATGGCTGGGCAACGTTGTTTTTGCAATTTTGTGATATTGTTTTTCTCCTGTGGTCTCCTTATGTTGTATTTTTGGCATATTTTTCACGTTGTTAATATTTACATTAATGACAATTTCTATACTTTTTTGATACTAATGATAATACTATACTAATGATGTGTAATAAAGTGTTTCGAAAAATCAAAACTTTTCTGTGAATAAAATAGCCCAAAATTTCGCATTTTCAGATTCGCCGGGTGGATTTGTGAGGGAAAAAAATTTTTTTCTAAAAAATGGCTCACTTCTTTCCCCATTTTGGAACGGGTCGTGCTAAAAACAGTGAAGGGGACATCAATGCTACTTTGATTTATTATTTTGGTTTTTCAAAAATTACACAAATGTAATTTTTTAAATGTTTTTCACGTCGTTAACATTTACATTGCAGGCAGTTCTTTTGCAATTATGTATTTTTGAATAGGCGCGTGTGAATGATTTTTTACGAAATTTCTGGACAACTCGAAAGTTTTCGGCGAAAAGAAACTTTAAGATGTGCATGTTCAGAAACACTTAATCGATATTTCTTGAAAAAAATCTCCCTACGTTTCAATGAAAATGTTCATATAATATTAGATTTTACTCTTCTACAATATCCTTAAAGTGATATTTCAATGTCTATTATGTATATCAAACATTGAATAAATGTGATAAAAGGGTGTTTTAGGAGCCGATAATGGCAGCTGAGATGAGGGTGGGGCAAAACCGAATTAAGAGTCTTGAGAGAAGATAACTAATTAGTACAAGCAAGCCTCTGACATTCTGTAATATCACTAGTTTCAAAAGTTGTCGCTTTATCTCATATCTGTAGCTGGCTAGCACAATACGCTTGACAACGAGGGATTGGAAAAGTTATTCTATGATTCCTGTGATTATTGTTATTGTTAAATACGTAGAAGGTTCTTCTAGAGTCTATTAATATTGTATACAACTCACTTTTAGGATTTACAGGTACATCAATTTTTAATTTCAACAACAATTTGCGAATATTGAACATAAGGAAACTATATTCGTAGTTTCTTTATTTTTTTTTTCAGGCAAGGATTTTTTTTGAATAATTCGGATTTGTTCTACGACACCCCATCGCATTTAAGAACAGAAATAATGGTTGCGACCAGACGCGAAGAACTTCTTCGTGTTCCTTTACTAGAGGTATGTGAAACTGAATTTCTCTTTGAACTACCCTTCTTTACAATCGCCAACGAAGAGTTACTTTTTTTGGAATAATTCATATTAGAAATTTATTGAAGAAATGAAACTTGGTACAAATTTTGTTCAGATAGTATGCATTTATTACGCAAAATGGTACAGATTTCGCCTCATAGAAAAAGAAGATTACGGAAGAAAAGAAAAGATGTTTTTGGAGCACTTTCAATGAGACTCGAAGAATGAGGAGTCTTCCATGAAAGAAAAAGACATGGGCACTTCAATAAGATGTATGACCTCCTCGGACAATAATGCTCATTTTGCATCATTTCGTATTCACGCTGTCTAGTGAACTATTTAGGAGTCCTTGGCGGATATTGGCCAACTCACTCTCAAGGCGTTTTTCAGTTCTTGCACTGCGTGGGAGATGCTCGGCGATTATGATTCTTCGGTTTCAAAGCGCTGTTGCGTTTGGAGAGAAAACGAAATATATAGTTTTATTTAAGAGATGAGAACAATTTTTTGTATGTTTCTTGGCGCCTTTACAGCCCGTTCTACGATTATTTTAAATATTACGTGTTTGTTTCATCTTCTGTTTGCTTTATCTACTTGTATATTTTATGCAGAATTCGAGCCCTCTTTTTAGGTTGAGTACATGCTTTTAATCGGTAGGTAAGTAGCATCTGCAACACTCCATAGGTTAAATATATTAAAATTAAAAAAAAAATTATTTTGACATGGGGGGTCAATGATCTCAATAGTTTAAGCGCCTCCCAAACTAAACTCCAACCAACCAATCTACAATAATATTACCCTATTGAATAAACAATGCTTTATTCTTCAGTAAACTGTTAATTTTTTTAATACGGCGATATTAATTACTCGACCGACCATATTTATATACTATTGTACTTTCTATAGCACTTAGATATGTTTTTTCTCACACCTACACCTATTTTTAAAGTATTATTTTTAGGACGCCGTCGTAGTAATTATAAACTTCAACAGTTTCAATGTTCACTAAGTTGTTTTATAATTAAAGTTTGGTATATTAACGATTTTTAAAATTATTTTTTCTAAGTTAATTGAATTTACTTGAATAAAAATAAAGTTAAATACGTTTCAATTTTATAGGGTGCAGATTCAAGTCTTATAGATTACATCGCAAAACATGCAGAGTTTTATATACTTCCTCCTGAAGAAATAGTTGTATATTCAGGTGAGCCATGCCACGAATTCTATGTGGTGGAGGATGGTTATTGTGAAAAATATTCTGGAATTTCGGGAGAACTGGAGTACATTGTAGGACCCAAGGGAAACTTCTGTGCGACGGAGATGATGTTCAGTAAGTGTGCTAGAAATGTCTGTAAAGCAGGCTAAATTTTCTAGTTTCTTTTCTATTTCGCTGCGTATGTTTACCAATCTTCTTTTCACTACAAAACAGTTTACTAACAAAAATGTTATTTATTTGTCATTCTTTTGAATTCATCTTCAATCTTATGATAAAAGTGAATGAGTTTAGTCAAGAAAAGCATTTGTAAACACAAAAGGCGAAATGAATGTATTAATTAGGCGCTGTCCTCTTAAAACACTGTTAAAACATTCTGGTAAAATTGCCGATTGGAGTTCAAATACAAGTTGTGAAATACCTATCCCCCCTCTCTCTTGATATCTTTCTCTCCCTCGCTCTTTCTATATTTCGCTCACTCTTTCTCGCTCGTTCGCTGTTCCTCTCTCTTGGTCTCTTTCTGTCTCTTGCTATCTTTCGCTCTCTCTCTCTCTCTCTCTCTCGCTTTCATTCGCTCTCTCTTTCTCTCTCTCACACACACACTGATATATTATTCTATCATTCTTATGTTATCAAGTACAAACAATCTATCATACCTTTCATATGCTTCGGCTTTTACTGCTAGGTGAAGCGTAAATGAGGCTTTCTCGTTCTGTTATCTCATGTTTTGATACATCAGTGAAGTACAAACATTATTATTCAAATGTCACTAAGATTAAATATATATAATTCAAAATATTGAAACATAACACTCAAATAATTTCATAATAAGTTTTTTTTAATATTTTAGATATCCCCGCAACAAGTGAGATACGAACAGCGACTCATGTAAAACTATTACGAGTTACTAATCTCCTAATGCAGAATGCTCTGTGTCATTCTCCTCTTTCATTCCATGATATAAATGATCTAGTCAATGAATTTAATGAAGTTCAGGTAAGCATATGTTTGACTTATCTTAATATCTCAAACAGTTATGTGTAATAATGATAGCATTCACAAGAGACAAATTTTCTCGAGTCGTTGTAAAGAATGTCAAATGTTAATAGGAAGAACAGCAGCTGTTTTTATCACATAAAATAACAAGAGGGGTTAAATCATAGCACAGACGTTCGCGTATTTAGTTAAATAAAATTACTAGTTCACCCCTTATAATCACATCGCACAAAAGGAAGTGCTGTAGAAAACTTAGAAAACTACTTCATATGTACTATAAGCAAATCGAACATCCTTAAATATTAGTTCATGTCTTTAAGTACATATTCTTGATGACGAATGAAATGAAGGAGGTTTACAAATTCTTTAGCAGTACAATCACCATTCACTGTGAGCACAGAATCTAAATACATTCTTGGCCATCCGGGATGAGCCGCGTCTCGGCCAGTTGTGCTGACATTTCGGACATCTTGCTGTGGTCTTCTTCAGATCTATATAGGGGTTGAAATTGGAGGAAGGTTAGCACAAGTGTTGTGTGATTTCGTAAATAGGTATGCAGCATAACTTAGATTGGAATGAACATGAATTAAATCTAAGAATATGTAACGAGTAAACGCATATGCGTTAAGGCTAAATGCACCGAAAAATACTTGTAGGAAAATTCAATAGATCGCAGCACTATCACAGGGGAATTTACTTTACTGGTAACGTCTGAATCAATAGTCCGATTTTCGATTTGTAAACGGCATTTGACGCCTTTTTAAAATAGAATTTACGCTACGATGACCATTTCCAAAAATCTAGCAAAAACGCGAATTTGAAATTAGTTCTCAAACTTCCGAGAACAAATTTAAAAATGTGGCCTTATAGCGCGATGGCGACATGCTTCCTGAATCCAACGCTGTGACAATCATGCAAATCGGACGAATAGGAGCGTCGTAAAGTGAAATTTACGAAAACACCTCGCCCCCACTTTCCCTTCTGCGCCGTTGCGTCACCCACCCGCCCGTTGTGGGCCCTCTGTCAGCGCGATGGCACGGCCAGGCCCGAGGGACGGACGGAGGAGGCGGTACTTGCGGGACACGCAAGCCACACACTCGGTTTATGCGTTCGTCACTTTGCATCTCAATCTATTTTTCCACGGATATCAAACTAGAGATTCTATACTACTATTACAGACCGAGGTAAACGGTCTGTAATAGTAGTACATAACTATCTTTTTCACATATTTCCGTCTTCCATCGAATACCATTTTAAAATTTTTTGATGCATTACTCAAAATATTGATTCCGATTTTTAACTATTTTTTAAAAAAAGGAACTGTGTAAATATCCGCATTATTCCATCTCCTCACATCTTATTTTAGATATATTTTACTTCTAAGGTCTTCTGTTATCACTCCACCTTGGTCTAAGATCTTCCGTTGTCAAATACCGTAAAAAATGAGCGGAGTGTACGCACGAGTTCTTTTATCCTAACCTCGATTTTTGATCTCAAAACGACGTTTATCTGCTTTAAAGAGTTCATCTGGTGAATCTCTTTTACCAAGTAAAATAGTCGAAGCTAATTTTAAAAATGTTTTCGTACTTTCGGACAAATTTTTAAAAAATGCATTATATTGGCTGTCCGGGTGACGTTGCGTCGAAGGCTGTTTTGCCGACGTTTCGACCATTTTGTCGTGGTCTTCCTCAGGGCTGGTATGCCCATACATCTGATGGTATGGACATGGTAAGACGGACCACGACAAGATGGTCGAAACGTCGGCAACAATCTTCGACGCGGCGTCACCCGGACAGCCAAGATCATGCACATGACTCTGGCCGAGGAAGCCTACGACTTCAAATTTTAAAAAAGTGGTAAAATAGCGGTCTGGCGAGCTGTATTCTGACTCCAACGCCGTAACAAGCATCGAAATAAGATAGTATGAATCATGACTTATCCCAGCGTACTTGGTAAGTAATTTTGATATAAAATTTGTTATATTTGTATAATTTTGAAGGGAATAAATAATGTCTGGTGACATTTCATACAGACTACGTAAATGAATAAAGGTTAATGATGCAATTGGATAACTCCTAGATGTTTGCTTGTATTTGGAGCGTGTTTTCCCTTCCATTTTCTTTGTTTTATAAAAAGTGGATTTTCTAGAAAAAGGTATCTGTAGAAATTGCATCATGCAAAACCAGTTAGACGTGACTCTTTTGTGACATATCGGACACAATGATGTAAATAATATGGAACATTCAAACGAGTTTAAAAACGAAGGAAATCTTTTTCTATGAGTATAATCTTAGGATATGCTTTACTCTAACGCTTACGCAACGTAATGCAATCTACACGACATTCCAGAGTAAATAGAAAATGAGGTTTCTTTAAATGTGAATTATTTTTGAAAATCTTAAAGTATATGCTTACAGTAACATTTTTAAAATCCTTTTTTTTTCTTTTTTCCGAGGGATGAATTTTGCCGATTGACTGAATCACACGGTATTCATGCAATTGTGTTGTTATTTGCACAATCTCGGCTGTCTCCTTTCTTTGGTAATGGAATAATTATAGTGCGTTGCAAATCTGTTGTTCACTGTTTTATTTTCCAGATCACATTGCATAATTGTGTTAGTTTCGCCAAGATTTCTTCCCCTGTATCTTTGAATAGTTCGATTGGAATATTATCTACAGCCGGGGAGTTCCCTTTTTTTCAGTTGTTTTGTCGCCCAATTAATTTCTTCGATCTCAGGTTCTTATTCGTAATCATCTATATTTATACACTACTCTATTTGTAAGCCCTTATCATATAACTTCTTCGTATTCTTCCCATCTTTTCGTGATCTCTTCTTTTGTTGTATTTATTTTGTCGTTCTCGTTCTTAACATTCGCCATTGTTGGTTTACAGTCCGTGGTCATATTTCGGATGATCTTGAAATCTTCTTACGATCTCCATTTGTTGTTATGTTCTTCCACTTCTTCGCATTTTTCTTGAATAAACTTTTCTTTATCTTGTCTTGGTCTGGGCTGGAATCCCCGTAGAGTTTTCTGACTTTCGTCTGGTCATTTGCTTTCTTTGCAGAGAAATATAATGTTTGAAAAGAAAGAAATATAAGGACTCCGTTGTACATATTATTATTTATAATAATATTAATATTAATAATAATAATTGGCACGCCTTTGGAGTAAAAATCAAAGTATGTACACTATAGTATTGCTTATATCGTACTATATAATCCATCGAATCTTCACTTTGATGTCTGTGTTTCCAAGATTTTGTGAAACTTCTTTATATTTCACGAAGAAAATCTCTCTGAAGGTTTGATTCAGTCTGTCGATTGTGAAAACTATTGAGCAGGTTGTTGCTCCAAATGCATCGGGTGGTTGGTCTGTCACCGCCACCTGCCGCAAAAGGATAGAGCAGAGACTAGGGCACGAACGAGCCTGGACTCGCGTAAAGTGGCCGTGGGGGAGGGGGCCCCGGGATTTCCAAGTCCAATATGGCACTAGGACAGTGATTTTCAAATAGACAACATGGAGAATGCTCACACAAAGTTCACTGATGGGCTCGCTTATTCGGTGTTTTTCTCCGCTTTACACTTCTGCTCCATGACACGTATCTACTACGTCTGTTCATCCCCGAGCTACCTCATTCTTATTGTTGGGAGCTGACTCGATTGCGAGGCCTAGGAATGCGCTCAATGTTCTTGGAAGCTGCCCCCCGCCTAATCTGCAACTACTAACTGTCCCAAATATATTACGCCAAGTATCCATAGGCAAGAATTAAAACATCATACGAGAATAAGGAAAACAAATAAGCAATAAGTGGATGTCATCAATGTGTAATTTTGTATCTTCACAATATGACCTTTTCTTACCGGGAGTACTTAAGGCTGCCCCACAGGCTTCAAATCCTTTTTTAATTGATGTCACAGTTCGAACAGATGCTTCAGTATAGTTTACTACCCGAAAATTGCTGTTATGCAGCGTGTGTTGAAGAACGCCCGAATTCTTTTCTTTGTCACATTTCTTAATAACGAGACGTATATTTTCCCTAGCTTAACTGTGTATTGTTTGGACTTTACTACGAACAGAAGCCATACCGTTCCACCAAAAGTCACAAACCAAAATAAAATGAAAACACTATACACTTGTGTTACTAACAAGAAGCAAACAACATGTCACTCAATCATTGAGTTCATGTCTTTTCAGAACAAGAAACATTCTATATTAGATGAAGTGATATTGAACCTCATACTATGTTGTCAAAGCAGATATACTATTTCCTCGACTGCTCGCGTAGGCGGCAAATTGCAAAACACGTCATTATGCTGAATACTTACACTGTATACTTCGGCGAATTCTTTAGTACTACCTCGTATGTAAGACAGTTGACAGTAATATTTAAATATGTGTTTCATTAAAGTTTTGGAAATGTATTTATTTGTGCAATGTAATTGAATTTTCCTCACTATTCAAGAGAGATTGTCAAATTGCCGCCTTGCGAAAGATGAGGCGTCAAAAATATTTATATTGGCGCAAGAAATATTCAACAATTTTACTTAACAGTTATAACGTCCAGAATGTCAATACGTAGTAAATGTACGATAACTTTTCTACTGTTTTATGTAGTTCGGTTTTGGTGTCTATATTTCTTTGAACATCTATTTGTCTTTAGAGTTACGATTTAAAATCAAACAATGTTTCTTAAAGGCATTTCCACTCACACTAATCTCAAAGGTTCATTTATTAGAGCGCTTTGATGTATGGTGATTAGTCTCGTGAATGCAGTGCATGTTAAATTACAGGAAATGGGAGTCTTCTTGCCAACCAGGATTCTTGTTAAGCCAATCATGATCCTTGTTGAGCCAACCAATATCCTTGTTGAGCCAACCAAAACCAGTGTTCAGCCAACCATGATCCTTCTTGAGCCAACCAATATATTAGTTGAGGCAATAAATATCCATGTTGAGCCAACCAATAACCATTTTGAGCCAACCAATATCCTTGTTGAGCCAAGCATGATCCTTGTTGAGCCACCTATAACCGTTTTTGAGCTAACCATGATCCTTGTTGAGCCAACAATGAGCCTCGTTGAGACAACCAATTAATCCTTGTTAAGCCATCCAATAATCTTGTTAAGTCAACCATGATCCTTCTTGAGCCAACCATAATCCTTTTTAAACCAACCAATACCCTTGTTGGCCAACCATGATCCTTGTTAAGCCAACCAAAATCCATGTTTAGCCAACCCAATTCTTGTTGAGCCAACTAATATCCTTGTTGAGCCAATCAATATCCTTGTTGAGCCACCCCATATCCTTGTTGAGCCAACCAATATCCTTGTCAAGCGAATTATTATTCTAGGAAGCAAACTATGATACTAGTTAAGCCAACCATAATCCATAAGTGGAAGATCAACCCAGCAATCGATCAAGTGAGAGATCGTCCCATCAAGTCGATCAAGTGAGGGATCGACCAAACAAGTCGATCAAGTGGGAGATCGACCCAGCAAATCGATGAAGTGGGTGATCGACCCAGAGAGTCGATGAAGTTGGAGATGGCCCCAGAGAGTCGAAGAAGTCAGAGATCGACCCAGCAAGCCGAAGAACTTGTAGATCGACCCAGCAAGTCGATGAAGTGGGACATCGACCCAGCGAGTCGAACAAATCGAAGATCGACCCAGCAAGTCGATCAAGTGGGGGATCAACCCAGCAAGTCGATCAACAAGGGGATCGACCCAGCAAGTCGATCAAGTGGGCGATCGACCCAGCAAGTCGATCAACTAGGGGATCGACCCAGCAAGTCGATCAAGTGGGCGATCGACCCAGCAAGTCGATCAAGTGGGCGATCGACCCAGCAAGTCGATCAACTGGGGCGATCGACCCAGCAAGTCGATCAACTGGGGGGATCGACCCAGCAAGTCGTCAAGTGGGGGATCGACCCAGCAAGTCGGTCAAGTGTGGGATCGACCCAGCAAGTCGATCAAGTGGGGATCGACCCAGCAAGTCGATCAACTGGGGGATCGACCCAGCAAGTCGATCAACTGGGGGATCGACCCAGCAAGTCGATCAAGTGGGGGATCGACCCAGCAAGTCGATCAAGTGGGGGATCGACCCAGCAAGTCGAACAACTGGGGGATCGACCCAGCAAGTCGATCAAGTGGGGGATCGACCCAGCAAGTCGGTCAACTGGGGGGATCGACCCAGCAAGTCAATCAAGTGGGGATCGACCCAGCAGGTCGATCAAGTGGGGGATCGAACCAGCAAGTCGATCAAGTGGGGGATCGACCCAGAGAGTCGATCCACTTAGGGATCGACCCAGAGATTCGATCCAGTGATTGATCGACCCAGCAATTCGATTAAATGAGGAATCGACCCAGAAAGTTAATCAAGTGAGGGGTCGATCCGGCAAGTATATATTTTAACTATTTTCACTAATTTGATTATTTTGACTATTTTGTCAGTCAGTCCTTCCGTCAGTTCTTCCGTCAGTCTTTCCGTCTGTCCTTCCGTCAGTCCGTCTTTCAGTCCATCCGTCCGTCCTATCGTTAGTCCGTCTTTCAGTCCATCCGTCAGTCCGCCCATCAATCCGTCCGTCTGTCCGTCAGTCCGTCTGTCAGTCCGTCTGTCCGTCCGTCAGATCGTTTGTCAGTCCGTCCGTTAAGCCGTTCGTCCGTCAGCCGTTCGTCTGTCATGCCGTCCTTTCGTCAGGTCGATCGTCTGTCCGTCAGGCCGACTGTTCGTCCGTCTGGTCGACTGTCCGTCCGTTAGGCCGTCCGTCAGGCCGACTGTCCGTCCGTCAGGCCGACTGTCCGTCCGTCAGGCCGACTGTCCGTCCGTCAGGCCGACTGTCCGTCCGTCTGGCCGACTGTCCGTCCGTCAGGCCGACGGTCCGTCCGTCAGGCCGACTGTCCGTCCGTCAGGCCGACTGTCCGTCCGTCAGGCCGACTGTCCGTCCGTCAGGCCGACTGTCCGTCCGTCTGGCCGACTGTCCGTCCGTCAGGCCGACGGTCCGTCCGTCAGGCCGACTGTTCGTCCGTCAGGCCGACGGTCCGTCCGTCAGGCCGACGGTCCGTCCGTCTGGCCGACGGTCCGTCCGTCAGACCAACGGTTCGTCCGTCAGGCCGACGGTCCGTCCGTCAGACCGGCGGTCCGTCCGTCAGACCGACGGTCCGTCCGTCAGGCCGACGGTCCGTCCGACAGGCCGACGGTCCGTCCGTCAGGCCGACGGTCCGTCCGTCAGGCCGACGGTCCGTCCGTCAGGCGGACGGTCCGTCCGTCAGGCGGACGGGCCGTCCGTCAGTCCGACGGTCCAACCGTCAGGCCGACGGTCCGTCCGGCAGGCAGACGGTCCGTCCGTCAGGCAGACGGTCCGTCCGTCAGGCCGACTGTCCGTCCGTCAGGCCGACGGCCCGTCGGTCAGGCTGACGGTCCGTCCGTCAGGCTGGCGATCCGTCCGTCAGGCTGACGGTGCGTCCGTCAGGCTGACGGTCCGTCCGTCAGGCCGACCGTGCGTCTGTCAGGCCGACCGTCCGTCAGGCCGACGGTCCGTCCGTCAGGCCGACCGTCCGTCCGTCAGGCCGACGGTCCGTCCGTCAGGCCGACGGTCCGTCCGTTAGGCGGACGGTCCGTCCGTCAGGCGGACGGTTCGTCCGTCAGGCGGACGGTCCGTCCGTCAAGCGGACGGACCGTCGGTCAGGCTGACGGTCCGTCCGTCAGGCCGACGGTCCGTCCGTCAGGCAAACGGTACGTCCGTTTGGCAGACGGTCCGTCCGTCAGGCCGACGGTCCGTCCGTCAGGCCGACGGTCCGTCCGTCAGGCCGACGGTCCGTCCGTCAGACCGACGGTCCGTCCGTCAGGCCGACTGTCCGTCCGTCAGGCCGACTGTCCGTCCGTCAGGCCGACGGTCCGTCCGTCAGGCTGACGGTCCGTCCGTCAGGCCGACCGTCCGTCCGTCAGGCCGACTGTCCGTCCGTCAGGCCGACTGTCCGTCCGTCAGGCCGACTGTCCGTCCGTCAGGCCGACTGTCCGTCCGTGAGGCCGACTGTCCGTCCGACTGGCCGACTGTCCGTCCGTCAGGCCGACTGTCTTTCCGACTGGCCGACTGTACGTCCGTCACGCCGACTGTCCGTCCATCAGGCCGACTGTCCTTCAGTCAGGCCTACCGTCCGTCCGTCAGGCCGACCGTCCGTCCGTCAGGCCGACCGTCCGTCCGTCAGGCCGACTGTCCGTATGTCAGGCCGACTGTCCGTCCGTCAGGCCGACTGTCCGTCCGTCAGGCCGACTGTCCGTCCGTCAGGCCGACCGTCCGTCCGTCAGGCCGACTGTCCGTCCGTCAGGCCGACCGTCCGTCCGTCATGCCGACCGTCCGTCCGTCAGGCCGACCGTCCGTCAGGCCGACGGTCCGTCCGTCAGGCCGACGGTCCGTCCGTCAGGCCGACGGTCCGTCCGTCAGACCGACGGTCCGTCCGTCAGGCCGACAGTCCGTCCGTCAGGCCGACGGTCAGACCGTCAGGCCGACAGTCCGACCGTCAGGCCGACCGTCCGTCCGACCGTCCGTCCGTCAGGCCGACGGTCCGTCCGTCCGTCCGACCGTCCGTCCGTCAGGCCGACGGTCCGTCCGTCTGGCCGACGGTCCGTCCGTCAGACCAACGGTTCGTCCGTCAGGCCGACGGTCCGTCCGTCAAACCGGCGGTCCGTCCGTCAGACCGACGGTCCGTCCGTCAGGCCGACGGTCCGTCCGACAGGCCGACGGTCCGTCCGTCAGGCCGACGGTCCGTCCGTCAGGCCGACGGTCCGTCCGTCAGGCGGACGGTCCGTCCGTCAGGCGGACGGGCCGTCCGTCAGTCCGACGGTCCGTCCGTCAGGCCGACGGTCCGTCCGGCAGGCAGACGGTCCGTCCGTCAGGCAGACGGTCCGTCCGTCAGGCCGACTGTCCGTCCGTCAGGCCGACGGCCCGTCCGTCAGGCTGACGGTCCGTCCGTCAGGCTGACGGTCCGTCCGTCAGGCTGGCGGTCCGTCCGTCAGGCTGACGGTGCGTCCGTCAGGCTGACGGTCCGTCCGTCAGGCCGACCGTCCGTCAGGCCGTCCGTCCGTCAGGCCGACGGTCCGTCCGTCAGGCCGACCGTCCGTCCGTCAGGCCGACGGTCCGTCCGTCAGGCGGACGGGCCGTCCGTCAGGCGGACGGGCCGTCCGTCAGGCCGACGGTCCGTCCGTCAGGCCGACGGTCCGTCCGTCAGGCCGACGGTCCGTCCGTCAGGCTGACGGTCCGTCCGTCAGGCTGGCGGTCCGTCCGTCAGGCTGACGGTGCGTCCGTCAGGCTGACGGTCCGTCCGTCAGGCCGACCGTCCGTCTGTCAGGCCGACCGTCCGTCAGGCCGACGGTCCGTCCGTCAGGCCGACCGTCCGTCCGTCAGGCCGACGGTCCGCCCGTCAGGCGGACGGGCCGTCCGTCAGGCGGACGGGCCGTCCGTCAGGCCGACGGTCCGTCCTCAGGCCGACGGTCCGTCCGTCAGGCCGACCGTCCGTCTGTCAGGCCGACCGTCCGTCAGGCCAACCGTCCGTCCGTCAGGCCGACGGTCCGTCAGTCAGGCGGACGGGCCGTCCGTCAGGCGGACGGGCCGTCCGTCAGGCCGACGGTCCGTCCGTCAGGCCGACGGTCCGTCCGTCAGGCCGACGGTCCGTCCGTCAGGCCGACGGTCCGTCCGTCAGGCGGACGGTCCGTCCGTCAGGCGGACGGGCCGTCCGTCAGTCCGACGGTCCGTCCGTCAGGCCGACGGTCCGTCCGGCAGGCAGACGGTCCGTCAGGCAGACGGTCCGTCCGTCAGGCCGACTGTCCGTCCGTCAGGCCGACGGCCCGTCCGTCAGGCTGACGGTCCGTCCGTCAGGCTGACGGTCCGTCCGTCAGGCTGGCGGTCCGTCCGTCAGGCTGACGGTCCGTCCGTCAGGCCGACCGTCCGTCCGACCGTCCGTCCGTCAGGCCGACGGTCCGTCCGTCCGTCCGACCGTCCGTCCGTCAGGCCGACGGTCCGTCCGTCAGGCCGACGGTCCGTCCGTCTGGCCGACGGTCCGTCCGTCAGACTGACGGTTCGTCCGTCAGGCCGACGGTCCGTCCGTCAGACCGGCGGTCCGTCCGTCAAACCGACGGTCCGTCCGTCAGGCCGACGGTCCGTCCGACAGGCCGACGGTCCGTCCGTCAGGCCGACGGTCCGTCCGTCAGGCCGACGGTCCGTCCGTCAGGCGGACGGTCCGTCCGTCAGGCGGACGGGCCGTCCGTCAGTCCGACGGTCCGTCCGTCAGGCCGACGGTCCGTCCGGCAGGCAGACGGTCCGTCAGGCAGACGGTCCGTCCGTCAGGCCGACTGTCCGTCCGTCAGGCCGACGGCCCGTCCGTCAGGCTGACGGTCCGTCCGTCAGGCTGACGGTCCGTCCGTCAGGCTGGCGGTCCGTCCGTCAGGCTGACGGTGCGTCCGTCAGGCTGACGGTCCGTCCGTCAGGCCGACCGTCCGTCTGTCAGGCCGACCGTCCGTCAGGCCGACGGTCCGTCCGTCAGGCCGACCGTCCGTCCGTCAGGCCGACGGTCCGTCCGTCAGGCGGACGGGCCGTCCGTCAGGCGGTCGGGCCGTCCGTCAGGCCGACGGTCCGTCCGTCAGGCCGACGGTCCGTCCGTCAGGCCGACGGTCCGTCCGTCAGGCTGACGGTCCGTCCGTCAGGCTGGCGGTCCGTCCGTCAGGCTGACGGTGCGTCCGTCAGGCTGACGGTCCGTCCGTCAGGCCGACCGTCCGTCTGTCAGGCCGACCGTCCGTCAGGCCGACGGTCCGTCCGTCAGGCCGACCGTCCGTCCGTCAGGCCGACGGTCCGTCCGTCAGGCGGACGGGCCGTCCGTCAGGCGGTCGGGCCGTCCGTCAGGCCGACGGTCCGTCCGTCAGGCCGACGGTCCGTCCGTCAGGCGGACGGGCCGTCCGTCAGGCGGACGGGCCAACCGTCAGGCCGACGGTCCGTCCGTCAGGCCGACGGTCCGTCCGTCAGGCCGACGGTCCGTCCGTCAGGCCGACGGTCCGTCCGTCAGGCCGACTGTCCGTCCGTCAGGCCGACAGTCCGTCCGTCAGGCCGACGGTCCGTCCGTCAGGCTGACGGTCCGTCCGTCAGGCTGACGGTCCGTCCGTCAGGCTGGCGGTCCGTCCGTCAGGCTGACGGTCCGTCCGTCAGGCTGACGGTCCGTCCGTCGGGCCGACCGTCCGTCTGTCAGGCCGACCGTCCGTCAGGCCGACGGTCCGTCCGTCAGGCCGACCGTCCGTCCGTCAGGCCGACCGACCATCAGGCCGACGGTCCGTCCGTCAGGCCGACGGTCCGTCCGTCAAGCCGACGGTCCGTCCGTTAGGCGGACGGTCCGTTCGTCAGGCGGACGGTCCGTCCGTCAGGCGGACGGTCCGTCCGTCAGGCGGACGGTCCGTCCGTCAGGCGGACGGTCCGTCCGTCAGGCGGACGGTTCGTCCGTCAGGCGGACGGTCCGTCCGTCAAGCGGACGGTCCGTCCGTCAGGCTGACGGTCCGTCCGTCAGGCCGACGGTCCGTCCGTCAGGCAGATGGTACGTCCGTTTGGCAGACGGTCCGTCCGTCAGGCCGACGGTCCGTCCGTCAGGCCGACGGTCCGTCCGTCAGGCCGACGGTCCGTCCGTCAGACCGACGGTCCGTCCGTCAGGCCGACTGTCCGTCCGTCAGACCGACGGTCCGTCCGTCAGGCCGACTGTCCGTCCGTCAGGCCGACGGTCCGTCCGTCAGGCCGACGGTCCGTCCGTCAGGCTGGCGGTCCGTCCGTGAGGCTGACGGTCCGTCCGTCAGGCTGACGGTCCGTCCGTCAGGCTGACGGTCCGTCCATCAGGCCGACCGTCCGTCCGTCAGGCCGACCGTCCGTCCGTCAGGCTACCGTCCGTCTGTCAGGCCGACCGTCCGTTTGTCAGTCAATCCGTTAAGCCGTTCGTCCGTCAGCCGTTCGTCTGTCAGGCCGTCCTTTCGTCAGGTCGATCGTCTGTCAGGCCAACCGTCAGGCCGACTGTTCGTCCGTCTGGTCGACTGTCCGTCAGGCGGACTGTCAGGCCGACTGTCTGTCCGTCAGGCGGACTGTCCGTCCGTCAGGCGGACTGTCCGTCCGTCAGGACGACTGTCCGTCCGTCAGGCCGACTGTCCGTCCGTCAGGCCGACTGTCCGTCCGACTGGCCGACTGTCCGTCCGTCAGGCCGACTGTCTTTCCGACTGGCCGACTGTACGTCCGTCACGCCGACTGTCCGTCCATCAGGCCGACTGTCCGTCAGTCAGGCCTACCGTCCGTCCGTCAGGCCGACCGTCCGTCCGTCAGGCCGACCGTCCGTCCGTCAGGCCGACTGTCCGTATGTCAGGCCGACTGTCCGTCCGTCAGGCCGACTGTCCGTCCGTCAAGCCGACTGTCCGTCCGTCAGGCCGACCGTCCGTCCGTCAGGCCGACCGTCCGTCAGGCCGACGGTCCGTCCGTCAGGCCGACGGTCCGTCCGTCAGGCCGACGGTCCGTCCGTCAGACCGACGGTTTGTCCGTCAGGCCGACGGTCCGTCCGTCAGGCCGACCGTCCTTCCGACCGTCAGGCCGACGGTCCGTCCGTCCGTCCGACCGTCCGTCCGACCGTCCGTCCGTCAGGCCGACGGTCCGTCCGTCAAGCCCACGGTCCGTCCGTCAGGCCGACGGTCCGTCCGTCAGGCCGACGGTCCGTCCGTAAGGCCGACGGTCCGTCCGTAAGGGGCCGACGGTCCGTCCGTCAGGCCGACCGTCCGTCAGGCCGTCCGTCCGTCAGGCCGTCCGTCCGTCAGGCCGACGGTCCGTCCGTCAAGCCCATGGTCCGTCCGTCAGGCCGACGGTCCGTCCGTCAGGCCGACGGTCCGTCCGTAAGGCCGACGGTCCGTCCGTAAGGGGCCGACGGTCCGTCCGTCAGGCCGACCGTCCGTCAGGCCGTCCGTCCGTCAGGCCGTCCGTCCGTCAGGCCGACCGTCCGTCTGTCAGGCCGACCCTCCGTCCGTCAGGCCGACCCTCCGTCCGTGAGGCCTATCGTTCGTCCGTCAGGCCGACCGTATATCAGGCCGGCTGTCTGTCCGTCATGCGACCGTCAGTCAGTCCATCCGTCCGTCAGCCCGTCCGTCATTCCGTCCGTCCACCAGTGAGTCCATCCGTCAGTCACTCCGTCCGTCTGTCGGTCAGTCTGTCACTCCCTGTGTGTGTGCACGAATTCTTTTTCATCTTTAAATAGAATTATAAACTTTCTTTTATTTCGTTTCTCATTCACGTTACCCTATGGTAACTATACCATGTAGTCACTAGATTATTTATAGCTACCCAACAGTTCTGCGGCACATTCCTAAACGACCGAAACGTGATTGCGTGATATTTATGAAAATACCTACAAAAATAAGTTTCATCCTAAAAGATAAGATAATTTACAAAGTCTGTTTATTAATTTCATCAAAATCACAAAGGATATTATTTAAACATTTCAAATACAAAGACCAAAGTGATGGCATTTATGGAAAAATATTATACGCACTTCTTGAAAAGTATGACATGTGGCCAGTTGGTCATTTTAAATATTTTTAAAATAATATAACCTGTTTAACAGAGGTAGATCTAGATGAAAAAATCCGAAAGTTCCAGTAAATATACTGCTTGCTCGACCGCAAGGGAGAAGGGAAAATCACGCTGGCACCAGGATTTCTGCGTCATCGGTATATTGTAGAGTTCCATGGTTTATCTTCCTACAATCTTGATATTTCTCTTTGATCTCGTAAAGTAAAGGATGAAATTACGTTACATATTTCGTAAATAATTATTACAGTTTTCATTTTCGATCAATTACAGGCAAATAACACACACACTCTCTCTCTCTCACACACAAACACACATTGAGATTTTCGTAGAGAAAAAAAATATTCCTATATTTTTAGTTCAATTATAATTGAATAGTTATATAATGACACGGTCTGTACACAGAACAAACGGTTGGGAAGTTCGGGCCAACTGTAGGTGTTGCGGTTCAAGTGCCCGAGAACGGGCGTTAGTTTGGGCGCAACTTTCGGAATGCACCTAGCCGCGGAATTCGTTGTACACGGCCAAAACAAATTAACGGATGTGTTTCCCGACCGGCCATTCTCCAACGCGGGAGGCACTGTCACGTGAACTAGCGGTATATAAGTAAGCGGCGAAAATCGCTTGGCGGGATTCGATAACGAATTAAATCTTCGTACTGATGCTCATTTGTCCACCCATGCGGTTGTGCTCGCAAGCCTCGTCTATGCGAGTTGTCTCTCTCGCCATGGGAATACAGGCCAGAAGCGCGACGCGAAATAAGATGAAAATTAATTGTTCAAGCAATCAATGGCAAAATACTATCTTTCTGACTTCAGGGAGTGAAGGGAGGAATGACTTGGATACACGCATTCTAAAGCAAGCGTTTATGTGTAGAACGCGAGGTAGAAGACACAGAGGCAGATCGTTATAGAAATGAAATTGGTAGATGGCAGAACAGGTCATGAACCCATCCAAGGAGTAGAGGAGAAGAAGATGATCATAAGGGTGTCAACTCTGTTATTTGTTAATACGAGCATAACTGCGTCATCGCAGGCCAGTACCCATAAAGCTAAGAAAGGATACTGTTATTTTTTAATTGCTGAATTATTTGCAGAGCTAAAAAGTAATCTTAGACGTAGCACCGCTTTAATCGCCGGGCCTGGCCATGCCACCGCGCTGACAGAGGGCCCACAACGGACGGGTGGGTGACGCAACGGCGCAGAAGAGGAAGTGGGGGGGGGGCGAGGTGTTTTCGTAAATTTCACTTTACGACGCTCCTATTCGTCGGATTTGCATGATTGTCACGGCGTTGGATTCAGGAAGCATGTAGCCTTCGCGCTATAAGGCCACATTTTTAAATTTGTTCTCGGAAGTTTGAGAACTAATTTCAAATTCGCGGTTTTGCTACATTTTTGGAAAAAGGTCATCGTAGCGTAAATTCTATTTTAAAAAGGCGTCAAATGCCGTTTACAGATCGAAAATCGAACCATTGGTTCAGACGTTATCGGTAAAGTAAATTTTACTTATTTTGGTGCTGCCACGTGGTGGCTACAAATTGTACTAGTGTCGGGACATTTAGCCTTAAGCGGAAATAAACAATTAATAGTGTAAGTATATGCGGTTCACGTCGATGAAATTAAACGCCGCTTGGACAAACACATTCCATCCGTGGTAAAGTTATCTGTCCATATCCGTATTACGTAACCATTAGTAACGCGAGCCAGTGTGTTCTGTTATAGTTTCAGTGTGTTGAATAAAACAGCACGAGAAGGAACTGTTTTGCGAGTTTTAATTTCACCATACCCTAATACGATTTTTTACTAGTGCAGCTTTTTGTCTCTCCTAGTTCGTGAAACCATGAGCCGGTACTGATTTTACATAATAGTAACAAAGAATACGAGAAAGTCTGTGTTATGTTGCAGCGCCACTAGTTACCCTGTAGCAATATTTGTAGTCTGTTTGTTTTGGAGGCAGAGAATATGTTTTATATGGATCATTTCTTCAAATATATAATTTAATTGTATTGCACGTACATTCGCTCTTGGACAGTACGTATTTTTTATTAATACCGATATACATCTTCTACAGGCCCTGAGAAAAATAAATGTCAGAGAAAGAAAACCTCATGATATAAAACCTCAAATAAAGGAAAAACATTCTTGGGTGTTGTTTTCTAAGAATCATGAAGAGTACATTGGCCCTTTCCTCAATAACTGGACACAATGTATTCGGTAACACTTCATTCAAAAATATGTTGTACACTTTTCCAAATTGATAGAGAACATAACAGCACATTACTTATTGGAAGGGCTGGTATCATTATCTCTGAAAAATAAAGTCAAAGTAGGAGCTCTCAAATCATACTTGTGGCGCTTTTAGGTTGCGCAGAAGCTTTCTTAAGAATCTGCAAAGAAACTCAAGCCATATTTTAAACTGCTTGTAAATCAATATGGAAAAGTAAACATGTATCTAAATAGCAAGCACAATGTTTCTTGGTCATATGTTTCTATCATTGTTATTAATGGGCTATTATGTTTAATCACTAGTCATATAAATTTTATGAGTAGCGTAACAGCTAGTCAAAATGTTCAACTAATCACTTTGACTAGCTGATAGGTACCTGTGCATATATATGCGTCCCCACGATGCGTCGTTTCGTTGAAGTTTGGTATGTCCCAAACGCAGGCAATAACACACACACACACACACACACACACACACACACACACACACACACAGCGCTTGCGTTTAGAGCAGGGTTGTCCAACTGGCGGGCCGCATGTGGCCCGCGAAAGGTGATCTGTCGAAAGTAAAAGTTTCTTTCATCCATGTCGGGCGAAAACATTGGGCGCCTAGCGCACGCGCTCTGCCGGGTTCAACACCCCCTTAATGTGAATCAAAGATTTTTTTCTAGTGAAATCAGAAATTCAAAATCACTCCAATGTGCTTCACTGCGCTATGCGTGGTACGGCCTGATATCACGCATGGTTCTATCAAACTTATAAGGCGAGTTGACGCTTCGTTATGTAATTACGGTTTTATGACAAGGCTCCGGTCTTCAACCTACACATTTAACGAACATCCTTGAGTCTCACAAAAGTGTAATTTCCGATGCATTTTTCAAAGAACTTCTTTGCTACGCGTGTCGAGGTTCATGACGAGGCTCCGGCCTTCGACGTCTACAATTAATAGAAAACATCATTGAACCTGTTCAACGCATTTTATGCTAAAATAACTTTTTAATTAATGAAAACGCGCAATTTACATTTGAACTACGAGATATGTTGCCATCGCTCCGGCCACTCTTTTTCGCTTTGGTTCATCGGTCGCGACTTTCAAATCGATACGTTGAGAGGGATAAGACTCCATTTTTTCAGCTTACGCGACCATAAAAATATAATTAAAATTGAAATGAGTTGTTCAATGCCCGCTGTTTGGTTCTTAAATATCTTAATTATTCAGATAATAAGGACAGAATAGATGTTCCCCGTTACCACAAACACGCGTACGTACCGCAACGATTTTGCAGTACAGTGATGTTTCCAGTCTACTCTAGGGATGCGACATGGATGGCGATGTTTTCAAAACATCGATGTTTTAAGCATCGATGTATTAACCCCTATTTTTTCAACATCGATGTTTTGTGTTCGATCCTTTTTGTTTTTTCTTTTCCGGTGTTTTCTTTCTGAATGAAAAATTCCCATTATCATAATACAATAAAAGTTGAAATATGAAATAATAACTGATAATAACACTGTTATTCATGCGTTGGAATCAAAGGAACGCTGTTTGCGCTATCTTCATCAACCAAACTCCCTCGCTAGAGATGTCCTCCATGCCCTTGTGTTTCCTCTTTCTTCATTTTCATTTCGCACTTTGAGATGTGGGCAACAAATAGCTGTGCTCCTTTTTCTAGTACCCTTATTCGGCGAATTGATTAACACGAACACTGTCAAATTAAATTTTAATGCACACGAATTTAATGTTAGAGGCTACTATTCCAGACTAAAAACATGAATGTTGAAAAACCTCGATGGTTTTTAAACGATGTATTTTGAACATCGATGTTTGCTAACATCGATGTTTTGTTATCGATGTCGCATCACTAGTCAATTCTAGATCTCACTGATTCACATTCCAAGCATGTCTTTTTGCAGTTCTGTTCAAGTTCTCTGAGATTCGAGTTTTTTGTAAACGTATAGGCTTTAAAAATTATGATGAAAATAAAGCGAGAGGACGTCAGGAAATGTAATGCTCCTGTGTGATAAGTTCAGCATGTACAAATAAGCTGGGTTGATTTTAATTTCTCAAAAATTTGACAACTTATTAACAGGAAATTTATTGCACTGTTTTGTTCTTTTCAGGTATATTTTACTTCCAAGAACACTTATACCTAATGGCAAGGTCTTTAAAATGTGGGAAAAAACTCGCATTGTGTTTATTATTATTTCGATGTTGTTTTTTCCATCGTACTCTTATATGTGGCTTGTGTCCGGCTACTTGTCGATTGTTCGATATCTGCTGGATTTTATTTGCTTGTTGGATATGTGAGTAACTCGTGCGTGAGTTGAGGTCCTACAATGTAGGTGTTACACTAGTAGGTACCAGATTAATACACATGCCTTTTCTGACGTACATCATGTCCAAATCAAAGTTACAAGAGCGTACCCTTCCTGCCGTGATACTATCCAGTGAAAATATTATAAAATGAACGGACAGAGCCTACATAAACTCATTACTGTAAATGTATAAGCCAGACGAAAAAGACGGAAAGACGATTTTTTTTTATACATTCGTCTCAATTTGTATATAGTCACGCCTTAAGTCAGAAATGGCTAATGATAGAACTACCCGGTTAATTTTCACTTTAGATAGCGTGACCATGTGGAATGACGAAAATGTCTTATGGTGGAGCCTACTTCTATTCTATCGCCCCTCCCCCACCCGCCCCTCTCTGCCATGCACCCATTTGGAAATACGTGGTCTTCCGTACTCACTAAAACACTTTCTCTCTAAAAAATGTTTATATTTTTTTCTTATTTGGGTTTCCGGCTTCATTCTTCGTTTATTTTATAATTGAAAATAATAAAACAAATGTAAACTAAACAAAATATAATACATTGGTATTTATTTTTATTTTATTTATTTACGTCAAAAATAGTTAAATTGTGTGTGACTACATGGACTGACGTATATTCTTTTTGTAGAATTTTATATTATTCCAATACTTTCAATCAATTGCCACATTGTAAAACTTACTCTTTTTTATTTTTTCTTCACACGTATTAATAAAGAAAAGTTTGAAAATGATCTTGCCGCCGCAATTGATGTTTAAATATTATTAAAGTAATTTTAATAGAATACACATTTCAGGGTCCTTGATAAATAGTGGCTGACGGAATGGAGCCATTAAACACTTAGACAATTATAATATCTCCAAAAATACGAGATCACAGCATACCGGCTTAACAAAAGTTTTCCTATTATCTAAAATAACCTTTTTTACCTGTTTTCAAACATTGAATTTTGTCCTTACAGTTACTGTTTTACTTCAATTATACTTTTTGCCGAACTTTCATGAGTTTAAATAATTTCTTTACTACCAATTTAAAATAAAAGTTCAATAGTCTTTTCCAAATAGACGTGTTGAATAATTCTATGATTGTTGCATTACAATGGTACAATTAAATAGGCATTTGATTTTATGATTATTGATTCAGGTACATATTGATGCACGTTTGCTATTACACGAAGGAGGGTATTTTGGTGTCTCATCCTAAAGCTACTTTCATTAACTATTTGAAACATAACTTCATTATAGACTTTATTGTTTTGTTTCCTATGGATATCTTCTCAGAAACGATTCAAGTGGATGAAAATTTTGTCAGGTATGTATGCGATTTCGAATAATGTTGTTGTTGGGTATTTCTTTGCATTGGCGAGGCGAATGGTCATTGTTAGATTCGCCGATGACCAAACAAAATTAGAAAAATTGTTCATTTTCGTTATTTTAGAGAAAAATGGAATACAAGAAAACAATCTATGGGTGTTTTAATGGTATTAGTAAAATATATTATAGCCGAGAGTTCACTATATCCGAGTTCAAAATAATCAGAGTCGTCTATAGGTAATTTTGACTAGGTATTTAAGCAAATTTTCTGTGTAGTTAAACTAACAAGCACGATACCAGCTCCAACAGCATCCACAGAAAGGCGTTTTTCTGCTTTAAAAATAATACAGAATGTAAAAGATAAACACAAGGAGAAGAGCGAGTATGCAGCTTGTCCCTTGTATTTATTGAGAAAAGAACGCCAGGAATCCATAGGTACGAGTAGACCAGTCGGAAGCTTAGAGCTTGTGGCGGTTGGGGCTGTGCCACGCCGCTGCCGGTGGGAGATACCTGATTGGGAACAATCCCCGTCTAGTCGACGTAGGTCGGTCCCGGATCTCACCAGCCAGGAAGATCACCGTCACCTCCCGCCATAAAGCAAGCACTACGCCTTACGGAACTATTGATGTTAGCGGTTAACGCTCCCGGAATTACTAATCAATCAATTGGAATGCATGGGCGAGAAAGATGATCTCTACAACCGTAATGTAGGACATTTAGATTGATTGATTAGCGATTCCGGGCGCGACAACTGCTATGGTCACTAGCCCTATCAGTGTAATGTGTGTTTTTTCCTTGGGAGGTGGCGGTTATCATCCTTCGCAGGATGGCGAGGTCCGGCGCCGACCTACCGTCTCTTACCATGGTTTTCCTAAACCTGGTATCTCCCACCAGCGGAACACCGCCGCAGCCGAGCCAAGCTCCAAGCTCCCGCCTCGCGTGGTAGAGTAGTGCATGCTAGTGCACGTGTGTGTAAGTGACGGGTGAGGAAATGACAAGGAAGGAAAGATGGTAGGGTACTGACCCGATATTCTCTTGGTATTGTTCGGAGAAGCCAGAGAAAAATGTCGATCAGAGCGGCCTGCTGCTGGGATTATACGCCAGTCAGCGACTGAACTCGACATAGCTAAGTAGCTAGAGTCTAAAATCCTACCACCGTCGGGATTCGAGTCAAGGACCTCTCGGTCAGAGGAACTGCGGTGACATTGGTTGACGTAGGCCACCTCTCCCGGGCGTCGCATATGCAACTTCCGATCGTGACACATTCGGTCTGTTTGTTTTACTCAGCGTCTCGACCCGTGGGCGGAGAGTTCGGTCCGTGATTGTCACGTCCTTGAGAAGCGCAAAATGCTACAGTGGCAGCGACTACGCAGTCGATTGAAGTTTCATTTCGAATTGTTTGCACGGAAGGGATGCGCTTTCTTGTAGAATAATCAACAGGGGCGGATTAATATTTTTGCCGCCTGTAGGCACATCAAATTTGCCGCCCCCTGTTGAAAATTAATGTTACATTTCAAATTGTAACGTTTCCGTAACAATTCCTCATTAATTTAAACGTTTTAACTTTAAAAGTAACATATTTTGCACATTGTTTTCATAAATTAAATATTTTTTTTGGATTAGCTAATTTTGGATATAAACTGCATCTTCATAGCAAGTAACGTTCAACATTATTAACGTTTCAACACTGAAACGTTAACTTTAAAAGGAAACTAAAACATGACCACTAGAATTGCAACATGTTTTCTTTCGTCAACGGGCCTTAGTTTCAGATTCATATACTTCTGAAATCATAAGGTATACTCTAATGAAGTAGACAAATAGCTTGTATTAAATATTAATATGATATTTTTAAAATAAAAATATGATTTATGCTGTTATAGTTTTTAGAGAACCTAAATTTGTTTTAGAAAATATCAAGAAAATTTTGCGCCTTTGAAAATTTGCCGCCCTTGAAAATTTGCCGCCGTAGGCACGTGCCTACTGTGCCTATGCGTAAATCCACCTCTGATAATCAATAGTCATAATGAACGTCATTATGAATATTCCTAACGCATTTCAATATTGCCTTAATTTTTAATGAAAAAATCAGAAAAATAAGCTTGGTGTTGATGATTAAAATATCAGAATACCCTATAATAGTGAGACTCCTCCCTGCCCATGTCTTCAGAAAGATAGACCTGGATGTTGGATGTTGGGTAAATCTAGCGCAAAAATGATACACCTCGCCAGTGCCTTTTTGATATATATATATATATATATATATATATATATATATATATATATATATATATATAATTAATCGTACCAACCAAAAGTTCTTAACGAACATTCATTATTTTAGTAATAATAATTTTGTCTGTCACATGCGTCTTTAAACTTTGTTAACATGCATGCAACCTTGCAAGTTTGTTAAATGCGTTTGTACATATCTACTTGTTAAGAAATTTAATATCCTTAGCAACGTAAATATTCAGACATTGATTCTTCGCTAGTCAAATGTTCATTAAGAAAAACGTCATGGCGATGTACAAATCAAATCAGATTCAAACAATTAAGAATAAAAGTAACTGATACTAGTTTTGGGGATAATTATTGTTAATTTTTATATTAATATTATAATTAAAAATATATAGTAGTTAAATTAACCTCATTTTCCTGGTATTCCACCAAATGAATTTCTTCTCTGGTGAGTGGTAATCACATTCACGAGCGAACTGAAGGTGTCGCTGGAAGTCGATGAGTCAACTTCCTCACCGAGCGCCATTTCTTTAAGTTCAGTTCTTTAGGTTTAGGTTGCATTCATCATTTCTTTCTCGGAACACGGTATATGAATATTGTTTAAATAGATATATCGCTAGCAACACCTCACAATATTGTAGTAACGTGCCACAGCAACAGAATTCGTTTGATTACTATTGCAGTACTGTCGAAAGTTTCGCATAAATCGTGAGATTTTATGGTGACCGATAAAATGGTGAACATTCCACGAAGTGTTACAGTGTTATTACTGGCACGCCCAAATTAAAAATCTCGACTCCTCTCAGCGCCGCCTCGGTTTTTATTTTCTCGCACTTACTAACGCAATAAGAAAAAGTATTGTTATCGTGCCTCAGGAAAACGGCGAATGTTCGTCACGAAAACTCTCATTGCCGAGATCTGGTAGAGAACATGTGGATAAATCAAGTTGCTAATATAGAAAAATATCCTTTATCACGTGGTGTAGCCTGAATCTATATTTTTTCGCCCGTGATACCTAAAAATCGATTGACGTCAAAACGTCTGTCCGTCTGTGCACAACTCTTGCGCATAAACCGTTCAGCTGATTTTCTCAAAAATTGATATTCGCCCATCGTTCTGGCTGATGCCGCGGCCTCTGGATTTTGAAACCGATATATTTTTAATTTTGGGGGCTTTACATGAAGCCCCTGAGACATTTTCAAAAAAAAAATCGCTCCAATGTTTTTCTTTACTTATGCAGGGGCAGAACCAGAGACAAATTTTGGGTGGGGAAATTAAAAGTGATTTGGTCGAATGTGTCATTACAGATTTTCTAAAATGTCGCAGGCTTCACTCAGCTCATACCCTTCATTTCCCTCGCCTGACTTAAGTAATAAGAGGCGGTAAAAAATATGGTGGTAGTCCCATTTTCTGGTATCGCTCGATTTTTTAAAAATTGCAAAAATTATTTCAAAAATACAAAATTGAGATTTTTGTCTCAGAGTCAAAATGAGGTCTTACAAAAAGGATATGTACATTTTTGAACAGTAGTCTTGCATAATTTCTTTTTGAAATTAATGAAATATATACAGGTTTCACACCAACTACTAGCTACAAGGAAAATTGAATTAATGATAAGAAAAATAATTAATTTAATTTCAATTATATTTTAAATCCCTATATTAATTCTAGTTTTTCTTTCTCGCTTTTTATCCTTTTCACTTAATGTGTATTCTTCATGTATTGATGTATTTCTTTTTAAGCAATCCGCAAAGCTTAATAGAAATTTCGCGAAAAAGTATGTGCTGTTGTATCACTACTAGATAACTTTTGACCCCTGCAGTAATAACACTCATAACATATCTAGATGTGTTAATAGCTATAACAGTGTTCCTGTTCCCATTAAACATAGATATTTTCTATATGATTGGTTATTTTAGGTTACAAAGAGTATCATATTACGCCTACTTTCATAAATTACTTAGTGGGTATCGTCTGCGTTCATCGTCAGAATTCAGCGAAATTGGTGAAAAGAAAACTTCTGCGAAATGGTTTGAGTAAGTGAAGAAAAATTCAATATTTAAGATGCCGAATATATGTTGTTATATTTCAATAATTAACTTACATTAGCCAATTTATTTCAGGGATGTGCTGTTTTTTTTCTATTGCATTGTAGGGTTAAATGTATTGGCTTCAATTATAGTAATAATCAGTTCTGATGTAATATTCAATAAAGATGGAACTGAATATTACATTGAATACCCTCGAACATGTTGGGCAGCAACCAAACCATTCGATCATCAGTCGCTGGTAGAATTTCATTTAGTATCATTGTATTGGACGGCGTGCATGGGATTTGCAGTGGCCTTCGGGGATATAACTCCGCTGACCTCTCAAGATATGATATATTGTGTCCTGGTATTTTTACTTGGTAAATGAACTAATATAGTTATTATCCTTTATAGTTTCAAAAAAGATTAAATGATATGATGAATCAATGAAAATGTTGCAGGTTATGTACTAGTAACATATATGATGGTAAGAATCACTAGTAGGATAGCTGGTTTTGGAGTTTTTTACAATAATTATAAAAGGGATCTCCAACATATGATGGAATTTTTAATTGAGAAGAAAGTGAGTTCAACTCTGCAGAATGAGATATTTGAACATTTTGTTCATGTTTGGAGTGTAACTCATTCTGTAGACGCACAGTCAATTTTGGGCAAGTTCCATTTTGCTCTTCAACAAGATGCAGCGTACTTCCTTTATGAACCAACATTCAAGGAGGTACGTAAAAAACACCCGAAACTTCCGTGGATTTTTGGCTATCAAAATTTTTCCCCGAAGTATTTCGTAGTGCAGAATTTGGAGTTTTCTTGAGAATATTAGTATAAACAACACAAAATAAATACTTCTACCTCATCTTTTACTAGCAAAAATTATTTATCGTCTGCACCACAGGGCATCTCCCTATATATTTCACTCGGGATCCGACCTTTGCCCTCAATAATCAAACATCTCTCTGCTCCTCAGATGAAGACGAGTGTGACACGCGCCATCTACGCTCAGTGGTTTTTCTGCTGCAGAAACTTGCTGACAAATTCCCCCTAACTTCGGAGAGAACTTGAAACTATCTGTCCACTGAGGAGACAAAGGTCGTGGGATAGCAATAGGCATTAGTATACAGATCACAATAGTATCGTGTTCACAATAGTAAAGTATAAAAGGTAGTGCAGTAGCTGAGCTTTCATTTGTACTCAAGTGATTCATGTGGAAAGGTTTCTGAAGATTATGACGGCACGACACGAATTAATAGACTTCGAACGCAAAATGGTTCTTGTGACTAGGCGCATGCGATATTTCATTTCGAAAATCGTTATTCAATTCAATATTCCGAGATCCGCAGTGTCATGAGTGTTTCGAGAAGATATAATTTCAGGTGTAACCTCTCACCACGGACAACGCAATGACCGATGGCCTTCACTTAATGAGCAAGAGTAGTGGCGTTTGCGTGGAGTTGTCAGCGCTAACTGACAAGCAACTGGGCGTGAAAAAACGGCAGAAATCAATGTGGGACGTCCACGAACGTATCCGATAGGACTGTGTGGCGAAATGTGCTTTAATGGGCTATGGTAGTAGAAGACCGATTGGAGTGCCTTTGCTAACAGCACATCTTCTTCAGCGCATATCGTGGGCTCATGACCATATCGATTAGACCTTAAGCGACCATGTCTTGGTCAGATGGGTCCCGATTGCAGTTGGTAATAGTTGATGGTTGATGGTCGAGTACGGCGCAGATCGCATGAAGCAAGAACCAAGTGTACACGTAGGCTTCCGCGGCTCGAGTTCATGGCTTCTAGGCTGTCTGGGTGACGTCGCGTCCTTGGCAGAGAGGCCGACGTTTCGCGGCATCTCTGCCAACGACGCGGCGTCACCCGGACAGCCTAGAAGACAACGGACCAAGTGGCTTACAAAGCCCGTGCAATGGTGGCTTTATAATGGTGAATGTGTTTTGACATAAAATGGATTGGGTCCTCTAGCGAACTTCTTGGAGATCATTTTAAGCAATTCATGGACTTCATGTTCCCAAACAACGATGGAATTGTTATGAACGACAATGCGCGATGAGAGCGAACCACAATTGTTCGCGATTGGTTTGAAGAACATTCAGGACAATTAGATCGAACGATATGCCCACCCACATCTCCCAACACGAATCCCATTGTGCATTCATGCGACACAAGCGAGAGGCTAGTTCGTGCACAAAATTCTACACCGGCAACACTTTCGCAAATATGGACGGCTGAAGAGGAAGAATGGCTCAACATTTCTGCAGGAGACTTCCAATGATTTTTTGACGCCACGATGATTGCGACGATTGATTCACGCCACGTCGAGATGCTACACTCAGCCGGGCAAAAGGAGGTCCGACATGACGGTAGGAGGTATCCAATGACTGTTGTCGCCTCAGTGCATAAAAACGTGCGTTTCTTATCGATCCGCTCTTTTGTGTTGGTGTTTTAAATATATTACTTTTTCACGAAATGACATTTTGTTTTGGTATGGTCCATTTTAAAGGAGAAATTACTTGAGCTAAGTTTACTTTGTGGTATTTTTGTGCTTTATTGGAAACAAAGTTTTACTAATGGAAACAAATAACATCTTAATATGTCATTTTCTCATCTCGTCTCTCATTCATCTCTCTAATTTACGTCATTGTTCTTCAAATTTGTTCAACGTAGAATACAGTGTGCAAAATTGTTGATGTGTGGTTAAATCCAATTTATAGTATAATACATCCCTATATAAATTAGGCTTAACTCTTGATGCCACGATTGGCGATAGTAGTTAGGGGACCCATCTGAACCTAGGCCTCGTTGAACCTAAGCTACACTACACCACTTTGAACCGCCTACATTCACTGTCCTTAGAACTGCACAGTTTCTGCTTTTGGCATTTTCAAGTAGGTGCAAGATGCCACAAAATGTTACCAATTTTGAAACTGTTAACTTCTTTGGCATTATTTGCACAACTAATTTGTCAACATCTGCATCACCTTGCCTGTAGGTAGACTGACAGTTTGAAAGATGTCCTTTTGAAAAACGTTCTATTTAGTAATGATATATATATAACCACAAATTAATGTACGTCTATGTACCATATTCATATTAACTGATTTACATTACACTAAATCGAAACAATTCAACATTACAAAAGTTATAATAAAAATTATCCCCCAATGCCAGAAAATATTTGTTTTACATAGACGAATAATCAGTGAAAATAAAATAAATTGTCGATTTATTCATAACAAAATAATAATGATTTACTTCATTTGATGTGTCTTTTCAGTGTGAAGTATTTCGAACGGTGGATTATTTCTTTTTCCGCCAATTAGGCATGATAGTCCAAGAAGAATACTACAGGGAAGGTGCTATTATTTTTCGAAAAAATGATGTGATATCTGATGTATTCTTTGTTCATCGAGGAGAAGTATCGCTCATTGGAGCTGGGGCAGACACGTTCATGATTTTGAGGAAAGGCAGGTATGTGCTTCACGAGCGTTTGAAGATATTGTGATTTAGTGTACCAATAGCTAACAGTTGATGGGCTCGGTAGAATAAGGGGCTACCACACAGACACAGTTCTGAGATAATGAGGGTTTTACCTGAACTTCCCTCACATAACTCAATACATTTTTGAGCATTTAATCACAATACACTTGCATATGAGTTCATACTGGATTTAAATAACATATTAAACTGAAAGAATAATATTTGAAGTTTTGAAAAATGATAACAACTAAATTTCACAAAATATGTGGGATGGACCCTTGTTCTACTAGGCCCTTCGTTAATTTAAAGCCGGCACTTACATAAACTTAAGTCACAACAAGGTCACAAATAGTGAAGTTGAAATGTATGAATGAAAAACTTGTACTTTGTTCCTTTGGAAAAAATATGGAGTACATCAGTTACAAAACCTGTATTTTCCGTGGCGAAGATGTAGTAGGCTATTAATTATGATACGCTGCAAGTTTAGTAGATATGGTCTGTTTTTTTGCTGAATGCGGCAAGCTTTGCAGCGTAGTTTATTTTGACTAAAAACGGTCTTGTATTCGCCGCATTACTTATTTTTTACTTCCTCGCCCTTGTTAAGAAGAGATAATTATGTAATGCTGTCGGAAAACGGAGAATTTTCGGCAGAAAACTTATTACCGAGCCTTGGTAACGAAAAGTGGATAAATCCAGTTGCTCAATTTAGAAAAAAATCCTCTAGCACGTAGTGTAGCAAGAGTCCATCATCCCGAAAAATCGAATGAAGGCAGAACGTCTCTGTTCGTCTGTGTGTCCGTCTGTGAATAACGCTGTCGGTTAAACCGTTGAGCTCATTTTCTCCAAAACTGACATTTCCTAATTGATCTGGCTAATGACGCGGCCCCTTGAATTTGATACCGATATTTGAATTTTGAAGGGTGCTTTACAAGAAGCCCCTGGGATATTTACAATTAGCTTCTACAATATGAAGAATTTTCAAATACACATTGATTGTGATATGAGAACGCGATGGATTGTTGTTCGGAACAATGTTTGTAATTTTACCTGATGAAGGGGCCACAATGAGTTCCGAAACGGTGTTAAAAGAAGGGATGTAAATGTTTACAATATAAGATTCGTCAGTGTGAAATTGTTGAGGGGCGTAAAAACAATAACGATAATCGATTGTCCGTTGATAATGAACGACACGCCTTTGACTGATGTTAAGGCAACAAAATGTTGAGTTTCTTTATTCATTCAAACCTCAAATGGAACACGCATTTCATAATATTGAACCCAAAGTTAAGTTTATAATGCAATGCATTCATAAATCTTTCAAATTCAGTCAGCCTTCATGTTGCTCGTTGTGTATATTTCGCGAATGTTCATTCCCGCCTGAGATAAGGCGCAGTATTCTGGAGAAACATATCATATAGCTCTCAGACTTTTTGAGTACAGGACAGAATTGTATGAATAATAGGTAAATCTCACTCACGTGATTCTTGTAAATCTCCTTTTATTATGCTACCATTGCCTTGTCTCTCAATTTACGATTCAGTAGTCTTTGTAAAAAATTACTTACTCAAGGGCGTGAACACATTTCCAACCACTACAGATGTCTATTACTATAACATTCGACGTAGAAATCATAGTCATACATATGGAGAAAAAACTGCGTAATAATAGTATGTAAGCGTTACGTATCCATTTCTAAGGTCGAGAAAGTACGTTCTGAGTTAGCACCACTATGAATAGTTTTTATTAGTATATATCCGGAGGTCTTATTCGTGAGTCAACCACCATGTTATTTTCAATTAAGATTTATTTTTTGCGGTGCATTTTTTTCAAAAGGTTATCTTTGTCATATTGCTAATTTTACTGAGCACGGAATATATATTTTTCCAGTGCTTTTGGGAACATCGACGATTGCGCCAACTTCCGGGTTTCATGTACAGTAAAGGCGCTGAAACACCTTGTCTTGCTCAAAGTAGACAATAGAAACCTTTATTCGCTTCTGAAAGATTATCCTGAAATTGAAGATTATATAAAGGAAGTAGCTCTACAAAGTAAGGTGTGTATTTTAAAATGTGAGTAATGCTGATTTCAGAAAATAAGGTAAGCCTGATAGGGTAATAAATTAAAACTATTAGGCGGACAAGATGTGAGGAGACATAAACACGAACAACTGACGAACGAGTAATTGCTTGATCTTAATTCATGAAGAGCTGTGCTTCTAATGTTTTATATCCAAGTCTCCTTGGTTGTTGATGGCTCAATTAGAAGTAGGGGTATAGATGCATTTTGAAATAGGCTACTCTCCTCCTACTCTCTACAAAGGGCTGGGAGCTAAAACATGTACTTAACCCTTAGTTACTCGCGCTGGCGTACTTAGTACGCCTCTGGAACTGTTATCGGCGTTGATGTCAGATAACATCAGCGTGCGTTCTGACTATTGACCTAACTTCGCACAAGGCATTCAGCTGCATCCTCCTCGATACACAGTTACGTATGATTTACTGCCATGGCTGGACGATTGTATTTCTGTTGGAGTGTGTTCGTTGGTGCATTTTCTACGCCGCGCGGGTACCAATGTGAATTTTAATTTTCATTTAATAATCACATTTTTTAAAAATTTACTGATGTAATTAAACTAATATATTTTGTTTTATATTTGGAACAATACAGAGATAAATAATTTGTTGTAAAAGCAGATATGTGAATTATTACATGAATCGTCAGAAGACGACATTTGCAATGCTGCAAGTAATTCTGAGGAAGAAAGTTGTAGTGGCCGAGAGTGAATATGACACATGTTCTGAGCTTGATTATGCTAGTGATTATTCAAGCAGCGATTTAGAGTGTAGAGATGTTGTGATCGGCAAAGAGACAAGATAACAAAATGCAACTAAACACCGTTTGTTAGCAAATTTACAAAACTTGGAAGTCTCAAACATCAAGAATAACCACCAACAAAATTGAGAAATCACTCTCACACTACAAAGAGCAAAAAACCCCACTACTACAATTAATACTACACTTACTACTAACTGGTGCAACAAGTTTGCATGTAATTAACATATTCCTAATATCATCAAATGTATAAAATTGTTCTGAAGACTAATAAGCTAAATTTATTATTATTTATATTTAATCGAAATTGTAATAAGTATACATTTCAAAAAAACTAATTAGAATTTATTTCCAAATTTTATTCCGCCTTGCAGAGTTCGTTTCTCTAACAAAATTGGCTTGGAGTAACACGTACGCCGCACAGGTACGAGTGTGAGAAAACAGCCGAAGTGACTAGGGGTTAACATGGCTTATAACAAGTTGCAGTCTCTTTACAGTCCATATGTACCTAGTGGCATGCCCATTTATCTAGCTGGTTGGGAACGCATTTTCATGAACTAATATGTAACCATTTATTCAGTAAAAAATCGAAAACAAGCTCTGAAATATCTCCAAAGAAAAATATAAACATCATAAGCCTGTTTAAATAATTACGTCTAATATTGATCTTATAATTAAAATGATTCCATAAATGTTTAAGACAGTTAAATATTAAAATTTCTTTACATTTTCATTTGCTCAATTCTACAACGTTTCAAAAAAGGTATTTCTCGTCTTTTTCAAGTATTTAAAAAATATTTTGATAATAAATTCCACTTTCCTAGGTGATTATTTGTTCAAAATCTTTGAAGCTTGCCTAAAGCTAATTGTTATACTTTTTTATTAATAAATATAAACATATATTACAAAGTAATGTACATCATTTCATAAAAACTATATAAAAAAGTTTTATATTAAAACATACATCCACCAAAAAGGTTATGGGGCAAGTATACATTATAAAAATTTTAAAGTTCCACCTGTTATTTGATTATAATTTATTTATGAAAAATCTATATTAGATATACTGAAAGGAAAGTTAAAAGAAATTTTTAAAACTGTCTTAAAATAAGTGGGATTATTTTAATAATAATAATAATAATAATAATAATAATAATAATAATAATAATAATAATAATAATAATAATATAAAGTAATATACTTGTCACATGCTTATATGATACATATGTGACAAAGATAAAACCGAACCCATAACGTAATCACCTCATAATAATGTAATTTTAATATTGCATAAATACATGTATTTGCATTGCTCATATTTATGTGATACGACCGGTATACGAAATCTCTTTGACTACGCTGGAACGTGACTTGCCACACACCACCTCATGATGGGTTGCCTTCCAAAAGGGGCAAATTATTATGCCCCCCTTCCTTTCCGAAGGCAAGCTTCAGCTATGCTAGTGATCGCAACAATAATATTGCTCTGTTTCCAGTTGAAACGAGTAGTGCTACAACATGGGACAAATATTCTCGTATTATTATAACGATTACGGATTATGATGATATTGCAACTCATATCTTACTAATTTTTGAACCATGTCTTGAAAAATATTTTCAGCAAAAGAAGCGCGGGAAATTCCAATTGGCAATTTTCGAAATTAAGACTTTTTAATAAAATTCCGATGTATGTGTATATATATATATATATATATATATATATATATATATATATATATATATATATATATATATATATATATATTGTAACACTACCGATTACCTGTGGAATCGATTAGCGACCCTGCCGCTAGCTCAGATCGGTGATGGAAGGAACTGTTACACAGTACAAGAGAAACACAACAAAAAATAAACACTTGTTCACTGGTAAAATGATTCACTTTATTCCTGGGCAAAAAATAAACAAAATTGCACCAGGGAAATTACAATTTTTACACTAACAATGGAAAAGGAAAATTAAAGAGAAAATAAAATTAGGCATGTTAGTAATTATAGAAAAAGACTTATGACTAGGAAGAAGGTCAACTTATTACAACTAATATTTACATGAGTTACAGGATGATAATTTAACGTGCCCAAGCACATTACTACGTTACATAAATCTTGCGTGTGAATGCTCCTCGGGTCATTCAACCTCGTAGGGTCCTTTGTGTGCCCAGGCGGGCCCTCGGATGGCGTCTGGAAGGGGGGCGGCGGCCTTGGGCGAGGACGCGACCGCGGCCGTCCTTCACGCCTCTCGGCGCGTGCGTCAGCTGGGCGACCCTCTGGTTATTATGCCACCACTGGCAGCGATGTCTGGGCGAACTGGCAGCGATGTCTGGGCGACTGGAAGTTCTTGAAGATCGTCGGGATTTTTCTCCCGACCTCAGGCGCGGAGTAAACAACAATGCGTCCCTCTAATTCTTATGACAGTCTTTCGCATAGTCCGGTTTCAGAAAATCAAGAAATCCGTCACGAATAATTCAAATTCCAGAGAAGTTCCTCTATTTTACTACAGTCGACTCAATGCTCGAGCCCGCACTGTAAAATTCTAAGTCCGGCAGAGATAAACTTGTCCCTGACCGAATAAATATCTCCCTCCAAGAGAAGCTTTTCTCCCGACCTCTGATAGACCGAAGCTCAAAATTACTTCTGATATTCTCTCCGTCGAAAAAATTCTAAGTCCGGTAGAGGTGAACTTGCCTCTAACCGCACAATATTCCCCCCAAGAGAAACTTCTGCCCCGACTGTTCCGTCTAGAAAACAAATCCCTTCTGCCGTTCTCTCCATCGAAATCGCTCCAAGTTAACTCTTTCCCCCACCCCAATTTCTAATGTGTCCTAGTTCCCTTTGATAGCAGTGTCGCTATTGGTCAGAAGTTGTTGCGTAGTGAAATATTTTAACCCAATCGCAGCGTGAGAAGCGAAGGAAACTTCCACCCTTTGTGCAGGCTGCGAGCATGCAGGGTTGTTCTCGAACCTTCTAGACTCTGGCCCTTGCTTGCGTAGGGGGGCGCGTTCGATGACGGAAGTATTGCTCTGGGCTCCCCCGAAAGTGGGTGGTCTCGAAATCTGCAGCCGGCTGTGAACACTTGCACAGCGTCTGTCAACGGCAGTCCTCCAAACGGCCTGCTTAATGGGGAGGAGGCGGTAATGGCCTCCCGCGATAAGTGAAGTTGCACGTGCGACGCAGTGTTTACATCCCCAGTCGAACTCCGGGCTACAGCTGAATCTGTTTACATTCTCCCAACTGCCCCTCAGCCTTATGAAATTTTGTATGACGAAATCGGTTTCGCCACATTGGCCTTCCCCTCCGAATAAAAAAAAATTGGAGTTTGAGACATCAAATTTCGAAAAATGAGAATTTTTTTTGTTTAAGGAGAAATTAAAAAAAAATAGCGATACCAGAGATGAATGCTTTTACCCGTTATTCTAGCATAATTTTATTTACCATTGTAATTTAGGAATAGGATGCTATTTTTAATTAACCTAACAAAATTTAAGAAAATTGATAAATGTTCGGTGAGCTCGGGATACCCGTGAATCGTGTTCAGAGTTTGACAGTTTTTTGTAATCAACACTTTACTCTTTAAAAGGCCGCAAATTATAGAAGTTAAATTTTCCGGCTGGCAAGCCGTTCACATCTTTGAGAAGGCAGACATTTGGATGCGGGATGGCTTCAACCGTAAATGGACCATTGAAAAGAGGGAAGAATTTATGAAATAGGCCCGCGGGCTGATCGCTTACTCGGGGGGTCCTGACGAGTACCTTGTCTCCTACTTTGAACTGGTAAGGATTTTTGACCGCGGTTTCCCTCCTTCTAGCATTCTTAGTGAGATTATCCAAAATAATTCTACATCGATTTTCGTAATTTGGAATTTGCTGTCCGGACAACCGAGCTAGCAAGGGAAAAGCATGCTCCGGTTTTCTTCCAAAATGCGCCTCATAAGGTGACATGCCGATTGAATCATGTTCGACAGTATTGATCCACTCATTGATGTATTTTATCAGTAGGGGCCATTCTTTATGGTTCTGTGTCACGTAGACACGAAACAACCGGGAAATTTCCCTCATAATCCGCTCACTTGGATTGGATTGTGGGTGCCTAATAGAAGAGAAAATGGCCGAGACCCCTTCATTCTCAAGTGTCTGTTTCCAGAGTGCCCCAGTAAATTGAGAAGCATGATCACTGAGAATTTTCTTATACGTTCCAGCAGTTCGAAAGAATTCCCTAGTAAGACGATTTAAACAATTTTGCGCAGTAGGCCTAGTGATCGGATAAATTTGAGTGAATTTAGAAAAGGAATCACTTATGACCAAAACGTGCTTGTAGCCATACCTTGCCGTAGGCAATGGCCCATATAAATCAAGGCAGGCGAGTTCATTCGGGGCTGAAGGAATTATGTGATGCATGGGTCCTTCGTAATGCCTGTTGGGGAATTTTGTCAGCTGGCATGTCACACACTTAGAAACTGTAGCTCTAACATGCCTAGCCATCCCTTTCCAATACGCAAATGTCATCAAAATTTTAAGAATTTTATTCCCGCCGAAATGCCCATGCTTTTGGTGCACATGAATGATCAGTTTGTCTGTGATATCGTTTGGGATCCAAATCCGATATTCACAGGGTTGTGCTTTTGTCCGAAACATCACGAGGTTACTCGAAAGTTTTACTAACCCGGGATTCTGAGTCAATTTTGCGAAGAGTGGATCAGACTGATCTAAAGAATTTTGAATAAATAATTTGGCTTTGCCAATGATGGCATCCTGCTCCTGTAATTTCTGGAGGTTTCCGGGCCGCATTTCCGGAATAGGGGTCACATTTAGGTTAATCACATTCATGTGATACACTGTATCATTTTGAATCATGTGATTAGAAGCGTAAGGCAGCCTACTAAGAAAGTCTGCGATAGGGTTATTGATTCCCGGACAATGCCTGATGTCAAAATCAAACTGCTGTAGCCAAAGCACCCACCGTAGTAACCTGGCGTTAGTGCAGTGGCATCGTTTTAGGAAAATCAGGGCTTTGTGGTCCGTTACAATGTAAAATTTTCTACCAGCCAAATATCCCAGCATCTTTTGGAGAGCCCAAATTATGGAAAGTACCTCCTTCTCAGTAACAGAGTATTTAAGTTCATTTGACCTGAGCACACGACTAGCGCCCTGTGCATCGGGCCGGGGTCCCCAATCGGGCAGTTGTCTTCGCCGTGGCAGTGGGCCGCTACTCAGGGCATAGAGGAGAGACTTGTTCCCGGCGCCTTGGGAGTGGCGAATTGATTCGGCTCCGCTAGCTCTGAGCTGACGAGCTCTGAGCAGCGCGAATGGGAAGGTTACCGAGAGAGTAAACTGCGTCCTGTCGGCGCACTTGTGCATTGGCGGGGTGTGTGTGGATAGGAAATGTCTAGTGCCCACCCCGAGGTGAAGTCCCCCTGGTAGAACAAGTCATTGTGTGGTGTGGTAGATCATGCAGGGTTTCTGCCATTCCAACCAAAGTATTAAAGAAAAACGTTTGCCCGTTCAGCCTTTAGCCGGAGACCCCGCTTAAGCAAATCCTCACATACCATGCTGCCGCGAACGACTTCCTTATCTACCGACAAATACATTTTTACAAACAAGTTCTTTTCGACATTTCGAGAAACATGAGAGATCATGAGTTAATACCTTATTGTACGTGGCGAGACTGAGGCCATCGGGTCCGCTCTTGCGTCTGACCACGTAAATTGCGTTACGATTCTGTCACCATCTAGTGGAGAAAGAAGGTGTCATCTCGGGCGACGAAACAGGTGATTTGGATTTAGCTCAGACGCTTCTTTTAGGCTTGAGGATCTTTTACGAGGGACAGGACTTTTACGTAGGTTTACTCCCCTTCCGAATGAAGTCTTAAGAAGGCGCTCTTTTGTCCTTAAAAAGGCACAGTTTCGATCGGGTTTGAGCCCGCAAACTTGGGTACAACAGTCCGATACGCTAACCGTTATACCACCAAACCCAGTGAGTGATGGTCGGACGCCGGTCACTCGCTTACGTAAAAAGGCTTACGTAACCGTTACCAATAACTCGAGAACGTTGTTGTAGCACCAATATTTTTCCTTCATAGTTTAATCACCTTTTATTTTATTTAAAGGGTGTATACTACACCGAAATTGTTTCCATTAAAATTTTATTGGTGTTTGCCTTGTTGGTTGTCTTTGCAGATACATTTGGTCAGCGTTGCCAGTGACGAAGTCGATAGCTCGCTTCAGGACGCTACACTCAATGAAGAGCATGCTTCGATTACACCAAAAGCTAAAAAAGAGAAAGTGGTCACTAAGAAAGAGCCAATACAAATAGAAAAAATGTCAAGGTAATATACGAGTAGTTTAATTGTTTGTATTCCATTGAAGATGTATGCCCATCAGGATAGCAACGGTAACTGCGTTAGCAACTATTTCTTTAAGAATGTATTTAATAGCACACGTGTACATTATATAATAATTTCATCCGTTCCAGGAAGCTTCAATTAAACTGTAAGAAGGTTTCCAGATACATTCAAAAGATTTCGAGTGATTTGATGGTGCTATTTTCTACTGCAAGTCTTATTATTACATCTTACCATGCTGCATTTCAAGATCATAGTCTACCAGTATTTATTTTAGAAATTTTATTGACTTTAATATATTTTATCCATCTAATTCTGAGAGTTACGGTATGGGATACAGGAGAGGAAGTAGATGGAAAAACGAATTCAACTGCAGAAAGGCTTCGGTATGCATATCTGAAATTCAGAAATGATGGTCTTTAAAGTAAAAACATGTTTATGCAACGTATTGAAAGTATCAAATATACTGTATGTTTTAGACTTAGTAAATAGCTACCAAGGGTTGAAACTGGTTGTGTTTCAGGTTCCATGTAAAAACTAAACAATTTTGGCTGGATGTTTTCGGTTTTCTGCCCATTAATTTGCTAAGCTTCATAGCTCCACTACCTTTAGTACCAGAAATTTGGTCTTATCTCAATGTCACTTACATTGTCCGCGTAGTAAGTTATTTCATATACAATTTTATTTACTTGAAAAACATAATGATTAATTACTAATGGTTTTTAACCTTTTTCAGTGTCATATAATAAGCTACTTTAATATTAAAAGCAAATATCAAAAACTCAATGAGAAGAGTATCAAATCTAATTTAATGCAATTATTTATCATTCCTATTGTAGTCTTGCATACGGCAGCTTGTGTGTTATACGTAGTTGATTGTTTTAAAAATAATTGCTCTTCTGATCGATGGGCATATACACCGATATCAGGTTTGTTCGTAATATTTATATTATTTTATTTAGCATATTTCTCTTATTACCGATTCCAAAACTAAAGTTTTTGTTCAATGTAGGAGAAGACATTTATTACCAATGTTTTCTACATTTTTACTGAGTAACATTCGTAGCATAAAGAAGGTTATGTAATGCTGTGGCAAAAAACCACAATTTTTCGACAGTAAAACTCGCATTGTGAGGGTCTAATACAGAAAAAAAGAAGTAAAACATTTTCTAATATTAATAGTAGTAAATTACTCCCTCTAACACGTTATTGGGTCAGTTTTCCGAAATTGTTGTATTGTGATACAAAAGCGTTTTTCTAACGTCCGTCTGTGAACACCACTATCGCCTAAACTATACGTAGGATTTCTTCCAAAATGGATATTCCCCGGTCGATCTGGCTCGACTCAAAGCTTTGCGATTTTGAAAAACATTCATTAATTTTGGAGAGTACTTTACATTACTCTCCTGGGACATTTTCAAAATTTTCTCAAAAATGGCTCAAATTTTCTTCTTTTACTTTCTTGTAAAAATAGAGCAGAGCAAAATACACTTATAAATGTGGCATAGGTCCGATTTTCACTGTTAACTCTAAATTTTCGGTTACTCGCTTACAAAAACTGTTACAACTTGGCACGTTAGTTTTTGAAATAGTTAAAATGAATCATGTGAAATAGTAAATGAATGAATACAAATGAATACTTTATATTTAATTTATTTCTTTAAAAAATTATTATAGAATCTTCACTGAAATAATTAAAACATCAACACTTGAAACATCTGACAACACTAATTCGTACACCGGACACCTCTGCCATCCTAAGTTTTCTTTGCGCTCTTCCATTGACGATTTAAATATCCCTGTATGTGTAAATAGGGCCTGGCTCATGACCAGGTCTATTGGTATTGAGAGACCATCCAGTTTACTCCGCTGATAACATCATACAAACAAACAGTTCCTTTCAGCCCTTCGGGTCACACATATCCTGCGTCTGGGTCTTGTCTTCGTCGCGCTTCCCGCCGAGCCTCACGGCGTTGTCTCACGTCGCGCGCTGCTCGACTTCAAAACACAGAAGTAATTCTTCCGAAGACCTTTGGGTGATGATAGAAGATAATTTCATCATTGTACCCAAAACGTTGCCTCTGGAAATTTTTAATTGGACTTCAAGAACGAAATTTGCACCGCGACGATAAATTCTAATGCACAAATTAAACATCTACTCATTTTCGTTGACAATTCGATTTTTCAAAAGAACACATTTTGACATATTGTTCAAATGAAAGCATTTCCTCCAGCTGAAGTAACTGAAATATTGTAACGATATTCTGGAGATAGTGTTGAGAAGCAAAAAATTACTTGCCGTAAACCTGTAATTGTAATTGTCATCACAATTTCCAGCATTCAATTTTTTTATATTACATTTAGTTATTAGAATATCATTTAGCAATTTGAGACAATAGTTGACTTTATTCTGTCCACAGCGTATAGACATCACATTCGACACTTATATTATCTAATATTATGCTTTTGTTTACAGAGGAAGATGAACCAAACTTCATTTGTAAAAGCGTATACTTGTGTGCACTTTATTGGGCAATTGAAATATATAGTTGTTCTGGCGTAGGTGATATTGTGCCCGAATCAATACTTGACGTAGCTCTTATGTTGATAATGATAATTTTTAGTAAGTTCGTTGTCTGCAATTTAGTCGGACATGTAGCTGCCATTGTGGCAGAAAATTTCGTCAGTGAAGGTAGTTATACATACGAAATGCCTATTCTCAGGGTAAGCATAGAATGCAGATGAAATTATAAAGTTTGAATCATATTCCTTACACATTTAATAATAATCTACATCATTACGTTTCTTTTCAGAAATATTTAAAACTTTGTAATCTTTCGGCTCCGCTAATTAGCCATATTGAATCATATGCGGAGAGCTTATTGTACGTACAAAATGGATTACAAACACCCAGATTCTATGATGAACTACCTCGATATTTAAAGAGCTCTCTGATGAATGAGGTCTTTGGATACCACATTTTCGGCGTAAGTTCTTTGCTTCTAAATGTTGACAGTAAAATTAAATATATTTTTTATTGTGTTTTATTCAAACAACTTGGATTGCAAATTACAGTTTAGTCATATTTCTTAACAAAATTAATATATTTTACATTTAATTCTTAACACATTTACGATAAACATAAACTACCGCTTCATTCAAATCTTTTTGACTCGTCATGAAACATTTCCACTCTCACATTTAGGTTTGCTTCAATCTCCTAATCTTAAACTTTCAGGCACTAGATTTTCCTCCTCCATTCTTTCCGTTTTTACTATTCTCCACCATCTCGACACACTCTAATTCCTCCCTCCGTTCCTCCCACCTTAATTTCGAAATTCATAATGACCATGGTGTTTCTGCATCTATCCCACTTCTTGCTTTATTTAGAAACACTTCCAGATCATCATATTAAAAAATTCTAGTTGCCTATATCTTCTTCTCCATTATTTTTCCTTTGAAAAATTTTCTTTGAGTATTATGTGACTCTAATCTTCTGCCACCCAACCACACGTTGTACCTAATTTATTCTCTCTCTTTTGCCGACAGTTTGTAATACATTACGTATCCTTTACATGGCAATGATGATTTCTTTCCTTTTCGCTCTTTTATGCTTTAGATAATCACGAAGTCTGAAAACCAGTATTCGTCGATATTTTGTGACTAATGTCTGAATCTGGCTAATTGGCAAATTACATTATTCAAAACGGGTGGATAGAGACAGAAAAAGGTATATTTTCGAAGCATACTTTGCACTTACGCCGGATAAGTGCCCATTAGTCCACACGAGGTGGCTAGATTTTACAAACCAGCCACCCTCCTTTTACAACGGATATGAAGGTGGCCCTGTGTTAATGACAGGGTGTCGAACTAAATGTGTCACCGATTGTTTCTTAGATAATTCATGAGTCGCACTAGATATCCCGTTGAGCATCTCAACGGCAGTAGCAGTAGAGATTGGAAAAGCAATTGAGTTATAAAATAACGCGTAATTCACGATACCGCCGAGAGAAGAATAATTTATAAAACAATGGCCGACAAAGGAAGACAAACGTCGCAGCAGTGATAGGCAGCTGTGTTTCTCTTCCTTGAAACGAAAAGTCTTGTGACTCAAAGGCGTTTTCGACAACACGTTGACACACGATGGACCCCTTGCAAGAGAATTGTATTTGGATTTCTTACACTTTTGTAATTAGGGTCACTTTTTGTTTATTCAGTGTAATTCAGTACGAATTGTTCCTATGAACAAGTACGTGCTTTTGTGTCACATATTAGTTATTAAACTTGTGTTTTCGTCAAAATAAATAATCAAAAATTCACTAAACCCTCTCAAATATCGAATTTCTAAAAATGTGCATTTGACCCCCATTTCCCTCACATGAAGTTAATGGGAGTCACAAAAAAATATGAAGGAAAATGAACATATTAGTATTTCGAACAGTATTTTGTTCGCAATAATTGTAGGATTCTAAAGTGATGTGACTCCCAAGGTTGTCCAAGATCAGCAGCACTGGGTCCTGGGCAATTGGTCACGTAGGCTTTTAAAGTGTCTAAGCCATTCGATGAATTCTTAATCTGTACAGCCATTCTTCCCAGAACACCAGGGGCATTTCAACCCATTCAGATTAATAAATTATTTTGTTTTGGGCAATGGCAGTCACGCTGCGATAATGAGAATGACTGCCCGCTATTTCCTCACAAGCACATTTTTATCATAACTACTTATAAACTTTTGTTTAAAATAACTTGCAATTGGTATTGTAGCGATACCGATTTCATCATAATTTTATAAACAAAATTCACCGGACCAAAATTTAAACAAACAGACTCGGCCACCCGGATTTCTGCCGAGAGATTACGCAAGCGTTGCACGTGCAACCTCGCTTATCGCGACACCCATTACCGCCTACGGCACATTAAAATAGTCGTTAAGAGGGTCGGCGTAGAAAGATTCACTGGGCACACGTGTTCACTGTGCCGGCTGCGAAATTTCGAGATCGCCCGCTCGTTTCGGGGAAACCCAAATCCATAATTCTTTCACGGACAACGCGCCCCCTTATGCAAGCATCGGCCGACGTTCTAGAAGGAATTAGAACAACACTGCATGCTCGCAGCTAGCACAAAGATTGGAAGTTTCTTTCACTACTCCCATCACGATTGGTCGAAATAGCGTGATGCGCAACAACCTTTGGCCAATAGTGACTTGACTTTTATAAGGAGCTAGGGCACATAAGAGAAATTGGGTGGGGGGAAAAGTTAACCTTATACAATTTCGACGGAGAGAATATCAGAACAGGCTAGGCAGTCGGGGCAGAAGCTTCTTACAGGGAGCTATTCTTCGGTCAGAGGCAAGTTCGCCTCTGCCGGACTTATAAACTTTTCATTAATAAGACGGGGCCAGAGTATTAGGCGTCGGGGAAGACCAGTGTGTCTCTGGAAAACTTATTATTTTTTGAGCTTGAATATTAGACTGAGGGCAGTTAAGAGAGAAACTTATTTGGGGTGGGAATTATTCGGGCGAATATGCCTATGTGGGGACTTATGTTATTTTACTGCGAGTTTTGAGCATTGAGCCGACTGCAGTTGAGAGAGAAATTTCTCTGGGGTGGGTTTTCGTCGTAAAGAGAGGCGAATGTTTCTCCGATCAAGTTCTAAACTGTCCGAAGTTGTGTTCGATAATTATCAGAAAAGTCAGAGAGAGACGCATGGTTGATCGCTCCGTTCCTGAGATCGCCCGGCCACTCCGAGTTTCTACCAGTCACTACCAGAACTTCCAGATCAGCCAGTTCAGCCAGACTACAAAGGGCGCCGTCAACGAGCCACGCGCCACCGCCTTTTAGTGACGTCACAACCGACCGCCAGCCGTGGCCCGGAGGGTTACTGACCTCCGCTGCATTTTTCTGAAGGACGCCCAGCCGCCGCCCTCGACCGCACCGTGGCCGTTCTCGGCCGCACAAAGACATTTTTTCCCAGGCAATATCGCTCAGGGCTACCGCCCGTTTTTTTGTAATTTTGTTTCGTAATGCGGTGTCACGCTATGACACACTGAATTTTCACCAATTGTAATTGTTAGTTATAATTCTTCTTAGTTTTTTAAGCTTAACTCCTATTACTAACTTTCCATCTTCGTTTATCTTCATCTAATTTTCCCACTATTCTTTTTATTTGGTTTAAGAGTGTAACTTCCCTGGGGCATCTTAATTTTTGTTGCCCAGAAATAAATGTGAATTTTTACCAGTGAACAAGTGTTTATTTTATGTTTCCATCGTACTGTGTAACAATTCCTTCCATCACCGACTTGAGCTAGCGTCAGGGCCGCTATCCGGTTCCCCAGGTAACCGGTAGTGTTACAATTGGCTTTTCCAACGTGGGGCTCGATGAACTAATTACCGGTAGTGTTACAATTGGCGTTTCCCACCGTGGGGCTCGACGGCCTAACAATTGAGGTTTTTCCACGCCCAAATTTCAAAGTTAAATTTGACTAAATTCTTGTTATAAATGGATGGAAGGACATTGTTACGAGAGAAACAATTTGTGGACTGGTAACGATTTGCTTTATTGTTGTATTTTGTTTGTGAGTGCTATTGTGTTGTGCCTCGTGTGTTGTAATCGTGTGCGCGATTCATTCAAAACTTCCAAAATGCTGGACGAATCGGGTATCGATGTGGCAGAAGATGGGAGTTCGGGGGAACAATCACCGCCCGAGACCAACATTAATGACTTCTTGCAAAAACTTATGAAACAAATGTTAGAAAATAAGGAATCATTCACGAAACAAATGTCAGAAAATAAGGAACGGATTTCAGAGGTTCAGGAAACCCTTACAAAGCAAAATTCAGAAATTTCAGAGGTTAAGCAAACCCTATTAGAACAAATTTCGGAGATTAACGAGAAACATTCGCAGAGATTTGACCGGCTGGACGGCTGCTTGGCTGACCATGCTGAAAAATTTGAAAGGTTGGAGGCAAAATTTAATTGCGAGATTGGGATATTGCAGAACCAGCTCGATGGTAGATGCGGGGAGATTAAAAGTAGTGTAGAAAACCCGGGTAAAGAAATACAAAGTTCGAGGGCTGAAGTAAATCCGCATTTTGGGAATATTCAGCCAGAGATTAGTCAGAAGCTCCAAGCAGATGATAGCAAAATTGAAGCGTGCTGCGAGCCAATTATCGGAAGTATTACCGAGGTTAGGGCAGAAATGAGCGGAGAATTGACTAGAATTGAACCCAAATTTTGCGCAGAAGTCAGCCAATTTCATGAAAAATTCGAGAAATCAGGTACCATCGACGGGGAAAATATCAGGAAAAGGGAAGAAAATCTAAAGATGGAAATTGGACAAAATTTAAACCGGATAGTGAAAGAGGGACTAAAGAAGGGAACGGAAATTAACTCGACGGTGCATTTACTAGGCGTATTAGATCTGAGATTCTCGTGGATTCCCCCGCCAAATCTATGTTTCTGGGGCAAGCAGAAAGAAAATCGAAAACCACCCTGGCCTCACCAAACGGTTCTCTCTTTTCCTAAGTTTTTTTCATTTTTTTAAGTTTATCATGTTATTAAAATTTTGTTAGATTTAATTAAAATTAGCATCCTATTCCTAAATTACAATGGTAAACAAAATTCTGCTAAGATTCCGAGTAAAAGCATTAACTTCTGGTATCGCTATTTTTTTCTTAATTTTTACTCAAACAAAAAAATTCTCGCTATTCAAAATTTAATTTTTCGAACTCCAATTTTTTTTATTCGGAGGGGAAGGCCAATGTAGCGATACCGATTTCATCATAATTTTATAAACAAAATTCACCGGACCAAAATTTAAACAAACAGACTCGGCCACCCGGATTTCTGCCGAGAGATTACGCAAGCGTTGCACGTGCAACCTCGCTTATCGCGACACCCATTACCGCCTACGGCACATTAAAATAGTCGTTAAGAGGGTCGGCGTAGAAAGATTCACTGGGCACACGTGTTCACTGTGCCGGCTGCGAAATTTCGAGATCGCCCGCTCGTTTCGGGGAAACCCAAATCCATAATTCTTTCACGGACAACGCGCCCCCTTATGCAAGCATCGGCCGACGTTCTAGAAGGAATTAGAACAACACTGCATGCTCGCAGCTAGCACAAAGAGTGGAAGTTTCTTTCACTACTCCCATCACGATTGGTCGAAATAGCGTGATGCGCAACAACCTTTGGCCAATAGTGACTTGACTTTTATAAGGAGCTAGGGCACATAAGAGAAATTGGGTGGGGGGAAAAGTTAACCTTATACAATTTCGACGGAGAGAAGATCAGAAGGGCCAGAGCAGGAGAACAGGCAGGGCAGTCGGGGCAGAAGCTTCTTACAGGGAGCTATTCTTCGGTCAGAGGCAAGTTCGCCTCTGCCGGACTTATAAACTTTTCATTAATCAGACGGGGCCAGAGTATTAGGCGTCGGGGAAGACCAGTGTGTCTCTGGAAAACTTATTATTTTTTTGAGCTTGCATATTAGACTGAGGGCAGTTAAGAGAGAAACTTATTTGGGGTGGGAATTATTCGGGCGAATATGCCTATGTGGGGACTTATGTTATTTTACTGCGAGTTTTGAGCATTGAGCCGACTGCAGTTGAGAGAGAAATTTCTCTGGGGTGGGTTTTCGTCGTAAAGAGAGGCGAATGTTTCTCCGATCAAGTTCTAAACTGTCCGAAGTTGTGTTCGATAATTATCAGAAAAGTCAGAGAGAGACGCATGGTTGATCGCTCCGTTCCTGAGATCGCCCGGCCACTCCGAGTTTCTACCAGTCACTACCAGAACTTCCAGATCAGCCAGTTCAGCCAGACTACAAAGGGCGCCGTCAACGAGCCACGCGCCACCGCCTTTTAGTGACGTCACAACCGACCGCCAGCCGTGGCCCGGAGGGTTACTGACCTCCGCTGCATTTTTCTGAAGGACGCCCAGCCGCCGCCCTCGACCGCACCGTGGCCGTTCTCGGCCGCACAAAGACATTTTTTCCCAGGCAATATCGCTCAGGGCTACCGCCCGTTTTTTTTGTAATTTTTTTCGTAATGCGGTGTCACGCTATGACACACTGAATTTTCACCAATTGTAATTGTTAGTTATAATTCTTCTTAGTTGTTTAAGCTTAACTCCTATTACTAACTTTCCATCTTCGTTTATCTTCATCTAATTTTCCCACTATTCTTTTTATTTGGTTTAAGAGTGTAACTTCCCTGGGGCATCTTAATTTTTGTTGCCCAGAAATAAATGTGAATTTTTACCAGTGAACAAGTGTTTATTTTATGTTTCCATCGTACTGTGTAACAATTCCTTCCATCACCGACTTGAGCTAGCGTCAGGGCCGCTATCCGGTTCCCCAGGTAACCGGGAGTGTTACAGTATCAAATGATTTTCTGAAGTACTTCCCTTTCAACAAATTTTAATTATTCCAGAAATCTCGGTGTTCATGTCAGTAAGACATTATTTTCCGAGAGCACTCTCTAACCAAATCATTCCCTTCCCTGGTACGAACGCGATAATCGTCGGTGTAGGCTTACTTTGGCTACGGCGATCAACTAGCTATAGTTATCATGACTAATGGTAGGCAGAATCATATGTTTCTGCCTTTCAAAATGGTTTGATTACAATACTTATCGACAATCTACCGCTGACTTCCAGTACCCCCGGTCCTCTACTGTATGCGTCTACTATCGAAGGAGACCTCTTGCTCTATCGTGTGAAAAACAAACAATGCCTGTTGCTCAAATATTTATTATGTTATTATGTATATTACTTTTGCCAGTTTTTTACTGCGTAGTGTACCTACGAAAATTATCAAATTCATTTTCCAAATTTGGGCGCTGTTCGGGCGGTATGCGTTGATCAAGTTTATCAGCTGACTATCAAGGTAACATAAAGACGTCACCGCGGGCGGGCTGTGTTATCACCCGTCACTCAAATCTCGTCAGTTATATTCTTTGTTTTTCCGAAATAAATCTTTTCTGCCAAATAAGGTAGTAGTGTCCTGCCAAACAAGTATTGTTTTTCAGCTTCTGGGTCAATGACCTTCATTTCAATCAGGTTTTCGTCCAGTTTCCATGATCCTTGAGCAAATGCTGAGATGACCCCTTGTTTTGCTTCTGGACATAAATGTAATTTCAAATTAACTTCTCCCCATAGCACGTCACACACAGTTTTAACTTTTTTTTACGTAAATAAGTAAACTAGAAATGATTCTGATTATACGTACTAATTTTAATTGTTTATTGTTACAGAATGTAGTTTTCTCAGGAAGTCACCCTGACTTCTTACGCCAGTTGGTTACATATTTAAAATACACGAAATATTTCGCTGGAAATATTATTGCTCAAACAGGAGAACTTAATGGCACTATGTATTTCATAGATCATGGAGAAGTTGAAGTATTATCTGTGGATGGATCGGAAATAACACTGACAGACATTCTAAAGAAAGGTGATGTGTTTGGTATGGTAAGTAATATGTCCTCAAGATGTAGTTTAATTTTCCATATCCAATTCATATCGAGTCACAGACTACAAGAAGGTTGTCATGAATTCAAAGTGTGGAAGTAGAAATGCAGTTTCAGCTATGTTCATATATTTTTGATGGAGAAACATCAACACACTCTCCTATAAATCACAAATGCTTCAAAGGCATTAAACCAAAATATTTCCCTTAAGACAGCATAAAACACGTTCTTCGCTGAATTCTCGATGAAACTAGTGCTGCTAAAACAGCACATACGTTCTTGTCCTTAGAAATACTAACGGAATACTTTTTACCGCAATTTCTCTCCAAATATCTGTCATCATTATTTGTAAAACTCAAATTTTGGAAAAATTAAACATGATCTTATTTCGAAATCTATCTAAACTCTATCTTTAATATTTTACTTGTAGGAAGACACCTAAAAAATTTTAACTTTAACAATTTGAGAAAAATTAGGATTTTCAACGAACATGAGACCTGCACCATACTCTTAAAGGTGCTTCACGCTGTCCAATAACAAAGTTTAATCAAAAATGTTGGAGCCATCTTTTTGAAAATTTTGAAAAAGTCCCAGGGGCTTCATTTAAAATAGCCCCCAAAAATTAGAAATTCGGTTTGAATTTCAAGGGGCTGCGACATCAGCCAGACCGATTGCAGAGTATCAGTTATGGAGGAAATCGACAGAACGGTTTAGCGTTCGCCGCTAGCGTTGTTCAGACGGGCGGACGTTTTGCCGTCATTGGCGTTTTGCCTAAATGATGAACAGGAATTAAACCTTCTTGTTTAAAAGCACTAAAAGAACATATTATATTTATTCAATGCAAATAAATATTTTTTTAAAGTTTTAAGTAACTACTGTTTTATAATTTTCTTACCACTAAATTGCCACGTACTTATCGACTACTAATACCTTTTACCTTTTTTATCTAAGACGATCGCCTCTGATCTGCCCGGCTGCTCTCGGAGAGGGTCGCTGCTCTCTATATATCTGAAATTCTGACGGGCGAACAGGACGTATGCATAAAGGAGCTTTTGGTCCGTCGACCAGTAAAAGAGTTTCTGGCTTACACATTAAATTAAATTATTACGATGGCTGGATTACATATGTGTATTACATATAGTTACTACTACTAGTAGTGAAAATTACAATGACGCCATGATATCGGCAGATAGCCCAGCGAGGTCAGTCATTTAAGAGGTCGACCATCCGGCCTTCTCACCAATCTTCCGGTAGTTCCGTTGATAGAGGCGGCGACGTTCTTCTCAGTGCTGCACTTGTGGTTCGGCCCGACCAGGAGCGGGCGGACCTGCGTAGGCCCGGGGCTCCAGCGGGGGCTGTCTGCGGGCGTCCGACCGATGACCATGGCCGCCTCGTTGTACAACGACGCACAGAGCAAAGTTTAGGTTCATGGCAGATGACCAGAATAAGCTGACGGCAACGCCGAACTAGCTAACGACGAGAGTCTCCATACTTGGCCAACCGAAGCAAGCAACCAAGAAAACAAAATGCCAAAGTCGCCCAGCAAAAGCCAACATCAAAAAGCAAAAGCGCGGAAAAGATGTATAATCCCGATGTTTCTGTGTTTCGCTTGTTTTAAGGCTCGCGGTCCGTCCCAATCTAAGCATCCGAGCACCCACGTGACCCCCCGCCGCCCAATCTCTGCCACCTACGCCGCCTTCTTTCGAAGACCCCCCCCCCCCGCCAGGAGCGTGCCGACTGGGAGGAGTCTCGTGACGTCACCATCCGGGGTCGTAACTCATTCACGCCGTAAGAATATTTATGACGAAAAGGTTATCCCTCCGTCTTTCATAGAACGTGAAGAGGTTTCACTTTTGTCTTAAAAAGGGATCCATCTCCCTTCCCGCTGTTTGCACTGGTCAAGCCCCTTCCCCCATTAATGTGTTCCCATTTTGTGTCCCAGAACCTTTCTCACTCCAAAAATGGACGCTTCTCGCGGCCACACTTGCTGGGCTGTTAGGGTCACCCGCGCTTTTCCGTGGGCGTCAAGGGGTTAGTCTATATATAAAAAAAAACATTTGTGGCCCCAAAGATTCTCTCCCAGGCTCACACTACCTCTATCTCATTGAAAAGAGGCCTCTCATTGTCACGTTCCAGCTGTCCAGCCGTTCAACCTCGCCAAGGCCCTTCCCCTGACCACGCCTCACGTGCCCGCCACAAGAGCTGTTGTATCAAATGGATCCTTCCTGTCCCTCGCCGAAAGCATTGTGCCTCCTCCTATTGAAAAGATGTCTTTTATTGACAAGATGACGTCCATTGTCACGTTACCGCCGATTGACCGTCTCTCCTCGCCAAGACGATTCACACGGTCGCGGCACTAGCTACCTACTGTTACAAAACGCGTGTATTCATTAGTCAACTTCGTGTTTGGCACAAGATTCCAAAATATGATCAAACCGAACCTTTCTACTGTATAAATGGTTCCCGAAGATAATAGTAACTAGAGGTGCTACAGTATGGCACAGACTTTCTCGTATTAGTTTTATATTTTCTTTGGTCTGGACTAGCTATTCTGACTTGCCCTATCCTCTTGCCAGCTGCCATTTATTGCCGCCCAAAGTACTTTTTTTTAATTTTCTCAATTTTTCGTTTTTTTAAATAGTAGAACCGAATTATTACTTTAAGAATATTAAAGACGAGTAAATCCTTGATCTAAATGGCAATTTTCATTGAAAAATGTGGAGCCGTTTTTAAGAAAATGGTGCTTAAGCTGGGGTGCTGTGAAGGCGTACTTTGAACATCTTTACACAAAACTATTGAGTTTTCGAAAAACTTTATATGAAGTCATTTTAAGCACTTCCAGTCATAAATGCAATAGTGTTTGCAAATCACTGGAAATGTGCACATTAAAGGTGAGAGATATTTCAAATAAAAAATTACATTTGGTCATTTTGGGAGGAAAAACAAAAGAATACGGAACAATAAACTGTATATCGTATTAAACAGTGCAATTAGCACTGTTTGTTGGAAAAAATTTGGAGCCATTTTTTAGAAAATGGCCTGTGAACATTTCTGAGAAGGCAGAATTTTGATCTCATTTTCACAGTAAACTGGGTTTTTGAGAAACTTTATATGACGTTATTTGAAGCACATGCACTCTGAAATACAATAATGTGAACAAATTGCCGCTAATGTATATTAACAACGTGAGAATCAAGTAAAAAAAAATATATTTTTGGAAAAAACAAAAGGATAGGGTAATATAGCTTTAATGTCATCTTCTAGAGTACATCTAGCACTATCCCTACCAAAAGTTTAAAGAAAAAGTTTGAAGGCGTTTTTGAGAAATTCTTGTTTTTGTTATTTATAAGAAGAGAGAGGAGAGGAGAGAGAGTGCGTGTGCATGCATGTGTGCATGTGCGTGCGCGTGAGTGTGTGTATGCGAGAAAGTAAAAGGCTCTTTTAAAGATTAGCACAGCTTATATAAAATCCATCATTTTCATTGTGGAATTTGAGAAAATTGTAGACCCCCTTTTTGCCTACCCATTATCATTTGTCATTTCCACAAATTTTTGAATAGTTCCATTAATATCTATCTTAAGATATAATCTTTACAATTGAGTCAAGTTATTTGCAACTACAATCTCAGGAGCATATCACTAACGATCTTACTTTCCTGACATATCTTTCTGCAGACATAAATACTCATTGAAAAAATTCAATATTTCTCTTATAATTTGTTTCAACCACTTTGCAGATACAAGGACTGTACAAGAGTACTCCTCATACTCGCACATTCCGAGCTACAGCAGCTACTGGCATTCTTTCGCTGCATTATGACGACTGGAAAAGCCTTTTACCATTTTTTCCTCAAACGTATAAAGAATTATACGATAGGGCTTACCTTTTTTCTTTTCTACCATAATTCAATACTAATTGTGGAGAGTTCAATTATTATTGCAAAGATTGATTAGTTTGCTATTAACTAATGTCATAACCATTAATTTGATATTTATACTGTTTAAGGTACAATGCTCTTAAAAACTAAATTTATTCTTAATTGTATGTGAATCAATAAATTGCTGATATAAGTACAATTCAGTGCAAAGAAAAATTCAGTTTTATTTATGAATGTCTTCTCAATTGAATTTCTTCATAAAAATTTTCTTTCTTTAAATGGTATATTATATTTATGGTTAAATGAGTGTAAAGGAAATAAAAACTACAAGTATTTGAAATTTTCATTTTTACTTTATTTATATACAGCAAGTAATTAAACCATATATAAAAATTAATACAATATTTGTAAAGGCCATTTAGGTTTTCCCAAGAATAATCATCCTGATCAGGATCTTCATTATTTTGTTGCATTGAGACCATTTGTGCGGCTTCTTGCAGCTGCTGCCATTGTTGCTGTTCTGCAGCAGCTTGTTCTTCACGTGCTTGTGATAAAAAAAACTGCTTTACACCTCTTATAACTCAACCATTGTCTCCGCGGTAATAATATTATTCTTATAATATCAAGCATCAAAATATTTTTTTAGTGATTGAGTTTTTGGACTGCATATGCTTGAATGAAAAAAGAAAGTGCTCTATCTAGAATTCTAGATCATGCTGAAATACTTTCCTTCACACACAACACTTAATCAGGCTAATTTCAATAACGGTTTGTGGATTGTTTGAAAGAAAAAAATTAAAAATACAATAGTTATTGTAGAATAGAGTAAAAACCAAATTAATATAAGGATTTTCAATAGTAAATTATAATTAAAAGTTTGAACTTTTGCACTTTTCGAAAAATAAGGGATTTTAACAAAAATTACACCTGCATCTGTGTGTCTACGCTATCCGACTACAAAATTTAATCAAAATATTTGTACCCATTTTTTTTAATGTCCCAGATACTTCGTGTAAAGTACCACCCGAAATTATAATATTGGTTTCAAATTTAAGGTACCTCTACATCAGCCAGATCGATTGGGAAATATCACTTTCAGAGAAAATCAGCTCAACGGTCAATGGTTTAGGCACTAACGTTGACCACACACGAATGGACATTTGCAGTCGATCAATTTTTTGGTATCAAGAACCCACAAAGCATATATTCTGTCAGCAACCTAACGAAGGTTATGGGTCCACAAATGTTGACACCACAGTAACAAATGCACTCCTGAACTTCAACAGAAGAGGTGATTCCTGTTAGAAGAAAAGATAGGCTCTAGTAGCCTGCAAGCAACTTGTATTATTTGTAACTATCTCATATTATCTTCAGATGTATAATATTTAATATTGCAAACTGTATCGTACTTCTTCGGCCATCTCATGAAACAATCTCGGCAAAAGAAGTGCAGGAGATTCGAATATGCAATTTTCTAAAGTTAACAGGTTTTAACAAAAATTGTCCTTTTCTTCTTCCCCTTTAACTTGCACATCAACTAATGCTGAATTGAAACTGCACAGATAGCACATGCAATTGTTGATCTACAAATACAAATGCATTTCTGTAAGTTGGGATGTGGTTACATGACCATTGTAATTTGGGATGCGGTTACATCTGTCGCGACGGGACATAAGGGGATCAAGTATAGCACGTAGCCCTGGTATAACACATGTTTATTAATAAAGCTTACATCGTGGTCTCCGCTCCTGATCGTGCCACACGTGCCCCTGCGTCTGTCGGCTCCGGCGTGTCCGTCCGCGAGCTCTCTGGTGCAAGGCAGCGGTCCCAATGACCGTGAAGGCGCCGCACTGTGCTGTCCACACCGTCCCGCTCGTCTTCCCGACGCTGGCTGCTCCCCCGAACACGGCAGTACACCACCACACTCGTACTCGTACTCGTACACTACTCTACTCTACTGCCTCTTAGCTCCGGGCGCGCAGATTATATACCCGCCCGGGAGCCAGGGGTGGCCTGAGTCAACCGTACGGAGTGACGTAGACGCACGGTATACACTTGGGGTTGCTGCCACCCCCGGCGTGAGTTGGTCATCCCTACAGTACAGAGTTCACGCCGGGGAGGCGCTCAGCCTATGCGTCAGTATGCCCTGTGTGTCACGGCGCCCTCGCTAAGGGATGACACACCGCGCTGACCTCACCGGCCGCTGGCCCGCCCCGGCGCTTGGACGCGATAAGGGTGGCTCTGCAGCAATGTCGCATGGCGACACATCGAAAGTTGCTTGGAAGTTCATGAACGATATTAAAATTCATAGAAAGCTCTCAGCTTATACTTACATGTATGTACAGTAAATTTATTATTAAAGAATATGCTCAAAAATAGTTTTAAAATATTTTTATTATTTTTTTTTCCAGGCGGAATCTCAACAAGAAATGGTATCACCTTTGAATTTGTTAATTTGTCTTGTAGCCCTTTACTTTAGACAGGCAGATCTTGCTGATGTTTGAGGAAGAGAAATGAATTTTTTTTGTCACAAGTTTCAATGTAAATGGTTTGCAGATATAATGTGGCGTCACCAATTAATTAGTATAATTTTATTGTGGCGTCGCCAATAATAAAATAATTATTACATCTAATGATAGCTCCCGTCGAGGCAGAAGTGGGTCGAGGGACACTGCCTCCGCCGCGAAGCTCCTTTTGTTACGCAGCTGGGCTCGCCCCGACCGCATTCCGGCTCCTTTCAGAGGCGGACCCGTTTATTGCCCCCCTCATAAAAGTACATACTGGCCCAGGCCGAAACCCTCTCGGACAATACGCACCCTCGCGTCCTTTCTTCTGCCGCGCGACCGGGGAAGAACACGGAGCCCCGAAGGAGTTTGCACGGGTGTCGATTAGGCGAAGAAGACACATTTACAACGCGTCGTGAACGAGGCCTTTCTCGTTCGTCAACCGACCCCCCTTTCGGACAATGCCGCCCCCGCACCCGTTGGCACGTGCCTCGAGTAAGGCACCCGAACCCCACGGGGGCTATTTATAAATTAAATACAGCAGGCTGCCGATAAGCCTTTTAGCCGACCGTTTATGACCCGTGAAATGCGCTCTTGCATGTGCACGTGTCCAGACAGCTGCGAGGAGCTCCTGGGACATCTGACAAAGAGCTGCGAGAGAGAGAAGAGAAGCCGGTGTTAGACAGAGAACGATTTACGGAAAATTACAGGAAAATTGCCACATGATTGGTAAATCAGAATCCTGCGACGCAGTTACCCTCAGCCAATGGGAAGCTTCGCCATGAGGGAAGGGATAAATTCAGAGTTAGAAACATCTTGGGAAGGGGAAAGGGAGTTTTCATAAATACGAGATGAGAGAGGAAACTTGACACTATGTGATCGGAGCGCGACGGGGGAGGAACACTCCCAGAGCGGAGAAGTACTTACTTTAACTTTTGGGGGAACTTTTGCGATCGGAGTGCGACGGACGAGGAACACTCCCAGAGTGGAGAAGTACTTTTGACCGGAACATTACTTGTTACTTGTTACTTGGTCACTTGCTTACTTGGACTTGATACTTCTTGTTTACTTGGTTACTCGAGCACTCAATCAGATTGCTTGCTTACATTAATTTTACTCAGTAACTTATGATCGGGACGCGAGTTGGGAAAGACTTTCCCAGAGTCTAGTTAGTTCGAACGCGACTAGTGGACTGTCGCGGAGGAAACTCGGGCGGGAGATCACTGGATCCCGCGCTATTTCCGCATCGGCCCGTCAGCCTTCGCCGCCGCTCGCGTCGGGCCCATTGATAGCCTACCGTATTACGTCAACGCCCGTGGCCACTCGCCCGACTGAGCCTGCTCGAGTCGGCGATCTGAGATTGCCGCTGCCAGCTGAGAAGAGACGCGCCGCAGAAGGTCAGCGTCCTGGGACCGCCCGCCGCCCCTACCTCCGAGGGCGCCGCGTGACCAGCCTGGGACTCAACATAGCCGGCGGTGAACGATACGAGGCGAAGCCGTCTCACAGGACAATTTTAACGCCGAGAAATTGTTAGTGGCCGCGCTCAGGCCCTGCAGATCTTAAATGGTGAATAGCACGTTTCATCAAAGAGTAAGCATAATATGTTAGTCTTAAGGGAATTAGCAATTAGTAATAAGGACAATGAGCTCACAGAGTAGAGTTAGTAAGAAACTTGCGTCGCCCTTTGCGACATGTAACTTCCCTGGCAGCTCACGGTGCCAGGAATAAACTATTATTTGTTATAAATGACTCTGTGCTATAATTCATGACCTCCCAACACTTCCATCCAGTCATATTTCAGGAGCTGAACCTGGCGCCCTCCCTCGTGCTTGTTTACAATAATTCAGTAGTTTAATTCAGCTCATCCCATGTATGAAAATCATATATGTGGAAAATAGAATGTAACAATATTTTTTGAAATGTATTTGATATTCTGTTTCAATAAATTACTTGATATGTAATATTTGTTTTATGCTTTTATGTTTAGATAAATTAGAAAATAACTGTGATTGTCATCCAGTGAAGATCGGATATTTATTTAACACAGTCATTAATGAGACAGGAGGAGCAGTCGAAAGGGTACAATAGAAATACTTTAATGTACAATCTCTTTGATTGACAATCTCTTTGATAGACAATCTCTTTGATTTGATTAAAATATTTCTGAAAATAAATGTATCTGATGCCTTATCCTGCCGATCTGCTTCAGCCAAGTCAAGGTCTTGAACTGGTAATAATAATGGAAAAGACAGTAAAAAAGTCTAGAGTACAGAAATCGGCTTAAAATTTTTTCCATTTTATTTATTTATTTACCTCAAAAACAGTTAAAATGTGTGTGGGATGTGCTACGAGGAGAAGTTAATTTGAAGCTTTATTTATGTCCAGAAGCAAAACAAGGGGTAATCTCGGCATTTACTTGAGGATCAGGCAAACTGGACGAATACCTGATCGAGATGGGGGTCACTGACCCAAAAGCTGAGGTACAATACTTGTTACAGGTTCTTTAGAATTATACAAACCACATGTAAATAATTCACTAAATGTTGTTGTTAAAATTAATATTACTTTCCTTTTGGATGATCGGTCTAGTCTCTAATTGTATAGAAACAGTTGTGCTGCAGAAAAGACGGGACTTAAACTTTTGTATCAAATTTAATCATTTAATGTCATTGGCAAGGTGTTGTAAAATAATGTTCATGTATTGTATGTTAATTTTTTGTAGTGGGCTGTTGATACTGTCACCTGATGAATATGATTACTACGTTGAGTGTTGTAGTTACAGACATTGGCATTTTTTGAAAATTAATTCCCGCCTTTAAGTAAGTTATTTTTGACAAAAAACACTGATTCATATATCAAGAGACAAGGTAATGGTAAAATTCCTGGATTATTAAAAAGGGGCTTACATGTGGGTGGGATTTGCTTATGATGCGTACAATACTTTTTTGTAATCTAAAAGTCTGGGAGCTATAAGATGTATATCTCTAGAATATTATGCAATATATCAGGCGGAAATAGACATTCGTGAAATATACTCAACAAGCAGTATAAGGCTGAATGAATATGAAAAAATCTGAAAGCGTAAAGAACTTAATTTAGTGTTCACTTCACTTAAATGGACATTCCATTTAGTGTTTGAATTGAAAGACCTAAAAATTTTGTTACCTTAACATCAGTCAATGAAGTACAGGATTGTTTATTTGAAATGGAAAACACAAAAACACCAAAAGACACCCCCATTGCAATTTTTTCAGACTCGCTATCAACTTTGAAAGCCATCGAGAACAGATTCAATTCCAATCCAATTATCCAAAAAATCCAAGAAATACTAGAAAAGCAAGCTATAAAGGGGACCCAAATAGAAATAATATGGATCCCTTCGCACAATAAAATATTTGGCAATGAGAAAGCTGATGCAGCCGCTAAACAATCACATCAATTACTTGCGCCGACAACCAAATTCAAGGCACCTTCCAAGACTGCAAAAAGTTTGTAAAGGACTCCTGCCTCAGCCATTGGGACTCTATCTGGAAATTGGATGTCTCCAAACTCCACTTAGTGAGAAAATCAATTCTTGAACCAACTCTCCCCGGTAAACATTTTAAGAGAAGAGAACAGGTTGTAATCACTAGACTAAGGATAGGCCATTTCAATCTCAATTTCTGCCACCTATTTAAGAGATTAGATCCAGAACCCTGTCCAAAGTGTGGTGCAGCAGTCGCCACCTCCCACCTTATTCTTGAAGGCCCTGGTACAAATGATATAAGAAAACTTCTAAACATTGAAGGAACCCTACAACCACTACTCAGTTCCACAGACGGGTGTGCCAAAATAATAAAATTGTTAACAACTACAAAAATGTATAACCTTATATAGCTTATTAATGTAATAGATTAAACCGTACATATTGTGTAAAATGTGATTAAATGTAACAATTCTGTTCATGTAATAATTGCAACCTTTATGATTATACATACAATTGTACAATGACAGGGGTCGCTGATGACCTAGATGTCATAAAGCGACCATAAATAAATAAATAAATAAATAAATAAATAAATAAATAAATAAATAAATAAATAAATAAATAAATAAATAAATAAATAAATAAATAAATAAATAAATAAATAAATAAATAAATAAATAAATAAATAAATAAATAAATAAATAAATAAATAAATAAATAAATAAATAAATAAATAAATAAATAAATAATTTCGCTAGAATCGCTTCCACATCGTTTGGAACATTAATTTAATCGCCAATCCAAAAACATTCATAATGGAACGTGCGATTGTGGTTATCCAGAAGCAAGCAATCGACTTGGGTTCGTTTCTGTTTGGCGCGTAATAATTCAAGGAGTGTCAACTGTTTCTCTCAAATCTCAGTATTACGAACCCTTTTCCACTACTCTTGGTACGTAACGTACATTGTGCTTTTTTAATTGTATTTATAAAAATCAAATGGAATAAAGTCAAATCAAATATTACACACGGCAATAAAGACACTTCATGTTGTCGCGATATGGCTTTCCGGCCCTCGCGACACGCTGCCGTCGGCAAGTGACTAGTTGTCATTTGCCGACGCCAGCGTTCCGAGACTATAAATTGGCGAGGACTTCGCACCTCGCCCCTCTTATTTCTCGTCAACTTGTCGGAGCCAGCCGTCGCCACGCCACCCGCGCCCAGGTAGCAGGGTAAGTGAAATAAACTACTTTAGAAAATATACTCTCTTTTCTTCCTGCACGAGTTTGTGGGGTCCTCCCTCTCCCCCTCAACTCGCGACATTGGTGTCAGGTGGGGTGTTAAGGAACCCCTACATTTTTTTTTCTTTTCCTTTTTCTTTCTTTTCATTTCTTCGTTTTTACCATCGTCCCTGGTGCAGAAAAATTCGTTTCTCTTCCACTCGTTAGTTCAATTTAATTTTTAAAAAATATATTTTCAACATGCAGCGGGATTCTTATGTATCAATTAATATGGGCTGCGATCCTTTTCGGACAGAGGACGAGAGGCGGCCTTGCTGCAATTGCGAAACGGCGGCTCCTGCCCACGTGACGCAATTGCACCAAGATTCTTGGGTATCACAACCAGCGCGGTACCCGACCCCTTCCCCGTATGCCCCGGCTGTCAATATGATGGGTGCTTCAAATGATACGAAATCCCCCTCCCAACCCATAGGGCAATCTTCCCACGCACTACAGGCAGGGCAAACAGGCGGAAGGTTCCCCGTAGCCTGCCCAGTGTTACAATACGTGTTATTAATACCTCAGTTTGGGGGTGACGAAGAATCACCCCAGGAAGCCCTTCAGGACTTTCTTACCATAATGAATACCGTGGCAGTTTCGGCAGGATGGTCTGACGCTGACTGTCTGCGAGCAGCGCGTATCCGCATTTCAGGAACCGCTAAACGTCTTTTACGCGACCATCCGGCAGACGCGCAATCTTGGCAGGCAATGGAGGCGTTCCTTCGCGAATTCTTTTTCACGAAACCCTCCATTGCATCGCTCGAGCGCGAACTGAGTAACTGTGCTCAGGGAGCGCACGAGTCGCTGAGAGCGTATGTGGAACGAGTACATCACGTCACACGTCAAATGCGCGAACTGGTCCCGACGTATGGCGAGGGACTCACTGGTTCGGAGTTCGACAGGCGTGTAAGGGATATTTTTATCCTAGGGCTTAGGCAAGAGCTGAGAACTTTAGTCCGGAGGGCAAAACCAAACTCATTTGCCGAGGCCGTGAGGGTGGCCAAAGATGAGGAACAGTATATACGGGATGAGTTTACTGTATCACACTATCTGGCACAATCCCAACAGACTTACGCAAATCAGACATACCCATTAGCTCAACACTCACACTGCGCAACACCTCAACACGGATACGACCAATTGCACACACCAACGCCAGTCGTTCCCAATTTCCAAAATTTGAATTCCTCTTCAGCCATCGCTATTCAACACGCTCGCCCTTCACCCGCAGCCGTTCACCCCGCTTACTTCAGCCATTGTGCAGCGCGGCCTACTTCCTGTGTTTCCCAGCCGTCAGCACACTGCCGACGCGACGCCTCTCCGCCGTTAGGACAGTCATCTCGAGGGTCAGCAAATTTAAAGCATACTCAGCAGGCACGCTCAACCTCAACTTATCGACGAAAAGGAAAACCTTTCTCGGGGAAATGTTTCAATTGCGATGAGGAAGGGCATCATTTTCGTGAATGTCCCACTCGCTCCTGTGCTCTCTGCTCAGCGGTAGGTCACGTGCAGGCAGAGTGCACTCGGCCAAAAACGGGGTAGCGCTGGTAGGGACGAACCAGAGCCCGTAGTGGCGAAGGTAGCCCCTACCTACGGGAAATTCATTCTTGTAACTATTCTGGACACACCAATGCGATTTTTCCTCGACACCGGTGCTGGAGTAAGCCTGATTGACCTAAAACATATTCCCTCTCACTGCTTGGACATACGACCGTACAATAGACAAATCCGAAGTGCAACTGGGCATGCACTTAAAATTCATGGTTGGTGCACTGTCCCACTTACTATTCACGGAGTGGCTTTCTCACATGACATGCTGGTAACCGACCTGACTAATACCCCTTACGAAGGCGTTCTTGGAGAAGACTTTCTGGAAACTCATGGAAGTATAATTAGTTACAAACACCAGAGCTTTTCAGTGACAGACAACTGCACGACAACAATGGTCTCCATCGACATCGGACAGACTAGACCTACCATCCATACAACTACGGGTGTCGGCAGCTTAGACGATAACGATATCTATAAGAGTAATGCTGTGTTTTCAGAGGCTGAAAAGCAGCATTTAGCTAATAAGGGGGTCAGTGTCGGTGACACTGACGCTTTAGATGTAAGTTACAGGGATACCAGCGTCGGTGACGCTGATGAATTAATTTTTAAGTCTAATTATAAGAGTAATACTGTATTTTCAGAGGCTGAAAAGCAGCATTTAGCTAATAAGGGAGTCAGTGTCGGGGACATTGACACTTTAGATATAAGTTCCAAGGATACCAGCGTCGGTGACGCTGATGAATTAATTTTTAAGTCTAGTTATAAGAGTAATACTGTGTTTTCAGAGGCTGAAAAACAGCATTTAGCTAATAAGGGAGCCAGTGTCGGGGACATTGACGCTTTAGATATAAGTTCCAAGGATACCAGCGTCGGTGACGCCGATGAATTAATTTTTAAGTCTAGTTATAAGAGTAATACTGTGTTTTCAGAGGCTGAAAAACAGCATTTAACTAATAAGGGAGCCAGTGTCGGGGACATTGACGCTTTAGATATAGGTTCCAAGGATACCAGCGTCGGTGACGCTGATGAATTAATTTTTAAGTCTAGTTATAACAGTAATGCTGTTTTTTCAGAGTCCGAAAATCAGTATTTAGATATTAAGGGAGCCAGTGTCGAGGACGCCGATGACCTATCTAATAATACTATCGGTAAGGGAGACACCGTTTCTTCGGCGCCTAATGAACGCCCTGAATACGTCATCATAACCATTGACGCTGAAGACAATGGTGACGACGAAAACCCAGTTTCTTGGAGAGGGCCAACCGAGAGGTCTCTTCCGCCCTCACCCAACTTGCCGTTCGAAAACCATGCGTTGCTTGGGTATGTAACCTGTGAGGTTCCCCAGGAACCTCACGGCGCGCATGAAGACCCATCGAACATTGCGATTGACGATCGAGCAGAGATTTGGCCACAAACGGGAGGAAAACAAGAGGAACTGCTCAGTCTTATCGACCTTGACCATTTACACCATGACCTAAAGACGCAAGTACAAAATTTAGTTATGGAGTTTGAGGATGGATTTTCTCTATGGTGAACGAAAATTAGGAGTTACCGACCTCGTTCAACACGTCATAGAGGTAGAGACCGAAAAGCCGATATCCAAGGCACCTTTTAGAGCCCCGCCCGCTTATAGGGTCAAGATCGATGCAATAATTGACGAGCTATTAGATCAAGGGATCATAGAAAAAAGCAAAAGTGCTTGGGCAAGCCCCCTATTCCTGGTGAGCAAGAAACGGGAAGAAGGGAAGCCCCCAGAATTTCGGCCTGTCATCGATTACAGAGCGCTCAATAAGGTGACTAAGCATCAAAATTTTCCTCTCCCTTTGATCAGTGACTTGCTAGAAAGTGTCTCAAATTCCACTATCTTTAGCTCCTTGGACTGCTTTTCTGGTTTCTATCAAGTCCCTTTACATCCTGACTCCAAGGATTTGACCACTTTTGTGACGCATCGGGGAGCGTATCGCTTCACTCGATTACCTTTTGGCCTCCGCAATGATCCGATAGCCTTTCAACGATTAATCGAGAAAGTATTCGGCGATATCCGTGAAAACATTCTGTATTACATTGACGATATCTTCAGACATGACACAGACGAACAGACTCATCTTGAAGGGCTACGACAGATTTTTGAGCGCTTAAGAGCAGCGAAATTAACATTGAAACCGTCCAAATGTAAATTCTTCTTGGACGAAATTGATTTTCTAGGTCACCGCATTGGCAAGGGCGAGATTGCTCCCCAACAGACAAAACTCGATGCCATTGAAAACTACCCCAGACCCACTACGTTACGCCAAGTTCAACGTTTCCTTGGTTTTGTCAATTACTATCGAAACTTCATTCCAAAATTTTCAGAACTTGCTACTCCGCTCACTGACTTGACAAAAAAGGGAACCCCTTTCAACTGGACCAGTACTACTCAAGATGCTTTTGACAGACTACGCAAAGCCCTTACTTGTTATCCGGTCCTCAGAATTCCTGACTTCAATGAAGAATTTATTCTCGAGGTCGACGCCTCCTGCACGGCCATAGGCGCAGTGCTGTCGCAGAAGTTCCCAGACGGCGAACATCCGGTTGCTTACGCCAGCAAAAAGCTAAACAAGGCGCAGCAATCTTACTCGGCGGTGCAATTGGAAAACTTTGGGGCGTATTTCATGATTAGGAAACATCGGTTCTATCTGCTTCCGAGACATTTCACCCTCCGAACAGACCACTCTGCCCTTAAATACCTTCTCACAACCGCTTCACCACCCCCAATGTTAGCTAGATGGCTCGCAGAACTGTCCGAGTATAGTTTTACCGTGGAGCATAGGCCAGGGAAATCGATCCCTCACGTGGATGCTTTAAGCAGGGCGCCTCCTGTTAACGTTATCGCCCATGTTCCCGACCAACTTCCGGTACCTTGGGATAAACTCAGAATACTTGAGGAACAGCAGAAATGCGCAGAACTGCAGAACTGGCACCAGTTGGCACGGACTGACACTGAAAACTACTTTTACGACGAATTTGGCCTTCTATGTAAATACCTGTTCAGCGCGCATGGAAAAACACCCGTCCTCTGCGCACCACGGGCCATGGTTCCTTACGTGCTAGAAATGTGCCACAATAACATCCTGGCCGGCCATACTGGCACCTTAAAAACCGCACAACTCATTAGAAAGAGTTTTGATTGGCCCAGATTGTTCGCGGATGTGCGAAGCCATGTGACACATTGTCTCACCTGTATGAAGAGAAAAGCTAGGAAACCAGACATAGAAATACAAGAGGTAGAGGAACCGGTGCGGCCTATGCAAATCCTAGCTCTCGATCTGATGGGACCAATAAACCCTCCGTCCGCACAAGGAAACAGATACATCCTAACCGCCCAATGTGAATTCACGCGATGGACTGAGGCAATCGCAATCCCGGATAAAAAAACGGAAACAGTGGCCCGTGCTCTCGTAGAACAAGTTTTTTGCCGGTATGGCATACCAGAGTCCCTCAAATCAGACCGTGGTACCGAGTTCACATCCTCGCTCTTAGAAAAAATTACAAATTTACTCAAAGTTAACCACATCCTTTGCAGCGCCGGAAACCCAGGAGCTAATGGGAGATTAGAACGATTCCATCAGACGTTCGCTAACATCATGGCTTGTGCTATCGAAGAATCTCAGTCAGACTGGGAATCCCAAATACCGTACGCGCTCTTCGTCTTTCGGAACTCGGTTCACGCCGCAACAAAAGAAACTCCTGCCTATCTCATGTTTGGACGTCAGTTCCGCATGCCTTGGGCAGAAATACTGGAGCCGTCCCTTCCGTGCATGGCAGAAGAAGTCCCATATCACGAAGTCCTTAAAAGAAGGCTCCAAATTGCGCACGCCCACGCTGCCGAGTGTAACGCGCAGAAAATCACCAAAGACCATCAGCAGAAAAACTGCCAACGCTCGCTTCCTACCATCAATATTGGTCAACGCGTTCTTTTACGGCGCCGGTACCTCCCAGTGGGCCAAGTCAGGAAACTCGCCACCAAGTGGACTGGACCGTTCAGAGTCACAAAAGTTAGGTCACCAGTGACATTTGACCTCGTGGAGGAAGCCACGGGAAGGAAAATAGACGCCCACCATTCAAACATCCTGCCAATACCGGACTCCTTTTACGATCCTCAGCCCGACATTTTCTTCCAAACGGAGAATGGACAAAGACGCAGGGCAGTGACAAATACAACAGAGGACCTAGGGACACCAGGGCAGACATCTGACCGGCAGCAGCCCGATATTACAGCACCCGTCCGAACCCCGTACTTCCTGCGGTCCAGAATTCCCAGGCTAAACTCTAATGCCACTGGCGATACCCCAACCGGAAACAGCCGTGCAACTCCCGACCAGCCCACAGAGGATGCTCGCACTCAGTCGTCAGGCCAACCGAAACGATCTGCTCTTCGTCTGCCAAGTATTTCTTCTCCTTCTTCTATCCCTTTAGGGCCAGTTACGCGCTCGGCTGCACTTAAAGCCGCAAACGCCGCTAGCAGGCGGAAGAAAAGTGCAGACAACTAATCAATTTCTAAAGTTTCAGACAATGACTGAAAGTGTGCGATATGTGCGGTGTCGATTTGCAGCTGTGCAACGCCCCGGAGACTGCCGCTCCCGGACTGCCGTTTCCGGGGACTCTCGCCGCTGCTTTGCACATCTGCTGTCTCCACAGGCATCAAAATGATTTTTTTCTTCTTTTTCAACCCATTAATCATTATAGAAGCCATGTCCATGATTCCTATGCCCCCACTTTTCCGTCATATTTCTTTTCCCTTCCCATTTCGTGCTTTTACCTTGGGTAAGGTACTTAAGGAAATGTCTTCTCGCAGAACAACACCTCGGCCACTACAGGAGGCGAATCTGCCTACTCAGCGCGCGATTACGCCGCCGCCGCAGCCCAGCCCCGGCACTGACGCAACCCGCCTGAACTCACGGCACAGGGACACAACCAGCAGTAGCTGCCAACGCCACGCGCCGAGGGCGACGAGGAGCACAGTCAGCACTTCCTTGTATCACGAGCCGTCTTTCAATTCACCGTGGGCACGCTTGAAGCGTACGAGCGGCTCAGAAATGCTCCACGCACTGTTCTTGTTTGTTTGTTGTTTTTTTTTGTTTTGTTTTTTCTTTGTTATTTAACTTCCAGTATCGTTTGGTGTTCTCCTAATTGAGGAGCGCCCGTTCTTTAAGTCCCTTTGCGGTTTTATTTCTCTCCCTCATTTCCGCATTCTCTAACTCCTCCTACCCTTGGTGCAGGTTTGTCCGCATCCAAGCACACTCGCTGCGGTCGGACAGGGGTTGACAAAGGCAGACCTATGACGGTGAGGAGATGTTGATTGAATCGTATCTCCCACTAGCAGGCTGCAGTCAATGGCCCGCGCGAATAGATCCTCTCTGAATTAGGAGCTCTAAGCTTGGATCCGTCCGACCGCGTTGGCGTTCGCAGACCTATGACGGTGAGGAAACGTTGGTAGAACCATCTTTCCCACTAGCAGGCTGCAGCCAACAAGGCCCCACCAATCATCTCTCTCTACAAAGAGCAGAGGGCCAGGTGCTTGGACTAGTGGATTGCACTTGGCAATGGCAGACCAATGACGGTGAGGAAACGTTGGTAGAATCATCTTTCCCACTAGCAGGCTGCAGCCTATGTGCCCTCACCAATGGGCTCCATCAAAGGCCTTTCAGTATATTATTTTTCTCTCCTCTCTGTTTTTTTTTCTTTCCTTGCAAACAAGAGCAGATTTGGCGACAATGTATTCAAGCAATGTGACTCCCTCGCCCCCATCGTCGGCCGTGAGGCACCTTCCTCTCGTGAATTAAGTTTCTCTTTAAGGCCTAGCAATAAATTATTATGTTCTATTATTATATTCCAGATGACCGGGTTTAAGAATAAAGAAAAATGTTTTAAGAGTTCACGTCGTATATGTGTATATTGTAAATACTTTTACGCTGCCGTTAGCTTTGTTTGTAACTGCTAAATATTTGACTGCGCATTAAATTAAAACTATTTTAAATAGTTTTACTATTTAACCAACTATAGACATTTGATCAACTATTAGTGACTTATGCATTTCAATTCAACAAAATGTCATGGATAACTTTTTACAGTCGTTCTAGTTCAAATGGCTTAGTTCTTTTCAATCTTCTTAACTGGCTTTGGTTATTTAGAAGTTAAGTAGCCTCTTGCGTTGAGGCGTTCGTGCAATGACATTTCATGTTTGACAGGCTATCTTCTGATTTTATTTCAGACATAGGGGATCCCAAGATATCGACATAGGTCACTATTGTTAAAGCACCATGGTACACTTACCATTCTTCACAGTATGAGATATGTGATAGTCATATCATTTTGTGAGTTATTTATGACGGCACTAGTAATTGTTATATTTACGTTTGTTTTTGAGAATATTATCATTAGAAACTAATTATATAATTTCTAAATTAATTATATAACACAAATTTATTTTGATTTCTCCTACCCTTTTATTGATAATGTTTCGTTTCAAATGTTGAAAATCATGATGTATTCGAATACATAGGAATGACTGATTAGTCTTATCCGTTTCGTGCTAGGGATGTTACGTAACGTTACAATACACTGTGTTTATATTTTTACAAAATATAAACTAAATAATTTATGATTATCCATCAAGTAACAGCACAATTAAGTGTTCATGCGTAAAACATGTAACTTGTCCCCTACATTGTCGTGTACATCTAGTAAATGTGATATTAATATGATATAAATTGTATGAATATACGTGATGATAAATAAATAAAATATATAGTGCAAGGATAAAAAATATGAAAATAATATGATATAAAACGCGCACGTTTTGTTGAGCCCCGGAATATCTACCCCCACTTCTTTGCAAACATTATTTAAATTAAGAATAAATGGTAGGGATGAGAGTTGTAGATACAATATGATAACCAGAAATGTTCGCTCCCGTGTAATAGGAACTATTTTGTATCTATAAAATGAAATACAGGTTTGATGCAACATTATGTTTGTCAAAATAACCAAATTCCCCACTCCTCTCACAACTAGCAAAGCGAGGTTTCAACAAACGTGCGCTGATCCACAATTTATCTTAAATAACACTCAAGTCCCCACGTGACCCACGCCATCCGAGGTCACGTGACCCACGCTCTCCGAGGTCACGTGACCCACGCCACCCGAGGTCACGTGACCCACGCCCTCCGAGGTCACGTGACCCACGCCCTCCAGGTCACGTGACGCACGCCCTCCAGGTCACGTGACCCACGCCCTCGAGGTCACGTGACCCACGCCCTTCAGGTCACGTGACCCACGCCCTCCAGGTCACGTGACCCACGCCCTCCAGGTCACGTGACCCACGCCCTCCAGGTCACGTGACACACGCCCTCCAGGTCACGTGACCCACGCCACCCGAGGTCACGTGACCCACGCCGTCCGAGGTCACGTGACCCACTTACTCCGAGGTCACGTGACCTACGCCATCCGAGGTCACCTGACCCACGCCATCAGAGGTCACGTGACCCACGCCATCCGAGGTCGCGTGACCCACGCCATCCGAGGGCACGTGACCCACGCCATCCTAGGTCACGTGACACACGCCATCCGAGGTCACGTGACCCACGATCTTCGATATCACGTGACCCACGCCGTCCGAGGTACGTAACCCACGCTCTCAGAGGTCACGTGACCCTCGCCCTCCGAGGTCACGTGACCCACGCCATCCGAGGTCACGTGACCCACGACGTCCGAGGTCACGTGCTGGTTGCCTCATTGGGGTGTGGGGTAAAACTTTCAAATACCGCTGCTCCGTTCCCGGCGGTCCGAGCGCTTCGCGGTCGGCGGCGTCGGACGCAGGAAACGAGCCTCTTTCTGGGGAGAAAATGCGCCGCGATTTTGTTGTTGCAAATTAGTCAAATTGTTTAAACAATTTCGGTAAATAACGGGTTTAGAGCGATTCCGACGCGCGCGTCGGATTCCGCGTCGCCAGTCACGTCCGTAGCTGAATTTTCGCGACTCTGCTACGAGCGGCCGATTTTTGGCGAATTTTTTTCCCCTGCGCGCCGAAACAAAGCTCCTACGTCATGGGGGTGGGGGCGAACGCGCGGGAAACTCGTAACTCCGAAACCGTCGGTTCGAAGGAAACGCGGTTTGCGGCGCCGTGTAGGGAATCGAGAGGAGACTTTACGAGCGAAGCGGCGAAATTTTCCGACGAATTTTAGCCGTCTTGCATTGCCCGGGGCTCGAACCGGAGGGTCGCACGGCGCCGCCGACCAGCCCCTCGCGTCGGGCGCCCTCGGTATAGTGAGAAACCCGAATCTCGCGTCTCTGCGTGCGAAAGCCTAGCGTCTAGAAATTTCGCAAAAATGCCTTCGGAAAGGGGGCGTGGCCCCTTTTTCGAAATAGGCCACCGTCGCTCCAAAACGTCGCAGCTCGTCGCGGCGGCCGGCGTCGGACGCGGATTCACTCCGGCTGTCTAGGAAAAAATCGGCGTTCGAATCGCGCGGTAAACAAAAGAAATTGTTTAAACATTTGTTACAAACAATTGACCTAGAATTTTTTCGATAATTTTTTCGAGTTCTCCGTTCCATTTACGTGAAGTTTTGAGAAAACGGCACGATTCCGACGCGCGGCCAGACCTCCTCGTCCGAAAAACGTACTAACCTCTATACACTAGAACCCTGCCACGATTGAGACGAAAAACTGAGTCTCTAAAGAATAATATAAAAGTTATCAACTTTAACAACTAATAACTCCTAGGTTTTTAGGGGTAGTGTCTCGATACTCCGGAATCCTATAGAGCGGAAGCTCGTCTGTCGATCGGTGGCGGTGCCGACTCGCTCCGAGCCGCGGAGCGGCGTGTAGGTCGTCGCGAAATCGGCTTCCGCAGAGTACTTTGCGATTTTTTTGCGGGCGAACGAATAAAGATAGAGACACGCGGCTTGCGGATTCGTTTTCAGCTCGCCGAGGTGCGTCGGGGTGAATTTTTGGAGTTCTTCTTCAGAGGGAAAAAAACAAAGAACGCGCCCGGGCTTCGAACCCGGAGCCCCGACGGGGTCGGGGATTTTTCCCAAGACGCGCCCGCGCGGGTAGAACAGAAAAGTATTTAAAGTGCCAAACCGTAGGAGGCGCCGTTCGGCCGCGAAAATACTAAAACCTCGGAAACCACGTGGCGTGACCGTTACAACAAAGCGTGCTTTCTTTGGAATAATACAGCGGCCGAACGGATCGAGATAGCGACGTGCGGTTTCCATCATTGTATTCTACCGCGTCCCTAGAGTTGCGCTTCGCGCAGGACGACAAATCGTCGTCGCGTTTTCGGGAAATTGTTTAAACAAATTCTCGAAATAACAAACTGGGAGAAATTTCGACACGCGCGTCGGGTTCCGCGCCGCCTGTTGCGTAGGAAGCGACCCTTCGGCAGGGGGGGGGGGTTGCGTGGGCGGTACGAGGCGGGCGAAAGTTCGACTTTGGCGATTTTATTGCGGCGAAAGTAAATTTTGTAGAATTTTTCCGCTTGCGGGGTCGGACGTGGAATCGCGATAGGTATCGGAGGGAATTTTCTCGAAGCGGGAAAACGAAAACGAAAAAAGTGCACTCCCCGGGCGTCGAACCGAGCGGTTGTACGTGTTCGCCGACGAGCGCGTCGTGTTGGGCGCCCTCGGTCGCGTCGGTAGCCGAGGTTTCGCGTTTCTGCTACGATTCCCCGATTTTGGGCGAATTTTTTTTACCTTCGCGCCGGAACAAAGGCGTTGCGTCATCGGGGTGGGGGTGAACGGGGAGGGGGGTGAAACTTTAAAAATCCGCCGCTCGGCTCCCAGCTGTCCGAGCGCTTCGCGGCGCAAATTTCTCCTGTAACTCCATTTCTGCCTTCTTTTGGTCTCTGTTTATAGATAATAGCATCTTGTCATCCGCATACATATAATAGGAACCATTTTCTAGATAATTTTTTAAGTCGTTCACAAATATTAGATAAAGTATGGGGCCTAGGAAACTTCCTTGTGGAATTCCCCTTTTCACAGTTTTTATTTCACTATAAGTATTATCTATTTTTACCCTAAATGATCTTCCATCTAGATAGTTTTTGAATAACTGTAAAACTTTGCCTCTAACCCCTACGCTTTCCAGTGCATCTAACATCTTTTCAGGGCCTATTACATCGTAAACTTTAGACAAGTCTATGCTCAATGCTATCACATGCAATCCCTTGTGTAATTTTTCATTTAATACTTCTCCTAGATTTTCCAATAAGTCTCTGGTGCTTTTGTTTTTTTGATATGCAAATTGATTTTTATCTATTATTTTATATTTTTCCAGGTAGTTGGTCAGTCTTTGTGATATGTATTTTTCGAATATTTTACTTATTGTGTTTAATATGGAAATTGGCCTATAGTTTTCATAGCTTGAAAGACTGTCTCCTTTATGTATTGGTCTGATAATGGATACTTTTAATTCATCTGGAAAAGTTCCGTCATTAATGCTTAAGTTGATAATTTTCGTTATCATTGGTGTTATAGAGTTGCTGTTCATATTTATATCTCTTATAGCTATTTTGTCAATTCCTGGAGCTTTATTACAGTCCATCCCTTTAATTAAAGAACTAGTTTCCTCTAATGTGATATCAGGCAAGTAAAAAGAGTTACTTTGTGTTATTTTATGTTTTTTGAACAGATAGTGCCTAATGGAGAAAAACACAGAGTAAGCGAGCCGATCAGTGAACTTGGTGTGAGCATTCTCCACGTTGTCTATTTACGAACCACTGTCCCAGTGTCATATTGGGCTTGGAAATCCAGGGGCCCCCTCCCCCACGGCCACTTTACGTGAGTCCAGGCTCGTTCGTGCCCTAGTCCCTACTCTAGTCCTTTGCGGCAGATGGCGATGAAAGACCAACCGTCCGATGCATTTGGAGCAACAACCTGCTCAATAGCTTTCACAATCGACAGACTGAATCAGACCTTCAGAGAAAATTCAAGATTTTCTCCGTGAAATATAAAGAAGTTTCACAAAATCTAGGAAACACAGACATCGAAGTGAAGATTCGATGAATTATATAGTACGATATAAGCAATACTATAGTGTACATACTTTGGTTTTTACTCCAAACGCGTGCCTATTATTATTATTATTATTATTATTATTATTAATAATAATAATAATATGTACAACGGAGTTCTTATATTTCTTTCTTTTCAAACATTATATTTCTCTGCAAAGAAAGCAAATGACCAGACGAAAGTCAGAAAACTCTACGGGGATTCCAGCCCGGACCAAGACATGATAAAGAAAAGTTTATGCAAGAAAAAGCGAAGAAGTGGAAGAACATAACAACAAATGGAGATCGTAAGAAATTTTTCAGATCATCCGAAATATGACCACGGACTGTAAACCAACAATGGAAATGTTAAGAACGAGAACGACAGAATAAATACAACAAAAGAAGAGATCACGAAAAGATGGGAAGAATACGAAGAAGTTATGTGATAAGGGCTTACGAATAGAGTAGTATATAAATATAGATGATTACGAATAAGAACCTGAGATCGAAGAAATTAATTGGGCGACGAAACAACTGAAAAATGGGAAGTCCCCGGCTGTAGATAATATTCCAATCGAACTATTCAAAGATACAGGGATAGAAATCTTGGCGAAACTAACACAATTATGCAATGTGATCTGGAAAATAAAACAGTTAACAACAGATTTGCAACGCACTATAATTATTCCATTACCAAAGAAAGGAGACAGCCGAGATTGTGCAAATAACAACACAATTGCATGAATACCGTGTGATTCAGTCAATCGGTAAAATTCAGCCCTCGGAAAAAGAAAAAAAAAGGATTTTAAAAATGTTGTTACTGTAAACACATACTTTAAGATTTTCAAAAACAATTCACATTGAAAGAAACCTCATTTTCTATCTACTCTGGAATGTTGTGTAGATTGCATTACGTCGCGTAAGCGTTAGAGTAAATCATATCCTAAGATTATACTCACAGAAAAAGATTTCCTTCGTTTTTAAACTCGATTGAATGTTCCATATTATTTATATCATTGTGTCCGATATGTCACGAAAGAGTCACGTCTAACTGGTTTTGCATACTGCAATTTCTACAGATAACTTTTTCTAGAAAATCCACTTTTTATAAAACAAAGAAAATGGAAGGGAAAACACGCTCCAAATGCAAGCAAACATCTAGGACTTATCCAATTGCATCATTACCCTTTATTCATTTATGTAGTCTGTATGAAGTGACTCACCAGGAATTATTTATTCCCTTCAAAATTATACAAATATAACAAATTTATTTTATATCAAAATAACTTACCAAGTAAGCTGGGATAAATCATGATTCATACTATCTTATTTCGATGCTTGTTGCGGCTTTGGAGTCAGGATACAGCTCGTCAGACCGCTATTTTACCACTTTTTTAAAAATTTGAAGTCATAGGCTTCCTCGGCCAGAGTCATGTGCATGATCTTGACTGTCCGGGTGACGCCGCGTCGAAGATTGTTTCCGACGTTTCGACCATCTTGTCGTGGTCTTACCATGTCCATACCATCTTATGTATGGGCATACCAGCCCTGAGGAAGACCACGACAAAATGGTCGAAACGTCGGCAAAACAGCCTTCGATGCGACGTCACCCGGACAGCCAAGATAATGCATTTTTTAAAATTTGTCCGAAAGTACGAAAACATTTTTAAAATTAGCTTCAGCTATTTTACTTTGGAAAAGAGATTCACCAGATGAACTCTTTAAAGCAGATAAACGTCGTTTTGAGATCAAAAATCGAGGTTAGGATAAAAGAACTCGTGCGTGTACTCCGCTCATTTTTTACGGTATTTGACAACGGAAGATCTTAGACCAAGGTGGAGTGATAACAAGACCTTAGATGTAAAATATACCTAAAATAAGATGTGAGGAGATGGAATAATGCTGATATTTACACAATTAGTTCCTTTTTTTAAAAAATAGTTAAAAATCGGAATCAATATTTTGAGTAATGCATCAAAAAGTTTTAAAATGGTATTCGAAGGAAGACGGAAATATGTGAAAAAGATAGTTATGTACTACTATTACAAACCGTTTACCTCGGTCTGTAATAGTAGTATAGAATCTCTAGTTTGATATCCGTGGAAAAATATATTGAGTTGGAAAGTGACGAACGCATAAACCGAGTGTGTGACTTGCGTGTCCCGCTAGTACAGACTCCTTCGTCGGGGCTGGCCGCACGACAACGGTCCTGGCCGTGCCACCGCGCTGACAAAGGACCCACAACGGGCGGGTGGGTGACGCAACGGCGCAGAAGGGGAAGTGGGGGGGGGGCGAGGTGTTTTCGTAAATTTCACTTTACGACGCTCCTATTCGTCCGATTTGCATGATTGTCACGGCGTTGGATTCAGGAAGCATGTCGCCATCGCGCTATAAGGCCACATTTTTAAATTTGTTCTTGGAAGTTTGAGAACTAATTTTAAATTCGCGTTTTTGCTAGCTTTTTGGAAAAAGATCATCGTAGTGTAAATTCTATTTTAAAAGGGCGTCAAATGCCGTTTACAAATCGAAAATCGGACCATTGGTTCAGACGTTATCAGTAAAGTAAATTCCCCTGTGATAGTGCTGCGATCTATTGAATTTTCCTACAAGTATTTTTCGGTGCATTTAGCCTTGAGTACACTCTGAGATTATGGGGCTGAAACTCAACGCCCATGTCTCTTTATACTATATTAGTATAAATCAAGATTATTCAGAGGGCTTTGATTACAGTTATAAAACAAGACAGTGTATGATATGTACACAAATGTCTTGCACAAAATTGGTCGTATAAAAACCCAAAATTGAGAAGAACAAGTTCGATCTTCATGGGATGATTTTTTGCGTGAATTTATTGCTGACACATTCAATCTAAACAATTCTATATATTAGTGAAGTTTGGAATTGCATTATTTTCAAGACATGAACAATCTTGAAGATGAAGAATTTATAAGGTACATGGCTCTTTCGAAACATCTCATAAGACGTCTTCCAGAGGTGGATGGTATGTTGAATATTATAGATTATACCCTTCAAAGTTATCAAACATTTATATAAAAAGTAAAGCGTAATAATGAATTAAATTAAAAAAAGTATAATATTGTGTACAGGACTTGGCGGAAAATGGTACTGGAACGTTTAATCCGCCTTTTATTGGCAGTGAGTTCAAACACATATTACAAAGTACTAGGAGTACATGTGAGGCCGTCGGTAGCTTGTTGGTTAGCATGCTCGCTTTCCACGGCGCAACCCCGAGTTTGATTTTTGCCAGGCCAAAGTAATAACTGTGCGCTTTCTTTACAAATATCTCAGAATCTATTGCTCTGTGACGATGAGAAAGCCCACCCTAAGGTTATGAAGACCAGTATATACGGTGGAGGAAGTCTTGGTGCTAACCACGCGAACCCCTTATCCCATGGCCAAGAAGCTGGGTCACCGCTGCTCGGCCAAGGCCCGTAAGGCAGATTTTCGAGAAATCCCACTAGTGTATACGGTGGAGGAAGTCTTGGTGCTAACCACACGAACCCTTATCCCATGGCCGAGAGGCTGGGTCATCACTAGTCGGGCAAGGCCTTTAAGGCGTAACCCGTAAGGCGGGTTGTCGAGAAAGCGCACCTGTATATGCGGTGGAAGGACTTTTTATTACTAACCACACGAATCGCTTATCCCATGGCCTAGAGGCTGGTTCTCCACTGGTAGGTCAAGGCCTTTAAGGCCTAACCCGTAAGGCCGGTTGTCGAGAAAGCGCACCTGTATATGCGGCGGAAGGACTTTTTATTACTAACCACACGAATCGCTTATCCCATGGCCTAGAGGCTGGTTCTCCACTGGTAGGCCAAGGCCTTTAAGGCCTAACCCGTAAGGCCGGTTGTCGAGAAAGCGCACCTGTATATGCGGTGGAAGGACTTTTTATTACTAACCACACGAATCGCTTATCCCATGGCCTAGAGGCTGGTTCTCCACTGGTAGGCCAAGGCCTTTAAGGCCTAACCCGTAAGGCGGGTTGTCGAGAAAGCGCACCTGTATATGCGGTGGAAGGACTTTTTATTACTAACCACACGAATCGCTTATCCCATGGCCTAGAGGCTGGTTCTCCACTGGTAGGCCAAGGCCTTTAAGGCCTAACCCGTAAGGCGGGTTGTCGAGAAAGCGCACCTGTATATGCGGTGGAAGGACTTTTTATTACTAACCACACGAATCGCTTATCCCATGGCCTAGAGGCTGGTTCTCCACTGGTAGGCCAAGGCTTTTAAGGCCTAACCCGTAAGGACGGTTGTCGAGAAAGCGCACCTGTAAATTCTGTGGAGGATGTCTTGGTGTTAACCACACGAACCCCTTATCCCATGACCGAGAGACTCAGTCACCGCTGGTCGGCCAACGCTGTAGCGGGCTGTCGAGCCATAAGACAACAGAAGTACATGCAGTATATCCAAGCCTCTGTTTTCACGTGTTTATGTTATTGTTTTTGCGTTCGTTCAGTGGCCTCAGAATTGCCTCTTGGGGAGACATGCGAAATCGCGGCCGCACAAGCCCGCCTGAGAGGCCGGCCCTTTTGTTTGAAGTTTACAACTTTTGCAGAGGTATTTACGATGGAACACAGAACTACTGTAAGCAAATATCTGAGATCACATATTTTGGCACTTAGTGGCTTGGTACTTCATTTGATCAAATATTTTCTCTGAACATAATGTTATATTTTCAAAATTCAATATATGTATTTTACAAGAATAAATGTTGCTAAATAACAACCACGCCTTGATACGAGATTTACATTTATTCACTCTATTTTCTGTACGCTACTTTCTATCACTCCTGCATAGAAACCATTACTTTCGTTCGTTGTGAATTGATTGAAAAGTGTTACTTTGTAGTTCGGGTAGAGCGTTGTAAACAAAACATTGAGACGACATGAATCAACTTCACATATTGAGAATGATCTCAAGAGCATAGTTGTACGTTAACACGGTTTACAAAAAAATTATATACGCAACTCGTAAGAAACTTTAGCGGCATTTTCATTTTGAAATCGCGGAATCAGCTCCTACTATGACATCGCTCGTGACGTATGTGTATAAAGATCTATCACGTTGGTCCACCTGCCCGGGAGCAGTCAAGCCTGCTGAAATTTGACCTCTAGAATACCTACACCTCTCTTCTACTATTATTATGGAATTCACGTAGTTAAATTATGTATTATGTGTTTGGCAACATTTGAAGACTGAATTTTTCCTCCTATGTAATAGAAACCTGTTTAGTTGTCGTATTTCGGAATACGAGTTACAGATTTGATTTGTTGACAAAAGAGCTACCAAACTAGCAAAATGGGAGCTTCAATAGTAGCAAAATGAGAGCTCAGGAAAACATATGTAAATCGTTAATCTACAATTACAATCAAGAAGCAAAACTGGGAACTATATTACTCGCACGACTTTTCTTGAACGATGACCTTGCTCCCCCCTCTCTGACACAATAAACAGTTGAAGACAAAAGCTGCAAGCGTGCACTGATGACAACATTCCAAACACATCTTCACTGGCGCGAAACAGAAACGATTTTCCGTTGAAGACGAGAACTTCTGTCAATGATTTTCTCAAAAAAATCTACAGAAATGACCGAAGAAGGCAGAATTATAGGAGATACCTCGAACTCCTGAGAAAGTTAGAACGCAAATTATTAAGAAAGTTGCGAAGGCATGACTGATTCTCCAGAGATGGGCATTGCTTCATAAAATCTAGTGGCCGATTTCGTAACGAATACCTTCCACTCTACCCGCATTTCTTCAATCCATCGTTCAAGAAAAGTTGCACGTGTAATATCAGCATTTGCTCAATGTATCAAAGGAAACTGGACGAAGAAACTTATCGAGATGGGATAAGAATCCTCCGCGCTCTGACAAGCAAATCAGTTAAACATCAATATTCAAAATAGGAATGAAATAGAGGGAAAAAATTAATTCCGTGGTGATAGAAGATATCTTGTGGTAATCCATAATATGGTAAAGGAAATAATCGGCCACAAAAGGTTTAATAATTTTTATTAATTATTACCCAGAGTTAACTTTCGGGAAACACTTTTTCCCATTCTCAATGGGTCTTGGCCAAGCATCATGGATCACTCATAAATGTTCACAACATGATCAAAAAATATGAAAACTGCAAATCATGCTGGTTACAGCTAGGTGGCTGCCATCTTTTGGATTCCAAAAAGTGTTTCCCGAAAGTTAACTCTGGGTAATAATTAATAAAAATTATTAAACCTTTTGTAGACGATTATTTCCTTTACCATATTAGGGAAAAATAAGTCAAACAAGATCTGTTTAAAATTAATAATAATCTATTTTAGAATTTTATCCCTCATAGACAGACAGTTGTGTGCCTGGTGGATTGCTCGTCTATGTAATATTCGAGAGCCAAGAGAGAAATCAAAACGGAATTCATTTTTGAAATTCATGCTACACATGATTCGAGATGGAAGCATGTCAGAAGGTTTCAAGGACATTGATACCGATGGAGACCTACCTGACATAGACATCGTAAGTATAAGAACACAGATAATTTAAATAATCGAAATATTCTGTACCGCCGCATTGGTCGATCTACCTTTAAACGACTATATCACATATTTTCAGTTTAATGTGGGTTCTTTCCCTTGAATACACAATACTCAGAGAATTAACAATTATTGAATTTGATTGATGTTAAGTGGTAAAGAAACAGTCATAGAAAAATTGGCAAAAATAATTATTTATTCCTTTAAAATTTATTCCTGTAAATTTACACCACAATAGTATCTTAACATCATTAGATAATATGACAGTTATTGTATTTTTTATATGTGGATAATTTAATCTATTATACACGTGTTTAAAAAGGGGATTTTGTATAATGCACAAAAACACATTAATGTTCTTTTTGAATTGATTGATAAATTTATTAATTTAATAAAATAAGAAAAAAATGTCTCCAACTGCTTCAATATAGCTGGTACTATTTTTGAGAAAAAATTAAATATAAACTTATAACAAAAAATATTTAATTGTCATTTCAAAAAGTTGATGCACAATAGGTTACTTAAAAGACAATTATTTATGCAGGATAATAATTAGCTAATAAGTTTCCCTGTAAACAGAGTGGAGTTTTATTCATTTTTATCAACTATCATTTACATTATCACTTACAAAACCTATTTACAACATTTTGCTCTTATCTGTGAACGGAGAAACGACAATTCAAGCCAACTACTACCGCTTCTCTGTTTACACCACTTACTTCAATTACAATACATCTTTAGTATAAATTTTCAATCTATACTCATGCGTATCTAAATTTCTTCCAACAATCGTACCACTCATTTCATCTAGCGGTCCTTAGTTTCAACCACGCGTAACCATTCTTAACCACGTGCCAAGGGTGGGAAGCACGGCATGTTCAAATTAAAGAAATAATATTTTCTTTACACATACACACACACATACACATACATACATTTCATTACTACACATATCGGGAGACCAGTCAGGAACTTACAGATTGATCCGACTGGGGTGGTGCCCCTTCAAACGGAGAACACTACACTCACTCTATTACTACTTGCTACTCATTGTATTACTAATAATCATGACGCTTCCGGAAGCACGGAATAATCAAGCAGTCAATTAAATATCTACTAACTAGTGACCAAACTGGAGTCCGTTTGAATGAGTCAAATTCGTTCCTGTCTGTACTATCCGTGCCCCAAAGCTAATGGTATGCAAATGTTTTCGTATTTCACAAGAACTCCGTCAGTTTCACTGGCATGTGCCAGGCAACGCAGTGGCTGAATCGGGAACTGGAGCAGCTCTCCCAAGGCCCACGCTACATCTCTAACTGGTCGACGGACAAAAGAACGTATGTAGCCATTTGCCCTCTTGAAGGGCAAGGAGCTCTGATTTACATGGCTGTAGCTAAAGACCCAAGCCTTGGATGGGATATCCCTAATCAAAGTTGACAGCGGTCTTTCAGGTTTTTGAAATTTAGGTATGAAAAAATAAAAATCATATATTAAAAATAATATTTTTAATTACCTACTAAGAAACATTAATATACTTCATCTTTGCGAACTTAACTTTGAAACAATTTTATAAAATGTATTTAGTACTATTCGGTTGTACGTGGGGAAAAATACGTGGAGGAAAGAAGCAGGTCAGGTCATCAGCAAAATTTAGCATAAGAGTTTTGAACGCCAAATATATTTACTTGAAAAGATGTATTTACACCAACACAACGTCTCAGTTTCTTATAGGAAATCTTATTTCGTTAATTAAAATCTTTGTTATAAAATAACTATGTATTATATTTATCCATCCATATCGTCATTAGTATCGATATTTTATTCCTCACTCATGAATAATATAATATCTAGGGTGTTATGTAAAAGATTAATAGTCATAAGAGACAATTTTTCATGAGAAGAGAAGAAAATAAGTATTAATTTTCGTTTTTACAGGCCAATAATGTTTATTAAGTTTGTATTGTCTTTTCGTACAATGATGAAACTTACATAATTATTTGTTACACGTTTCTAGCATAAAACTTATTTGAATGAAAGTTATATACTATTTCTCAGAATAAATTTATATACAAACAATACAATGCATAAGTCTACAATTTATTTCATTTCAGTTGCAGATAATATTCCATCCCAACGGGAAAAAAGGTGAATATATGCCTTGGTCGTGAAGAATCCTCTTTCTCAACCTTTACCTCTTTTCACATTAAAAATAAATCCCTTATTTTTCATCAATAATAAACTATTTCAATTATTTTATCATATTTATTATCATATTTCCTTAGCGTATGATATACAAATAATTATAAAACTTTGAAAAAACGATAATTTGTAACTACGTTCCAAAGTCAAAATATTACTGGGTGCTACAAAAATGTAATCAAATGTATAATAAACACTAAACTAAACGCGCAGAACTGTTGCAGTCGTTTTCAAAGTGTGTTATATTGTGTATAATATTCAAGTGTGTCAAGGTTATATAAAGGCCGAACATTATAATTTAAAACAAATTAGTTACAATCCGGCAGTCGAGAAAATCTGAACGACGATTATACTGTGTTTTGAACGGAATTTATGAGATTTTTTCGAGCCTGTCCCGGGATTTTAAGACATAGGGAAAAATAGTTATTTTTTCAAAAGTATTTTTTGTTTAAATTCGACTCTAAGAAAATATCAAAAATGTTTTTCCGATAATATAAAATATTTTCTCTTTCTCAATCAGATAAAATAGTGTTAAATTGATTATGAAATTAAAATGAAAAAGCCGTTTTTGGCTGCAGAGGAGTGTGGGTGGTGAGGCGGGTGCTAAGAAACCTGACAAAAATATTATTTTTATGTTAAGAGTCACAGTGTAACTAATCATAATTCAATATGATTCATTTGGTTGAGGGAAACGTTCTACTGTCTTAACTGGGGGTACCATTTGTCAATTTGTTTTATAATTTAAATGGTAAGAAGTATTTAAATGACCGGTATTGGTGGTGTGAATGTGGAGAAATGAATTAGGTGAATTAAGCAAAATTCTATAAAATGAGACGTTTTTGAACGTTTGCTTACATATTTGGAGATTTAGTTAATTTTAGTGCTTCTCTTCACAACTGTTACAAAATTGCAGAAATGCGAAATCTATGTAAAATTAAATTAATGTAAAAATATAAATAATATTTCATGATAAAACTAAACTGAATGTTTTGCTTGGTATAATGTAGCCTCAACGTTTAGGAATAATAGAATGATTACTTTTGCGCAGTACCGAACCTATAATGCTGTAACAAACAGTTCAGAGGATAACCATTCAAACTTGGGATACTACGAAGCTATTTTCAGTTTTAATACACTTATTTACAAAGGTCGCAGTTTCGAACGGGTTCAGACAATACATACGAAAATTGTTTTGTACCATTTATAAGAAGGCAGAGACATAACCCTGCAAATTGCATCTGCTAGATAGTGAATTGTCCCCAGGGATGCATCAAAGATATTTACGAAGAATTTTTTTTAGATTTGACAGGAAAGAATTCAGGAGGTGCAAATTCAATCCCCCAAACATGTAACACTTCAACGCACGGTACAATCCTACTTACTTGTATAAACCATTCTGAACTGAAGAACGATGTGTTCAAGGTCTTTATGTTTCTTAAATGGTAAGCTTCAAATTAAGACCTTATTGGACCTTCTGTTATATTTTTGGATGTTTTGCTTCTCCAAGTACGGCTGAACCACTACAGTTGCAGAATGTCGAATCGATGTGTAATTAATAACCATTTATGACCACAGTTTCAAAAATTGAACAGTTAACTTCAAAAGTATATTTCGTAACTCACGTCACACACAATTTTTAACTGTTTTTGACGTAAATAAATAAATAAATGTTCCTATATTTTAAATGTGATACCCTCAATAGGCACAATCATCCTAAACGAATCATAGTAAACGAAGACAGTCCTTTGCACAAATGACTATTATTTTCATTAGATTTATTTCCCATTATTCCTCGTAAAGTAGCCTTCTTAGAGGCCCCTGAAAGAGTAGCGGGCTGTCTTTTTGAAGTACATTTTGGTTGTTTCGCGTGTTATTTAACAATTAAACTCATAAAACATTCAGCATTCTACAACGTATTCAAAAAGTGTAGGTGGAAAGGTAAAATCATTTTTAAGAGGTAACCATTTAAGAGATTTTATTATTCAAAGATTGTAGGTTGATGTGATACATTCTGCGACCATGACACTATTTTGGTGAGAGAATATAAACTGTCGCGTTTCATTAAAAGTCGGTGTTTATAATATAATTTATTTTTCCATTTCTAATTCTAGATAATAGTATAAAAGAGAAGTTCGGTATTTTTTTAACAAATGGGTCATTATTAACACTATTCGTTGAATAAGGCACTTAAAAATTGTCATATTAACGAAGTTACGAACTGGCATATCTCAATGTTTATCGAGTTTCCTTTGACTCATTAATAGTTGCCTTGTCTTTGACCAGTAAGTATATACTCCCCAATGTCGCTCACGTCAGATCGTTTATGATCAAAGTAAATAAAATAAACAACAAATGGATAAAAAGAATCACTGTTTGAAAGGGCTTGTGGTGCAAAGAACTGATTAGGACTCTTTCATACGGCTCCACTCAACAACGCTTCCGAGATAGGCGTCTGTTGGCAAAGTATTTGCTTAAATTGAGATATTCACACGAGCGGCGTCGTTGCGCTGCTGTGGCTCTCGATGGCAATGTCCCGCCACAAGCATTTGCAGACGCGCGTCTGCGCCACTGCTAGCAGACACACAGTTGTAAATGGTTTACACTAGAAGCGTCACTTAACCGGTTTTTGCCTGGCCATCTAAGCGCACAGCGGTGTGTCTGAAGAAATCTGCCTCTCTCGTCGCCAGTGGCGGCTGGCGGTGACTGTGTATGAAGAGCTCTGTCGCTTCTTGGTGACGCTACCGAGAGGCTCCATGTGAAGGCAGCCTTCACTCGAGATCACTCGAATGCGCCACCGAATCGGTTTACATCCTAGCTGCCTTTCGGCCTCCGGAGCCTTCCTCTCTCGCGGTCAGTGACGGTCGGCGATGGCTGCGTGTAAAGGGGTCTGTTGCTTCTCGGTGGCGTCACCGAGAGGCTCCGTGTAAAGGCCTTAAGCTTCTCGGTGTCGCCATCGAGTAGCTCTGTGTGAAGGCCCAAGGCAGAAAAGGCAGCCTAAGGCTTGTCAGTGGCGCCGCCGAGTGGCTCCGTGTGAAGGCCCGAAGGCAGAAAAGACAGCCTAAGGTTTCTTGGTGGTGCCGCCGAGTGGCTCCGTGTGAAGGCAGCCGTTGAGTTCTGCGCCCTCGGCGGTAGGGTCTTCCACGAGGGCGTCCAGCAGCGAGAGGGAGCACCTCGCCCGGCCGGGGGAGTCCTTGGAGCCCGTCCGCCGGACGTAGCTGCCGTACGCCAGAGGCCGGTAGCGGCCGCCTTTCGGACGCGGGATGCGTATGGAAGGCGCTGTGTACACGCCTTGCTCGTCGACCTCCACTTCGCTCACGACGATCGACCCTTGCACCTCACTGCGAGCTGTCGTCTCGGGGCGCGTGGCAAGCGAAGCTGCAACTTGGCCGTCTGGCGGTTTTGCGAAGGTTGTAGCATTAGTGAGGCTGTAACGAGTACAAAACACGTTATAAAAGACATTACAACAGAATGGCATTTTCTATTAATAGTTGTGTCATAATTCCATCACAAAACAGTATTGATTGATTGAATATTAAGTGTTTCCGGGCCCGTCAACTGCTATGGCTGTTAGACCCGTAACGTTTTCTTAAGTTCCAGAATCCCTTCCCACCATTTTAACTATAAATAGTTGATGGATGAGTAAAAGTTTATACTTATAAAAGTACATTTATTATAAGAAATAACAGAAGAAATGACATTTCTTGTAGTAAACAGATTTTATTATGTTTATTATGGAAACACGGAATTATTTATTATCATTAAAAATATTGAATGACACCTGGGCGATAACAGATTCGATTGAAGTTTGCAAAACGAGGCGATATTCGAGGTTTTTAACCAACCGAGACTTTTATTTATGTTATCGGCATAATAATGTTATTATCTGCAAAATTTTATGCAGTTTATGTATTACATTTAATTATATCAAAAGTGTAGGTACCTGGTATTCGAATTGTTTCGGGAAAGTTTCATTTGCTGTAGCATTGTTGGTTGGATGTTTTCATTTAGTTCATTTTGATATAGTATATGCGAGTTCATCTAGAAGAATTAAACATTTAATTTCATTAATATTTTAAAGTACATGTGTATTCACTGACGCTCTATTAATTTTTTAATTGTACTCAAGTACTTTTAATATCTCGCAGTTATTCGTTTATTTATTATGTATACGCCGTTTCAATGGAAATTTCGGCAAGACGCTTCTTTGTTGATACATAAATTGAAAAGATTTGTTGTATCTGTTGACGAGTTAATTACATAGTATCCTACACATGCACTGAAATATATTGAGCGTTGAAAACATGCACTGAAATGTCTTGATATTAAGATTCAACTCGTTTAACTGCGTTTTGAATTACCCTATATTCCCAATTTTCTAAAAGATACTACTTGAATTCTAAGATGGAGTTGGTTCCAACAAATATTCTTCTCGTAGCAATAACAGGTGCTATACGCTGCACTTCACATTTGAGCCAACACATTAATTTTACTAGCACTGCACTGGAGTCACGCTCGGTGTTGAATTCAGATACGAAACTCGGGCGTTTGACAGTCGCAAGTCTAGCCACTTATCAAGAGTTGACACGGAATTCCAACTGTCAATAGTGCTTTATTATCGCATTGTACCCAATATGATAAGGACTAAGCTCTTGAAAAGAACTGAAAAAGACGTGTGCTGGACCAGCTGGAAGCAGAGTAAGATATTTAATGGTAAAATCAGCAATGGACGAATTCCAGCAAAACCATAACACCGACTTTTTCTGTCCCTTGGATTTCGTATTACCGAGGGTTTACTGTATTAAAATGCATTGTCCATTTCGTTTTTACACTTCAGCGAAATTTGAACCTCTAAATTCTCGCCAACCTATTGCTGAAGTTCGTTCCAGACAGTTTTCATTTTGGCTAACTTGCTGGCTTGTAGTAATCGATGTGAGCTCACTTCTTTAACTAAAGGAATGTAGTTCAAGCTGAGATTTAAAGAGACCTGAATATGTGTAAAGTTGAAGAAAATCCCTTTAAATAAAGAAGTCAATAAGACGTAGGATTTTGCAGCTATCTGATAACCAGTGGGTTGTCCTTTTGAGTAGTGCGATAGATTTAAGCTGTAATTCCTCAATTTTATTTGTGTGTAACCTGAAACCTCAAGTTAGATGTTTTGCGTTATCAACGATGAATCTTATCTCAAGGGATTAATAAAATAAACTTCTTGAACTTGTTCTCTTTTGCTTTGTATAATATGCTTGGGCGGGTAACAGATGGTGGATATCCGTATGCTTAAGGATCCATGAGTCATTCAATTGAATTGCCATTGCCTGTAAAGATTCTTCACAATATCGATATATTTATGGTTTTAATTGAAATGTATGATTATGATTGCCGTACTTCTTTTCAACTTTTACACTAGGATACGTGATGACTTACCGACGGCCTCCAATAAAAGAATTCCGATCTTGGGATATGGTGAACACGGAAAGACAAGGGAATTTTAAAGAATGCATTCTTTATACTATGTAGATTTTCCGGCTTCTATGTTATCTACTCCTATCAAAAATAGCATAACGATATTAAAATACCATTAAAGGTTCATTTGCACGGATACGAAGAATGAGATAACATTTTGATGAAGCGAAAAAACACCTGTTTTTGTATTTTATTCCTCTATTTTCGTAAGGGGATCTGCAATGATAATACCATCTGAAAAGCTCAAAATTATTCTAAATTTTCAAGGGGCATGTAATTATTTAATCATAAAAATTTTTGAATACATTATGTGAAATATTAAAATATTATATTATCTAAATATAAGTTTTATTTTAGTATCGGTCCCGTGAGCATTATGGTTTCTGATAAGTCATAGAGATAACCTTATAACATATTATACTGAAAGCGAATGAAGTAGTCGTAAATATGCCAAATGGACCAGAAAGGTCGTGAGAAGGCGAGTCTCAAAAACAAGATAATGGGTTTTTGATAGATTTGGTATCTCTTACTCGAAAGTAATGGGATTGATGTTCTCCGACCATGACGAACACTCGAGTTTAGCAATCTTGCCTGCGATAACAATCATACATGGAATTCATCTTTAAATTCCATTGCACATTGAAAAATATCTTAAAATAACACGTAATATATTACCTGGGCTGATAGGCTGAATTGACACATTATCTGAGACATAAATAATATGGCGAGATGATTCGAGTGACGGCAAAGAAGATACCTGTGCGCATGTCGCAAAGTTGAACTTATTCGTGGATTTAAATGAACATAAAAATAAGAAAATACGTAACTGAGAGAATTTTTAATGCCCTAATTTTATCTACGTTGGGAAAAGAGTATGACAGTTTTATAGACATGTGGGACACGATTTGGACGAAAAAAACAAACTGTGAATTTGTTAATTGAAAAATTATGGGTGATTGAATTGCGAGATCAAGGGAAAGTCGAATCGACTAGGATTGTTGTACGCTGTGATCCTAACAAGAAGCCTCAACATAAAAGGGACAGTGGGGAAAATCAAAGAATATCCAACGCGCAAAACAGAAGTTTTCATGCCGCAAGTGAAACCAGTTGGTATTGGGTAGCAGAGTGTCTGGAGAAGAAAACAGATGGCAGCACTGTTAACAAAAATCGGTCTGATGCAAATGTGGTGTTTTTGACACACGTTATGGGTGCCTTAGTCAATAACTGAACGGAAGTGCTACTGCAACAGTTGCGCCAGAAATCACGTCATCGCGAATAAACAGTATTTTGCATCGTACGAGAAATTTATTCCTGAAAAGACCTCGCTCGGGAAGCGAGGTATGCTGGTTGGTGGACAGGGAAATGTGAACATTCAAGTTAGGCTTCCGCGGCCGGAGTCAGTATTTACTTGGCTGTCCGGGTGACGCCGCGACCATGGCATTACGCGTTACGCCCTGAGGAAGGTCACAGAATGGCGACCGAAACGTCGGCACCTTCGCCATGGACGCGGCGTCACCCGGACAGCCAAGTAAAAAACATTCAAGTGCATTTGAATAATACTTGATCGAATGATGTCCTGAAAAACGTTTTGTGTCTTCCTGAAGCAAGTGATCAACTTTATTACGGTGAAAGCAGCTGCAAGAAAAGGTTTTTCTACGAGACTTGATGATCGAAATGTCAGCATTAAAGATCGTGACAGTAGAAAAAGGACGACTGGACACATTAGTCATGGTCTGTGAGTACATGTAAGAACTTGTCATCATGAAAACATCCCCCTGAGTCGTCTACACTCGACAGCTCTATTAGAGAAAGCGTCTTCGCTCCAGGAGAAAAGAAGAAAATCTTACAATCACGTTAGTTCAGCTGACTTCTCGCATCTGTCCACCCGCCCCCTCCATTGTCTTACTGAAATCCAGTCTTCCACCCTAAAGTAATTAACCTATCTTCAACAACACTATCCAATAACGAACGTTCACTTCTAGACAAAGGCCTCAAACATTGCCCTCTCATTCAGATCTGTAGCTATAAACTTGAACAATTATGCATTCAGGCAGTCACAAACATTTACACTTTCAACAATATGCTTGAAGTTGCCAGCGCTCTCTCCCACGACAAAACCGTAACTTCCCATAACAAAAACACACCCGTGAAATTATTTCCACACAGCTTCTCAAGAAATCCACAGAAAACAATCTCACAATTACTAAAGCTGACAAAGGGAACACGGTAGTCATACTGGACACATAAGATTACAATGACAAAATAAACCAATTTTTGAGCGGCAAAAACTTTAAAAAAATTCTAAGGATCCCACCAGTAAACTTCTTGTTAAGGTGAGAACTGAACTCAAAGACTTCCTCGCCCTATTCACTAAATCCAGATACTCGTATTTTATTCCCTCCAATCTCTCCCCCCTCGCCTCTGTGGCCGTCTTTCGCCACATACTATAGAGAGATAAGCAAGCACATCAACTTATTCTGGATTACTTTGAAATTTCATTTTATAGTACTTTTTAATTTTTATTAAAATTGAAATTTCATTATTTGTATTAATCCCAGCCTTTTCATGTTATTTTTGTTAATTTCAATACGTTTATCAATTGCATTATTTCTTTTATATCACTTTATATTTTATTTATATTATTTATAGACTGATGATGACGGCAAAACCGTCGAAAGCTGATCGGAATATATTGTATCTAATTGTAAGTTGACGAAGATGACTTCAGTTATTTAACATTTAATTACGTCAACAATACCTCATCAGCATTCCTTCAATTTACGAAGAGACATTCAGCGCTGTTGCACGATATGAAGCCATTCGGAACGTGTGAGCGGTGGCTGCTTCTTTCCGAATGAAGCCCGCTCAGTTCGACGTAAAAAACGCTTTCCTCAATAACGTGCTTGAAGATACGTGTATACGAAACAGCCGGAAGCGCAATACTGGCCGAGTGTATCACGAGAAGAAATGTTTGTATGTCCTGAAACAGGCGCCGCGCTGCTGGGGAAAACGGTTCAGGAAGATTGTGAAGAAAGCTGGATTTAAAAACAGTATTGTTGATTCATGTCAGTTTTACCACAAAAAGAAACAGGAATTTTCGGTATGTTGTAACTTTCGTGGTGGCTGCGGTCAACGATATAATATAGAAGAACTCGAGGAATTCATAGAAATGCTACAACAGAAATTTCATCCAACCAGAAGATCTCTTAGAAACTTCTTGGATACGAGAATACAGCAGAATGAAATTGTATTAACCGACCAAGAGGACTACATAATACAAATTTTTTTGAAAGATTTGGTGTGGCCGAGTCAAACGGGTTTTCTACGCCAGATGAGCACGATCACAATATTGAGAAGAAAAGGTTACAGCCCTGACGACAGTAAGTTATTTGATGTAACTGACTACAGCAACAGGTCCTCAAGGTCTTCAGTGATGCTGACTGCGCATTGAAACCTTCCGTAATGGAGCTGAATCGTGAACCAGTCAGTTGGAACGTCGAGATAATCGCAGCTAGTGAAGGAGCAAAGGAGTTAATGTGGCTGAAAAGATTACTGTCTGAATTTCTGGAAAATGTTGAAAAATCTTCTAGGCTCAACATCGATTAGGCTGGTATCGTTAAAGTGGCTAAAATCCAGAATATAATCACAGATCAAAGCACATCGAGTTTTGCCACTTTTATGTAAGGAAAGATTTTTGGATGGAGATCTGGAACTGGAGTACATCAATGGAACCAACCAGCTATCTGATTTACTGATTGGAGCTAAAGCTCTGGAGAGGGTTACATTCGAGATGCTACGTGAAAAGATTAGTGTGTAGAAGATTACGTCCAGAAAGTGATAAATATAGTCTTATTTGTTTATTTATGTCTATTAATTTGTTTGTAGGAAGTATTAATATGAACAGAAAATGCAGACAAGGAACGCCATCTGACAGAGGGTCTTTGAACCAATTGGAAAAACGGTTTGAGAAGTCCACTCAGTGCATGTTTGGATTTTGTTTGTTACGTGCGTCTCTGAAGTTATTTTAAATTGTAAGTCAATTTTTTTGTAATAAATAAAGTTTAAACAAGTGAGTTTGCTGGGACTATTCAAATTAAAGTTCCATTACTACCAGTCCAGTCAAATGGTGCTAAAAAAGGGCCACTAGCGGAATGTTTTGGTGTAGTTTTGATTTTTGCCCGGATACATGTTTCTGAACAAAAAATTGTGCAAATCACTTTTTCATTTTTTTTTCATAATAATTCAAAAGCCATTTACTTTTCATAAATAATGTTCCTTTTGAAATAAAATAATATAAAATTACCTCCATATAACGTCATTAAGTTTTTATTCTCCAATTAACGGCGTAGACGAGCGAGTATCACATTTGGTGATATAACCGAAACACGAAAAAACGGGAATTATCCCACTTTATATCTTTAAAACTTTACACTTATCGCCAACATTAATCTGATATGAAATGAAAGATGATAAAATTGCCTACATTTTACGTGTTCAAGGTTTTCTTCTAGGATTAATGGTATCACGGTTTGTGTGCAAAATGAGCCTGGATATATTTTCCGGGGTAGGTAAGAAAAAAACAAATGCGAGGAAGGGTATTTCAATGTCATGGGGAATTAGCTGCATTTGCAAGCAGAGTGTGTAAAGACTACTTAAAAAAGGATGTGGTGAATTAATACGTGGAGATATAATTGCACTCATATACACTTAAATATTTATTTTTTGCCTTAATTTTTACAAAAGTTTCAATCTCTTTTCTAAATTGTCAAGAGTCAGACAGAACTAAAATAAACATTGTACCAATGAACTGATGACCGGTAATAAGTTGATTTCATTTAAAAACCAATTCAATTGTACATGGGTGAGTAAATACAATTTTACTAAAGTTCAATCTGATATCACTTCATGAAACAATTTGTGGCATATAATATTATCAGATATTTCATGTAGATATCTATTTTAAAATGTAATACTTACAATGAGCATATGTTTCTTTGTGAGATTTGAGTCAAATGGTATTCATTTAATTTTTAGATATTCACAAAGCTGATTTGTTTTATGTAAAAGATGTGATTTGGATATGGCTCATTCCATTTCATTGTAGTACAAAACCACACTTTTCAGCAAATTATATCATGAATCAAATTTTGGGTTGATTGTGCTGTCATTCAAGGAAATTATGGTCTGTATTTCTAACTACACATATAGATTTAACTACTGATACATGCACAACATATCAATACATCCAATTGTCAGTTTTAATTTATGAACATGAACACAGCTTAATACACATATGAAATTTTAAATAAATACAATTGTTTCATGGAAACAGTACAGTGAACCATTTTTAAGAATGCTACTTTCACCATGCAGACAATGAAGAAATAAATTGAACTTCTCCACAAAAACCAACAGCAATGTTTGGCATGTGCCTGTATTCTTTAGATGAACTTAAAAGTTTTCTTTGTGACCCCAGAGATTTGTGAAACATTAATATTTCTAATTTTAATCTTCCATTGGAAAACAGTCACCTATGTATTTTACTTTGTAGCTGTTGCATTTTGTGTGTTTCACAAATAATATACTACAAGTTATACTGATTTTATAAAAGTAGTTAGAAAACTCTGTGTAAACATTAATATGAATGATTTGTTATTTTCAATCTTATAATAATAATTTAAACAAACAATATTCAGAAGAATTTTACAAAGAAAAGAATCGGAGAAAACAAAGAAGTTCGATGTCTATGATCTTCAACTTTTGGACAGCAAACAAATAAGTTCTAAATCTCAGACATCAAACATTTTTGCTTGCCATTAAAAGTTGTCTCCTACAGGCATCAAAGATGCCTTGGATAACAAAGTTTTATGCATAGTAAGTTTTCCAAGTTATGTATTAAGAACAGTTTCCTACCATTAACTCAAAACCCTAAAATATTTGACTTCGAATCTTTTTGTTTGCTCCAATTCAAATGTTTGCTGTGGATCCACATTAACCAGGGTACATTCAATACATTTATTTAGTGTGAAATGAGATAACATATTTGGTACATATGTATTCATTTACATGCTGATTTGCAAACAGTATTGATAGATCAGAATTATTTTTCTATATCATTGGATCTGTGAGATATTGATAAAAAATAATCATTTCAGGAGACATTGCTTTATTGCATTAAAAACAAACTTATTAAGGAAAACTTACTCTCAAGAATGATCAAAAGTGGACCTTTGATGGGATTGACGCAAGACAATTACACAAATACGTGGTAAGCTCCTTTAACTGTTGTATTTGTACAATTCCTAACTTTTATTTAATTAGGTATCGTCTATAATGCAGAAGGGATCGTACGATATATTGAAATTTCATTATTGGGGTTTGTAGTGAAAGACAAAAATATTTTAATTATTTAACTCATTAAAATAAAAATTGTTCTAATCTTCTTTAAAAGAATTGAAATGTGAAAACTTTTAAATCATTTTATTCCCCAAATATTTTCATATTTAATTGCATATCTTTGGTCAAAAATTTTTACCAATCTGCAGAATGAACTGTCTTGAAGATTCATTTTGTAGTTGTCCATAAATGGAGCACTTAACTTTAAAAAAAGTTCAACTCATTTGTCTGCATGAATATTAATTTGCATGATTTGAGATCTTGTATTTACTACTTCATTTGGCACATTAAGAGAAAACAATTCTTTAAATGATATTTCTGATTGAGTGATAACTTTGTTAAATGAAGTTAACAATATTTATATAAACAATTATTGCATTAAAATATACTAGACATTCGTTAAGAGAGATGTTAATTTCCAGAAGTGTTCTTCTCTGACAGACAATTTACTATTAATAAATTTCATTTATCTTGGAAATATCTTAATCATCATCACCCTTGGTTAGGAATGGTATTCTTGTCCTCCTAGTAGCTTGAAATTCCTCAAATTCAATGGGAAAGACAAAAAAGAATTATTCCAAAGAAAGAAAACTAGATGTGAAAATGAGCATTTTGTGTTCTCATTTTCATGTGTGATTTTTGTCATTCTTGCATTTGTTCTCTCTGTTGTATTAACAATTTTCTGAGTTTAAGAATGCTTCACAAACACACATATACACTTCCACAATATATACACATTTCTATGCTCAGATGCAAACACAGAAAATAAATAAATGTAATTTGAATACTATTCTATCCAATGACTTTACTGAATCTTAGTATAATCAAGTCTTATGTCTCCTGGCTTTCCCTGCATGTATTTTACCACATATTTATTCGGCCTTTTTTGAATAGAGAAAAGGTAACATTGCCATATGTTGGATAATTCAGAATTTTTGAAGGTCCTGTATTATTTCTTTGTATGTTACACTACCTGGATATAACAAATTTTTACAGATGAGGCTTCATCTGGAATAGAACAGATCTGTTGAGAAACTATGAAAACTGACCTCTTAAGCTGAGAAATAAACTTTGCATGTAAATCATCTTCCTTGCTTTGAGCGTTTTAGAAAAATTTGCACTCTTGAACAAATACAAATTTGAGAAAGTGTGTGCACTAGTATAATAACTTGCAGGTACCTCCAGTCAGTCATTCTTTGACATACACTCACGTCCACATTTCTGAGAATCTCTTATAGGAAAATGAGCAGTATTAAATCACTGTCTCTTTACACAATAGAAACTACTGCTGCAACAGCAGTGCCTCTTCTCACTGCTGCATCCAAATGTGGATGTGCTTTGTGATGTTGAGATGCCCATCTCATGCGTGCATCTAAAAGAGCAGGTTCCTCCTCGTCAGGAGGGACAGGGCGCAAACTGGGACAGCAAGGCTGGAGAGCAGCTACTGCCCAACTGATTGGTGGGATTTTCCTATTCATGAAAACAAAAATTGCAAGAATGTTATTTAGATGTCAATATATGCTCTTTAGACATTGTGATTGGGCAGTCTTGGACATTAGTTGAAAAACTTCCCGAATTTAAAATATGAAGAAATAACATCTAAATTTGACAGGTATAATAATAAGATTGTATACAATAAAATTATATTTCTAATAAAAACAAACAAAATATACATTTTTGCAATATTTGAAGTTTTGGCTTCAATAAAATTATATACAATATAACATAGCAAAGGGTTGATACATTCTCGCATCTTTAAAAAAATTAAATAGTATAGGCTTTACTACAAATTGCTTTGCACTTTCTATAGTTCACATCTTCACTCTGAAATATTACTGAAATACTACAGTTTACATTTGCTTACAGTTGCAACCCAAAATCTCCATAAGTGTCTGAAGTGATTTGTGCTGCAAATGAATCTCATTGACAAAACTATGAAAGTTTTGTGTTATAATATTATGTTTGATTATAATTACCCTGAGTTTTCCAAGAAATCCTATTTACTCTAGCAGAGGCTAATCCAGAAAGTATTTTGGTGGTGGGGAATTTTGGTTTGAACTTTGCATATTTTATTCTGTTACTTCAAGGCATAGCTAAGTGAAATTTCTTGACATTTGGTAGGAATTGGATGCTATGTTGATTAATATGTTAGGGCTTATTTATGCTTATTTATGTATATTTGGCCAATTTGGCCTGTTGGTGCATATTCCTGTAATTATAGGAGCATATTTTGCATATTTTGTTAAAACAGAGACTTATCTGGAAAACATTTAATTTTTTTTGTAGAATCTATTTATTTGTGAGCGTTCATTGATTAGAAAGAGCTTGTCACAATTTGAGTTTTTTTCTTTTCTAGAGATCATAAAATACTTGTGCAATTGTAGGACATTTCTTAATATCATATTTTTTAAACCACACAGAAAAAATGAAACAAGTGATACAATGTACTTCACTAATGTGCAAATTTACTTCAAGTATTTCTCCCTCGAAGTAAACTAAGCTATATTATGTTTGCACAAAAAAAATTATCTTTTCATTCCAAGCATGCTTCTTCTGAATTTTATTAAAAAAACTTTATACAGGAAATGAAATATTGTGAATTTTAATTGCATATTAAAGTGTAAATTAAAGAATTTTTTTGGTCATATATGCATATTTTTAAAAGCATTTTTCAAGATTTTTTAGGGCATAAAAGTCCCCTTCTTATTCATAATAGTAATACAGGTTTTTAAACAATGGGGAGTATACATTATAAATATTCTGAATAAATTGTGAAAAATAAAGAAAAATATTTATTTCGGAGGGTAGGAAATTGTCCCAGAAGCCCCCACGTGGATCTGCCTCTGTATGATGTGGAAGTATATTTATCATTATCATCATAAACTGCTGGTGTTTAGGCTTAATAGCCTATTCCTTTATTTATGCAGTATTCCTAGTAGTTAGTCATCCAGGTGTTGCTGTTAGTTGCCACTTCTTTCATGGTCTTCCAACATCTCTGTTTCTTGCTGGTTTGTATTTCCATTTTAGTTTTGGCCATCTGTTCATTCATTTAAGGTTATCTTACCATATTCTTTGAGAGTTTTCTATTTCCTCTACAAAGTCTTTAGTTTCTACTTTCTTTCTAATGTCTTTGTTTCTCAGTCTGTCCCTTCTTGTAACTTCTTCAAGGTAACTCAGAAATTTCACATGTGCTGCTTGTATTTTCTGTTTGTCTCTGTCTTTCATTATCCATTTCTCAGAGCTGTACATAGCTACAGGTTTAGCTGTCATGTTGTGAATTTTTAGTTTTGTCCATGCATGCCTCTGCCAAAGTGTTGTTTAATTGTTCCACAGATTGAGCTGTATTTGTACAATTTATTTACTACATCCTCCTGAATGTGGTTAAATACACTTATGATATTTCCAAGACATGAACATTTGATGACTTGTTCCACTATTTCTCCATTTATTACTATTTTGGCTCTCTTCTGTTCTTTGCCTTGCAGTGCCATAACTTTTGTTTTTTGTTTTGTTTTTTCATATAATATTTCTGGGTCTCTTTTGTCAGTTCAAAAACTGCTCCTTGCCGATCATCTTCAGAACCTGTTTGATTGTCAGCATATAAGATGTTATCTATTTTTTTATCTTTCCTGTTTTGGATACCCTGTTTAATTTTCTTCCTTCAGTTTCTCATAAGTTATTGATATATGTGTTGAGAGTGGGCAACAGACCACATCCTTGTCTTAGGCTGCTGTTGGTGTTATTGTTGCAGACTTTTTCCTGTCTCTTAACATTATTTTAATGTTGGAGTTTTTATATAAACTCTGGATCGCATTGAGTAATTGATTTGGAATTTTCTCCTCCTTCAATATTTTGCAGAGTTTCTGTCTATTTACTCTGTCATATTCCTTTTGTAACCTATGAATATTATAAAAGTTGTTAAGTTTTTGTCTCTTCTTTTGTCTACTATCATCTGTAATGTGAAGATGGCATCTTCTTGAATCTTTTCTTGAATGGTTTGTCACTCCCTGTCCTGCTTCAAGCATTCCTTGTTTAAGTTGGGTCAAAAATGTTTTGATATTTGTTTCTTTCCCATTGTAATTTTCCTCTTAATCTTCTTTCATTTAGTGTTCTGATGCTTTCATCTTCCAGAAGGTATATCTTGAGTTTAGCTGTTGAAATATTCTTATTTTTCTTGGTTTTTGTGTATTGTATGCTTAATTTAATTTTACTTTCAATCAATTAGTGGTGTCTATCTCACTCCGTCTGTATATTTTCGTGTTCTTGACATAATTTATTAGGTTTCTATTGACTATTAATGGAGAGATATTGTACCTGTTACTTCCCAAGCATATTTATGTTTATCTTTGTGTTTGAAAAAAATATTTGTTATTACCAGGTTATATTTATACTGTTGAAGTGAAGGGTATTTATTCTGTTGAAAAACAACACCTTGTAATCATTAACATTGTTAACATGTTTGTGAGTTATAGTTGTCTATCCAACTCTCACACATGTAAACATTGCCACTGACATGAAAATAAATGGAGGTGACAATATTTAATCTTTACAATGAAGCATTGACTCTTCGCTTAAAAAAAAAATTAGTTTATTGAAGTTGCAACCACCATAAGTTGAATCATATCTGCAAGGACTATAGGCAATTGCACATTGTTTACCTTTGCTACTGATTATATTGTCAAAATGATGATTGTATAAACAGATAAAGCAAAAGAGAACTTTAAAATAAACAATAGCCATGGTACCTTCTCTAACGTTACATAAATATTTTTATTTATTCAGTTTATAAGTATTAATAATTATTTATTGTTAGTGATCTAAAGATGTTGCACATTCCCCTTTTTTTTAAATTATAAATTTTTGAAATATTATTTTTCTCTACCTTACTAAGAACTGATTAAGAAATAATATTACAAGGGAAAGATTGAAGAACAGAAAACGAATAATTGAAACATACCTGAGCGTTCGACCAATTGTAGTAGAGAAAAGACAATAGATGACAGGATTTGCTGCAGAATTTAGGGGAGCCAAACTCTGAATGAAAGTAGCTACAGCAATGTTGGTCTGTGTCCTCGGAACATACCCATATACTTGAAGTAGGTCAAATACGAAATATGGACTCCAGCAGAGTACAAATACTAAAAAGAAAAAGAAAGAAAGAAAGATAATTTCTCAAATATTCATGTAGTTATATAATTCCTATTCATATTTTTAGTTGAAACTAGTTTAGAGCACAACTTGTTATAAATGTTTAGAATGGTAGAAATTTGTGATTGAATATTTTTTGTATGAGTGGTAGGCCTAACACCTGATTTGGTAGAGGAACATAAAGTATTAAGTTTTCATGAGTAAGTAATATTTATTAAAGAAACAAGTTTGATATGGACACCATAATGAAACAAGTCAGGTTGTTGCACCACCAGGAATTTGCTGAGACTCATTTCATTATGATATTATACCAAACTCATCTTGCAATATTTTATTTACATTAGCCCCAGATTATTATTTCATTTCATTTTATAATATGTTAATAAACAGCTAGATGCATAATATATACTCTTCTACAAAAATTACTTTCTTTTGTTATATTTATTCAGCAGAAACATTAATCGTAAAAATTTTACTGTTAATATTCATAATTAATATTTGTAGCCCTGTGTAAAATTCTTTGAATCAATCAGTAAAACAGTTCAGAATTATTAATTACAATAAATGCTTGCAAAATTCTCCTTATTTTCCCTTATACAAAGCTAAAAAGTGTTATGAAACCATACCACGTGTTTTTCATTTTGAAGCTCATGAAACACCCAAATCCACAGTTATTGCACCATCATAGATAAAATGCATTTCTTCTTGGGTGCCACATTTTTATTTACTACTAGGTTACTATTTACTAAAATTTTTCTAAAATATTATTTATGAGTGTCTCACTTTGAGATTTGGCAGATCTATACAAAATAAGTATTGAAATACGAGTATTTTTTACAATTAATTTGAGTGCCACCATAAAGTAAAAATTTGCATTTTAAAAATAAAAATATATTCTAAATATCTAAATAATATGTTTACAAAATTTATATTTACATCACATGAAAGTACATCTTTCTAAGTTAAATTTAAGTGCAATTTTATTTTTCTGAATAATACGGTATTTGCGCAATATTTTTAAAACATTAGCGCGTGCATGATTCTTTGGAAAATGCAATATTTCTGAAAGGGATTAGAAAAAGAAGAAAAAATACGTGTCATCTATTTTCAAGACCTCATAAAAAAAGTTTCAAGTCGCTAAAAAATGGCGACGTTTTACGTTAGTGCGATTTGACGTGGAATGTTTAATTTTTTTCATTTTTTGAGATGTGAATAAATGAATAGACAGTTCAAGCACTTGTTTTTAATGTTAATTTGAATTGAAGGAACAGGAAAATGCAATTTTTTCGTACTGAAGAGTCAAAATATTGTTAGCGAAAACAAAGAAAACAATAGTTTACATTCACTAAGAAAAAAATTAGAACTTACTATAAATGTGTTTTATTTGAATGCCTCCAAGAACAATATTTAATTTGGTAAAATTATTGTTTATATATAAAAGTTCTGTCATTTTTTTTACTTTCCCATGTACATACGTATATACGGAGTAATATTATATGTAGTATAGGGAAAGTTATGTGATGCAGCGGCAAATCGATTTCGAGATTCCAACGGAAATGTTTTGGGGTCCCCTGATACCATAAAACGGTTCTTTTCAAAACGTCCTTTCGCCTGCCTTCCGTCTGTCTGTCCGTCCGTCTGTGAGTCCGTCCGTCCACTAGTGTCTAAATCATAGTGCGATTTTCTCCCAAATGGATATACCCCGGTCGATCTGGCTCCACTTGATGCACCACGATTTTGAAAAACTTTCTTTAAAATTTGGGGGTATTTTACATTAAACCCTTCAGACATTTACTAAATTTTCTCCAAAACTGCTACAAATTGTTTCTTTAAATTTCTTGTAAGAATATAATAAAATACACTTATACGAGATGGCACAGGCCCTATTTTCATGGTTAACTCTAAAGTTTCGAATATTGCAAAAGTTTGAATTTTTTCCGAGCCTTCCTATAACTACAAAACTGAAGGCAAAAATTTTTTCTTTAAATGAATTTTGTTGTCCATAATTAGTTCTTTCAGTAATGTCATGTACATTTTTTTGAAAATTTTAGTAGTTTTCGAACAATATTGCGTGCACTATTTGCAATTTAAAAAAAATACAAAAACAAGTTTTTCTCATAAACGGCTCCAATTTTTTCTTTAAACTTTTGGTTGGGATAGTGATGAATTTACTCAAACAGATAACATAAACGCCATGTTGGTATATTTTTTTGTTTTTTCAAAAACTACAAAATGTATTTTTTTTTTATTTCTCTCTCACGTCGTTAATATTTACATTAACGTCAATTTGTTTACATTAATGTATTTATAAGTACATGTGATTGAAATAATGACAGATAAAGTTTCTCGAAAACTCAACAATTGTTTGCGAAAACGAGCTCAAACTTCATTTTCCGAAACACTCAAACGCCATTTCTCAAAAACAGCTCTAAATTTTTTCTTCAAACTTTTTCCATGGATAATGCTAATTGCACTGTTTAAGATGAGATAGAATTTGGTTTGCTGTATTTTTTTGTTTTAATAAATAACACAAATTTACTTTTTTAAATATTTATCACGCCTTTAATATATACATTTCCTGTGATTTGTAAAAACTATTGCATTTGTGACTGAAAGTGCTTGAAATGACTTCATATGAAGTTTTTCTCGTAGTTTCAAAAACTCAATAGTTTTCTATGAAAAGAGGTTCGAATTTCGAATTAACAGTAGCGCTTAAACCCCATTTTCTTAAAAACCGCTCCAAATTTTCAAAGAAAATTGCCATTGAGGATGAGGTTTTACTATTTTTTAATATTATTAAAATAATATTTCCATTCTATTATTAGAAACGAAAAATTAAGAAAATTTCAAAAAATGTACTTTGGGCGGGGACAGATGGCAGCTGGCAAGAGTATGTGGCAAGTCCGAATAGCTAGCCTAGACCAAAGAAAATAGAAAACGAATACGGGAACTAAGTGTTTCTCTAACCACAATGACCAATCTCGTGAACCAATTTTATTTCAACTTTGTTGTCAGTGCATACCTATTACAATTACAAAGGTCATTTTTACAGTCTTGACTTTTGCTTTTGGAATGATTCCTCGCGAAGAAGCTCTTCGACTGTCCTGGTCCTCTTGCTGAAGTTGTTGCAATCGCGAAGCCACACCTCGCGGCTTGCCACTGTTTTGCAGCTGTAGTTGCTGATGTGTCTGTTGCAGTTGCTGGACTGAACTATCTGCAAACAGAGTTTTAAGATTTTTTTTCAATTCATAATAACTTATGTTCTATTTTCTCTTTTTTAAACAGTCGTTTATTTTATAAGCATGAACGACTAGGGTTTGGTGTCTTGTAGCATTATACTCTACTGGGACTGTCTATTCGGACGCGTTCCAATAAATATTAATAAACTGGACAAAATAACCGGAATTGACATATTTTAGTAATGAAACAAACATTCGAAGGTGTAATTGTGGAGGTGTATATTTTTGCTTATTTCTCAAAATCCAAGTAACTGTGATGTTAGTAGACTTGTGAAAAGTAAATGAGTAAACAAAGAACATTCAGGAAATAAGTAAACAGTCGCACGATCTCTATGTTATTTTTGAATAACGAAAAATAAATGATCGTAAATTGAATAAAAAAAATGTTCGTATATTAGTAAAAACAATTGAATGTGTTTTACATGTGATGAGCGATTACATAAACGTTTTCAATATAAGAAAATTAGGAATTTGGAAAAGGGAAAAGTAATTAATGTTATTATTTGGATTTTTAATGAGAAATTATTGCAGCGAAGAAATTTGAGAAATATAAAGACATTTGTAAAATATAATGTGGAAAGATACAGCGAGCTTAACAAAGAGGAGAGTTGTAGTTTGTTTCAAACTGCGCAGTGTGCAATGAGCAAGGCAATAATGCATATGACAGACGGGTTTGTGATTTTGGACTGGCAGCATCGTAGCCGAGGTCGAGTCTTGGATTCACGTAAAATTTTACGAAAGTTTTCCAATTCGTAAAAATTACTTTTCTAGTATGTGCATTTTTAATTCGGGAGTATTTTAAATGGGAATTTGGACAAAAGGAGAATTCGGTAACTGGGACGAGTATAGATATGGACGCAGGCATTGGCAGCGGTCGGGGATGGCTTCATTTCGGGGTCCAGTGAATCAACAACCAGGGAGGTGACACAATTATATCAAAATGAAATTTTTACAAAGCCAAGATTTGTGATTAGGATAAGGATAAAATACAATAGTTATTAGAATAATTTCAGTACTTAAAAGGAGTTCACTTGTGTGAATGAAATGTAAATAAAATATGTATGAATGATATTTGGATTTTTTGTCAAGGCAAGTTGTTTTTTTATGTTAAACGGGTATTTCGTTGTAACGTTTTTCGTTTACTGGAATGCTGATGTGATGTATGGAGGGGAACTGGATTCGCCGAGTATCATCGCGACAAAAGTTTGACTAATAAATAATTGTTAATATAGCGAATCAGCAAGTGTTGAAATTATCTTATTTTTCGGTAGGTAAAAAATGTAATATTATTTGTTTTCCTGTATAGGGGTGACTTCGCGAATCCACACTAAAACTATATATTTCTACTGTGAGGAACATGAACTTTATATTTTCGTCGAGTAAGTTAGCCATTGCAGACTTGGCGGCCAGCATTCCAAATTGTTATCTGTTTATTTTACGTCCAGTTTACAAACACGAATAGATCTGATTGGCCTAGTGTTGGTAAAAAATTAAAAGTTACAAATATTAATTATTTAATTCAAAGGTTTATGATCCATTACACTACAGAAGCCAAAAGTTATCATAACCAAAGACTTGACACATTGCACCTCCAATAGAAAAGTGACACAAGTGCGAAATCGTAATTTTTCAGCTAAAAGCTGATAGGTTACCGAGAGGTACTGTTAATATTCTGAAGTTGATTTTGAATTTGTTCAATTACTGTCCGCTAGATGAATATTTAGTACAATCTATAATGAGTATTACAGAACTACGAAACTTAAAATTGTAATTTCTGAGAAATCAGAAATTCGCACTTGTGTCACTTTTCTATTGGAGGTACGACGTGGCGAGACTCGGTCTTTAAAGAACTTAAAATTAAATATACTAGCTATACTAATTAATTCAATTACTGTCCGCTAGAAGGTGAATATTTGTTACAATCTATAACGAGCATTACAGAACTACGAAACTTAAAATTGCAATTTCTGAGAAATCATAAATTCGTATTTGTGTCACTTTTCTATTGGAGGTGCGACATGTTTCTCTCTGTATGTCGACGTGCTGAATCTGAATATGAAGCCAGAATTGCGCTACCACCCTTCAGTTTTCGTCACTTCTTTTAGCTGCGCGTGGTTTATTCCCAATAATTAAACGTATTTACCTCACTATCGAGCGAAACATCAGTCAAGACTAAATTTCTGGAACACCTTTCACTAAACGACTGCTCTGATCGTCATCTTCCCTTTTACTTTCTCGCTAGCGATTACAGAGTAGAGAAAAAGTTTCGTAATGCTGCGCGAAGAAACATGAATTTTGAACAAAGTCAACAGAAAACCTCTTATTACAGGATCCGAGTAACGAAAAAGGGGATAAATCCATTGCTAAATTTACAACAACAACAAAAAAAACCTAACACGTGGTGTACCCAGAATACATGTTTTGTGAGTCTTTGATATCAAAAAATCGAATGATGGCAGAACGTCTATTTGTGAACAACGCTAACGACTAAACCATTTAGCCGATTTTCTGCAAAACTGATATTTCCCAATTGATCTGGTAGATATTATTCCCTTAATGAAATTAGTTTCCCAAAGATAGATTTTGAAATAAGGTCACGTATAATTTTTCGAAATTTTTTGAGAACTTTTCCTCGTAATTTTGCGTGAAAGTACAGGCGAGAGAAAAAAAAAATTCGCGCTGTTTTAGCCCCACTCGTTTCGTGGACTTCTCAAACGTGTCCTTACTGCGTGACGTGCGGCGCGTGGGATCGGGCGTGAGTTGCTTGCTCTTGGTCCAAATGGTGGAGACGATGACGATGTAGCAGGCCGAGATGATGAAGGCGGGCAGCACGAACAGCGTCAGCGCCACCAGCGTCACCCACAACTGCCACATCCACTGCTTCTCGAAGTCGATCCAGCACTGGAGGTGACCTGGAAAATGCACATTATTACTCAGAGTGATTTGATACAGATTGATTGATTGGTTGTTAATGATTCCGGCCGCGTCAACGTCTAGGGACATTAGTCCCATAAGTGTAGTGTATGTTTTTTACTCGGGAGGTGGTGGTTGTCTTCCCCTATTGGATGGCACGGTCCGGCACCAGTCTACCGTCGCGTCGGCTAGAGGGATTGCCCCTAACCTGGTAGCTCCCACCAGCTGGGCACCGCCCGCGCCGGGACAAGCTCTAAGATTGCGACCAGTATACCGGCATGTGTGGTAGTGTAGGGTATGCTAGCGTAGGTGTGTGTGTAAGGGGTGATGCTAGAACAAGGATGAGGTAGAAAAGATCGCGCACGCGGTCCGTGGGCCGTTTGTTAGGGTTACTGCTCTGGCATTCATTACGTGTTGATCGGAGAATCCACGGAAAACTCTCGATCAGAGCAGCCGGCCGCTAGAATTCATCTCCAGTCAGCGACTGGATTCGACTTAGCTGACAAGTTAGTATTGAAAAACCTCCGGGACTCGAACCTAGGACCTCTGAGTCAGAGAGACTGCAGCGACATCAGTTGATGCTTCTGAGCCATCTTTCCCGGTGTTTTTATTCAGAATCCTGAGAAATTTGGAAGTAAGATTATCAAATTTCTGTTAATATCATGTAGTAAACTGGATCACGTATGTACCCACCACATACGCATGAATTATAATTGTAAATTACCATTCATTAATTTTTAATCCTGGTCTGAATCATTGCCAAAAATACGCCGCTCTAACACTCATTAATTAATTATTTTCAAGTAGGATTATATTGCTGCATTGCAGTGCTGCCAATATGGAGTTTATTAAAAAACACGATTCACCAGCGTGATATTTTTAGAAAAAAGTAAGTATTGATTTTTTTAAAGTCGTTCATGTCTCTATGGATTTTAATAAGAAACTTACGAAGTAAAATGACATTCTTTTTTGGATGTTTCCGTGATGCTATAAGTTCTTAAAAATAAACTATATACACCCTCACACATGAAATTTCGTGAATGGAGATATATTTCTTTCGATTGTTTAATTATACGAGTTAGAACGAAGGTGCGTTCTATGTTCTTTCCAGGGCTTGATTATGGTGCCAGAATAGTGAGTTGAAGCTCATTGCACTGGTAGGGAGATGCTTAAGTTTGAGTGTTATCGAAACCCACTATCAAAGTGAGGCAGTCTGATTGGCCCTTGCTGCTAAACGCATGAAAATAAACAGAACATTTTTTCGTTTCAACATAAAACTAGGTCAAAGTTCTGGACAGTATTCTGAATGTATGTAGCCTTCTGTTTGTCTTTCCCATTAAAGTGAAAGATACACATGCGAAATGTCGCCAGTTTACCTACCGTGGTCGAACTACCCAAAAGTAAACTTCTTATGGCAAATTTGTAGACCCAATTTTCCAATCTATAACTAGTAATGTTGTTAACCTACGAATGATATAGTTCTCAGCACAGGCTATGGAACTGGAATACCAGAAAGGTTATTGCAGCACTTGGAATTTTGTTTAACCGTGCAATGAGAGGACATTGTATCATCATATACCACATTTAGATGCTTGGATTAATAAAAATTTCGTTGCTTACATAGAAACAAAAAAATTGAAAATTAATAATTTGGAACAAATCATGTCGAAAACATATGAAATAAGTACTCCATATTAACAAATTAGTTATGAAGTAAATGTCTTTAAAAATTTGCGTCTTTTGTTTGAAAATTGTCCAGAAAGAATGTATGAAGAGCCAAATCATGTGTTCCCAGTCTGATTTGTTATAGTATTAACGTACTCTATATAGCTGATATATCGTGTGTTAGGATACACACACACACATTCACACACACACAAACACAAACACACAATTGCTGTGTTAACACTGAGTTTCTTTCGCTGATCATCAGTGCATTCCGTGTTTCAGTGCAATTTAATTCTGGGATGAAGCAGCGTTTCTCATAATGAAATGCGTGATTCCATTATTAAGAAAATTCGTACAACTGATTTAAGAGAATTTGTATCTATAGGAAAAGACCAAAACTCAGACGCGTGTTTCAAAACGAAACAGAACGACGCCTGCTGACTTTTATGCAGAGTGAAACGGCACAAGGTATTGTAGACGATCCGGTGGCCGAGATCGCTAAGGCAGTAGTGCCGTAGCGATCTCGGACCGAAGGATCGCGGGTTCAAGTCTCACCTCGGGCATGGTTGTCTTGTGTTCGTACTTTCACACCCCTATCAATATATCGAGTCATCCTCTCAGTTACCATACCGTTACAGGCAATAGTGGTCGCTATTGACCTAGTAGTTGATGCGACCTTAAAAAAAATAAATAAAAAAAGGTATTGTAATTTCCTGGTACGTTTTATTAGTAGAAGTCATGTATAAACTGTAGGCAACAGTGGGTATTCACTGTGATTTTTGCAAAGCTTTAAAACATCGTTCGTTATCAGCATAAGACATAACCTAATGCGGAGATATTATTTCATCTTCTTTTTCACGAATTGCCAGCTCTGTGGAGTTGGTAAAGACTGCTTCACATACGAGAATCGGTTTATCAGAGTTGCAAAATGCAACCTTTCCTGTTTTTATGCGGTTATTTTGCAGTTTGTAAAGTGACCTTAAAAGTCTCCTCCAAGGGCGCACTATTTATGCGGATACAACATCGTACCTTAAATCTAAGGTAAGACGTTATGACTAGAAGGTCCGTCACGTGACCGTTAGTACCTAACGTCTCTACATAACGCATGGCGCTAAAACTTCCTAATGTTAAGGCTAGCGGAAGGTCGGTATACTCGTAAATTACTCTCACGCTATAAAGCTGTCGTAACAGAAGATTTAATTCTTTTATTTACTGTTTTTCTTTGTAGTATGGTTTAATAGAAACATTAATTGTCAAGCAGTTTATAAGTAATAATTAATATATTTAATTAAAAATAATTAATTATAATGACGTAATAACATAATTTAAAAAACAATAAATTAGTTGCTAATTAAAACAATTATTATTTAATGCCGGCAATGGCTCTTCCGACTTCACACAAAGAATTCTTCCCATCTTTTCGAATATTTTCCAAGATCTGTTTCCTCTAGAATTTTCTAGCAATAGGTACTCCTCCATTCGTTGGACATGTTCTTTCCATTCCTAAATGTGGTTCACAATAAAACATAAGTGTCTCGTCGTACCTGATTTACAAGTTTTCTCGTCGATGGCGTTACAGACTGCGATTGAGCCTGAAGTTTTGGCCGCGAGCAATGATAGACTTTCATCTACAACGTGAAACGCCGCGAAGTGTAAAACAACGTCGAGTCTTTTTGACCAAACTTATTTTTTTAGTAAAATTAGTATATTTTAACATCCTGGGAAACAAAAATTAATTTGTTTTTCGAAATGAAAACTTCCTTTTTATCATTTCAATAAACGATAAATTCTCATTTTCTACAAATAACTACCCTGTTATGCATGCGCGTTTTTCGCGCCCTCGCCCTTTTGACCAGTGCGTTGTAGAACAAAGGTTAAGGCCGGGGGTGAGACCCCGAGGCGATGGGATGTGATGGATGATAGCGGGCGGCGGATTAATGGCAAATCTAGTGGGCCCGCGCGCGCGAGAGGGAGAGAGAGAGAGAGAGAGCGAGAGAGCGAGAGAGAGCGAGAGAGAGCAAGAGAGCGAGAGAGAGCGAGAGAGAGCAAGAGAGCGAGAGAGAGCAAGAGAGAGAGAGAGAGAGAGAGAGAGGGGGGGGGCTGCAACGTGGCGCAGACGAGCAAACAAATTTCGCCGTCAGACCAACTCCAATTTTCTTTCATTAAGCGACTCTCAACTCCGGAGAACTGTTATTGAATTTCTCGTGCGTTTCTCTCGCTGTCTCGCAGGGCACAGCCTCGGATCATCGCCTTCCTCTACTCTGATTCTCTTCAATTATTTTCCGAGTTACTCTGCAAGAGGTGTTTTCTGGCCTATCGTCTCCCGACCAGAGCCCGGGATATTGTGTTGACAAAAAAATGTTATAAAAAATAACTAGTGAGCACCCATCAAAATTTGGCAATCTCAACTGACAGAAAAGAGACAATACTCTGACCACTCTTTCACAGGGCATATTATGAAGTAATCTAGCGGTACTGCCACATAACACAGACTTCATTTTATTTATAATGGTGACGTTAGATTGTAAGCATTACATTATATTAAATACCTCTAATATTTAAACTATATTTTACAACACTCTCATCTCATTGTTTGGAACACTTGCCCAGTTACTAATACACTATTATCATTCAGACCCTCACTGCAAGGGATATTGCCTTTTTCGCAGTATATAGTTGTATTATCAGTAGTGTTCTTAGCAACGCTGAACCAACGCATACACCTGACATTCAAAAGAATTCGATCGCATTCCATAACAATGTTGAAAGTTTATTCAACTACGAACTAGATATAATGTCGTCCGCACGCAATTTTATTTTTCTCAAAACTCGCAAATTGTACAGAAACATTTTTTAATGTAATATTTACTCCCTTTTCAATAAAAAATATTTGAATGCAGCGTTATAAATTAACTTGAATTAATATGACAATATATTCGTTTCTGGATTATTGATATTGTAAATACAGTACTTAATGAACAATTACCTTTATTTTTTCTGTCACTAATAGTTTCATTGAAGTGAGAATTGAATACAACTGAAAATTAAACCCTCGAACGAAATTTGCGGAAAATTTTGTCTTTTTTTAGCAATTTGATTTAAGTGTTTTTGGACATGCACAATTTTGTATTTGCACATACTCGAAAATATTTAAATTAGAAGAAACTTCTTAGGAGACAATTTGAAGCTAATGTTTCCACAGGCATTCTTTTACAAACCTTCCTATAAACTATCTATAATGTAAATATTTAGGATGTGTGAGTGGTTCGAAAAAATACAAGGGAGTAAATATTGAAAATTCTGAAGTTTAAGTTTGGTAGCTTTTATCCTCTCCAAGTCGTGGATTTGCTTTTTTGTGAGGAATGGTCGTATCAGTGTGATCCCGTATGTGACTACGGGGATGACTTTGGCTTGAAATAGTTTGCATTGCTGTTCTTAAAGACATTTCTCTGAGATGTTTTATTTCGTTTACGCTTGGGAATGTGGCTGCAATTCTCTTTGATGATATGCTATGTAAAGCTCCTTCCGGTCGTCTGTAGTGTTACTCTAGGTAACACGGTGATGTGGTCCCTTTCAGTACTTTTACTTTGAATATAATTCGGATGTTTTGGTGATCTTTTCCCTTTTACTTCTGTTGCACTCTATGCAGATGCTGCTGCAATAACCTCATCCCACAATAATATTAAAATAGCTCGTAATATTGTACAAAAATTCAGTTAAAAAATGTGCTATATAAATATTCCAGTAAAATATTTAGGACAATTTGTAGGTCAAAAATTAACTTGGAAAACCCATATAATTAATATGATAAATCAAATTATTCTAAATGAATTAACCCTATTTTATTTTACACATTTTAGTATAATAACGTATTTTTAATATTCTAGATATTACTACATAGTTCGTTACATTTTAATATAGTCGAAACGGAACATTTCGGGAACGCGTTTGCAATATATGTTATGGAATAATTTTTTACAAAGCATTGTAATGCTACTGCGGATCTACTTGACCACCGTATCTTCGCCACGAATTGTCAAACTTAACTCCCTTCTCCTCTGTTCCTTCGACACGCCCTACTCGAGAGTACAGACTGAGCGTGTTTTTGTGAAGCAGAAGTAATTTCAACCACGAGCTTGCTCATGTTTTAAACAATACCTTAATTGGTAACTCGATCAAAAAGTAATAAATCCTTTTTACAAATCATTACTTTATCGCGTTGTTCAATGTAAGGAAATGGGTAGCTTTACCCTTCACCCCTGCCTTTTCAGGATCCATCACCGACTACACGGTACTGTTCAGTTGAGCACTGGCTCCTCGTATACGACTTTGTGGATATAATGAAAGTACTTTATTTTTTCTTTATTTCACTAGTATTATCCGAAATTAATGTTATTAAGAGTTCATCACAAAGATAACATTTTGTTCATATAATGTCGACGACGATTCCTGTTTTCATTACTGTAAACAATATTTCACATCTCCTTCCGTAATATTATATACTTTCCATGCGATTCACACATACAAGATAGTAACAAAAACGTTTGTGATTAATGCATTATTTTAAAAATTCCTGTAACGAATAGTGGATTATCCCACCGGAAGAAAAATGGATGAGCATACATATAACATGAATATAATTATAAACCATTTTTAAAGAAATGTCAAGGGGATTCTTATAACGAAAAGCCACAAATATAAAACTAGAATTGAAATATTTCAATTGATTAAATTTCATGATCGCAATTCCATACAGAACCTGAATGCGCCAGCCAACCAACGACATACTGGCAACATCACCAACAACTATATGCCAGGTGAACTCCTCCAGAAAGCGAACATCCATTAATCCTAACTACTAACATCACCAACAAGAATATGCCATGCCAAATCATGCCTCTTGAAAGCAACTATCCATCAATCGTAACGACGACCCTCACCAACCTCAATATACCAAGTGAAGTCCTCCCAAATGTGACTATACATCGGTCCTAAGTACGACCGTGACCAACTACAATATGTCAAGCCAACTCCTCCCGAAAGCGACCATCCATCAATTCTAACTACTACCATCACCAAGGCGAATATGTCATACCACATCTGCCCGATAGCGACTATCCATCAATCCTAACGACGACCTTCACCAACCACAATATGCCAAGCCAATTCCTCCCAAATGTGATTATTCATCAATTCTAAGTACGACCATGATCAACCCCAATTTCTCTAACCAACTCCTCCCTAAAGTGACCATCCATTAATCCTAACTAATAACATCACCAACGAGAATATGCCATGTCAAATCTTACCAAAAGCGACTATATATCAATCCTAATGGTGACCATAACCAACCACAATATGCCAAGCCAATTCCTCGAGAAAGCGACCATCCACCAATCCTTACTACTACAATCACCAACGAGAATATGCAATGCCAAAATCATCCCGTTACACAGTAGACTACTTGATTAACAATTATTTCACCGACAAAAAAATATGGTATGCGTATTTTTCCTAAACGCGGGGCCCCTGGTGAATGGGAGCCCCCAAGCAACTGCTTGTTTTGCTTGTAGGTAAATCCGGCCCTGGTAACAGTACATTTTATTATCATTTGGTCTTGTGCTGTTGGATTCTTTGTATGTTATGGTACATGATATGTGAATGCTCATCCAATCAATATCCAAACCCAACATCCAATACCAATAAAAGTACTTTCTCTTTTAAATTTTATTTGCTTCCTGTTCAATTCTTTCAAGAATTTTGCAGGCTGTTTAACATACATGTGGTAATACAATAATTTAGAGGCAAAATGTCAACAGTTTAGATAAGGACGATTTGGAAATCGATTTACAAATGAATTTTTGCATATTTACGCACTTCCGGGAGAAATGCCATGTCGAAAATGTAATAACCAACCACTAGAAGGTGTCCCAAATATGAAGCAATAGTTACAGTCCTACGAGAAGAATATATCAGGGCACTCTACTTCTAGTTTTACGTCTAGTTCACTCTACATCACGCCAAAGTCACTTTACGGCACTTCGAGATGTCTAAACCACTTAGCCACCTCTAATATGCCGCTGATGACGTGGTTTACAGTCTCGATGTGTGACTCGCCATTCAGGTGCTACGCTCACCCTAACTCCCCGTGGACCCGAACTTTTCTTTTGTTACTACCGTCGCAGTTTACGCCATCACTCTCCCTGCCACTTCACTCGCCTCGCCTGCTGTATTTCTTAACGGTGTGCTGTAAGTCGTGCAGTTTCTTAACGATGAGTTTCGCTGAAACCCGGGTTTTCTGTGAAAAAAAGTTTTAGCTCAAAATTCCCCATTTTTAGAAACGCACAAGCTACATTTTCTGAAAAAACGCCCCGAATTTTGGTTGAAACTTGTAATCTGGGTGGAGCTAAATTCACGAAATTACATGTCGTAAACGCCATTTTAATGTACCCTTTTAAATTTTGAAACGTATTAATAAAAAGTTCATATTTACATTAGAATGTTTTAATACACCAATGCATTTGTAAGATCAAGTGCTCCATAAGAATTTCTAAGGAGTGTCTCGATATCTCAAAAATGTTCTGTAAAAATGAGCTTAAATTTGCCAAATTTTGAATTATTTTTCAGGAACATTACAGTGACATTTTCTCAAATTGTGGTCTTCTGATTTTGAAACGGATATTTTCATTTTTCATATTTTCATTACTTTACATAACATACACGGGGTAAGGCTCAAACATATTTTCAATTTTTTACCAAAAATATGCAAACTTATTTGATTAAACTTTATCCTCGGATAGTCTAAAAGACGCTTAAAAGAATGATGTAGGTCTTATTTTCGTTGAAATCCTTGATTTGTTTAAAATTGCGTGTTGGAAATAAAGGAACAGAGAATTAGAATTTAAAGCGTCGCGTCGGCTGCAGTAAGTGTGTCAGACCGACTTAGTTTTTTTCGTTTTTATTTTTTTATTATCCTTGTTCGACAAGATATGTCTTTCTAGGTGTTTCAAGTTACATAATTTACAATACGTTTTTGAACTATATTTCTAGGTACATGAACACTGTATGAGAACAATAATGTTTGAAACTAACTACTGCTAAGGATACCCAGGAAGGGTTCTTCAGATTAAATACATAAATAATTTGAGTACCCATACATTTTGAACCTTTTTTACAACTAATTACGGAAAATGTAGTAGGTCTTTAGAATATCTTGACTTGATTCGTGGAAAAAGATTGACTGATTACCTAGAGTACAGGCGCGAGGCTGGGCAAGATGAAAGAGAAGAGTAGAAATGGGAAGAAAGGTGTAGAATCCAAGTTTTTAGAGGTTCTATAGGTAATTCTTTTAAAATTTAGTAATTTCTGATATACCATGGTGCTTTTAGTGCTTCTCTTAAGAATTTTTTTGTAGTACTTCCAGTTTCCGAAGGTTGCTTTTAGCGGATCTTCCCCATATTGGGCAGGCCAGAGCGACTCAGTTCTGTAATAGTGAAGCACACGGCGAGTTTAGTCGATGAACCTGAGTCAGTCTTCGTACAGAAGAAACTAAATGGTTGAAAACACTTTTGTGGGTTCATGTAGTAAGGAGCCGTTTTAAGAAAATGCGAGAATGTAAATGATGTTGTATCACCACAATTTTTTTTCTTCTCATGCGTCTTCAATTTAAGGAAAGGAATCCCAAAAGGTGATGGAACACTCTTGAGAGAAATATTGCGACGAACTGCAAAAGAAGCGAGAACTGGAGTTCACTCAACGGTAAGCAGATGAGGAAAGTGGCGAAAAAAGCGAATGGCGCAGAAATAATCCCTCCCGCCGTGAACGTAATCCCTTCATTCAGATGTTCCTTTCACCCGCAAGAAATTAGATTTCCGATAATCTTTTGGATGGCATTGACTGAAATAATTAATTTATTATTTCGTTTCAAGGAAAAGTTTTCACATCTTCGTTCATCTTTTTCCAAAGGCTGTTTTCTCCCTTGTGTATAATCAAAAGATTAGAATAAAATTAATTATGTAAATGAATCGTTATATTCAGATTCGTAAAGATTGAGTATACTGCCAAATTTTGTGGACGATTATACTATACTATATTTATTGCGCAGATCCTTAAAACAAATATTTCTGCGGTAGACGAAACAGCATTTTTCAGTAGTAAGGATTTCAAGAAAGATTATAAATATTTAAGAACGTGCAGTATTTAATAATATAAAAATGATGATCATGTAAAATTTAAATGGTTAAGTACTAAAACTTATCAAAAATCATTGTCTCTGTGATTTTGTTTTAAATTTACATAAATGAAACAATCGAATTAAAGTAACAATAAAAATGATAACGGAGAACGTGTATCGTAAAAAATACCGTATTTATAAAATAAAATTGTAATAAACGATTCATTTTCAAATTACATTGAAATGTAGTACTCATAAAAGGACCCGTGTTAATACACTAGTTTAACGGAAATTGAAGAAAGAACTTCATAATTAGTCTCTTCATAAGAGTTTATGCTGGCATTACTAGGCTGTCTTTCCCTGAACGTATAAAAATGAGTGTATAATATTCGTGGGTTATGGAGCATAGGTAATAAATAAATGTCCTTTATTGGTGACGAGGTTCAGGCCATTTGACCTGTTCTTCAACTTTTCACATTGAAAACTTTTATAGATAGGTAAGTTGAATTAATGTAAAATTATTAACATACGACAATATTACAAGTATTTTCCACATTTCAAGTGATAGTTACTGTACCTACTTAGAGAATATTAAATTAATAAACTCAAATGAAACGATGAGGCATTGTATAATAGGTGGAACTAGTATTAAAATATTCGATATTCAATCAAAACAAATACGACGAAATCTATTTATAGCAAATTAACATGCTGACAATTTAGCTTTGTTATTTATCATTAAACTAAATAAGTTATGTGGCTCCGAAAATTTTTTTTATTTATTTCTCATAAGGAATTATTCGCGTAGTTCCTGTTAACCGTAACAAGGATATAAATTTCTGTGGGAAAATAGTTGAAGAGAGTCTTGAGCCACGTATCCTTTTAACTTCAATTTATAAGATTTTACAAGCACTAAAAACATTATGTTCTCTGAATATAGCAAATGAGTTTCTACGATACACTGTAAAATATATTATTTAACATAATTTTCAGATTAGCATAAAGGTATGTCTTATCTTACCGTTCATTAAAGTGCCCGACCTGTGACCATTCGTTGTATAGATAAGATTTAGGACAACTTTCGGAAAACGATGTTATCCGGGGGTCAACGGAAGTCTTTCGTCTTCTTGGGCGTTTCTCGATATGATGAAGTCCGACTTTTCGCAAACTTTGAGTTTCCAGTCGACCCCCTTGAAGCGCGATTCTATTCTATCTTTCTCGAATGAACTCAGCCGACCATTAATCTTTCGACTTCTTCATCCCTCATTTTGCATGACATCCCCACCAAAGTTATCGGCGTAAACGAAAGGTAGAGAGTGTAGACCTAACGGGTGTTCTGTTGCGCTGCGAAAACAACTTTTCTGAAAGATGCTACGCAAGTAAAGTTTTGTAAGCCTCAGATTCGAGTTTCGATGTTTGCAAGTTTTAGACTCGGTAACACGGTCAAACAATGTTGCCAGAGTAGAAATTCAGTAGGCTAGGACTGTGGATAGCGTCAAACCATAGCCAATAAAATATGATTTTAAGAAATCAAATTATAGAGGCGTAGGAAGTTTTAATCAAATACAGAAAAAAAGTATTTGACCCTTTCTGAATGTTTCATGAGGTGTATTTATAATCAGGATATGACCATGCAGTACAAGAACATAATATGAAAAAAATTAAACCCAACACAGCTAACCCGTTTGTTTGTTATGATTATTATTTAAGAAAAATATTATAATGTAATAACACATTTTGATTCCAAGAATTAGAAACTAAGAACTGTGAAAACAATTTTACAGAATAATATATTATTTTTAATTATGAAAAAATGAGACGTTTTTCATTATTTGTGTCAATACGTTTTGTTGCCAGACAAAGAAAACATTAAAACCACATTGTAATGTACATAGTTGTAAACAAAATAGCTAAAGAAACACATAAGTTGAAAAACTCACTTTTAGTTTATCATCGTCGCTGATTTTGCCTCAATTTACACGTCTTACGTATTGCTAGTGAATTCCACTAACCCTGAAATTCCGAATGAGATTGACCCGATGAATTCAAATGTATAAAGCCAAAAGTATTAGACCTGATCGGTAAATATTAATAAAGAATCGCACAAGAAAACTATTGCAGAAGTTATGAATAATTCATGTGAAACAATTAAGTAAATTTGTAACGATGCTACAAAGGAAAACGAAACACCTTTTCGTCATGTTTAGGGCATTTTTCTTACATCTTCCCGCCTTCTTCGCCTGTACGATTTTTTCTGTCGGTATCGCAGACCCCTCCAGATTCGTTGCGTTCCCCAGAGACCAGCGTAGACCGCTTTCCTGTTGAATTTTTAACGCCATTATGTGCTGGGATACGAGTGCTGGGGACGGTCGTGCGGACCATGTCTAATTCATGAGCCGACTCGTCGTCAGAGATGGCGCCTGCGGCAGTGACGAGCGAAAAAAAGGGAGGAAAAACAAACGAAAGGGAATCGACTCACCACCAAATACAATGCGTTCTAGCGAGGTTGCCCGACGTTTGGATGAATCGTGATATTCTTAGATTATGGTAATAAGTTTTGGTTGTGCAATAAAAAAAAACTGTTTCTATTTTGAACACGTACAGAAAAGACAACGTATGCCCAAAAAGAGGGTATAGATAAATTGAGAGAAGGTATATTTTTTCAAAAACGTGTTTGGATTACTTAAGTGGTAAACGTACTTAACTCACGGATGCCGCTAGAGGGTGGGAGAAGGGTAGAAAAGTTGTTGTTTATTTCGCTCATATATTGTTAACGGTGTGTTATTACTCGTATCAAATAAAAAGCTCGTACATTTGATACATTGTTCACATTATCTAATAGATTTATTTCTATATATAATAGAAAAAATGATTAGGCAAAATGTAACAAGGTTTATAAGCTCTTCCTTCGCTAAGGGTGTTTTTTAAATTCCTTATAAACGAGGTACGAGCGAAAAACAAACAACAAAAATGGTCCTTTCCACCTCCCTTCCACCATCTAGAGATAGGACTAGAGAACAGAACTTTTATTTATGTTTGCCTTTTTTTGAAACTATTCCAAATACTTCTCGGAGAAACAAATCTACTCTCTTCCGTGTTCTCTGTAACTCCTTCATTGACTGAACTTACACACTGAATGAATAGTTCATTTCATTCAGTCGAATGAAAATGAAATACCAATGATTTTTGCCTGATATTCTCATGTTTTCTTCAGTGTGATTTGAACAACTTCCAGGTGATGATATATGTGACTGTTTTTCGTTACAGCAGGCGTTCTGATATCTATGTTTTTGAAGCGAGGACAAAGAAGATGAAAACGGCGCTTCATGGTTTAATGTATTTAAAGTATTGGTTAATGTTTTTTCAAGTATTGGTTAATGCAAATGTCTTAGCCAGGGCCGTGTTGAATAGTTTAGTAAAATGCTATTTTTAATGACACTAAATACTTCATCAAGGAGGATTACTCGATCGATGTTGTCATATTTAAATTTTGTAGTGCCTAACTGCTGTATGTTTGCAAGCACGCATTGCATAATAGGGAGAAAACTGCCTCTTAACCTGGACAGAGCAACGAGAAAAAAGATAGAAGAGTCAGGAAAATTATCAAGAAGTAGAGGGCGATAAAACGTGGAAATGTCTACGATGCACGAAGCGAGAAGAAATAAACGAGGCAAAATGACGCTGTTTAAGGAAGTGAGGTGAAGAGGATTGGTTGATTGATGTTTCCAGGCACGTCAACTGCTCTGGATGTTCGTCCCATTAGAGTAGTGAATGTTATATTTCGGAAAGTGAAGATGTTTCTCCTCACTACAAATCAGATCTGGCGTCAAAGTACATGATAACTTCGCAGGATTTCCCTCTCCAGGTATCTCCGTCATCGGGGCATCGCTCCAGGTGGGTCACGCTCTGAGCTCTAAACAAGACATGTGTGATAGTTTAGTAGACTTAAGTGCAAGTGAGTGTGTGTACGAAAAGAGAAGGGACAAGGATGTGGAAGTGTAGATAGTGCGTAGTCCGTGGCCCGTGTGTCAGAGTACTGCTCTGGGATTCACCTTTTATTAATCGGAGAAACCACGGAAAACTACTGATCAGAGCAATCGGAGAGTAGACAAGAGGCACAATGCATACCAGGTAGGGAACCAGAGCTGTACGGCCCACAAGGGAAACGTTCGACTTGGGGATTCGAATCCAAAGAGGATACAAGTGGGAAGGGGCTGAGACGAAGCAAGGGGGGAGACGGGGCGGTATTGAGAGAGGATGGGTGAAGAAGGGTGAGGCTCGAGGGCAACGTAGGGTTGCTAGTGTTGCAGTGGCGGCTGCCACAGGGAAGCGCTAGGCACTTCCATTCCCCCCCCCCCCATATCAATTGACGCGCCCGGAAGCATCCTTTTTTTCGAGTGACAACCTTGATTGTCTAACTTTAGGCGCTCTCTCTGTTGATTTCCCTTTGAGTCGACGCTGGGATAGGAGGCGCGAAGAGACAGAGGAAAACGCGAGAGGTGGGGCGAGGCGGGGCGGGGCGGGGCTAGACAGGAGGGAACGGGACGGGACGGGGCGGGACGGGACGGGACGGGACGGAACGAGACGAGACGAGACGAGACGAGACGGGACGAGACGGGACGAGACGAGACGAGACGATTCGAGACGATTCGAGACGATTCGAGACGAGACGAGACGGGGCGGGGCGGCGCTAGACAGGACGGAACGCGACGGGACGGGACGGGGGGGCGGGGAGGGGCGGGGCTAGGCACGACGGTATGGGACTGGCCGGGACGGGACGGGACGAGGCGGGGCGGGGCGGGCGGGGCGGGGCGAATCGCGTGGGTGAGGCGAGCGGCGGCGGGCGGCCGCGGCCCCTCTGTCAAGCGCCCGCCTGTTCCGCCGCCGGCCGTCCAGATTAACTGCGCGTTCAGCTCGTGTTTGCCGACCGCGGGCCCGGGTCAAGTCGGGGGCCGGTTAATTACGCTATTAGCGCTCGGGAATTTACTGCGCGCGTTTTATCATTTACGCACGTGAGCGGAGCGCGGCGGGAGGTCGGCGCTGGCGGCGAGAGGGAGTCAGTGGGGTGGGGTGCGGCAGAAGCGGAGCGGGAAAAGGAGAGTTTATTGTTTCCACGCGCGTCCACTACTTATGGTAAGTCTTTAGTCCCGCAAGTCTAGGTTATATCGTGAGATCTCAAGCCGACCTACTGCAAAGCTTGCGAAGATTTTTCCTGCGAGCTACCGCGTCACCCGGGACAATCTTTAAGCTCCAGACTGTATCCTGCAATGTGTGATTATATAATGGATGCATTGCGTCTAAGGGGAGAGGAGGAAAGACAAAGATAAAAAAGGGAACATCGCACATGGTCTGTGGCTCGTTTGTTACTATTCTCTTCCGCGATTCATCAACACAGAATGCAAAGATGATAGCAGCTAGCCGCAAGAATTCTTCTGCAGACAGAAATTCAGTTCGACCTGCGTATGTTGAGGAGGCGATTGTAATGGATAGAGACACCACATAATGTTGCGGTGACGTGGAAATATTCGTCCAAGCGATCGCTATTTTCTGTGTGCGTTACAAGCATGCGGAAGTACAAGGTGGTTCAAATATGACCGGGACTGATTTTTTTTCAAATACCCCGACATACGCATTAACTGCGCCGCCTGGAGAGAATCTAGCCACAACCCCCCACCTCCCTCCTTTGCAGGTTAGAACCTGTTCAGTCGCGTCTGGGTCTTGCTAGAACGATGAGTGAACAAAAGGTGCCGCGGTGCGTGGAACAACGCATTATCATCAAATTTCTCGTTGGAGAAAACGTTCAACCGTCGGAAATTTTGCAGAGACTCAAAAAACAGTACAGGGAAGAGTGCCTCTCACCGACCCGTGTGTTTGAATGGTGTAAGTGTTTCAGAGAGGGACGAGAGCGCGTTGAGAATGAACCTCATAATCGTCGGCCGCGAACATCCATAACCCCAACTGGATGGGTGGGACTGGATGGGGACTGGATTGGTGTTATCCATGTAGACTTTCTTACAGAAGCTAACACCATCAATGCAGCTTATTATTCAGCACTTTTGGAAACAGAAATCAAAGAAAAGATCCGATCCAAACGGAAGAGAGGTGGGAAACGGGTAGCATTCCTTCAAGACAATGCACGGCCTCATACTGCTAAAACAACCATGGCAACCCTCAGCAAATTGAAGTGGGACCTTCTACCACATCCGCCGTACAGTCCAGATTTGGCCCCAAGTGATTTTTACCTTTTTGGACAGCTTAAATCACATTTGCAAGGCATGCGATTTGCGGATAATGACGCAGTCATCCACAGTGTTCGGGAGTGGATATGCCGACAACCAAAAGACTTTTATGAAAAGGGCATTAGGATGCTCCCAGGACGTTGGAAAAAATGTATAGAATCTGGAGGGGAGTACTTTGAAGAATGACATGTACAAATAAATTTTTGCTAATAAAGTATTTCGTAAAAAAAATCAGTCCCGGTCATATTTGAACCACCTTGTATAATTATGTGCGTATGGCATTCCATCGTGATTCTTTCCTTGGGAGAGTTCAAACGCTCATGTGGCCTTTTTCACAGGAAATGGTAATCATTTGTATCTTCGCCGTGCGTTTTCTCCAAAGAGCAAAAAAGTGCACTTTCTTATTTCACGAAAGTGTATTTCTTTGTGTGATAGTGCTTCTCCTAGGTTGGTGCTAGTTTAAGTTTGGTACCACCTCTATGTTGAAGTTAGTATTGAAGTTGCGAGGAAAACTATGCTAAACATGACAAATATCGCTTGGCAAAAAAAGAAGAAAACAAACTAAACAGAAAGAGTGCGATTTACGAAAGATTGCTAGATAATGCGCTTATTATGAAATTTGAAGTGGCCATAAAATTGAATTTTGTTTTTGATTTGCGATGCCCTAAGTAAAATTGATGTACTTCGCACCAATCTGCATACGCACCACACCACATTCTGCATGCAATGAAGTCAGTCTTAGTGAGGTGAACTTTCACTTGAGACGTGGTTGTGGTCTTGAACGATTAGAGATATCAGGATATAGTACTACGTTTATTTAAAACTTAACAGAGATTTTTGAGTTCATAGAACAAATGGAGATGGCAGTTAAATAGAATTTTTCCGAAGCAAGCTGCATAACAAGTATTGGAAGGTCAAGATGCCAAGTTTTAAGAAAATGAACTTTGAATGGAAATGGAAGCACGAAGAGAAAGTATGAACGAGGGACTCCAGGAGATTACGGGGCGAAAGGACGGGACGGAAGCGCAGTGTGACTGCAGTCCCTCTGACAAGGAGGTTCCACTGTAAATTATAAATTTCACCGATTTCGCGATAAAATAAAAATGGAGAGTGGTGGTGCAATCTGTCTTCAGATTTGGATTCTGCGCGTCGACATACATAGAGAAACATGTGGCAAGCCTTTGGGCCTGACAACGATTGGTTCTGTAGAATATAATGATACAAGATACCAATCTAGTATTCACATGTGTTTCTCGCGATTAAAAAACTGGAGGGTGATGGCGCAATACTGGCTATGAATACGGATTCTGCGCGTCGACATACAAAGAGAAACATGTGGCAAGCCTTTGGGCCTGACAACGATTGGTTCTGTAGAATATAATGATACAAGATACCAATCTAGTATTCACATGTGTTTCTCGCGATTAAAAAACTGGAGGGTGATGGCGCAATTCTGGCTATGAATACGGATTCTGCGCGTCGACATACAAAGAGAAACATGTGGCAAGCCTTTGGGCCTGACAACGATTGGTTCTGTAGAATATAATGATACAAGATACCAATCTAATATTCACATGTGTTTCTCGTGATTAAAAAACTGGAGGGTGATGGCGCAATTCTGGCTATGAATACGGATTCTGCGCGTCGACATACACAGAGAAACATGTGGCAAGCCTTTGGGCCTGGCAACTTTCTTTTTTTATGTGCCTGTGTAAAGTCTTGCCGATTGATATCCTTTTATTTAGTTGCTGCGGCGTAATGTGAATAGTCCGCCGCGTCCTGTCGCCTTGAGCGGATAAGAGCGTATCGTGGGAGGGGGCGGGGAAGGGGGGAGGGAGTGGCTACCTGCGTCGCCCCGGCCCCGGCTCCACGTGCCGTCGGCGGCGGCGGCGGCGCCCGCCTTAATCGCCGTTAAGTGCGGCGATGCGCAGGGGCAGGCGCGCCCTAATCTATTTCTTTGGAGGGGGTGGGGAGCCAGCAGCGGGGCTCGGAGTGGGCGGAGGCTACGAGAGAATTCTTTTCTTTGCTCTCCCTCGCGTCAACCGCCAAACAAGCCTCCCTTGTCTGTATCTGCCCCATTACATCTAATAACTGATTTTGTCTGTCTCGGAAACTACCATTTAAACGCGTTATATTCCCTCCCTCGTAATAGTTATGGGACTTCGCGGAAAGGGGGAAAATGGTTGCACAAAAGCAATTTCCGGTTACAATTACTCGAATATCAGCAGTTTACAGGATTATTTCAGGTCGAATGCTTCTTCGTTGTGGTTTAGTAAGTGATAAAGTTTGTTACTTCGCTGTTAGTAGATCTGATAGTGGGGAACACGAACACAGAAAATGCGCACCATTGTCATTAAAGTGGATGCTGTAAGTAATAAATACACTAAACTGCAAGTGTGTGACCGACACATTACAATGATATTACTGAAACAACTGACAAAATGCTAAGCCCCGGATATCTAAAATCAGGCGTTATTTTCAGATTAACTTAATGTGTAAATATACATACGCGAACGAATCGGTATCTTATAATGAAAAATTTCGCTTTCGGGAATTTGCCGGAAACACGTTTTAAGGGTATACGATACTCAGCAAATATTTTTCCTCCAAAACGTCTGTCAGCAAATGGGACAATACTGATCCAAGTGTCATTTGCTCATTTTTTGAGCTTTTCACGTAGATATATGGGGGAAACTATAAATTTTCATGCCACAGTGATCCAAGCGCAGAAACCATCATCTTCTGTACGAACTTCGTAATCTCACATTTCCCTTCTCCCGTCCCCTTAAACCAATTACAATCGCGTGTCCCTCGTTTTCTCTAAATGACGAAAATACCACTTGGATAAGTATGGTTGTCTTCTTGGCAAATAGCTCTAGAGACAAAACTATACAGAGGATTTTCTGTACAATGGATATTGAGGATCGATCTGGCCGAACTTCAGGCCCTTCATATTTGAAATATTTAAAATTTTTTTGAGGGGTTCTTTATGTGACCACAGTATGTTTACGAATAAGTCCTATTTTCATTCAAATCTCTCAACTTTCGAAAATTACAATAAAATATTTCTTTTGAACTTGACTTACATCCTTATTATTGAAAGTAGATATTTTTCCTTAATGCAGTAAATATACCTACAATTTTTCAGTATTAGATCTACATATACTCGTATGTGGCGTTTTGAAGTAAATATTAACTGCTTGATACATCTGTTTTTATGATATTTTATAATATGATTTTCCGATTGTTAATGTTTTGTCTAATGATACCCTTTACTTAGTTGACGCAACGCATTGTGTAGTCTACTCTGAATCATTTTCAAAGATTCCTGAGTTGAAGGAATTGTACTCATACATTATGCAACATTGAATTTTCTCTCTTAAACTGACGATAAAATAGACTAGTACTAATATAAAAATCTCTGAAAAGGTTAACAATGTTTGACGATACCTCAGTAGTGTGTGGAGATAAAAAAAAGTATTTTAAACCAGAGAAGCTTTAATTGATCCGCGAGTTCATACTATAATAATGATAATAATAATAGTAATAATCATAATAATTAAACGGAGGATTACTGTATATATTGGCCAGATATAATATATTACTCCATATACGCTCAATGCCCAAAAGATTGTTCAGAGACGTTGAAATAAATGCGCAAATGGCATTCCTGTCTACCTCCTTCTGGGAAGTGACTGCGAAGTTGTGTCTTCATTGCGGTAGCGGTTAGCATATCGGCCTGTTATAACCAAGTTCGTGAGTTCAAGCCCGATGGAAACCGTGGACTCCTTTAGGGCGAAATGATATTTCGTACGTCTTCCTCTGGAGGGAAAGTAAAGCCGTCTGCCCCATTTTGTAGATTTACTTGCATGTAAAAGATCCTCAAACCTAAATGAAGCCTCTCAGCAAAATCAATATCGCATGTTTCATCCCCCGAGTGATACCTGTTTTCTCTGCCAGATGGCGGAAGGAGCGTAGCGGAATTTACGTGGTCAGGTGAAAGAGCAGATGCAGACCGGGTAAGGTGGTTCAGGGCATCACTGATATCATTGCAGTGCCTTTGGCGGAGAAGTACTAGGGTTCGAGTCCCGTTCGAGTCCCGATCGACACTAGATAGATAACTAGGTTGATTTCTTTAAATTCTTGGCTATCCGGGAGACGCCGCGTCGTTGGCTGAGAGGCCGACGTTTCGGCTGACGTGTCGCAGGCTTCCTCAGGGCAGTGAGTCGCAGGCTGCCTGACGTGTGTAGGTTGAGTTCTGTCGCTGTCTAGAGGAGAATTCTAGGAACCGGCTGCTCTGATCGGTAGTTTTCTGAGGTTTCTCCGATCAATACGAGGCGAATGCTGGAGAAGTATCCTACCAAACGGGCCACGGACCGCGGGTGATCTTTCCTTCCCGTTCCTTGGCTTTTCCACCCCTTAATTACATACACTTTCACTAACATGCACTACACTAGCACTCATGCCGGGAGACCGGTTGGGAGCTTAGAGCTTATCCGAAATAGAGTCAGCCCCCCTGATAGGAGGTACTTGATTGGGGAAATCCCAGCTACCCAAGAGTAGGTCGTTCTCTCCAACCAGCGGGGGAAGATCACAGCTACCTCCCGAGCAAAAAAACATGCACTTCACTTACGGGATGAATGACCTTAGCATTAGCCGCGTCCGGAATCGTCAATCAATCAATCAATGAAGCAGATGCAGCCAAGTGTCTGCATCTGCCCAGCCGCTGCATCTGCAGCGGCCCTATGGGCTGAGCATCGTCCCGGAAAATGAGCCATCATTGAATTGGATTGGATTGCGCACTCACCTTCGACGGGCTGCTCCTGGTAGAGGAAGAGGATGGGCACCGAGAAGAGGGCGCTGATCACCCACGCCACGCCCACCAGCAGCCGCGCGCGCCGCCCTGGGCAGAGACAAGTGACAGCCGCGATGCAAGCACGTGGGCGAGCTGCTCCGGGATGTTCCCAGACAGCTCGGGCACCACGTTTGAAATGCCAGTCCAGACGCTGGCTGCCATGCTGCATAGCAAGCGAGAAGTGTTGAGAAACATTTTGAAAGTGGCGTAAAGCGACAATTTATCACGAAAAATAACACGATGAAGTTGAAATTGAAATAAAAGAAGCACTATTTAAAAACAAGCTTCATATATGTGTCACAGTGACTTGTAACAAAGTGATATTTTTGGTATGTGGCTGCATTTGAAATTCCCGCAAACTGGTGCATGAAGCTCATTGAGTGAATCCGGATAGCCTGCGTAATATCTCATTCATATACTTTCATCATTGTGATAGCCACATTCGAAGACGGAACACTTGATAAACGCAACGTTTGATCAAAGCAGTTATGAACCTGGGACCTATTTTAACGACTGAGGGGTGAGAGACAGGGAAACAGTTCAAGGGTTTTTGGTTCCAGAACCATTTGACTTTTTAGATTTTTGGAATTAATAATACCCATGAATAACACTTAATTTGTATTTAATATTTAACTGATTACAAATTCCATTTTAAAACTTTATTTAATTTAATCTCAAATCTACTTTAATCACTGGTTGGCGCAATGAAATGTATTTGTTTCGCAATACGCACTTTTCGTTTCAAAACGCTCTTTTCTTCTTTTCTCAACTGTTGAAGAATGCCCCCTTATGTAATTCCAAAGATAACATTTTGTATTTCAAACGAATAAAGTTGTATTTTAGTATATATTGCAAGAAACTTGTTATACGAATTGGAAAGAAATAAAATAATTAGTAAGTTCATGTTCTTTTTAGATCTATGATTCTGAAATGTTTGATGAAAAAATGCATTTTCATATCATTAACATAATCATGTATGTTTTAAGCCTGAAGTTAAGGATTAACATTTTTTATTTTAGTGAAAACTAAAATAACGAGCCTTAAAATCAATAATCAGTTTGGTCTGAGTGACCTTGGATAGTGTTTTATCATAATTAGTTTTAATGCTGGTAATTACATGTTTCGTCACAGGAGAATGCACAACAGCTGATCTCTACACTTTAGTGTTCGCTTCAAAGTTGTGAAGTTAGATACAAATCACGGCAGCTGGTATTTAGAAACTTCTGGGTTCCAAATCCCGTATGATATCTGTGATTAAAAATAGGATTTAAAACCTACGTCTGATAATCATCAGACTGGAGAAACATGCTTATGAGTAAATGCCCTCATCTTGTCTACTGCAGGAGTTCATTAGACCTCGACGACCCACCGTCGTAGTTCACTCTCTAATTACCCAGGGGCACCCAGTCTGAAGGCCCTCGTAGGTGGTTAGCGTGCACGCTTTCCACGGCGCAACCCCGAGTTTGATTTTTGCCAGGCCAAAGTAATAACTGTGCGCTTTCCTTAAACATTTCCTGTATCTATTGCTCTGTGACGATGAGATAGCCCACCCTAAGGTTAAGAAGACTACTATACACGGTGTAGTGATGTCTTCGCGCTAACCACACGATCCCCTTGTCCCATGGCCGAGAGGCTGGGTCACCGCTGGCCGGCCGAGGCCCGTAGCAGGCTGTCGAGCCAAGGACAGGACAGGACTCAGCGCGCCGAGCGGGCATGGCGGGCCCCGGGAGTACTCACAGCTGCCAGAGAAGTTCATGGGGTGGGTGATGGCATCGTAGCGATCGATGCTAAGCGCCACCAGCACGTAGGTGGACGAGTAGGTGACGACAGCCTGCAACACAACCGTCAACCGTTCCTCTCTACCTCTCTGAAAAATTTTTATTTGCTTATTTCCCATAATAAACATCGTATATGAATAAGGTCACTTAATGCTTAGGTCACACGAAAACAAACGTTGTATTTATAATACGATGAAGATGATAGGTACACAGGTGAGTTATTTCAAGTGAAACTAGTGGCGCTGAAACAGCACATACTTTCTCACTCGTACTTTCACACAAAAAGTGGTCAAATTTTCGAAATATTGTACATGGCTTTATTTCAAAATCTGTCTTTAAGAGACAGATTTCATTAAGAGAGAAATCTTTAATATTGTAGTTGTAAGATTGTTGAATTTTTGCAATTTTCGAAAAATTAGTTTTCAACAAACATGAGATCTGCACCATTCTGTTAAACGTCTTTCACTCTGTCCAACAATAAAAAATTAATCAAAAAGGATGAAGCCATTTTTTGAAATTTATGAAAATGTTCTAAGGGCCTCCCAAAATTAAAATATCGCTTTCAAATTAAAGGGCCCACGACATCACCTAAATCGATTGGGGAATATCAATTTTGAAGAAAATCGGCTGAACGGTTTAGCCGCTGGCTGTGTTCACAGACGGACGGACAGACAGGCGTTTTGCTGTCATTCAGTTTTTCGTTGTAAAGGAACCACAAAACATGGATTCTGGCTACACCAGGTGTTAGAAGATTTTTTTTCTAAATTTGGCAATATGGTTTTTCGATTTTGTTGCTACCTCGGACGTGTAATATGAGTTTTTCTGATGAGAATTCGTTGTTTTTCGTGTATAAATATGTGTTGTTGTAGCACCACATGTTTGTAATTCTCGATTTTTGTCACAGCGATCAAATTAGCGGTAAATCCGTCGGCTGGATTTTCAAAAAATATATTACCCAATCCATCGTGCTGATAGCGTGGTCTCTTGAACTTGAAACATATCTTGATTTTTGAGGAGACTTATATATCAAGCCTAAACGACATTTTCAAATTAAAAAAAAAAGATTTGAAGTTTTTGTTTAATCCCCCGCCCCCGATTAGAGCAAAATACACTTAAAAACAGTGCTGGTGTAATTTTTGTTGAACTCCGAATTGTCAATAATTGTAAAACTTTCAAATAATGCGAGAAAATATATGTTGTAGAGTCACTAGATCATTGTTCACCGTGAGTTTCTTGGAACAATATTACTGTTTCGAAATTGTAACATGTAGTTCCCTTAAGCCTGGGCCACTCCGCTGAAATTCGGCTGGCGGCGCATGCACAGAACCGCCGCCGGCAGGCCACCTACACTTAGGTTTTTATAGCGTGGCGCGTCAGGACCTGACTTCACGATGGAATATCTCACGATGGAATATTTCGCGTCATTCTCACTCGTGCCGCGAGATGTAAATCACGCATAAAGGCGACCTATCAAGCAGTGCGATGTGTCTAACGGCATCTAGCCGCACGACCGAGAATGACGCGAAATGCCGTGAGATATTCCATCGTGAAGATAGGACCTGACGCGCCACGTTATAAAACCTGTAGTATAACCACCTGTAGTAAACCTGAAGTATATTAAACCGGTAGGGGTGAGCCACTCCTTCATAACGCAACGGTAACGTGCGAAGGGCGAGGCGGGCTTAGGGGCAGAAAGGTTTTTGGTCAAAGCGATTGCAGATCATTTACAAAATGTATTTAGACCACACCCGCCAACAATGATACAACACAACAATGAAATTGAAAATTTTATGAAACAACCACTAATTACAGCCGAAACCAAAATAAAGTTTATTTCACCGTCTGAAACAGCTAACATCATTAAACATCTAAAACAACGAAAAACACCCGGTATAGATGGAATCAGTAATAAGATGCTCAAAAATCTTAATAAAAACTCTGTAGCAGGACTAACTGCAATATTTAATGCTATCTTACGCTTTAATTATTTCCCTACTGCCTGGAAGACTGCAATTGTTCTACCTTTTCGCAAGCCAGGAAAAGACCCTCGACGCCCTGAACATTACAGACCAATAAGCCTCCTTCCCTCAATTTCCAAGATT